>JAZHRO010000030.1:0-600000 GCA_037157565.1 Thalassia testudinum | reverse complement strand
TGGCGGGTTCGCTCGAATTCACGCTGACCTTATGAGGTGGAAAGATAAGGGGCACCAGAGGCATCCGCCTAGGTTTGTGCCGGCTTGAAGAGGTGGCAACACATGGAACTTCGAACGCGTTCATCCGAATTCTAGCCAACCTGAAGAGGCGACAATAGATGGGACGCCAGATGAGTCCGTCCGAGTTGTGGTTGTCCTTAAGAGGTGGGTTTGCCGACCTAAAGAGGCGGTAATATGTGGAATGTCGGACGCGTCTATCCGAGTTCTCGCTGACCTTAAGAGGTGGGTTTGCCGGCCTGAAGAGGCAGCAATATGTGGAACGTCCGACGCGTCCATCCGAGTTCTCGCCGACCTTAAGAGGTGGGCTTGCCAGCCTTTTCCGTCCAAGTTCTCACCGACCTTAAGAGGTGACTCGCCAGCCTGAAGAGGAGGCAATATGAGGAACGTCGGACATGTCCATCCGAGTTCTTGCCAACCTTAAGAGGTGGGCTAGCTGACCTTAAGAGGCGACAATATGTGAAATGTCGAACGCGTCCGTCCTAGTTCTCGCCAACTTTAGGAGGTGGCTCGCCGGCCTAAAGAGGCGACAATATGTGGAACGTTGAACATGTCCGTCCGAGTTATCAATGACCTTAACAGGTAGCTCGTCGGCTTGAAGAGGCGGCAATATGGGGAACATCAGATGCGTCCGTCCGAGTTCTCGCCGACTTAAGAGGTGGCTTGTCGGCCCAAAAAGACGGCAATATGTGGAACGTCGGACGCGTTCGTCCGAGTTCTCACTGACCTTAAGGGGTGGTTTGCCAGCCTGAAGAGGCGACAATATGTGGAACATCAGATGCATTCGTCCGAGTTCTCGCTGACCTTAAGATGTGGCTTGCCTAGTCGAAATTTCGTCCCAACCATCCTCTAGAGGCGAGTTGCCAAGCGAGAGCAAGGGGCGGTCGCCACCCTATGCAAGCGATGGCCATCCGTCATGAGGGGTAAGGCCATGTCCTTGTTAAGATAGGTAGGGACTTTTACTACTGTCGTGGTAGGATAGGGGCCTTAAGTGCCGATTTTGGCGGTGACGGAATCGCTCCTCGTGTACTAAGGACTGTGCACGTGAGGGATTTTCCATGTTGACCACCCTCGAGGGGTGGTCTTGCCATCGCTGGGACTCAGGGGGGACACCATGGTTCTAGATGGCCTTAAGAGGTCGCTTTTGGGTGCTTTGGCCCCTCAGGGGGGAGGGGGGGATCGTAGCCCTCAGACTTTTAGAGAGATTGAGATCCCTCCCCTATCCCTCGACGAGCTCGGATGTGTTCATGAGGGAAGAGCAGGAAGCGGGGAATGTCTCTACTAAAGAGTCTGGCCGCGATCCTGAAGTCGCTTAGCAGATCTGCCAGGTTAGCTCCTTGCTAAATTGCGCGGACTTGGCTCCCCTTTCCCTTCTTCGCACAGGCTTCTCGGGTTACTCCGCCTCAACTCTGGGGGGCTTGCATCGGGTCGTAGCTCCTCCGCATCCCCTGCTCATCCTCTGAGGGTGTCAGACACATAACGGGAGGGCCTGGCGGTACGTGCGTACCGGTGGTTAGTCGGCCGGGCCACCTGATTCTACTGTCAACCTGGTCGCCTTAGTTGTGGCAACCCGGTTGAGGTACCTGTCTCCTTCTAAGTTGGTCAAAGGAGGGCCTTTCCCTTCCCCTCTCCCTTATTCTTGATTACCAAAGGTCTGTGATCGAAATGACTGTCAGGAGGTGAGGAAGACGTTTTCACCAAAGTGGTGGGTGTGCTACAGCCGCACTGACCCGGAAAGGGTAGCTTCGAAGGTAGCCCGGCTCGAGCGTCTTAGAGTGCTGTAGGCGTTACCGTTGGAAGTTGGTTAGGTAGGTTGTGGACTCGTTTCGGGTGTCGCTACTCCCGGAGGTTGCCTCGACCTGCGCACTGATACACCTGGAATGCTAGAGGTAGAGACCTTGGACCATTGCGGGTACTACAATGGTGACTTTCGCCTAGTCCATGGCTAGGGGAGCATGTTTTTCGAAGGGCTCAGTGCTGCCCTAAAGGAGGGAGTCTCTTGCTACGACGAACCTAGAAGCTCCGCCGTATCCTGCAGAGAGACTTGGTCGTATCTCCTTGCCCGGATGAAAGCCAGGAGGGAGGTACCTGGAGAGAGCCGACTCAGAAGGAGCGGCTTGGATGCCTGGGGTGATGTTGGCCTGAGGTTACCTTAACCCCTATGTTGATGTGCTCAGCCATTGGGAGGGGAGGACCTCGGGAGGTGTGAGCATTACCACCAGAACTTGACGGCAATGTCCATTGGGCGGGGGAGCCGGGGCAACACTGCCTGTCTGGTAGGGCAGGATGCTAACCCACCTGGCTCTCAAGTTTTCCTGGAAGACTGCATCGGCTACCTATAGTCGTTAGGGCCCCTTGTTGGGGTGGTCCCTCAGGCGCTTTGTAAGCCTCCCCTCCTTCCTCTCGATGGAGCCCTAGGATAATGGGTCCTAACTCATAGGCTGGCCCCCTTTAGCACGCCCGCCTAGTTTATGGCCAAGAGGTGTGTTCTCCCGAGGGCTTCTCCTTGCCATGGTGGGGTCCACCCCGGTGACCTTTGGTGGATTGATTCCCCTCAAGCACGCCCACTCAGCGCATGGCTAAGGGAGTACGTTCCTTAAGGAACTCCTTTACGCAACGTGGCCCGCAATTGCGGCCCTCTGGGGTCCGGCTGCTACCTTAAGAGAGGCAGTTCTTCACTTGTGGAAGGAACCTTATTCGTAGGTGGGTGCGGGGGTGGGGGTACGTCTATACGGGAGTATTCTCTCCTTCAACGGGGCTGTTGTCACCGCAACACTTTTTGACTGATCCACGGGAGGAGTTAACTCACTCCATGGTTTCTCGTTGGGTATTTCGGCGCATGGTTGAGGGCGTCGTCCCGTGCTCACGAACTGGATGGCCTGACTCAGGGCGCCGAGGGTTCGTCGCCTCATGAGGCCTCCCTCGTCAGAGTGCTGAGCCTCGAGACAACCCAAGCAAGACTGGACAGGCTCAGTCTTCCACCACTCGACTTCCGACAACCTCTTAGGGTTGTCGTCGGTCCTTAAGTGCTTGGCGGAGCACTCTCAGGACCTATTCTTCACATCCTCGGAGGAGCTATCCGACTGGTCGGGCAACTATCTGCACGTGGGCTCTCGTCGGGCGAGCGCTACTAGAGGGGCCCGGTGGGAACTTCTCTTGGGACGGTCGAGCGTCGGCTTATCCCGAGGGTGGCTCTTAAAGGAGTGGGGCATGAGTTAGGGTCCACTGTCCTCCCACGCTGGGACTCGGCCAACTGTCCAAGCGCTTTCAACGGGAGACCTCCATTCTCTCTTGCCCAAGAGGGTAGGCGATACGCGTAGGGGCGTATATCTAGGATCGTCGGATTTGGCTCCTTGTTCCTCTTCACTGGGCTGCACCTCGAGGAAGGGGGGTTGGGGACCTTGGGCGACTGGCCAAGGTCACCAGGGCGTGAAGACGCCGTGTCCCGACCGGGCCCCTCCGAGGGGATGAAAGCCATGAGTGGGACCGCGGGTGATTACGATCACCAGAACAGCTCTTGCTCAGGAGGGTCGAGGTAGGGCATCGGAGGGGTCCTTCCTCTCAGCAGTGGGATGCTCTAAAGAGCAACAGCTCTTTCATTGACGCTTCCTACAGACGACGCCATTAGATGGGCCGCGGAAGGCCATCAAAAGATTTGTTAGTGTTGGAGGCGCTACTTAACCATAAATCATCCATCGCGTAGGAGAATAAAGCGGTAATCGACAAACATACATAGAGGAGAACAAAGGTTTGGTGACCCAGTTCCACCACATGGGGTGTACGTATGGGGAGAGGACAGAGCTTCCAACTATGCACTATAATTTTCAGGATATATGGTAGTACATGATTTCGCTCCCTCTCTCGGGGAGGAGGCTCCTTCTTCTGAGGGCCTCCCTCTCTATTTATAATCTAGGGGGGAACCCCACTCAATGGGCTTTAGTACCCCTAGTTATTAGGCTACATGGTCGTTGTTAGGGTGTAGGTGGTCAGGTCCATCTTATCGTATCTTCTGCCCATGCTGCGTTGAATCTTTTGGCAGGCTAGGTAGGTTCTGGTTGGGATCCGATTGGTCTAAGGTGGGGTGGGCTGAGCTGGTTTCGACTATGCACCCTATAGTTGGGCAGCTGGATCCTCTATCGAGTCATGTGCGGAGTTTTGGATCCGAGGGCAATTTTTGCCCCTCATCAATGTTTGATTGGCCGTTAATGGCCATTGGATCTTGAATCCAATAGCATAGGAACCTCCCTTTAGTGATTCCATGCGAGGAGAGGGCATTTCCTTGGTTGTATGCTCGTCGGAGCGAGGAGCTTGATGCCAGGGAAGGTGGCTTCACCAGCGATCTCCTAAAACAAAAATATGGGCCTTTGGCCCCAATTAAACACCTAAAAAGCTTTGTCGTAACACAACAAAGGTGATGGCAATGTTGATTTGGCATAAGGTGGCGTAAGTCGGCTGGCCAGACTTGATGGAGGTGGTTGCGAGATGGCTTGTCCGGTAGAGGTCTTGGTGAATCAAATGCCCCAATTTCTTGAGGGCTTTTGATCTTCAAGGCCGTGCGATGCTTGTGGTGTGGGAGGTTTGGTGAATGGTGGCATGGTGGCACGGTTCAAGCTCGTCGGAGCTCTAGCCAGTCGCGGAGAAGGAGAGGGATGGCGAGGAGAATAGGTCAAATCCTAATTCTAAAGAGCCTAAATTAATCTATGGGAGAAGGGGAAGAAGTTGGTCTACCTAAATTGGATGACGGGGGAGACTTGGCATTGGCAAGCCGGATGCGAGGAAGAAGATAGGTTCGGCAAGGTAAACGGCGACGAAGTAGGGGTCCAAGTCGACCTAGCCTTGGCCGGCTAGCATCAGAAGAAGATGAGGAAGGAGGTCTTGCTCTTTGGTCGAATGCAAGCACGGAAGGAGTTCTAGAAGTTTGCCGGAGTTGGAGGTTGGAGCGGCTGTGAAGGAGGAAGAAGAGGGAAATTTGGCCAAGTCATGACTAAATTCCTCTTGAGAACATGCAAGAACTTATATAGGGTGGAATTCACATTGAATTGCTTCAAAATCGCAAGAATGACTTGCGATTTTGGCAAGTTCAATTGCAAGAATTTAGAGCTTGTCAGAGCTCATTGCTCCAAATTGGGACTCGAGATCATGATCAATTGATAAAGGAGGATATGGTGACCAATCCCTCCAAATTTGGAGGGATTTGATGGAGAATTGAAAGAGAACTCTTCAATCAAAGATTCGGGCGTTGGGTTGATCTCCGTTGCTGCACATCCCATGTTTGGATGAAGAAGACGACAGGGGCTTCTTTGCAATGAAAACATCAAGTGTAGGGGTATTCATGTAATAAACAGAAGCAAATGGGCTAAAATGTAAATCAGGTTAAGATGAACTCTGATTGGGCTCAATATTTGGGGTTAACCTAATTTGGACCCAAGGAATCTAATGGTGACCTTAAATTTATATTTGACACAATTTGACTAGGTAATTTACACTGTAGCCCAAGAATAAAGCAAATTACTGCCTAAGTCTTTGTTTTTGGTTAAAATTGATTCCTTTGGTCAAAGTAAAGGTTACAAATCTCATAGAATATTTTTTTAATGATTTTTAGGAGGTTTAGATTACATTTATTTCCACTAGAACCCGTTTAATTGAAGTGAGGTTGTAATTGGAATTTTTATTATTAAATTAATCTTTAAAACTCAGAAAACCGTGATTCAATTAGTTCGAGCTCATTTCTTGAGAATTTAAGTTTATTTGACCTTAGATTAGGTACTGATTAATCCCTCAGTTAATCTGCATTCGTGATTTCTTGTTAAAACAGCAAAATTAACGAAATTTCCCATTTTCTTCTCGCGTTCATCACAAAATTGAATTACGACCTTCAGATGGTTATCAATGGGCATTTATCACTCGATTTTGGCTAAATTATGCTAATTATGATAGTTGATGGTGTTATCATTACTAGGGTATTGTAATGGATTGGTTGAGACCTCGTCTGACGGTGGATTAAGAGGGCACACCTGCCGACTATGATCCTATGGGGAGCAACTCCTAGCGAGAGCATTGGTGTGGTTTGACAGTTCTGGCCAATCATGCGATAATAATATGATTTTATCTATGACTGGTCTTCGTTGGATATGAATTGAGCTTCCATAGGCTAGGGTAGTTGCTAAAAGGCCCGACTCTTCTGACTAAAGTCAACAACGTACTCGATACATCGAGAATGGACATGCCTTTCTTGAGGATCAAAAGACTTGCTAGCCTCTCCCCTAGCCAAGGCGAGACTATCGGGTTGGAATCTAAAGGAATTAATACATCTCAATCTCCGCTGTTAGAGAGGGATGATTCCCAGAATCTGATCACTAAAGTAAGTGAGAGAATAAATTTCACATTACTAAATAACAGGGGAAAAGGGGCAACTTGATTAATGAGTTTTGGACCACGATGATTGGTCAATTTGAACCGAGTTTGGGATTCAAAACCTGGGGTGTTGAGTTAGGCTAGGATCTAGCCGATTAGTGAAATTGTACACTACCCTGCGTTTTTTTTATTGCGATACAGTAGTTGTTTGTTCCCCATTGGGCCGATTGGCTCATCCCTACTTTGTGTCCTACTTCCAGGTGTTTGGCACCATGTGTTGTTGACACTCTAGTTTTGTCGCTGCGTTGGTTTTTGGTTGAGATTTCTGGCAGGTAATCTTTTATGCTTTGTTTTCATTATAACTTCCTATTTAGTGCATGTTTAATTTCTGCTTTTCTATATCAATTATGTGCCATCCTTCCTGTACTTTCTTCCATTTTATGTATTAAATGGAACTCTTTTATAGTTCAACTTACCTAGGTACAACCCAAATTAAATAGACCAGCACATTTTCCATTTTCATTCCTCGAAACTCTGACTCTCATTTAGGGACCTGGGTTTTGGGGCGTGACATCTAGTGTAACTCGTGGAAAAGATCCTAATGAGACAACGTAACTTAATTAAGCAAGTAAAAATGGAAACGATTATGTAATTATCTTTCTTTTGTAAACAAGTTAAATGCCTACTTAAGTCACTTTTGTTATTGCTTAGCTCCTACCTGTTTTCCTTGTCGTCATGTCACTCTACTCAACTTTTTTTTTTGCTGACACCTACTCTGTGTGTACCTAGGTCAGGAGAGTGGGCAGCCAACCCTACAAGCTGCCAGAGGTGACGGTGTTGGGCCCAGTCATGTCCAACCTTAGTTTTAGTTGTCGTTCCTTGCCGTTGTAGTACGTTCTTATATTTGATACTGTGCTAGTTTCTTTTTTTTGTCATATGGATGTCAGTTGTGTGATGCTATGATGTGAACCTTGTTTTCTTTTCTATGCACTTATACTAGTTTGCAGTTTATTTCCTTTTGGTCGTTTATTTTTCTACCATGATGTATGTATGAGAATGTTGATATATTTTAGTTTATTGCTTGACGAACGACCAGATCTTGAGATAGAACACAGTCCGTCCTGATCCCCTGTAGGCTTAGGTCGGGTCGTGACAGTGGTTCTTGATAACTTATTGAAATTTTCAATTCAAACTATTTGGATTCTTCGATATCCATGTTTGATATATCCAACATGATATAATATATTATCCAAATTATACTAAGGGATTCATTTAACCGCATTAGTGTGTCCATATTGTCTGACACTCAAATCTAAATCACTAATCGAGATATTCAACTTAGGTTGATTCACTTAGAAAACATAACTTCAACAATATATCCTCCATACATACTATAGTATCTAACCCTCTTCTGAAGATTATCTATGAGCAAGAACTTTTATTTATCCCATTACATTGGAAATCATGGAATAATTTTCTTCACAGGAACATATAGAAGTAGATCTTTTTTGTACCCAATAAGTAACAATGTGCAATGGCGATTGATCTTATTTTTGGGAAATGGATGCCATTATTCACGGACCTTAATAAGATTCTTTGATTACATGCCTACATCAAAGTCCAACACCATAGGAATCCCCCACTGTCTCTTGCATTTTATGCCTATTGGTATGCCAAAAGTGCCTTTTTAAATTCTTGGAGATGAAGATGCTAACTTAGGTTGACTTAGAGGGATTGTGCAGAACTTGCCCTTCCTTCCCTATGCCTTACGGGAAGACTCGCTTCCTAATTGGTAGGGTGAGAATTTGATAAGATTTGTTTGAGTGAGAGATGACTGACTCCTGAACTCTATAACATGGCGAAGCTCTTCAGATTGATTGATTAGGTGAACAAGTGATATGACACTCATCTTTTTTTTCATATGGCATGACAAGGAAGTTTTTAATCACGAAGGACTCTGTACATGTAAGATCCATTCCTCATACAATTTTGTCCTCTTTTTCACATTAAAGTAAATAGACGAAAGTTAAGGGTTTTGGTTCGCATCTTTTCGTGTATTACAAATGGGTTGGAGATCAGGTTTGTGTTTTTTTACCTTTACGATACCTGTGTTTTGTGTGTTGCACGAATTAGGAATAGAGATAAACATAGAACACATAAAAAGCATGGACACATAATTTAATGACAGCCGATCACACCTTTTGTGACAGTTGAAAAAGAGAATTTCAACTAAGAAGAAAAATGTGATACAGCCTATTGGCTCATGTTCTTTCCCTATTCTCTTTTTAATCCACATGTAGAGGATGAGATATTGCACGTTTAAGTTAAATACATCTTATTAGTACTAAAGAGGCTTGTAATTTAAGTTAAATACATTAGGACTCTTAATTTTTTTTTTTATTGTAAACAAGAAACATCATTAAGGATAGAACAACCAAGTACAACCCCCAAGGGGAGAACACAACACAAAGTACAAAGGATTAAATAATAAGCTCGAACACAACATTGTAAACACAAGGAAGTCTCTAGTAGTATGGCCACGTGGGGAAGAACCTAGTGGCATTAGTATCACAAAAGGTGGAGATCACTAAGGACCTTACCTAGAGATGTCACCCAAGAAAGAGCAGTGACATCTAAAATGTCCAAATATACATGCAATTTTGAACACAATGATACCAACACCATCATGTTTTATATCTAGTCTAATTTCACATAAGGTGGAGATCACTAGGGACCTTACTTGGGGATGTCACCCAAAAAAGAGTAGTGACATCTAAAATGTCCAAATATACATGCAATGTTAAACATAATGATTGTAACACCATCATATTTTATATTTAGTCTAATTTGACTAAGTTCTAAGGTTAAATTTACTTTATTAACAAACAAAAGGGTATATCTTAGTAACATTAAGAATTTGAGGGCATGCATAAAAATAGGTTAATTATGCTATTTTAACAGTAAAAAATAAATGCATATCAATCAAGAGTTGAACTTAAAATTAATCTAAGATCAAATAAGCTTAAAATTGAAATAAGTGGGCTTGCATTAATTTATCGAAGGATTTTATGAAATAAAAGTTAAATTACAATTAATAAAATTCTAATTTCGACCTTAATTTAATTTAAAGGGTTTTGATCGAAATAAATATAATCTAAACCTTATAAAAATCATTTAAAAGTATTTTATAAGGTTTAGGATATTCAATTTTACAAAATGAACCCAAATTGACCTAAAAAGGAGATCAAGGTGGATAATTGATATATTTTTGGTTAAATCGTAAATTAAGCAATCAAATTTCATCAAAACTCAAAATTGAAGTCACCATTAAATTTCTTTGGTCCAAATTAGGTTACCTTAAAAAGTTGAAACTTTTTAGACCACATCTTAACCTACTTTGCATTTTGGACCTTAAATGTTGAATTCCTTCCATTTAGTCCAATTTCCTTGCATTAAGGTCCTTGGGTGGTTGTGGACCCGAAGTTTGTGCATCCGAGGGCTATGGTGTTCCAGGAGATGACATTTCAGTGGGGCATTCCATTGAACACCTCGCACGTGAAGGCCATGCCGATTGCAAGCTTGGTGTGGGCGTAGAGGAGGGCATTGGAGGTGACGAGGTACCTAAGGGGCATTTCGTCAAACACCTTGCGGGTGAGAGGGAGGAAGTCAAGCTTGCTGTAGGTGTGGAGGGCATTTGAGATGTGGAGGGAGGCTTGGTGGCTAGAGCGAAGGGCGTGGGATAGAGCTCGGTGGCGTGGGAGGAGGAGGTGCAGAAGGTGAGGAGTGAGGGGTAGGTGAAGGGTGGGGAGTCGGAGGAGGGCGGTGTTGATCTGCTTTAGGAGGAGGAGATGGCATCAGTCGAGGCCGAAGATGATGGCAAGTGACGTGGAACTCATTATTGAGGAAGACGAAATTGAGGCCAATGAGGAGTACAGGGAGGAGGAGAAAAGGGAAAGAAGAGTTGTTATAAATAAAAAAATAAATATAGGAAGATATATATAAATTTTCTTATTTTTTAAATTTTTATAACGTTTTCTGTTAGATTTAATAGAGCAGGAGTATACGACTTTAATGGAGTAACTTTATAAAGGTATATATGTAAATACCAAATACATAGGGATCTATACGTCTTACCGAAAGTTTATAGGAGTATATATATAAAAATCTTTAAAAAAATCATTCAACATAAAATTTTTGGGATTTTTACATATATACTCCTGTAAACTTTCGATAAGACATATATACTCACATGTTCTTGATATTTAAGTATATACCTTTATAAACTTGCTCCGTTATGACTGTGCTTCGTTAAACCAAATGGAAAATGTCAAAAAAATATAAAAAAATGGAAAATTTTATATTTTCTTCCCTTTATTTTTTCCGTAAATCCTCACGCCTTCTCCTCCTCCCCCTCCTCCAATGCCTCCTCTGCCACCTCCCTTACTATGACCTCCGCACGGCCACCTACGGCAAGCTCGCCATCTTCACCATCTCGATGCCGCTGTACGCAACGCTGTCGTACCTCGCATATGCGATGGACCTTGGGATCGTAATAAGGGAGGTGGTCATGCAAACTCGTGGTGTTTTACGTGGTGGAGCTGCTGGTAGCGGATATAGGTTTAGGAGTGAGTTCGCCAAGGTTGGAGAAGGAGAGAAAAATAAGGGAGAAGGAGAGGAAGGAGGAGGAGGAGGAGGAGGTGTGAGGGTTTATGAGGAAAATAGAAAGAGGAAAATAAAATTTTTTATATTTTTTAATATTATTTTGATATTTTTTATTTTAACGGAATAAATTTACAAGATTATATATATATATATATATATATATATATATATATATATATATATATAATACCTAGATTCTTTTAAAAACAACAATTCTAATAAAGAAGCACGATTAGGAAGAAGAATCTGAAACCTGTAATCGAGAAAACGGTGATCATCACCCGACGGAAAACAGCAACCGGGAGGAACCGAACCAAACCAAACCTTTCCACTACTCCTCCAACACCAAAACCATCCATATTACTCCAAAGGATCTCGATCCCTCTCTCCTTTCCACAATCCAGAACCACCAATTTCGGGGAGAACGACGATGGATCCCGACTTCCCCACCAGATACGATCGCGTGCCCCCTTCCCCGCCGTGATCGTTGTCCACTTCGTCCGATGCTCGCGCCGCATACTCGAGATCCGCGCTATTGATCTTGATCTGGGGCGGGTGCGAGTCGAGAGGCTTGCGATCATGTTCTACGGGGCGGCTGTGTGGGATCCGTGCCTGATCGTGGCGCAGATCGTGTGCCTCCAGTGCCTCTATTACATCACCTTAGGGTTCTTCTTGTCGGTGCTCGTGGGGAGCCGCGTCTCCCGGATGAGCCTCGTCTACTTCTTCGACTACGCCACGCTCACCTCCTCGACGGTCACCGGGTGGTGCGCCATCGTCTCCTTCCTCCTCAGCGCCTTCGCGGGGTAAGCTCTTGTTTGGATGCACCTCAGAGAATCTTGTTTTGGACGGAGTTTGAGTTTCTTAGTCAAATTATCCTAAAGCGATAGGGTTTACGTGAGGTCTACTCCTATGGTTCCATCTATTCTATATTGCACCCTTCGATGACGAGTTTCGTTGCACTAAATGCGTTTAACAATTTCATCGTAAGTGGTAATAATAACGTCAGTAATGTTTCTTCACAAAACAACAATATCGGTCATGTATTGTTTCGTTAGAACTTGTTTGATTATTCTAAAATTAGGAACGGTTCCTAAACAAACCGGAGTTATTTTGCTGATTGCATTTGAGGGAGTGCTTCTTCTACCGTGGAGATAAAGGTGATGATCGGATATGTTCGAACTTGGGGTGAAGTAGTGGTTAGGACATGATTTATGATTGGATTTACTGCATAACTAGAAGGGCGCCGATTAAGAAACTCAGGTGCACTTGCAGACTTGCCAAGGAAGTGGGGGAATGGAATGGCAGTATGGGGAGGAAGGATGGGTTGAGTCGAGGAGGAGCAGGGTAGATAGAAGGGCAGAGGAAGGATTCCTGAGGAAGAGGAGCGTGGCAGTGGGAGGTGATGTACCTTCTTGGGAAGGGAGCAATTGTAGGTCTTACTGAAGGGAGGGTACTATTTTAGGGTTGGGGGAGGCGAGGGAGGAGGAGATCATCATCATGGGATGCGTCGTGCATGGGTCAACAATGCTGTAACATTGATTTTTATAGCAGTGATGCTAAGCATTGCAGCAGTATTATTGCTTGAGTGCTTTAACTCAAATGCTGTAGCATTGATGTTATGTAGCACCGAAGTGTTATGTCACTTGTGTGCAAAGTGCAGTGGCGATAATATTGATTTCAACATGGCGTGTGAGTGTGCATTTGTGCACATTTGCATGTCTGTTCTGACAGAGTACGTGCATTCGTGTCTGCATGTGTGTGTTTTCCCTTCTTCCTTTTTTCATAGCTAGAACCATGTGTTAAGTTATGTTTAAGCGATCAAACATGTTTTTTACCTTTTCCATTACAAGATGTTTTTATTTAAGTTGAATTGGTTGGTTTCATTTTCTTCACTTGTTAGGGTATGTTTAGGGGTGTTTTTATTATTTGCTATTTTCATGAGTGTGTTCCTTGTACTTTACCCATAACTTCTCTCTATATAAAGAGGGTTAGGATTTCTTTTTGAGAATTAAGTTATTTCATTCTCTTCTAACATAGTATTAGAGCAAAGTGAGTCTTAGGCTTTTCGTGCTCTGGTATCTCCCATCATCAAAACCTAGAAGAGAGAGAACTCTTCTCTTTTTCCCTCCCACCAGATCATTGCCAACACCCTCATCGGCTCTGCTAACACCTCTAGTGTTGTTCCCAATGCTCAATGTCACAAGAGCATGAGTAGCAGCCTTTAGTGCCATCGCAGGAGCAGTGGTGGTCCTTGGCGCCATCGCAGGACTAAGAGAAGCCCCTAGTGTCACCACTAGAGGCTCTCTAGCAACATTGGGGCCTGCAGCAGCATCGCCAATGTCTGTTGCAGCACCCACCAAGTTCACCAAGGGTCTCCTCTCTTGGTTTGGACCTCTGGTGGCTTATTAAGGGAGTTCTTGATGCTTCCTATGCCTTATTCTCACGGCTACCTTTTATGGTTCTTGCTAGGATGGTTTTTGGATGAATTCGTGAAGCCTGAGTTGTGATTTTTGCTGTATTGCCTTCTTTGGATTCGACATGGCAGTGCCTGGACCTTCTTCCTCTGTTAAAGTCAAGTCCATGACTACCTCTACCTCTGTGGTGATTCAAGGCACCTCTATCAAGCTTAATGGTGTCCAGAATTACCTACTTTGGTTATAGGTGTTTAAAATGTTTGTTGGAGGATAGAAGCTCTACATCTTAACCAAGATTCCTCCTGGTTCCCAATTTGCAGACTTTGAGAGATTAGGACAGGATAATTACTTGGTTATGAATTGGATGGTGAATATTATTGAGTCACAAATTCTTGTCAATCTACTTTATAAGAAGATTGGCAATGAGATTTGGGATAGCTTAGCTAAGAAATTTTCTCAGAAGTCCAATCATGCCTGCCTTGCAGATATCTATCGTCAGATCTGGTCTGTCTTCGAGGGAGCGCTCTTTGGTCAACTATTATATTGAGATGGAGGCTCTTTTTGGAGTTGAATGTGTTCTAACCATCGTGTCGTGACACGTAGACAGGGTAGCGACGGGCGTGGCAAGTCTATCCATTTCTGGATGGCTTGAGTTCTAGATATTTGTCTGCCTGTGATCAGATACTAGTCATGGATAATATTCCTAATCTCAAGATGATGTATGGGAGACTCTAGAAGATCTCCGTTGATGAGAGCTCCAACACCAGTTGTTACTTCCTCTGCTGTACCTCCCACAGAAACCTCTGCCTTTGCGGTCTTTGGTGGGCGTAGTAGTTTTGGAGTTGGTCGTGGTCGTGGTCGTGGTCACAGTTATGAGCCTCGCATTCATTGTTAGTGAATGAATCATCCTTTTGAGATATGCTTGGCCAAGTTTGGAAGACCTGGTCGAGTTAACTCTACTATGATTTAAGGGGAGTTTGCCCCTCCTGGATTGCCTTATCTACAGATGATTATTCTCGCCTCCTCTAGTTCCTTAGGCAGGCTGTGCTGCTTGCTGCATGTAAGGATACCACTATTTCTCTTACTGCTGGTAGTAGGACTTCATCCAATCTAGCCATTACTTCATCCACCTCATCGTGGGTGTTGGACTAAGGTGCATCCAATCACTTTACTGGTAAGAAGGGTGCACCTACTTGCGAAGGTCATCTGCTGTTACTTTTGTCCATTTGGCGAATGGTTCATACTCTCCTGTTACGACTATTGGAGATGCTTGTTTTACTGTTTCCTTACGGTTGTTTGATGCATATTGTGCTCCATAGTTTCCACTAAGTCTTGTATTTGTCTATAGATTATCTAAAGATCTTTCTTGTTGAGTGATATTTGATGAGCATTTTATCTTCTTTCGAAACAACCGGATGGGGAAGATGATTGGTGGGGGGATTGAGAGAGATGGTCTCTACTACATCGACATCCCTGAGGTTTTTGTTGGTGCTGTGTCTATCTCTACCGACCTTGAGCTTTGACATTGCCATTTGGGACACCCTTTTGTTTTTAGGCTTCAACAGATGTTTGCAGATTCTATTGTTCCAACCTCTATTGACTGTGAAGCCTTTCATTGGGGGAAGCACTATTATGTCTTTTTTCCTTCCAAAGAAAATAAAAGGAGTCGGTCTTCATTTGAGTTGGTTCATTATGATATTTGGGTCATTGTCGAATAAATTGCCGATCTCATTCTCAATATTTTGTTATTTTTGTGGATGACCATAGTTGTTTGTCCTGAGTTTTTATTAAAGGATTGGTTAGTGATTACTAGTATACTCTCAAAATTTTTTAATGAACTTTAAAATTTCTATTCTTCTTGCATCAAAATTTTCTGCAGTGATAATGCACTTGAGTTTATGCAAATGTTCAGGATCTCTTGTGCCTATACTTCCCAATAGAATGGGGTAACTGCTTGCTAGCTGCGTCATATTCTTGATGCTGCCATATGTAAGTTCTTACCATGAAGGTTCTTAAGCATTTTTGAGGGGATGCTGTGCCTATTTTATAAATAGGGTGCCTTCTTTTGTTTTTAATGGCACTATGCCTTTTTCTATTCTTTGGCTTGATGTTGATTTTTTTGTTTTACCATTGTGGATTTTTTGATGCACTTACTTTGTTCATTTCTTTGGGTTCCCTGATAAACTCTCTCAAGTCGAATGTGTTTTGCTCGAATACTCTCGCTTGTAGAAGAGGTATTGTTGTTTTAATCTACTTGGGAATGGATACTTTGTGTTTGATGATGTGCCCTTTTTTGAGGTCCCTTTCTATTCTGATGAAGGTTCCTTGCTTGACTGGTTTACTCATACCTATGAGAGTCGTTCTAGGGACCATTTGTCTGTTCTTCTATGTCTATGTAAGTTGAAGTTCCTGAGGAGAGACTATTTAATCTATCTTCCTCATTAACATCTGATCTGGATGCTCCTACTCAGCAGGTAGAAGATTTGTCCATTGTCCTATGGATGGCTATAAGGAGTTGTACTTTGCACCCCATGCCATATTATACTGCTATTGATCACTTGAGTCTTGCATTGTAGAAGTTTTTTATAGTTTTATCGACTTTTTTTTATAAAAAATACAGTTTTGTTTGTTATGGTTATTCCTAAAAGCTATTGTGAAGCTGCATGGGATTTAGGTTGGCGGCAAGCCATGGACAAGGAGATGGTAGCTCTTACTACATGAGGGACCTGGGAGTTGGCTACCCTTCTTGATGGGGCTACTGTGGTTGGTTGCAGATGGGTTTATACTGTCAAATAGAAACCAGATAGGACTTTCGAGAGGTTGAAGGCTAGATTAGTTGCTAAGGGCTATACACATACTTGTGGAGTTGATTACTTTGATATATTTTCTTTGGTGGCCCGACTCAACTTTGTTCGTGTTATTTTGTTTGTGGCTGTTGCAGTATTGTTGGGAAGACAAGAAAAGATATCGCAACATTGTTGGGAAGTTGCTTTGTTATTGTTACTAGACCAGATATCAGTCTTGCTATTAAGAGAGTAAGTCAATTCATGGAAGACCCTAGCTATAGTCATTGGCATGTTGTTTGTTTCATCTTGAAGTATCTTAAAGGGAATCCTTGAAAAGGCCTTTATATGAAGAATCATGGGCATGTGGACCAGCACTTGTATTTTGATGCTGCCTATGTAGAATATATGGAGGACAAGAGATTTACTATTGGATATGCCACCTTTCTTGGGGGCATCCTTGTTACTTGGAGCAGTAAGAAGCAGGCCGTGCTTTCTCGATCTAGTGTAGAGGTTGAGTGTTGAGTCATGGCTCATATGGCTTGTGAGGTCATGTGGTTGGTACATTTCATAGCAGATCTGGGGATTCATGTTTCTCTTCTTGCGCCTATGTTTTGTGACAATTGCTCAGCTATGTTCATAGCCTCCAATCCTATGTTCTACGAGTGCACGAAGCATATTGAAGTTGATTGCCACTTTGTCAGAGACATGGTTATTACAAGGAAGATTAATACATCGACTACTACTTTCGAGTAGTAGATTGCCGACATCTTTAACGAAGGCTTCCCAGCGGAAGCGCCATGACTATTTATGTAACAAGCTGGGCATGCTTGATATATATTCTCCAACTTGTGGGGGAGTGGTAGAGTATGTTTAGGGGTGTTATTATTTGCTATTTTCATGAGGGTGTTCCTTGTAGTTTCTCTAAAGCCTCTTTATATAAAAGGGGCAAGGTTTCTTTTTGAGAATTAAGTCATTGCATTACCTTCCAACATCACTAAAGGATGTCTAGTCTCCTAAATGATTGCCTTGGATGAAAATTATTAATTTTTTTCATGCTTTGAGCATGATGCTTCCCCTAGACATATCTAACATTCCAAATATTGCTTTACTCTAACAAAATAAGTGTTGAGAGTTATTAGTTATCTTTATTTCTCTTATTTGTTATTTTCTTATTTGTAAGGATGCTCTATTATTTACCCAACGTCTCTCTATATAAGAGTCCCTAGAGTTTTTGGAATAAGATTGCTTTTCTTCTAACATGATATCAGATTGGTGGTCCTAGGCCAATGCTTGGTATCCTATTGAAACTTAAGCCTCCTCACCCTCCACCACACCTTTTCATCTTCTCTCCACTGGCATCGCTACCACTATTAGTTTCTCTCTTCCACGTGTAGCGGCTGTGTTGCAGCTAGTGGTGCTACCAGTGTGGGCCGGAGCTTCGTTGGCGACATTAGCGACACAGTCAGCGCCAACAGCACCACCAATGAGCACAACAATGTCGTTGGCGTTGTTAGTTGTTCTTTGCACTTCCTCATCCTCGGTCTTGGTGGTGTGCACATGAGAAATCTTACATGCATGATTTGAAATCAGAGTTTCCAAATCTACATGTTGCTGTGTTATGAAGCTTATATGAGTTGATCTTCATCTTTGTGATTGTTTCTTTTTATGATCAACACAAATTGTGCAATATGGTCGACAACAAGGATGTTCTTAGTGACTTCATGGGAAATATATCTACCATGGGTGCTTTACCCAATATGCAGGGCACCACCATCAAGCTAGATGGGACAATTTTTTTGTTGTTGTCTACTTTTTTTGCACGGTTTGTGGGATCCCATAGAAAGAAGTACTTCCTCTTGAAAGATGAACCTATACCTATTGAAAAGATAGGAGATTGGGTGGCAGATGATGATTGGGTCGTCACATGCATGCTAAATAGCATGAAGGAGCATATTGCAAAACATGTCATGTCTTATTCCTCTACTAAGAGAATGTATGATGTGAGAGGCCTTAGATAGCCTGAGTTCAAAATAGTCAAGGGCTAATTGATGACTTCTAAGGAGATTCCTACTCAGGCTTAGATTTATGCCCGACTTTCCAGACTAAAGATCTCAGAGCTTGTGCCCAGTTTTGACTCGTCTGCCATGTCATCTCTTGGTCTTGGTCGTGGTGCACCAAACTTTGGTGATTGAGGTGCCCTTGGTTGTGGTACTCCCAGAGGTGGACAAGGCCGTGGCATAAGGAGCCTATTTTGTGAGTTCTGCCATAGAGTTGGCCATACTGTTGACATATGTTGGATTAAGCATGGGTACCCTCAGGGTCATGGTCCTCATGCTAATCCGGTTATTTCAGAAGAGGACAGTACTAAGTCTCAGGATATTGAGAGTTAGATTACTATCTTTAGGGTAGAATATGACAGGTTGGCGACTTCTGAGACCAACGGGGGCGTTAGTTACACATCCTACAAGTACCACTGCACTGTCTATCAGATCTCATGCTCTATCATGGATAATGGATTCATGTGCCTCCTTCAAAGTTGTCAAGGCGTTAGGTAGTTGCAAGGGGACAAACTCCTTAGGCGACAAAAGGGCGATTGCCTGATTGAATTGAGGCAACAAATTTTTTTATTTCTTAAAATATTGAATATATTTAATAAACTTATATGATAACATTGACTTTCATAAGAAATATATGATAATACTATTTAAGTGAACGAAAAAACAATAATTCTATCATATTTAAGTAACATGTATATTTATATTATCATACAATGTGTAAACATATATATTAAATTTATAATTATTGGTTAAAACAAACAACTGCATTAATAAAAGGAGCTTATTACACCAAAAATTACAAAGAACATTATAATAATAAAACACTCTCTCTATTGAGACTCCCACTTCATTGAGTTTGAGCTGAATGCACTATAATAAAGTGAAGGCCTTCCTCAAGATAGAGGCATCCACTAATGGCCCACAAATGCTAGCCCAAAATGTTGTCTCCAAGTCGTACTCAAGACAATAACATGTATTATAATATGTTATATTTACAATACAATATAAACTTAATGCCGTAACTTATACACATATTGTTATATATCATTAGATAGTTGTAGACAATAAAAAATATATACATATATACATCGTTAAACTATAATATATCATAATTATATCATTATAGACATACAATAATGTATATGTATAACTTATACATATATGTTTTAATAGACAAACAATAGTCTAAGTTAGGAAGAGAAGACAAAATTGGGCATATAAAAGCTATCAATAGCATATATGTATGTATGTATTATGTATATACAACAATATATAACACAAACATAATTATAATATATGTAACTTAAGACCAAATAAGAGTCTTATGGTCTTACCTAAAGTGAATTAGGAGTAAGGCGCCAAGGCGCAAGGTGGCCCAGGCGACAAAGAAGGCGACTAGGCGATAGCCTGGATGAAACCCTTAGCCTGGAATAGCTACAAGGTGACCTTTGGCTTTCTCGCCTGGCCCGGTAGCCCGATAGCCTGAGGCAATAGCCTTGATAACATAGGCCTCCTCTCATATAATAGGAGATTCTACTCTTTTTTTGTCTCTTCGTTCTCTTGTCACATCCTTCCAAGTTACGTTGGTGGATGGTGGTTTATCTCCTATCACTGGTTTTGGGGATGTTTTGGGGATGTATCTCTTTCTATCTTTCTTACTCTGCTCGATGTCATGCGTGCACCGAAATTTACATTAAACTTAATGTCTATTAGCTAGATTACCAAGGCCTTGGGATGCGTAGTGTCTCACTATCAATATTTTTTTCTTGTAGTATTTGCAGATGATGAGGCGGATTGATGGACTTGAGCAGAATAACCTCTACTATCTCAACCTGCCACCTACATCTTCTACCTCTGTTGCTACTTTGCTTGGGTCACCCGAGTATTCTCGTTCTACATTGTTAGTTTCTAGAGTTGAAGTTTCCATATCCTTTTCTTGTGATGCTTGTTAGCTTGGCAAATACCACTGATCTTCATTTTCCGATCAGAATCAAAAGTCTAAGTCTCCTTTTGATGTTTTGAATCCTGATTTATGGGGCCCTGTATGGTTTGTAGTGTTAGGGGTTTCTACTTTTCCTTATTTTGGTTGATGACCCATATGACTTTGGTTTTTATGAGGAAGGAAAACTCCTGTACTTATTCAATTTTTTTTCAATGAGATAAAGACTCACTTTTTCACCATTCTAATGGTTTTCCGTAGTGATAATGGACTAGAGTTTGTTAATGTCAAGTTTACTCAGTTTTTCACCTCTATGGGGCTTATTTATCAAATTTCTTGTGTTCAAACCTCACAACAAAATAGGGTCGCTGTGCAAGTTGCGGCACTTGTTAGATATAGCTCATACGATGATGTTCCAGATGTTTGTGCCATTCTAGTTTTGAGCTGATGTGGTTCTTACTGCTGCCTTTCTCATAAATAGGGTATCTTCCTTTGTATTGGGAGGGAAGATGCCTTATTCAGTTCTATTTCCTGGCTGATATGCTTTACCTCTCACTCCCATGGTGTTTGGTTGTATTTGTTTTGTTCATCTATTCAAGGTGGATAAATTATCTCCTCGGTTTGTGAGGTGTAGTTTTCTGGGATCCTTGTGAACCCAAAAGGGATGTCGCTCTTATGATCTGGTGGTTCACAAGTTTTATGTTAGTGTTGGTATTACTTTCTTTGAGGAGCTTCCCTTTTACCCTTAGAAAGGGAGTTCCTTGCCTCAGTTAGTGCCATTTACTTACTATTTGAGGATTTCCATCGCAGAGAACCTCTTACACAGGTGGAGGAGCCTCTTTCCACCATCCCTGCACATATTGATTCTATTAAGCCTCCTACCAATTCTGTTGATTCGTTTGGAGATCAGGTACCTCATACTATTGAGGTTGTTGACCTGGACCTTCCTATTGGATAGCGGAAGGCTTCACGGTCATGTGCTCGATATTCTTTGCCACGTTATATGTTTAATGATCAGTTACCTGTAGTAGGATAGTTACTTTTTCTTACAGTCATTAGGTAATGGAATTATACAAAGGCTTTTTAGGATCTTGATTGGACCTGAGTGATG
Source organism: Thalassia testudinum (assembly GCA_037157565.1). NCBI lineage: Eukaryota > Viridiplantae > Streptophyta > Magnoliopsida > Alismatales > Hydrocharitaceae > Thalassia > Thalassia testudinum. The sequence goes on along the minus strand of JAZHRO010000030.1, from coordinate 578,620 downwards.
GATGAAGAGATGACTGTTCTTTAGTCTCGGGGTGTACATGGGAACTCTTGGATCTACCCCTGCGTGCGACAGTTGTAGGATGTAGATGGGTGTTCACTATTAAATATCTCCTAGATGGCTTTGCCTAATGCAATAAGGCAAGGTTAGTTGCCAGAGACTACTCTTAGACCTTCGGTGTGGATTTTTTCGAGACATTTTACATGTTGTACGATTGAATTCGATCTGGATTCTCCTGTCTATAGCAGTAAATCAGAGGTGGCTTGTACATCAACTTGACATAAAAAATGCATTCTTATATGGTGATCTCGATGAGATGTATGTATAGTAGCCTCCTAGATTTGCCAGCCAAGAGGAGTGTCGTAAGGTCTGTAGGCTGCATAAGGCAATATATGGGTTGAAACAAAGCCTTAGAGCATGGTTTGATGGGTTCAGTACTGTAGTTTCGAGTTTTGGGTTCATTCGGTCTACATCTGACCACTTTGTGTTTACCAAGCACACATAGGCATGCTTTGTTATTCTGATTGTGTATGTTGATATTCTATTGACAGGGAGTGACATGAAAGGGTTTAGAGGAGACCAAGGCCTTTTTACATGCATAGTTTGTAACCAAGGATCCTAGCCTAATTAGTTATTTCGTGGGCGTTGAGATACACTACATTGATGGAGAAATGGTTCTTTCACAGAGGAAGTATGTGCTAGACATGCTTCGAGAGGCAAGGATGCTAGGCTGCAAACCTGTTGGTATACCACTTGATCTGGATGCTCGTTTTGTAGATGTTAGGAAATAAAGTTGGAGATTTTACCTCCTTATTTAGTTATTCTATTTTTAGTAAAAGGTTGTTAGGGTTGTTTCCATGTATATCCTTGACCCTCTCTATATAAAGAGGGTTAGGGTTTCTCCTTTGAATAACAAAAAATATTCTCTCCACTTAAAATCTCTACATGGTATCAGAGCGGGTTTCCATGGGAAAAAGAAAAAAAAGGGAAGAAATCCTAGAGGGGAGGAGGCCCTCCAGCAGCACTGTCGGCCTCCTCCTCTCCCACACATCTCGTTGCACACGAAGCAGAAAAGCGGGGGGGGGGGTTCTCGATCTCATCCATCTTGATGGCTCCCAAGGCAGAGAAGAACCTGGCAAAGAAGTAAGCGGCCACGACTTCGACAGAGAAGAGGGTGAAGAAGGTCCCCGTAGTTGTGGAGAAGCTGGAGATGGCAAGGAAGATCCTGCGACTGGTGGTGTCGGGGGTGGCCTCGCGTTAGCACCCTCTGCCCAGTGGGGGGGTTGATTCCCTACGTGGGAAGTAGGGTGACATGCTTGTGTGCCTGTCGATGCAGGTACTGGTGGTTGGTGATGCGACAGGGCAGTGGATCTGCTCTGGATCAAGAGGTGCAGGGCGGTGCCGACAGCGATCCGTGCCTTAGGAGTCTCCATCGACCGGACGATAGTGCTGGAGACTTGCCCTTACTGCACGGAGGATGAGGCTTTGGAGATCTCACCTTCGGTGATGGCGGACGTCAGGCTTGCCCTTGGAGAGCAGTCCAGAGAAGAACGAAGAGGAGAAATCCTCTTTAGGTTTTTAGGTGTCTTTTATAACAAAAATAAAAAAATTTAGGGTTATTTATGCTTAAGCCCAAATTTCTATTTTATTTGAAGTCAAGTCTTCTAATTAACCCCTTAAAGTTTGGAGTTATCTCGATTGGGTCCTTATATGTTGAGTTGAAGATACAAGATTTGAAGATGGAAGCTGCTTTAAGATGTCAAAGATCGGGTGGCACTCTTACGCACCTCAAGAGAAACCAAGCATTGACTGGCTCTGTGAGGGCATACAAGTAGGGGCACCCAGGGTTGAAGACACAAAGAAGTGGACTACTACGTCGACGAGAGTGCATCTTCACTACCTTATGGATCCAAGATTTTGTTGTCTCCTATGTCTTGTCTTGCGAGGGAGTGTTAGGAAATAAAGTTAGAGATTTTATCTCCTTATTTAGTTATTCTATTTTTAGTAAAAGGTTGTTAGGGTTGTTTCCATGTATACCCTTGACCCTCTCTATGTAAAGAGGGTTAGGGCTTCTCTTTTGAATAACAAAAAATATTTTCTCCACCTAAAATCTCTACAGTAGACATTGATGGTCCGATCTTAGAGGATGTAATTAGGTATATAGTTATGGTTGGCAAGCTTCTATATCTCACAGTGACGAGGTTAGATATATCGTATGTTGTGGGAAGGTTGAGCTAGTTTGTGCAAGAGCTTAGGTAGACACACTGGGCATGAGTCTGTTAGATATTGTGATATTTGAAGAGCTCCCTTTGTAAGGGATTATTCTTCCAGAGGTGTGATCACCTTAATGTGTGGATATTCAGATGCAAATTATGCTGGTGCCTACGAGGATAGATAATCCACAATAGGATATTGCATCTATGTTGATGGCAATGTTGATGGCAACTTAGGTACGTGGAAAAGCAAGAAATAGAATGTTGTTTGTAGATCTAGTGTGGAGTCAGAGTATAGGGCCATGGCCCACACTACTTGTGAGCTCTACTAGATTAGATCTATTCTTTGTAACTTTGGTGTAGAGGTTTCTAGTCCTATAGCTATGTATTGTGATAACAAAGCTATCACTTTCCTTGCCAATAATCCAACATTCCACGAGAGGACAAAGTATATAAATTGTCACTTTGTTCGAGATGTAGTACTGGCTGGCAGGATCTATGTACCATATATCTCCAACGAAGATGAGATTATTGATATCTTTACTAAGGCTTTAGTCAAGAAGAGATTGGAGTATTTTTGTTCCACGTTGAGCATGTTTGATATCTATGTTCCAGCTTGAGAGAGGTGTTGAGAGTTATTAGTTATTTTTATTTCTGTTATTTTGTAAGGATGACTCCGTTATTTACCCAACGTACCTCTTTATACAAGAGTCTCTAGGGTTTTTGAAATAAGGAGACAACTCTTTTCTCTTAACAATAAGGTTTATAAAAATAACTAACTAAAATTTATTAATCAACACAAACACCCCAACCTTGTTTGTAAAACCTTATTTTAGTTTTAGAATTAGTCAGCTGACTCGCGCTTCGCAGCGGGAATAATATTATTACTGATGAAATATTATATCACAAAGAATCATGGTATATGTGTGCATAATATGTTAAATGTATCATGCCTCATGAGCAATTATGCACTTGAGATTTCAAAATCCTATGTATTTGAGATTTCGAGATGGAAGAAGAGCCGTTCTTGTTTTTTTTTTTAATTTTTAATTTTTTTAAAGCAAGGGGGAGAGGTTCCTACTAGTAGTTGAGTGGGTGAGATTCAATGGGAGAATGACACCTATGTCCACCCAAATGGAGGACATTTTTGTATCATAGGGTTTTTTGTTTTTTGATTTTTTTTTTAAAGCAAGGGGGAGGTCATATTTTATTTGTTGAGTAGGTGGAATTTAATTTGAGTGAGATTGAGAGAGTAGGTGGGGAGAGGGCATGAGGTAGGGGTTTGTTGTTTTTGATTTTATTTTTTAAAGCAAGGGGATGTAATATTTTATTTCTTGGGTAGGTGAGATTTAATTTGAGTGAGACAGAGCGAGGGGGTGGGGGGAGGGCATGAGGTAAAGGTTTTTTGTTTTTATTTATTTATTATTTTTTTCAAAGCAAGGAGGAGAGGTTATTAAAGCAAGGGAGAGATTATTTTGAGTGAGAGAGATTGGGAGTGGGACGAGGGGGAAGGGTGGCACCTGTTACACCCAACCCTCTTTTAGTTTACATAAAAAGTTAATGGACATGATTTTGAGGGTATTGTAGGTGTTTCCATTTTCATCTCATGGGAGGTGGAGTACCTTTCTCAGCTGTTAGCATGAGGCTATGGTATGGAAGGAGCTCTTAAATCATTGGTATATGGTCCTACCCATTGGTGAACACTTGGAATAATTTCGTACAACCTTTGCGAGGCCGATATGATAAATCTTCCACTATAGCCCATCTGCGCTTAGGGAGAAAAGGGGAGCCAAAATGAGAAACAAAGAGAGATCGGGAAAGAGAGGGGGGTGGGGGGCACGACATGTGGCAGAGGGGAACCCTCCTTTAGTTTGTATAGATAGATTTGACTGAAACTACCTGTAACTTTGGTTTGAAGTTTAAAGCTGAGGTTTTTGAACAAAGTCATCTTTTATTTGTTCGCTTTTAGTTATAACCTCCTAAGACATGTTAGTGGCCTATGAAGATGCATTTTAGTGCCATGTTTCAAGCTTGGTTTACAAAGGATGACCAGGTTAATTATACTATAGTATATTCTATAGATGCTCACATATATACTACTTGTGCTAAAACATATTCCTTATTATAAGCCATGGTTGAAACAAACACTAATCCTCCCTATGTTATAATCAAATAACCTTTTTAGAGCAAACCTTGTCTCAGACATGCTTATGGGCTTCTTTCTACAAGCATCTGGATTAAAAAAAATCAATGTAGCCTATACTTTATATTACGTATCTCGCAACCATGGTGCATGAACTGATGTTCTAGAAGTGTGAATCTAAAGACACCCTAAAGGCTTTGAATAACATTTAGTTAAAATCTACCCATGTCTAGTCGTGGCATTGGCTATGTTCTATGAGTTGTAGTTACCTTTTCTTGTCATGTAGATGGAGATTGCACACATGCTTTATTTGATGGGTATGGAGCATTGGCTAGGCTTTACAAAGATGACATTTACAATTCCCCTTGGGTGTACCTTTGGATGTTGGATTAAAGAAAACTTGCTTATATTCAACGTAGCAAGTGTGTTTTTCCAAATTCAAATTGGTAGAGTATTTGGATTAGTTAGTAAATAATTCTATTTTATTTAGGTTTACTTTATTTAATTATGTCGGAGAGCCTTAGTTCTTTTTATATTCCTAATTGTCATTTTTTATTCTTGATTGATTTCTTTTTTTTTTTTGAAACAAGAAAGGGTAGTTATCCAGGATGATAACTACCCAAATATATTAAAGAGAGAATCAATGGCTTCAGTCAATACAAAGGGCAAACAAGGCCCCTCACTCACAAGGACTCACTCCAGAGATTAAATAAAATAGTAACAGACTCCACAAAATTCTCCACATAAGGCCTTTGAAGACCACAGCATTCCTGTCCAACCAAATGTCCCATAGGACCGCCAACGGTCTGGCCTTCTCCTTCGTACAAAAGACATTCTACCCAGCATTACCCCCTCCACCTCTGAAGCTACACCAAAACCCATCAAAAGACCAGTAATTCCACCACTCCGCTCCCACCCGGCTCCAGATCTGTATGACAAACAGGTAGGTGAAGAAAAGGTGGTCAACCTCTTCATCCTCACCTCCGCACAACGGGCAAACCTTACTCTCCCTAGGAGCCCATCTCGCCCTCCAAATCTTAGTCACGAGTCTCCTCCTAAGCAGCCAAACAAAAATCTTGACCTTCAATGGACACGCGGCCTTCGAAACCTATCTGCAATCTCTTACCAGCTCCAAGTCACCTGTGGAGTCTCTGCTAGACAATCTCTTGTACGCAGCCCCCACTGAGAACTCGCCTTCATCCCATCCAAACATATCATTTCCGGAAGTCGGCTGTAGACCTTCTAATTCTTCAAGCAGTCTCTGGAAATAGTGAGTTCTCGCATATGAAGGATTCCCTGCAAAGGATGGGTGCCACCTACCTTTCCAAACTTCGGTCACTGACGCCTCTTTGCTCTGGGATATAGCAAAAAGTCTCAAAAATTTTCTAGCGAGCACACCTTGTCCCGTCCAATCATCCTGTCAGAACCTGAAGATCTCCCCCATCTCCACCGGTACAAAACAATTCTGCACCTTAGGAGCCACCACTGACAAACCTTTCAAGAAATGAGAAGCATCCCTCAGCGAAGATATTAGGAAATCCCAATGTGGCAGGCCACCATAAGCCGTCCTGAACACCCTGCCTACCAAATTCTCCCTACACTTCAAGAGGCTCCCAACCCACTTCATCAACAGGCTATCATTAGACCTCCTTAGGTCCCTCACCCCAAGCCCCCCTCCTTCACTGGTCTGCAAACCTCCTCCCACGCCACCAATCTGGCACCAGGTCCATTCGACCCTTGATTGGATCAGAAGAAATTCCTCATAAGCCTCTCTATCCTTAAGACAACCTATCGGGGCATCTTCAGGATAGAGGTGAAATATGACGGCATCGCCGCTAGAACCACCTTGAGCAAGACCAGCCTTCCACCCCTTGACAAAAGTCAGGACGCCCATCTTGCCAACCTCCCCTCCAACCTCCACTAGGGGAGCCTAGTCCTTTACCAGAATCCTATCATCCGTCAACGGCAGACCCAAGTATCTGATCGGTAGCTTCACCTGCTCTGTGTCAAGACCGAAGCTACACCCCCTCGCCTCCGCCTCTGTCAAATTAAAAGGGACATTCAGATTTAGATAGGTTAATCTGCAGACCTGAAGCTTCACCAAATAAGAAAAGTAAGATCCGCATCCTCCTGGCCTTCGCTTCCCTGCCTTCAATGAAAAAAATTGTATTATCCACATACTGCAGTAACGGAATACTCGTCCTATCTCCCAAAGAGAAATCCCTCACTAAGTTCCTCTCACACGATTTCTTAGCTGCCCTTGCAAGTGCATCTGCTGCAATAACAAAGAGCATCGGAGCCAAAGGACACCCCTGTCTCACCCCCCTTCTCGGCTGAATCCAACTCCCTGCCGGGTTTCCATTGATAAGGACCGAGAAAGACGTTGTGGTGACACACCTCTTCATCCAGTCAATCCACACCAGTGGAAAACCCCTCTTCATCAAGGACGTCCAAAGGAAAGACCACTGCACTGAGTCATAAGCTTTACTTAAATCGACTTTCCACATGAAAGCCTTCCTCCTCTTCCAAAACGACAGGATCTCCGAGGCCATCACATACCCCTCCAAAATATTTCTATCAGTGATAAAAGCCATCTGCATCGGATCCATAATCCTAGCCAAGGTCCTCCTTAGCCTATTCGTTAAGAGCTTAGCCACAATCAGGTAGATAGCATTCGAGAGGGCTATCGGTCTGTACTCCTGGATCTCCTTAGCACCCTCCTTCAGCAATAGGAATATGTAGAACTTGTTTAATCTGTTGAAGCTCGAATTTCTATCTTTAAACTCTTGCAAGATCTGCGTCACATCCTCCTTCACCACCGGCCAAAACTCCTTATAAAAGGCAACCGGAAAACCATCCGGACCTGGACATCCATCAGCATTCAGCTCCCAGATTGCCTTGTGAACCTCATCTTCCTCAAATGGACCCGTCAAGAAATCGGCTTCTGCATCCCCGATCCGTGGCACCTCGGATCCTAACCACCTCCACCTTCCCCCATGTCTTCTCCCGGTAAACTCTCTGAAGTACCTTACAGCCACCCCACGCACCGCCTTTCTTCCCACAAACTCCTCCCCTTCCACCACCAACCTATCGATCTAGTTCCTCCTCCTTCCTGATGCAGCCATATGAAAAAATCGAGTGTTCGAATCGCCTTCCTTGAGTCACCTCTGCATGGATCTCACCTTCCATTCCATCTCCACCTTCCGGTCTTCCTCTTGTATCACCTGTAATTGCTTCGCTCTGTTCACCCTGTCAACATTAGAAAGGTGACCAACATCCTCAACCAAGTCCAGCCGTACAATCTCACAGAGAGCATCTTTCATCTTCCCACGCTCTTTAATTTGCTTCTTATGGACCTTGAGGAAGGATCTCAAGTCTCATATCATAGTTTAGCTTTCAATCTGACAGCCACCGAGCCTTTCACGTGAACCGACCACTGCTCCACCAGCCCCCTGGACCCCTCTTCAAGTAGCTAAGTCCTGTCGAACTTAAAATACGTTCCATGTCTCTAGTCCTCATTCGTCACCCATAACAAGGGGGTGTGATCTGAGAACGGTCGCTCCAGGGGTCTAACTTCCGCCACAGGGGATGACTCTGCCATCGTCGTCGAGATGAAAAACCTATCAATCTGGGACAGCTGTCCTCCAGAGCTCTTCCAGGTGAAGTGACAGGAGGGTAGCATGTCAACCAGCCCCTGCTCCGTAACAAATCCCACAAAAGCCTCAGAACCTTGGTCCACTCCCCCATGGCCATACGATCTATCCTCCGCCGGCAAAGTGATATTAAAATTACATCCAATCAACTACGGTGTCCCCTGATACGCTGCTGCGACCTGACCCAGATCCTCCTACAGGACGTGCCTCCTCCTACCCTCCGTCGGACTGTAAACCGAGGAGAAGAGCATGCAAAGATTGTCCCGACGTCTCTACAACCTGACAATAACATGGGACCCGACCATCGAGTCCAGTAAGGAGAAATCATCATCCTTCCACCCAACAACAATTCCACCCGCGCTTCCAACCGCATCCAGGGCCAAGAATTCCCCAAAATCGCTCCCCCTACCTCCTTCCACAGTCTCTTGTCACAGCTCCCCCATTTTGTCTCCTGGAGAAATACCACTAAGGACCCCACCTCTGAATATACCCACGTAAAGCCGCCCGCCTTGAGGGGTCATTTAATCCCTTCACATTCCACGATAGGACCTTAGTCATGGAGAACTTTGGGAAACTCCCCCTTGCATCGTATGCCTGAACCCCACCTCCGCAACCACCCTGTCCACCTCCCCCTCCACTTCCACAAGCCTATCGGGCGACCCCCTCCCAGTGTTGCCCCTCGGTCCACCCGATCCTGCAGTATCTGCCCTGACAACTTCCAACACCTGCACCCCTGCGAGGCAACCCCCTCCACAGGCTGCGCCTCCGCCTCACTAGCCCCTCCCACCTTCGCTGCACCCTCCACCGCCCCAGCACCTCCTCCAGCTCCAGCCACCCGCTGCCTGACCTCTTCAACAGCAGCCCTCGCCTCAGCATTCGCCTCACCTCTGCCCCCTACCAAGCCCACCGTTGACACCTCCCCCCACCTACTGGTAGGCGTATCGACGCCTAACTTCACCATCCTCCGACACTGGCCATCCCCAACCTCGCTCTTAGTTGGAGAGGTTGCAGCTCGCCCCCTCCGATAAGACTACCGCGGCCTGTACGTGAGCCGCTGCGGTATCGGCTTCCTCGGCCTCCACCTCTGCATGCGCCCCACCTCGCCATTCGCATCGCACAACACTGCCCAGTAGGTTCGACCGAGGTTGCGACAAGGGCTCGCTTCCACAGCCCCTAGACCGTGGCCTTCGCAGGAGGGCTGTCCCGGATCTTCACGCGAAGCAGGGCTCAAACCGAATACCCCTCCGAAGCCACCACTCCCCACCATCGGATCCAACCTGCCCGACCCGGATCCGCCACGCTAGCACTCCTTAAGACCTTGATCCACCTCAGCAGGGTCCACCGCCCTCAGTGCCGCAGACTCCACTGCCTCCTCTGCAAATCCTGCACCATCCTTTGAAACCCTCGCCTTCTCGACTGCCTCAGATCGCGCTGCAGGGATCGCAACTGCCACGCCATCCTTGCTGCGACCTTCGGACTTCCCAAAAGCAGCCCGCCCCCTGTCCGCTCGCCCGCCACCACCGCCACCAAGCACCATCGTTGCACCGCCAACCACTGCCTCAGCGAAAGACCTAGGTCTTCTCGGTCCCCGCGAGACTCGAACCAGCTAGGAGGAGCTCCCCCATTTGAGGACCACCTTCTCTGCTAGTTGCTTCCCCGGCTTCATCTCCACCCACGCCCCGAACCTCGACAGGTCCATCGATCTCCGACCCAAGCCATCGCAGCTTTGGAGCCTCGCAAATGGAGCAACCACTGCTGCCGCCACCTCCACCGTACGGAGGAAGAGAGGGACCCCCTCAATCAGCATTCTCTGCCTCGCGCCAGCCGGCGGTCGCTCCTCCATGGCGCCATCCAACCTCACCGGCCACCGCCACCTCACCACACCCCGGCCACACTGCAGCTCCTTGAAGGTCAGGCATCGTAGTTCCTCCTGTCCAAGCCCCAGTAGCAATAAGCAGCCGCTCCTGAGGGAAGCACACCAAAGGTCCCCCAGCTAATCCCCAAGAACGATGTGACTGCCCTTCTCAGGTCCCCCACATCCACCTCCCCTTCCAGCACCATTGCCACCATAGCTGACGCCAACCTCCCCTCTAAGGTCCCAATTTCCTCCGACCATGGCGCCTCAACCTCCACGAGAGGCGCCCCCTCCGGGGGAAGTGATAGCATCCTCGCCCTCCTCGGAGAAGCCCTGCCACCCGGCCCACGGAGCCTGCAGCTCGATCGTCGATGTCCGAGATCGCCACACCGCAGGCATCTCACCGACTCCCTACAGCCTGCTGGCACATGCCCCCTCCTGAGGCATTTGAAACACTGCATCGGCTTCGCTCCCCTCCGCGATCTCCTCACCGCCGTCTAGCCAAAGTCATCCCTCCCCCACCCACTCGCCTCCCTCCTCATGCTCCCCCTCTCGCTCATCTTTCCCCTCACCGCCTAAGCCTAGGGTGTTACGACATTCAAATTTCTTCTTGATTGGTTTCTTATGTAATTTTTCTAACCCTACTTTCCATATAGAGGGGGTTAAGATTCCTAATCGAAATAAGATTCTATTTTCTCTAATATGATGGGAAGACTCACCCCCTCCTACACACCAACTCTCTCCTACACATTTGCCTCCTTCACGTGAACTCCTGACACGTGCCTTTCACCACATGCACAGTGTGTACCTACCTTGCGTGCCACCTCTCTACTTGTCCCGTATGCATAGTGCGTGGCTCTTGATTGATCTCGTACGCCTACCACATGCATATTGTATGCACCTCCCTTCCACTGTGTGTGCGCCCTGCCTACATTGAGCACACACCGTGTGCACTACATGGGCACATTGCACGTACTACTCTACTCTGTTGTGTGCAAAAGCGCGTGGCTGCATTGCTTGTTGCGTTGCCCTTTGTTGTGCACATAATGCATGGTTGCATTGTTGATGATGTTGCTGCCATTATTGTTGATGTCATTGTTTTTGACGATCCTTGCAGCCAAGCAACATTGTCGGCTGCTGTTCCAGCACTCGCGAAGCTTTGGTGACTCTAGCTACCAGTTCGATGTGTTCGTATTGTGGAGTTGCAAATTCTGTTACTTGATTTGATGGCTTGGGATCCAGGCGGCTTGCTTCTGTGGTTTTGAACCACCTAGATGTTGTTGTGATTCTAATTCACTGTTAGATGAGAGTTGGGCCTCAATTGAAGGTCCCAACCTTTATCCAAGGTTTAGGAAGTCGGTATGCGATCGGTTGGGTCACCGCATAGCGAATATGCGGTATTCGGAGGAGTATGTAGACAAATATGTGGTTTTGCATTTTTTATTAAAAAAATAAAATAATTAGTTAATTTATTAAATTTTGTATTATATGCAATGTTATAATTATGCAAATGTCTCAAGTAGTATAATTAAAAAATATAGATAATACTCCTCTTTGATTACTATATAACCTAGAATATAAAAGATTTGGCATCTAGAAACAAAAAAATGAAGAAATTAGAATCTATATGTTCATTTAAACAAATACAAAATAATAGTTAATAATGTTAATCCAAAATAGTGCCCCAAGATTAAAAAATTAGTTAAGATAAAAAGTTGAACATTGAAAATGTTTATCCAAATAAGCACTTAATTAAAAGCCTAAAAGAGTCATATCGAATCAGATCCATCTTCAAAATCTATGACGGGGATATTATCTTCCTCGTTAGTCTCCTCATCTTATGGAAATTCTTCATCTAAGCTTTGCAACATTGTTGAAGGATGTGCAAGCCTTTGACTCCTATCTTGCAACAATTCTTCTGCACTACTTGCTTCACCAATCAAGTTCCATGTCAACCCTGTTTCTTCAAACACCTCTTGCTCTCCTTCGCCACCTTCTAGTCAATCCCTAACATGAGATCTATCTTTTGTGGCTAGGGGATCTTTAGCAGATGCATCCATGGACTTTAGGAAACTTGTGCCTAGCTCATAATTTACAAAGAAATTCATGATGCTTCTACCCCCTATGTCTGTCCATGCATTTGTCATAATTATGCATCCATCTCTTCCATGACTCCCTATGAATTTCTAGATTCTTGGTATCATTTACTTCATCTTGCAATAATGTCTCTGTAGGCTCATAATAAGAAGGGGGTTTATATCCCCTATCATATTGCCCAATTGTTTCACACATATGAAGGAAAGTCGGGTGGGTAATTATATTGAAAGAGATGTCACAGTCATAAAAGAACTTTGCCACAAACTTATTGACCCGCGCTCTCTCTTCCTTGGCAAATCCATATTTGATTATGGTTTGATGCATACCACAATCCTCAGTGGTTTCTGACATTCGTGGCTTTGTACCATCCCTCTCAACATTAGTTGAGGGTGTTGAGTTTCTTTTAATGATCACTTCATCTCGCATTTCTTGAATAGCTACAGCTTTGTCTTGTTTCTTCTTTGATGTTTGCCCTAAATAATCCTTTATAAGTTTTTGAACTTCAGGGTCGGATTTTGGACATGGTGTGACATTTCCTTTGATACGGGAACGATGTTGCTTCATTCTATTTATCCCCCCTTCACCACCTTCCCACAAAGTCAACATGTGACTGTATTGAGATCGGTCTTCACTTGAAGATAAGTATATTTCCAACCTGGATCATTAGATCCTTGTGGAACATAAAATGATATGCTTAAGGTGGATGCACCATAAGAAATCGGTTGACTTGGTAAATCAGCCATTGATCTATCAAAATGAGACCAAATAAAAAATAAATCCTAAATCTTAAACCTTAAAATGTAGACCAAATAAAAAATAAAATAATATATGACATCAACAGAAATCCAAGTGGACACAAAACATGCCTTCTGAACTGATACTTCCATCATGGGCATTCTATGCCTTCTTTTCAAAACTGTTAAGTTCCTAATAGCAGTTTGTTATGTGACAATTAATCTACTCATCTTGTTATCTTTTCCACATGTATCAACTCAAGTGTTATCTTTTCCACATGCAGCTAGCAGGGTCATTCGATGAGGGGACCGAGGGGTTACCCAAAAACGTGGTAGCAGCAGTAGCTAGCAGTCGACGATGGAGAGGCGATGGCAGGCGATGGCTGCGACGCCGCATCGAAGAGCGATGGAGAGGCGATGAGCTGCTGGGGTTTAGGGCAACGATGGGCATTCGGTGATGGAGAGTGTTGGGATCGTATGGGGTTTATGATGTTGTGGGGGATGGGTTATTTGGAGGTTATTTGGGGGAAATTTGTTTGGGAACCCAAGATGTTTGTTTTGTAGGTGGGTTTTTTTTTACGTGGGACCTTGAAGTTATTTTTTTCGTGGGTTTTTTTGAGAAGACCTCATCGGTGGATCTATCTCAAGAGCGGGTGACTACTCTGTCGAGTAAATGCCTACTCGGTCCGACTACTTGCCCAGACCCACTTATAGTACTGGCTTGCATTATACGGTTTGGGGAGGGATCTGCCTATGACTATGTGGCTGCCTACTCAACCGAGGCGGTTGACTTCCTGAACACTGCCTTTATCTATTACTGCGGCTGTTGATTTGGACTGATCTTGATTTGGATCTACTCTTCATATCATGGTCTGCCCTTATTTGATCTCCGTGATTTGGTTTCCTTGATTGGATCTTAATTAGGGAACTTCTGTAGTCTTGCGTGCCTATTGTGCGCACTGCTGTGCACCTTTTGGAAGGCACGTGATTGCCCCTGCCTACCATTGTGTACATGGTGCATGCTTTTGTGCGCGAGATTGTGCATCTTTGAAGACTGCCTAATTGCCTTTCTTCCTATACTAGTGGGATATTTGAATTTTGAGCAAGGTTTGCATCTCCTGCTCTTGCCTATTTGGGATTGTCTCCCGACTTGCTTGAGATCGTCTCTTGTATACTTCTTGTTGTTTGGGATCGTCTCCTGTTCTATTGTTGCTTGGGATCGTCTCATACTGCTTGTCTATCTGTTCCTTCAGCTAGAAGATTCTTTAATGGGGGGAGTCAAATTTTGTCTATTATAATAAGTTGAACATGATTGTTATCCACACTCTAACTTGGGGGGAAGTGGTAGAGTATCAGGATTAGTTAGTTAAGAGTCTTATTTTATTCAAGTTTAGTCTATACAATTAGGTTTCGGAGGATTAGTCCTTTTCCTTGTTAGTTTACTATTTCTAAGAGGTTTCTTATGAAAATTTTCTAATCCTACTCTTTATATAAAGGGGGTTAGGTTTCTAGTTGGAATAAAACTCAATATTCTGTGACACTAACTTCTAACCGTTTCTTTTTATTAGATAAGATGATGTATAAATGGTCATTTTCTTTTAGGATGTTTTGTACTCATGCTTTGTGCAAAGTCAATAAAAGTTAGTTTGGATGCCCATTTTTAACTTTAGTTCATTAGTTTGAAGGAGAGGATTTGGAAACAAACTTGTTGATGCTCTATATAAGCACATTTTGGCTTTAGAATTCTAACTTTTCTATAGATGTTCAAGGCTTCATCTCCATCCACTGTCCGATCCTGAACCAAAAAACCAAGTCTGCAATCCTTTTTGATCCATTTCCCGTATTTTTTGTCTTCGCTATATTTTGGTTTTCCAATTACCTTCACCCCAGGGTTCCATTTAATTAACAAAGGGAAAATGGATGTCTTTTATTTAGCCTTCACAGGGCAAAAAAATCTTGCAGTTGGAAGAAAATGGGATAGCTAATAATGAGTTATGGACAAATGGAATAAGTTTTATTTATTGTCTCGAATTGGAGGAATAAGTTCTTCCTTTCTTGCCTCTTTCTTAAAGTAAAAGAGGGATCACTTGAGGCTAGTGATCCTCCACCTCCATTCATTAACCAATCAGATTACATTTACAAAAAGAAGGATCACTTGTTCTATATTGATAGGAACAACTCATTCAGACTCCCTTTTTGGATGCAGATGAAATCAAATTAAAGGATTAACTGGCTAAATTTAGAGGAATGGCTTGTCTTTTGATTAGAATCATAGGAGGAATTGGCCAAAAAGACCATCCAACATGCCAACAGCCCTTAATGATCCTCTTTTGTCCACTTTTTTATTCCCACTTGATCTCCACAAGAAAACCAATATTAGTTATCTAATGCAAGAAATTATAGTTCCGATGTTTTGATCAATTACTCTTCGGACTCCAGTTAATATGGGAAAATGCTGTTGTGGTATTAGATTATGTCAAATTTTATGTTTTCTTATATAAAGGTCCCTATTTTTTTATTTACATTTTCTTATTTTCTCATCTTTTCATGTTTTCCTAGAAGATGTGAGGACATTTAGATCATGGATTGGTGATTGGAGCAGTGTGCTACTTTGGCTTTAATTTAAAGGTTCTTCGATCTTGTAGTTGATGAAAATGTTCTCATTTTTAAATGTCGGGTAGAGTTGATGAGGAGAGGTGTAGGTACTTGGATGCTGCATATAGGGGTCAACCTTTCTGAGGCAAGGTTGGGAAATTTATAGTTATTTATCGTTGGTGCAATGGCATCACGATCATGATTTTGATGATAATAAAATACTTGTTATTTGACATTTGTATTTGAATTTAAAATTTCAAGATGAAATGCAAATAGAAGCAAGTGCGAGGAGCTTAAGCTTACGTCTATGGCGGATTGGAGGAGCTTAATGGAGGAAAATGAGCTTTGCTTAAGGCTAAAGTTTGAAGGAAAATGAAGAATATGATAGATGTTCTTATTTATTGTTCTTGTATTCTTCTTTTTACTCTTTATTTCCTTAGAAATATGTTAAAGAGTCCAAAGTATAACACCTTAGTTCTAGGAACATCTTCTCTATCCTTAGGGTACTTAGGTAAAATCAGGAGTTAAAACAGAAAGATAAAATAGGAATCAGACAGCTTGATTAGACGTCCAACATGAACATCATACGTCTGATCCTGACTTTTAAGTTATCTGGTATTATGACCAGACGTCCAAATACATAGGCTAAAAAATTATAGTCTATGCTTTTCCATTTAAACATCCTGACTTAGATGCAGACATCCTATAAGACGTTCGGTAGACTTGACAGACGTCCAATAATAGGATCGTTGGTTTGTCAGACCAATATTTTCGAGATTCAATGTAGAAATAATTTTATATTATTTATAGACATTCGTAGAGCGTTGTAGATGCCTGATAAAGAGATGTTAGACCAATATCCTAAGTTGTCAAACTAAATCTGACCGTTAGTTCCTTGGGAATCAATTCCCGCAGAACACTTTTATCTTCAGACGTCCAATAAGACGTATGATATCTTTACACTAGAATGATGTGTAGATTTGGTCTAAAACAGGAATAAACCCGCATAAAATTAGACGTCCAATTTTCACCCAGACATCTTAAAATGATATATCTGACATTCGACCTAGAACCCTGTTTCTATCCCACGAAATTAGGAATCCTTACTATTGCATCAGACGACCAACTCTTCATCAATCGTTTGATCCATAGTCTGAGCCAAACGTCAGATATTTGATTCTGCTGTTAGAGTCATTATGACCCTGATTTTGGCTTGATTTGTCTTGGAATCTATCCCAATGGCTACAAGGAGCCTCCCAAGCCTTTTCGAACCTTCCTAAGACATTTATAAATAGATAGGAACCTCTCCTTTGTGGTGTGGCGCCTCAGAGATAATTCTTCCCACCATTATACACATTTGTGAGAGATCAAAAAGAAGAAAATTGTGATCTTGCTCTCCAAGTTCTATATTTCACATTTGAGAGCATCGAATCGCTACACAATTACGCCTATTCACTTCCATCTTAGGGAAGTTACTTTGCCTATAGTAGCATAGTTTAAATTCACTTTTGGCTTTATAGGTTTCTTTGTAGTTTCATTTTGTTGGTTGGATATTCGCGTGGCGAATTCTCGTCTTCTTCATGAGACAAATTCTCTTCATGAAGAAGAGGAATTGAGGTATACTACCCTCGATTTTAAAGTAGTGTGATTATATTGAGGTTGTACTACCTTCGTTTAAGTAATACGGTTAGTGGGTTTGATCGACTCGGTCGATTAGGAAATCCTAAGTTGAGAGACATGGGTGCTGATTTTTACACTGGTTGGATTTTCACCTAAAAATACTTGTCTCTTGTGGTGAATGCTTGTGTGATTGAATTTTTATTTGCATATATTTTATCTACCACACCATTTACTCCCCTCTAGTGCAATTTCATTTGGTATCAGAGCAGCTTCTTGCAATTTTGGCATTACAAATTGGGGAAGATCCGATCATGGAGGGGAGCATTTTTGCGATGAGTCACGCGGAGGGACAGTCCACCACCCGTCTGCCATTTCTCGACGAGAGTAACTACGTGTATTGAAAGTTTTGCATGAAGATGTGGTTCAAGCCAACGGCTACACCATTTGGGAACGATGCAAAGTCTCGTACATCTCAAAGAGGCTCACGGGAGGATATTTTCAACAACAAACTCGGGAGCTATCACTCAATGCAGAGATGATGAATGCATTGTATTGCGCCATGAGTCTGGAAGAGTTCAACTGGATTTCATAATGCACCACTGCATATGAAATATGGCACACACTCGAGGTAGCCCCATGAAGGTGCATCTAAGGTAAAATCTTCTAAAATTAATTTACTTTCACAAGAGTTTGAATCTTTTTCTATAAGGAGTAATGAAAGTTTAAATGAGATGTATACTAGGTTCACATTGATTGTGAACAATCGTAAAGCCTTAGAAAATACTTTTATACAAGGAGAGCTTCAATCTAAGCTCCTACGCTCCCTTGGATTGAAGTGGGAGCAAAAAGTCACTGCCATTGAGGAAGCTCACCAAGTAGAGGAGCTTAACATGGATGACCTCCTAGGCAACCTCATGGTCTATGAAAACAAGATGAAGCAAAGAAAGGAGACTCTAGAGTCGAAGAAGAAGACTTTGGCTTTCAAAGCTGCATTGGATAGTGAGGTAAGCTCTGATGACAAGGAACTCGATTTATTAACTAACAAATTTTTAAGTTTTGCAAGTTTAGGGAATTAAAGGAGGAAAGGAATGAGAATCTTACTCATTGCTATCATTTCAACGAAAAATGGTACATTAGATCGGAATGCCCACTCCTGAAGAAGGAGAAGGAAAAGAAGTACAAGAAGGCATTCCAAACTACTTGGGACGACTCAACCTCGAAGGAAGAAGAAGAATCCAAGAACGAAACTGCATGCCTTGGCTTCATGGCCATTGCAGATGAAAGTGAGGACGAGGATAGCAATGAAGAGGTAAACTCTTTTACTCTAGATGAGTTGTAAGAAGCCTTAGAAGAACTTTGTGTTCTTAGTAAGTCATTAAAAATTAGAAAATAAAAATTTGAGAAAAGAATCTATTGCCTTGAAATGTGAGATAGATAGTCTTCTTACTAAAGACCAAGATTTGAATGCTTCTTTTAATTCCATTAAGTGTGAGAAGAATACACTTATCTTGGGAAATCATGAGCTAATATTAAAGAACAAAAACTTGATTGAAGAGAATAGCTTATTGAAATCCGAAACCTCTATTTTAAAAAGCAAGTTCATTAAAAATGACCTTGCTTGTCTTAAAGAAGAATCGGATAAGTTGCTTGATGAGTTAGTGAAAATCACTAAAGAAAAGACCAAGAAAATTGATAGTTCTAGAAATAAACACAGCAAGAGTTTTCATGCACAAAGGCCTAAGGGTTGGAATCCAAATGGATGCCAACCTTGGTCGAGAAGGATTATGGAGGACCCAAGAAAATGTGCGTACCTAGAAACATTATCCGATCTTGTTTTGCAGATTTTGGAATGGATCCAAGGGGCTACCCTTATGGAATTCACCAAGGAAGGTTGAAGGTTCCTGATGAACCTAATGGGTATGGAGGTTGGAATCCGTACTATTGGAGGTAAAATATTTTTTGATTTTGATGATCTTATTAGCATCAAGATAGGGGGAGTAATCTTTTTGTTATATGCTATAATTCCATGAAAAAAGGGGAGATCACCTTTAATTGATATGGAGTGCATGCATTTAAGGGAGGTTATTTGAAGTTTGATTAGTTATGTTTCAAAGAAATAAGGGGAGTTAATGGAAAACAAGAAGAGACCTTTTATTATGTCAAAAAGGGGGAGAATATAATTCTTGTTTTGTTATGTCAAAAAGGAGGAGTTAACCCATTATTAGAAGAGTATGTTTTAAGGGAGAGAATATGATAAGATGGTTAAAATTGAGTAAACCTTTAGGGAGAGAATGTTTTGGAACATTATTTGTGGCTTTGTTATCATAAAAAAGGAGATTGTTGGCGCAATGACACTACGATCATTGATTTTGATGATAACAAAACACTTGTTATTAGACATTTGCATTTGAGTTTAAGATCTTAGGATGAAATGCAAATGGAAGCAAGTGCAAGGAGTTCAAGCTTACGTCCATGATAGATTAGAGGAGTTTGATGGAGGAAAAGAAGCTTTGCTTAGGGCTAAAGCTTGAAGGAGAATGAAGAATATGATATATGTTCTTATTTATTGTATTTGTATTCTTCTTTTTGCTCTTTATTTCCTTAGAAATATGTTAAAGAACTCAAAGTATAACACCTTAGTCTTATGAATACTTACTCTATACTCAGGACACTTGGGTAAAATCAGGAGTTAAAATAGAAAGTCAAAATAGGAATATGACTGCTTGATCAAATGTTCAACATGAACATCAGATGTCTGATCCTGACCTTTAAGTCGTTTGATATTATGATCGGACGTCCAAATACCTAGGCTAGAAAATCATAGTCTAGGCCTTTCCGTTTAGACATCTTGACTTAGATGCAGAAGTCTTATAAGACGTCTGATAGACTTGATAGACGTCCAATAATAGGACCATTGGACTGCCAGACCAATATCTTCGAGATCCAACGTAGAAATAATTTTGTATTATTTATAGACGTCCGTAGAGCCTTCTAAACGTCTGATAAAGATACGTTGGACTAATATCTTAAGTTGTCAGACCAAA
This sequence comes from Thalassia testudinum, assembly GCA_037157565.1. NCBI lineage: Eukaryota > Viridiplantae > Streptophyta > Magnoliopsida > Alismatales > Hydrocharitaceae > Thalassia > Thalassia testudinum. The sequence continues at coordinate 558,669 of JAZHRO010000030.1, read as the reverse complement.
TTTGACTATTATTTCCTTTGGAATCAATTCCTGTAGAACACCTTTATCTCTAGGCATCCAAATAACCTTTCTAGATGTCCAATAAGACGTCTGATATCTTTACACTAGAACCCTATTTAGATCTGGTCCAAAGTAGGAGTAAACCTGCACAAAATTAGATGCTTAATCTTTCACGCATTCGTCTTAAAATGATATACCAGACTTCCGACCTAGAACCTTATTTCCGTCCAATGAAATCAGGAACTCTGACTCTTGCATCAGATGACCAACTCTTTCATTAGTTGTCTGACCCGTCGTTTGACTCAAACATCAGACGGCTAGTTTTGCTGTCAGAGTCATTATGACCCTGATTTCGGTTTGATTTATCTTGGAATCTATCTGAACGGCTACAAGGAGCCTCCTAAGCCTTCTTGAACCTTCCTAAGACATCCATAAATAGATAGGAACCTCTCCTTTGTTTGGTGACACCATAGAGAAAATTCTTCCCACCATTATACACATTTTGTGAGAGATAAAAAAAAGAAAATTGTGATCTTGCTCTCCAAGTTCTATATTTCACATCCGAGAGCATTGAATTGTCGCGCAATCATGCCTATTCACTTTCAACTTAAGGAAGTCACTTTGTCTATAGTAGCATAGTTTAAATTCACTTTGTGGCTCTATAGGTTTCTTTGTAGTTTCATTTTATTGGTTGGGTATTCGCGTGGTGAATTCTCATTTTCTTCGCGAGACAATTCTCTTCGTGAAGAAGAGGAATTCAGGTACACTATTCTTAGTTGGAAAGTAGTGTAGTTGTAGTGATGTTGTACTACCATCGTTTAAGTAGTATGGTTAGTGAATTTGATCGACTCGGTTGATTGAGAAATCTTAAGTCAAGAGGCTTAGGTAATGATTTTTACCTGAGTTGATTTTCTACTTAAAAATATTTGTCTCTTGTGGTGAATGATTGTGTGATTGAATTTTTATTTATATATATTTTATCTACTGCATTATTCACCGCCTTATTGCATTTTCATTTTTTTGTGAGTAAGGGGCTATTGGCTTGAATGATTACCTTGCTTCATCTAGAGGATGATTCAATGTAAAGAAGGTACATATTCTCTGGGAAAGAGGGTGGGAAATAGAGCTGCAAATATTAGGATAGATTGCATGTCCTTTGGAAGCTAAATATTTTTTTTGATGGTTAAGTATTTTGCTTGGCTTCTTAACAGAGAAAGGTTGACGACTGGAATATTGTGGTGGAGGTGGGATACATACTTGACTTGTTCCTCGTATGACTTCATAGAAGAAGAAATCTCACATCTATTTTTTGTGTTTAGCCTTTTAAGGGAGATTTGATGGTAGATTCAGATAGTAGAGATGATGTTTTGACGCCTGCTAGTTTGCATTTAGGGCCAACAAACTTGCCAAGATACCTCTGGTTGGATGAAAAGATATTACCTTTTCAAAAAATTTTAATTAGGGATCTGCACCTAGTTTCAAGAAAAAAAATGGTTTTACAAGTTGGGCAATTGGTGCTTTGATGGTAAGATTTATGATATACTTGGACGTGCCTTTCAGCTTCTTTATATCTCCCCTCATGTGGTTTGAGCATTTTGAGTCTATAATGCAATCATTATTGTAATCTATTCCTTTAGAAGTCTTAGCTGGGAAGGCTATCTTGTCTCCTTCAATGTTTGTTATAGAGGCTTGCATGCCCCAATCTTCTTCTGCAAAATCTTTTAACTTGTTAATTAAAGTTGTAGTGTTGCTCTTAGCTGACTTTTTTTAAATCAGCAATTGCGTGTGAAAAGCCCCTTTTTGCCATAGTTTGAGCATTTGTCATTCTTCTTTCGAGCACCCAAATCGAACTTTTTTACTTGGCAGGTTAGATTGAGCTCCTTGCTTGAATCTCCTCTTGTTTGGCTTCGTAATAGAAATTACGTTACTCTTACATGATTTACGTAGTTACGAGGAACCATGTATAGATCTTTTGGATCTTGCTAAGTTCTCTTCGGTCCTTTTTCTTTTTAAACACCATCTTTCAGGTATGTGCATGTGTGGAAGCTATTGAGATGTTTACTTATTTCAGCAAGAGTGTTCATGCGCTTCTTTAGCTAGTTCTCTATATAAATGGGATTAAGGTTTCTCGATAATAAATTTGACATTTTCTTCTAACATGAGATCGAAGTAATGGTCTTAGGATTGAAGTTTGATGCCCTCTTCTAGTTGGCATTGGGACCATGTTGCCAGAACAAAAGTGATGGAATTACTTTGCTATGAAATTTTGGCCTCTCCTATATAGAGAGAGGAGGGAATGGGAAAATTATGAGTCCAACTAAAAATAGGAATACAAGTAATAGCCATAAAATACAGTTGAATACGAATAATGACTCTAACACTCCCTCCTAAATTTATGTGTAGATGTCACTCAAGCCCAACTTGTTGCATAGAAATATGTGCTATTTCTTCGGTAGAGCCTTGGTAAAAATATCAGCAATCTGGAGCTCAATAGAGACATTAGTGGTAATCTTTCCATCTTAAACTATATTATGAACAAAATGATAGTCCACCTCAATATGCTTGGTTATCTCATGAAAGATAGGATTTAAGGCTATGCATGTGGTTAACTTATTTTCACATAGCATTGGCATTGGACCATTAACTTGTATACCAAGATTTGACTTGTATACCAAGATCACTAAGAGACTATCCACATAACTTTACAAGCAGTGTGGGCCATCGCTTTGTGTTCTACCTTTGTACTAGATCAAACCACTGTTGTTTGTTTCTTGCTGCGCCAAGTGACAAGATTACTAGGAAAAATTGCAAATCCGTAATGGACTATCGTCATATGATCCTGCATAATTAACATTGGAATAGGAGCACAAATTGAGATGTTCATTTTTTGGGAAATATTAGACTTTTCCTAGAGACTCTTTCAGATACTTAATAATAAGGCACATTTCTTGCCAATGACTATAATAAGGCTCGTCCATGTATTAGCTCATTATACCGATTGCAAAGCTGATATCTAATTGGGTCATAATGAGATAATTTTCCAATTGTGCATGACTTTAAATGGCAGATCATTAGAATATTTAGAATCTCTGAACTTACCTCTATTCTCAACTGGAATAGAAGATGGCTTTGTGCCTAGTAGTCCTGCTTTAAGAATTTTCAAAGTGTACTTTCATTGAGATAAAACAAGGCCTTGTTCATCTATTAATGCCTAGAATATCTCAACTTACCTAGAGCTTTCATCACAAAGTTATTTGGCAAGAAGGTTTTAGTCTCTTGTGTACCCAAGCTATTATGACCTGTTAATATCATATCAACATAGATTGCCAAATAATTGTACCAGCCATGGTATTCCTAATTAGGATACAATGATCTGATGTAGACCTTTGAAACTCAACCCTAACTACCTTAGTATTGAGCCTCTCAAATTAGGTTTGGCGGTTTTGCTTCAGGCCATATATTGCCTTCCTTTTTTTTTTTTGAAAAAGGAAAGTGTTGTTATCCAAATCATAACCACCTCAGTTATATTATAAAAAACTAGCCTTTCAGCCTACATTAGGTCCAAAATACAGTAACAAAATACCAATTACAGCGACTCACTCCACATCCTAATCAAAGCAGAGATAGACTCCACAAAATTTTCTACATAAGGCCTCTATCCGCTGAAAACGACCTCATTCCTCCCTAACCAGACACCCTAGAGGACTGTTAGAGGCTTGGCCCTCTCCTTTGACCGGAAGACATTTTGCCCTACGATGCCTTTAAACGTGCTCCAAAACTCGTCAAAAGAATGATAGTTCCACCATCCCGCTCCCACACGGCTCCAAATCTATGATACAAATGGGTAAGAGAAGAAAAGGTGGTCGACATTCTCATCATCTCCTCCACACAAGGGGCATACCTTAACCTCCCCAGGAGCCCATCTTGCCCTCTACACCCTTGTCATGAGCCTTCGCCTCCTAAGCAACCAAACAAAAATCTTGACCTTCAATGGGCAGGCCGCCTTCCAAACCTGTTTGCAGTCTCTCACCAGATCCAAATTACCATTGGGTCCCCCGCCGGATAGTCTCCTATAAGCAACCCTCACCGAGAAATCTCCATCCCAAGAAAACATATCACTCCCCGATTCTGGATGAAGGCCTTCCAACTTCAAGCAACCTTTGGAATTCTTGGATTCTCGCATATGAAAGATTCCCTGTAAAGGATGGGCACCACCTACCTTCCCAAACCTCTGCCACTGACGCCTCCTTGCTCGTAGATAGAGCGAAAAGTCTCGGAAATTTCTACAAAGTGGCCCTTGACCTGTCCAATCATCCTGCCAAAACTTGAACACCTCCCTCTGACCCCATCACTGGCACAAAACAATTCTGCACTTTAGGAACCACCACCGATAGACCTCTTAGGAAATGCGAAGCATCCCTTGGCGATGACAAGAGAAGGCCCCAACGCAATGGGCCTCCATAGGAGGATCTGAACACCTTTCCCACCAAGTCTCCCCTATTCTCCAACAAGCCCCTAATCCATTTTGCCAAGAAGTTTTCATTTGTTCTCCCCAAATCCCTCACCCCAAGGCCCCCCCTCCTCAACCGGCTTGCAAACCTCTTCTCAAGCCATCAACCTAGCACTAGGTCCATTCGACCCATGGTTGGATCAGAAAAAATTCCTCATTAGTCCCAACATTCTTTTAATGACCTGCTATGGCATCTTTAGGATAGAAATGAAGAACGACGGCATTGCAGCTAGAATCGCCTTGAGTAAAACCAGCTTCCCTCCCCTTGACAGCAACTTGGACGCCCATCCTGCCAACCTCCCTTCTAGTCTCCGCATCAAGGAGGCCTAATCTTGTACCAAGATCCTCCTGTCTGTCAATGGAAGGCCCAAGTACTTTATAGGCAATTTCTCCTGCTCTGTGCTAAGACACAAACTGCACACCCTCGCCTTTGCTTCTGTTAAGTTGAAGGGAATAAAACTCAACTTGGACAGATTAATCTGTAGTCCGGAAGTCTCACCAAATAATACAAGCAAGATCCACATCCTTCTAGCTTCCACCTTCGTGCCTTCAATAAAGAATATCGTATCATCTGCATATTGTAGCAGTGGAATGCTTGTCCCATCTTCCAAGGAGAAACCTTTCACCAAGTTCCTCTCACATGCTCTATTTGCCGCTCTCGCTAGTGCATTTGCCGCTAGAACAAAAAGCATCGAAGCCAACGGACACCCCCTGTCTAACCCCTCTTCTTGGTTGGATCAACCACCTGCCGGATTTCCATTAACAAGAATCGAAAAAGATGTCGTGGTGACGCACCTCTTCATCCATTCGATCCACAGTGGTGGAAAACCCCTCTTCACCAAAGAGGCCTACAGAAAGGATCACTGCATTGAGTCATAAGCCTTGTTGAAATCAACCTTCCACATGAAAACCTTCCTCCTGTTCCTCTTCCAGCAAGATAAGATCTCCGAAGCCATAACATACTCCTCTAAGATGTTCCTGGGACAAAAGCCGTCTGCACTTGATCCACAATCTTCGTTAAGACCCTCTTCAATCTGTTTGCTAAGATCTTTGCCACAATGAGGTAAATAGCATTCGAAAGAGCTATCGGTCTATACTCTTGAATATCCTCCGCTTCATCCCTCTTTGGCAATAAGAACAAATAAAATTTGTTTAATCTATTAAAGTTCATATTTCCATCTCTGAACTCCTGCAGCACCTGCACAACATCATCCTTCACCACCGTCCAGAACTCCTTATAGAAGAAAATAGGGAAACCATCCGAACCTAGACAACCATCTTGCATTCAGCCCCCAAATCGCCTTCTGGATCTCATTCTCCTCAAATGGCCCAACTAAGTTCCCCGCTTCCTCATCCCCAATCCGCGGTATCTCGGATCCTAGCCATCTCCATCTTTCCTCTGCCTCTTCCCAGTGAACTCCTTGAAATATCTCGCAGCCGCCTTGCCCATTGCCTCCCTGCCTACAAACTCCTCCCCATCAACCCTCAATCTATCAATTAAATTCTTCCTCCTCCTTTCGGATGCCACCATATGAAAGTACCGAGTGTTAGGGTCACCTTCCTTGAGCCATTTCTGCTTAGACCTTACCTTCTACTCTACCTCCACCTTGTAGTCCTCTTCCTGCACCACCTGCAAGCACCTCGCTTTGTTCTCTCTGTCCACTTCGGAGAGAAGACCAACATCATCAACTATATTCAGCCTCGCAATCTCACCGAGAGCTTCATCCCTCCTCCCACGCTCCTCACTTCAACTCCCATAGTTTGGCTTCCAACTTAGCAGCCGCTGAGCCTTTTGCATGGGTAGCTCTCCATCTCTCTTCCACCAACCTCCTAAAACCTTCTTTTAGAAGCCATGCTCTGTCAAACTTAAAATACGTATCATGTTTCCAGCACTCATTTGTTCCCCAAAGCAAGGGAGTGTGGTTCGAGAGCAGCCGCTTCAGAGGTTTGACCTCTGCCATAGGGAAAGTCTCAGCCATCACTGTAGAGACCAAGAACCTGTCAATCCTAGATTGCTGTTCACCTGAACTCCTCCAAGTGAGGTGGCAGGAAGAGGGTGGCATATCAATCAAGCCCTGCATTGCAACAAAACCTGCAAAAGCCTTCAAACCTTGATACATTCCCCTACGACCATCCAGCCTATCTTCTGCCAGCAAAGTGACATTAAAATCACCACCAATCAACCACGGGGTCTCCTGATATGTTGCTGCAACTTGATCTAACTCATCCCACATAACTTGCCTCCGTACACCATCATTCGGGCCATAGACTGTAGAGAAGAGCAAACAGAGATTGTCTTGACGCCTCTGCAACTTGACTATGACCACATGGGACCCGATCATCGAGTCCAACAAGGAGAAACATTTCCTTTCCACCCAACAATGATACCTCCCGCTCTTTCGACCACATCGAGGGCTACGAACTCCCTAATGCCACCACCCCCCACCTCCCTCCACAACCTCTGGTCACAGCTCCCCTACTTTGTCTCCTAGAGAAACACCTCCTCAGGATCCCATCTTTGAATGTAGCTACACAATGCAGCCCGTCTGGAGGGGTCATTCAAACCCCTCACATTCCATGAGAGAACCTTGGTCATGGAGATGATCGGGAAACTCCACTACGCGTCGTGTGCCTGAAACCTATCTCTTCAGCCACTCGGTCAACCTCCCCATTCTCCAGTTCCTCAACCCTTCCCACTTGCACCTGCCGCACCAATTCCCCCTCCAAAGATCCCTCTTCTTTCCCAGCCACCCCTTCTGGCACCACTTTCTTGCCACTCGCACCCACCACCACCCGAACCTCCTCAGCCACTCCTTCCCTCCACATACATCCCCACGCCGACCACCCACTCCACCACCGGCCTCCGACGCAGCCCCAGCAGCCCCCACACAACCTCCCCCTCCTACCGAGCTACAAACCGACCCTCCATGTCGCCCTGGAAGCGGCAAGGAGTTGGTGGCCACCTTCTCCGCCAAAACCTCCCCCCGAAGCTAGACACCCCTCGCCTTGCTCTCGCCTTCAGCCCTCGTGCTCAGTGAAGCTCGCCCTCCACTTCCGATATGTCCACCTTGGTCTATGCGAGAGCCTCTACGCAAGGAGCCTCTTCGGCTTCCACCTCTGAAGGCGCATCCACGTCATCTGTCGTTGCCCGATCAACACGATGAGATGCAGGGCGCAGGCTTGCCTCCAACTCCTTCCGAGCATCGCCAGGAGGCTGAGTCTGCCTCGAACCCTCGTGGGCGAAGAGGCGGGGTTCAAAACCCCCTCCGAAATCACCTGTCTTTACCTGGGTCCACCTCGCCCGACCTGAACCCGCCAAGAGGGCATGCATCAAAAGGCCCCTCCACGTCAGCCAACCCCTTCGCCTTCAATGCCTTGGACCTCTCCAAATCCTTGGCCACAGATCTTGCGCTTTCACCCGCCTCCACCGCCTACTCATCTGCCATCGAGTGCGCCACGGGAATCGCAACGGTCGTGCAATCATCTTCGCGTCCCCTCTCCTTCTTGAAATCGTTCTGCCATCGGTCTGCCCGTGAGTCGACTCCACTGCCACCCTTCGCCTCCGTACTGCTAGCCACCGCCTCAGCAAAAGACCTAGGTCTTCTGACCTCCGGTAAGACCCGAACCAACCACAAGGAACTCCCCCACCTCAAGACCACCCTCTCCGCGATCTGCATCCTTGGCTTCATCTCCACCCAAGCACTGAACTAGGACAAGTCCTCTGCTCCCAAGCCATGACCATCACACCTCCGAAGCCACGCAAATGGGTAGACCCCCGCCGCTACCACCTCCATCGTGCGAAGGAAGAGGGGAACCCCCTCAACGACCACCTTCTGCCTTGCACTAATCGGTGGACGCTCTGCCACGACCTCATTTGATCTTACCAGGCACCTCTGCCTTACCACTCGGTCGCATCTCACCTCCCTGAACACCAACCTCCGCAGCAGCACCGGTCCAAGCCCTGAGAGCACAAACCTTTCGCCCCCGAACGTCGCCACTCCAAAGGTACCCCTCCCAACCCCCAAAAGCGAGGATACTGCCCCCCTCAGATCCTCCAGCCCCACCTCCCCTTCCACCACCACCGCAACCAGGGCCGTTGCCAACCTCCCTTCAAGGGCTCTAATCTCCTCCGACCACGGTGCTTCGATTTCCACGAGCGGTGCCCCCTTTGGCGGAGGTGGGAGCATCTTTGCACCACTTGTGGGGTTCCTAGCGGTAGGCCCCCGATGGCGACACCCCGCCCGTCTGTGCCCGAAACCGTTGCATCGCAGACACCTCAAGGTCTCCTTACAATCCCTCGCGAAGTGACCCTTTCCTAAGCACTTGAAGTAAAGAAGCGCCGACTCCTTTCCCCTCCGCGACCTCCTCCTTACCGTCGTCCATCCACGCCCCTCCTCGCTCTCCCTCCCTCTCGTGCCCTCCCTTTCTCACGCTCATCGCTCTTACCTCCAGTCCAATATTCACTGTAGTTGGCAAAGAAGTTCCCTTGGGTGATGGGGGTATTTCGGTGGGGGTGATCTATATTGCCTTCTTTAGTTTGCACACATACTCTCCCTCAACCTCATAGCAAGGAGGTTGTGATATACTCCCGCTCAACCTCTTCATGTAGATCGCTAAAGAGAAGTATTCTTGATATGAAGTTGAAATAGAGGTCAATCACAATTAACATTTATGAACAAAATAATTCTAATAGAGCTTACTCGTGCAACAAGAGAGGTCTCAAAATAATCTACCCTTTAAGTTGGTAAAGCCTTTAGCCACCAATCTAGTCTTGAATTTGTTAACACTCTCATCTGGGAGGCATTTCACTGTATACACCCATTTGCAGTCAACCACCATAGCATCAGGAGGACGAGGTGCAAGCTCCCATGTCTCTCATCTTGTAAGGGCATCCATCTCTATATCCATGGTCGACTTCCACCTAAAATCCTATGTAGTATCAAAATAGTTCCTTGTAAAAATAGTACTCAACAGGGCTTGTAAGAAATTCCTTATAAAGGAGTTCAAATGACCAGTAGAGATGTATGATGTAGAGTATGGGAGTTGATTGATTATCTCTGGGTTATTAGCATATCATCTTGATGAGGAGCATTCAAAGTAGATGTGGCAATAGGAGAGTTTGGAATAGGGACATCCGTATTTGGTGGAGTACCTTGTCAATGGTAGACCTGAGGGGACAACTAAGTAGCTCCCCCTTCATTAGAGAAGTATTGCACCCACTCAAAGAAAGTAACATTAGCACTCACCATGTATGGTGTGAAGTAGGGTCATAGCACCTGTACCCCTTTGGTGTTCTAGAATATTCAGAAACACTCCCTTGGTGGCTCGGGAGACAACTTTTCCTGAGTACCAAGATTATATGAACAAAATGTACACACCCAAAATTTCTAAGAGGCAAGGAAAACAAGTTTGAATAAGGATGTAAGACTTCAAAAGGAGTGCTTCCAGGAAGGACAGATGAGGAGACTATTTATGAGATAGACAACAGTGAGTACAATATCACCCCAGAAATGCTTGGGAGCATTCATAGACACAAGTAGGGTGCGAGAGATATCTAGAAGGTGGCGTAGTTTCCTTTTACCAATGTTGTTTTGTTGACAGGTGTAAGGATAAAATGTCTGATGGATGATACCATTGTCCTCAAAGAATTTACGCAAGGCATGTCCTTGAAATCAAGGACATTATTAGATCTAGAAATTTTAGTACTTTAAGAACTTTATTACATGATTTTCATGCCTATTCTTCATAAAAAATATCCAAGTATTTATGATCACTAAAATAGCAAAGTATCTATGACTAGACATTGTTTTAACGGGACAAGGACCTCATATATTACAATGGACTAATTGAAAAAGACTTTGGCTCTGCTTCTTGAGCCTAGAAGGAAAAGTGCTTTGGCGATGTTTCCCTAGCTAGTAGGCTTCATAGTTAAAACTGGTAAAGGAAAGGAAGATCGAGAAAATTTGGCAAAGTTTGGTGATGGATAGGTGCCCTAGTCGAAAATGTCAAGGAAGAAGGTCTGAGGAAATAGAAGTGGGTCTATTAGGCTCAACGGAAACTTAGGTGTGCAGTAAATATCATGCAATTGTAATCAAGTGGAAAAGTCAATTGTAGCAATAGTAGTAATAGGTGAATGGGATCCATTTGCCAATCTCACCAGTGAAATAGTAGTAGACTTTCTGGAGGGATTAGATCATTAGATGATCTAGAATCAATGATCCAATTAGAAGAATTGACAAAGGCAATATACAGTACTTGTAGCAATGGCAACAATAGATGATGATGGCTTACTTCTCAACATGCTCAAGTGGTTTAACTTTGCTGCATTAAGGTGAATTGGCGCAGACAGCTCAGCCTCATGCTTTGGTGGAGAGGCCTCAGTAGTAGTAGTAGATATTTGGTTCGCCTAAGCTGGCTTGTCGAATTCCTCCTAGCGCTTCGCAGATGGGTGATTCATTCTTTTGCAATGCGTGCATGGAGCACGACGACCATGCTCCCAATCAAAACCTTATCCTCGGCCTCCAGTGTGGCTACTTCTCCCTTTAGAAACAACGAGAGTAGAGGTAGGTATTAGGAAGATAGATTGGAGCAACAGGTGGTGCATCTGCATTAATCTTTTAAAGATGGCTATAAATAGTCTCTTAGATTGGGTATAACATTAGATGACAAAAGTTGGCTCTTGGTTGCATGGTAATGAGGGCCTAGGCCATCAAGAAAATGATACATTGGCTACTTTTCCCTTTGAGTAGTTTGTGCCCAACAATAGGATGGTTGGAAGATTGTAAGCTCCTTAAATAGTGACTTCATTGTAGTGTAGTAGTCAACTAATGATAGTTTTGCCTAGTTTGTTGACCAAATGCGCCCATAAATGTTACCAAGTCTGGAGTCAATTGAATTTCGAGAATATTTTTTTGGGCAGGTTGTGCTAGATATCTTTAGCATTCTTCTTATACAATATATTCGTCTCAATCCTTGGTTCCATTCTATTCACCAGTCAGTCCATGATCATATAATTATCTTGCTTCCACTTGTCATAGTCCCTGTCATTGGGATTAGGATCATCTTTGCTCAAGGCATAGAGCTTCTTTTGATCTCCAAAGAACATCTTAAATGCTTGAGACTAGAGAACATAGTTTTGAGCATCATTAAGCTTGATAGAAGTGTCCTGAACTATGACATCAGCAGTGGAGGCCAAAAACTTGGCCTTAATAGTATAGGAAGACCTAGGCGTAGCCATAACGACAAGAGACATGCAACACGAATCTTTCTTTCAAATGTAAGAGGAACACATCCTTCGAGATGTGTAGAAATATGCAATGGTCACAATTGCAAACTCACACCGCACACATTTTTAGGATGTAGAAATTCATGGTTTAAGCAAAATCTAACGAGAAAACTTGCGAACTGCGAATCTAAATCGACTTGGGCACAAAGATTAACCTTGAAAGGCATTAATCTGATCACAATATGGCCTAAATGAGGCTTGCCCAATATTCAATGCATTGGTTGCTGCTTGGAAAGAATCTAGCAGCACCAACAATCCACACAAGGGACCCAGGGAGGGATGTGCGTGGAGCAGCAGGACCAAGAGAAGTCCAATAGGACTTGTACCAGACATAAAGGAAAGGAGGTTTAGTGACCCCTTTACTAGAGGAGTTCGAAGAGGCCTTCATTGGAGGAGAGGTCATGCGACCCCTTCACTAGAGGAAGGGAGACCGTTGGTCTTTGATAGGGATTGATGGAGGTCCTTATTGGTCCTAGGAGAGATTAGTGATATTGCTATTGAGGGAGGAGGAACCAATGATGCATTCGATGGAGGAAAGCAACCTAGTGGTAGCCTTAATGCATTTGTATGACCCCTCTTAAGGTTGGGTAGAATCGTTGCAGTTGGAGAAAAGACCATATTTGATCACATAGAACCACCTACGAGTAGGTGGTGATGATCAAAGACCAGATTCGACCATCGGAGTGGTTGTCGATTGGTCCGGTGGCTAATGGCAATAGTAGTGGACCCTTCTGGTGAAGTCTCTTTGGTTAGGGTTAGGATTAGGATTTTTGCTTTCCTTTTCTTAGTTGGTGGAGAAATAAAAGAAATGGGAATCAAGGGGGTATAAACCACTGATCCAGGAAGAAAAGTGATGGAATTACTTTACTATGAATCCTAGCTTCTTTTATATAGAGACGAGGGAATGAGAAATTGCATAATGAGTCCAACTAAAAATAGGACAATAACTAAAAGCCAAAAAACATAATAGAATAAGAATAATGACTAACACATGCTATTAGGCCTTGCCATTGTGCCTTCAATGCTGTGAAGTGCCAATTTATTTCCAGCATAGCATGTCGTCTCTATTGTGCTACACCTCTAACATTATTAGGCATTATTGTGCATGAGTCTAGCATATAGGTGTTCCTACGCTATGCCTCTCTGACACATGATTATAGCATGCAATATTGCACTCATGACACTACAACATTTGACACTGGAGTATGTGCATCATGTGCACCTTACGTGTGTGCTTTGAGACTTCTGATTTAGATCTAGTGTGGCAAGCGATTTTTAGAGGTTCTTTTTTAGTCGTAGGAGGTCAAGATTAGAACTCTTGGTGTCTCTAGTTGGCTCCCTGGCGATGATGCATCTCAGCTCTTTTTTCGGATTTACAACCTTCCTCATCGACTTTTAGTGGGCCATGAGACCTTTAGCTTGTCATAGAGTCTAAGCAAGGTTGATGGAGATCAAGGATCAAAGGCACTTCCATGCATACGCTTTCTTTGGTCTTTTAAGAAGGAACAAAAGAAGGCCCATATTTGCTGGAGAATTGGCAATTCCCATCATAATGCATGATTGAGGCATTGGTGTAGGAGATTGAGTGATTCCATCGACACTATATGTCCTTGAGTACAAGCTTTAGCATGGTGTCCCATGCTTTCTCTATTATAACCAAGAGGAGGTTTGGCAAGCTTTGTGCTCCTTTAAGCATGAAGATTGTCTAGGTCTTAATGGTTTTCCGGTGTTCATCAAGGAATTTAGGAGCTTACTTAAAGGGTGACATCATGGCTATCATTGATGCTTTCCCTGTCAACCAGGGCTTCTTTGCTATTAACTATTTTTTCTTGCTTCTATTGCCTAATAGGGATGTGGTAGAGATGATAGAGAATTACAAGTCAATAGTGCTTTCTAACTCCATTATCTTTTGATGGCCAAGACCCTTGCCTTATGTCGTAGTGTAGTTTGGGATGGCATAAGCAGTTTAATGCAATCAGCCTTCATAAAAGGTTGTTCCATTTTGGAGAACTACGTTGTGGAGACCAATATATTGGTTGCATGGAAAAGAGATGCAAGAAGGCCATCTCTTGGAAGGTTGATTTTTCTAAGGCCTATGACAACCATGATTCGAAATTCTTGTGGTCATCTCTTCTCTTGAGGGGCTTTCCCCATCTTTGGTTGCAGTGGATGTGTAACCTCTACATGCTTCTTTATTCTCATCAATGGTAGACTTGAAGGGTTGCAGTTGAAGGGAGGTGTTAGGCAGGGGTGTTCTCTTGCACCCTTATTTATTGTTTATGCTAGGAGTAGCTTTCTCGGTAGATGCCTACTTCACCTTTGCTCGAATGGAGACATCCAAGGATTTGGAGCAGCTCGATGAGTGTGGGGGCACCATTTCACCTCTTCTCTAGTATGCAGACGATACCATCTAGTTCATTGAAGGGTTTAAGTAGGAGGCAAAATTGCTTACGGAGCTTTTTAGAGAAGCATTGGGTCTGAAGGTGAACCCACTAAAAACATAGAATGCTAGTGGATGCAACATGTAGAATACGACGATCATTAGAAATTCAAAACTGAGAAATGTTATAACATACTCTCTCATAACTTCAAATACCAGAGTAACCCACTAAAATGCAAATATGGAATTTTCCCCCTAGGGAAATGATATCACAAGCAAAGGAATACATTATAGAGCACAAAATAACATAAATGCAAATTCATTCTCAAACAAAATGTAAACTTGATATTTAAATGGTTGCTCTTTTAACATGTAGAGATTGGAAATCTTCTGATTTCATTGAATTGGGTCTAATTTCGATAGTACACCAATCAGTGGAAGTATTATTATTTTATCCAAGGATTGATATATCAGCAATATATCGATATCGCTAGGTCAACACATCGATATTAGCTTTAGTATCTTTTTTCCATGATATTGCCGATATATTGTTGATATCGTCGATATCACCGATATATCGTCGATATCATGAACTTTTGTTGAATTTTAGAGCTGTACATGCTAGGGTTCTTGCTCCCTTGTAGTCTATTAAATATGTCAACTTTAGAGTTGTACATCCTCTGTCGATAATTCAGTCATTGCACTTGGTTTTATTTATTGAAAAATAGGAAGAAGATTCTAAAACGTCGATGAGAAATACATTAGCATCTTTAAACCTCTATAAAAAGATGTATAAGACCAAGCACTTTGATAATCTATGGAGGTATTGAAAGGGCTATCTTGTCATCTTCCTTTGATTAAAGGATGTCATTCATGATGGTTCTTTCTTTCCCCCACAATAACCTAGGGTTGACAGGTTCACTTATTTCAGCATGGTTTATTTAAATACTTGTGAACTGGTGCTTTGTTGATCTCCATTAATCTTGCAAACTGTGCATTATGCTATGATGGGCACAATTTCTCTCTAGTTGAGCGTTTATATTTGTTCGTTATATACACTTGTGTTATCTAAACCATGTCTTGTTTCACTAAGTGCATCTTTGTTGATAGGAGATGTGATTTCATGTGTTGATTTCATAATGAGAAGAATAATAGAGTGATTGATGAAATGTGAGACAGATCAATGAGAGAAAGAAGAGTATTGGAATGGAGAACGTGTTGGAACTGATAAGAAAATCAGGGTTCTAGTTATTTGATCATTTATATTTGTTTATTATATGATCTTGTGTAATCTAAATCGTATCTTCTATCACCAAGTGTATCTTTGGTGATAGTATTTATGATTTTATATCTTGAGATCATAATGAGAAGAGTAATAGGGTGATTCACGAATCTAAGGTAGGTCAATTAGAAAAAGGAGAGTATTGGAATAGAGAGCATGTTGAAACTGATAAGAAAATCAATGCAACTAAGGCATGATTTCAATTGTCAACAATATGTAACGAAAGTTACTATGAACAATTTTCAATTATTATCATGTTCTGTATACTTTTCTTTCAATGTATGACTTTGTCGACATACGACTAGTGCATTTTTATTATGTTTTCATTTAAAATTTATGATTTTCGTCTTCTAGACATTTCTTCGTGTTGTATCAGTTATTAAAATATTAATTTTCATAAAATTTGTAACATTTTGGGACATTTTGGGCTTTTCTGAGCGATTTCCCTAAAATTCACCAATATCAGCGATATATCCCCGATGTATTCTCGATATATCTTTTTTTAACTTGTCGATATGATATCGATATTAATATTTAAAACCTTGATTTTATCTAAGTTCAAGAATGAAGAATTTGATTTTCTTATGGATTTACAGAAATTAAGAAATATGGATTACTAGAGACCCATCATTTATATGAAACTGTAGCATAAAGTATGGATTTTTTAATTGATTTATTCCAAGCCATTGATTGGATTCGATATAAATGTTAAAACAAAGATGACACATTAGTCTTGATAATCTCACTTGTTTTGTCACTAAAGGTATTATTACTCCTAGGGAAGCATAACATGCATACTCCAAGTCTCCTCTTGATCCCTCTCGAAGTAAGCGAATTGCATGTAAATATTGAGACATGCTTATGGTTTAATTGGTTGAAACATACCACTTATAGCGACGATATTGTAGGTTTGACCGCTAGTAAGCCTAGCACCCTTTATGAAAAGGTCAATCGAAGTCCGCCCTGCAGATCTCAATGGTGGAATAGCACCTGGAACCACATTGATGCCACTGCCTCTTGAGCACACCTACATTGACCACTCACCTATGTGATTCACAAAGTAAATGTCAATCTCCTTTAGGAGCTTTAGGAAAATGGGATGCAACGGATCCTTGATCCTTCTACTGCGATGTGTGAAGTGGCAAAAACCCACCTTCTTGTTTTGTTCCTGAAGATCACTCTTGCTGGCCTTACCAAACTCGTTCGGTCCAATCGAGGGGACACTCCATTACATCATGTCATTGCCTATCATGGATGGAACTTGGTTGTTAATTTAGAACTTAGGTAACTTGGTCTCTTACAATGTGTTATTAATGCATTTTTTTCCTTGAGTGGGAGGGAGATGGAGAGAGGGAAGACGAGGAAGAGTATAAGTGATCAAAGATGGGTGTTGTCGGAGAAGCACAATGCAAGCAATGAATAGATAGTGGTAACCAATAGGAAAAGGTGCAAAGAGAGGTTGATGGTTGTGGGGAGGGGTCAGACCCTTTGTTTTAGTGTTGCAACAAGGATCACCCTACCAAGGATTAAAGAGACATTGTTCTCTGCCTCTCATGTAGACATGTGGGTCACAGGAGGGTGTCGTGTTTGCTACTGAAGGGGGGCTAATTGGAGGGTGCTTCCTTGCTATTGTGTATGCTTCGATGATCAAAGTGGCAGCATTTGGCCCTTGGCGACCGAAACGATTGAAAATGCCTTGCGGTCACCTTTGGTGGGAGATGTCTTGGAGGGGAGGCTTTCCTTCTTTGCGTTGAGGGAGGTAGTGGGTCACGTGATACCTAGGGGAGTATCATTTAGACTTTCCATATTTGATTCGAAGAAGTACTTGCTTTTGAGCTCTAGCTACTCGTTGCTTCTTTGTTTGCTTTCGAACTTAGGGGTAGATGGTGGATGGGTGAGGTGGTGACATCCTACTATTAATGACGAGGTTGTGGAGGAGTGACCCCCCCGCTAAGGCAATCCTTCCAGTTGTAATGTTTGGTGTCGCTCTTGCATCTTCAAATCAATTGAGGTTGTTGATGTGATCGTGGCTGCCTTTTGACAGGTGAGGAAATGTTCGCTAGAGTTGGATTTTTGGAGGTAGAGGATTTTAGATGGGTAGAGGCGTTGATTGAGGTGACTGCTAGGAAGAGCATCCTCACGTGGTCATCTTTTGCTCAGTATAGTCTTTCACAGAGGCAGCGACGATGGCAATGACGACTCCTTTGGCATCGATGAAGGTGGTAACTGCTATTAGACGAGAATGGAAATTGAAGGGTCACCTCAGAAGTCAGGTGGTTCCTTTGGGAAAGAAATTGAACAAGCAACGTAAAATCTGGTCTTAATGCAGAGGATCCTAAGGCCTTCTCTTCTAGTGAGATACTTGACTCGCACCTTCTCTCACTTTGTCATATGCTAAGGCTCCTAGGTCAATGCAACATATTTCACTAGTTGACTGAAAACTTGATTATTGGTATGTCAATTGCACCAACATGGATTAAAATAGAAGTTAGTTTGACAGTAAGCTTTTGAAAACATTATGCACCTAAGCAAATAAGAAACAAGATGAATGCAGAGGTCCTACGAGCATCCCACTCCCAAAAGGTACCATACATTGATCTCCCTAAAAGCCCCTAGTTACTAAGGTCAACAACGGAAGAAAAACAACTGGACCATCTGATCTCCACTTTTGGCCACCGGGAAGAGACAGTGGCTGAGGCTCCCCCACTCACTAAGGTAGAACTGAAGAACATAAAGGTCCTGAGGGGTGCTTGTCACTTATGTTTGGAATATACACCAAGCGAATCGCCTATCACCCATCTCCTGGGGTGAGGTTGACACTAGTGCGGACTTCATTCCAGTGAGGGCTTTGGAGCCTGAGGAATATTGAGTCATAATCCACCACGTTGACCAACTGAATTAATGACCAAGAAATCCTTCTCCACTCCACTCGTTGGCTTCTAGTCCAAAAGGCCGAAAGACTTCTCTTCATCCCTTGCATGAGCTGTTTACTTCCAAGTCCTCCATATATATCCCTAGCACACCCCTCCTGTTGGAGGTCATAGAGACTTGGCACTTTCTAAGGAAGAATCTTAATGATTATCACCTTTACATCCAGTAAGCACCTATGGACTGAAATCTCCTCTGTGTTGACTCAACCAATCACTCTAGCGATCCCTCCCCTATATGTGAAGGATGTTGTCCAACAACTGACAGTTCACCACTACCAAACCCATTCCACCTTCCCCAATCGCAACATCCATATTTTCTCCTTTCTCAACCCACTTTTGGATCGCGATATACCAAAGGAGAGACAACTGGCATGGCCTCCTCACATGCAGAAATCATTGTTATGCTGACCCCACTGTTAGCAGTTTAGAAAATATTCAACAACCATGGATTGGTGCACCTTCCAATGAAGGGCCACAGATCTTGCTACTATATATATTCACAAGATGAGAGGGAAGCAAATCGGCCTCCAAGACTATTAGCTATTCAAAGTGCCTTTTGTTGGAACTTAAGGATCTTCCCTTCACAGTGGCCCTTCCCCTTGTGGTGGCTAACTGGCAGCCATATTTCTTGCTTCCTTATCAACCAGCACACTTCACCCTTAACCACAGTGGTGAATGACTCACCTGTTAATACCATAATTTCCTCCTTCTTCAATGATAGTAAAGAAGAACCAACTGGTCCCTTACAATCCTGGATGGGACATCTTCTATACAGTATAGGCTGCACCTTGGCCCATACCTGCACAGTTCTAAGCTTTGTTCAATGAAGGCCCATGTCATCACATCTCCTTAGTTGGACAAAGGAGGGAACATTTTCCTACACCACCTTCAAACAATGCTGGTGCAGAGAAATGTTCTCATTGTCTGTGGTGACAATTAGCCTGGGGGTTGGATCTTCAAAGCACCATACAGCTTGATCCACCTCCATTGGATGCAGCCATCGCTAGACTTTTTTTTATGAAAAGTAAAAGGATCCACCATTAGATTGAAGCAATCTGAAGAACAATGGAATTAATTGGTGCTCTCAAGGGGTCTGAAAAATGTCAACCTGAATGAACCTCCTTCACTAGAATATTCTGACTGATTTTAAGATGTCGATCACAGAAGCATCCACAGCCAAACACTCATGAAGAAAATGGATATTTGTATAGGTCTCCCTAGACCATGGCACCTTCACCTCACTCTTCCTTTGGTTGCAAGCTCTCCAGCAATTTTGCATAACTCCTTCGCCCACGTAAGGCCATTGCCAGAGAAAGGGCATGATGCATGGTGGTGAGCAGGGCCACTGTGCGTCCCAGGAAGAAAATGTGTTCCAAAAGTCTTTTGCATCTCTCTCCAATGGAGAAGGAACTTGAATGTGCATTGAGCTTGCGTGCATTTTAAGAAACTTATGGATAAAATACTTGGAACTTTCTACTCTTTCAAGTTGTAGTGCTTGTACCGGGATTGATTATTGAAAAGATGAGGAGATTGACAAGGTTGTTGGGAAAACTTATGATGGGTGGGAGGCCTTTGTTGTTGAGGTTGGTATTGAAAAATATTCTTGTGAAGAATTGGGATGTGTGGAGGAGCCCTTCTTCAAGTTGTATGTGTGGAGAAAGGAGGAAGAGAGAGAGAGAAGTCAACGTGGAAGAGTGAGAGGAGGGAGTTCTTGAATATGGAAAATAGCTTATTGCAACTCAAAGGAAAATAAGGAATTTTAGTCTCTATTTAAAGAAAACTAACCTCAATTACAAACCTAATCACAATCCTAACTAACTTAGGAATTGCAAATCCTATTTTCTAAACAAACTCAATCACTTGACTACTCGTACAATTAATCAATCCTAAATTTGGACTCAATCAATCACCAAAATAAGTTGCTACA
Organism: Thalassia testudinum; assembly: GCA_037157565.1. Classification (NCBI taxonomy): domain Eukaryota; kingdom Viridiplantae; phylum Streptophyta; class Magnoliopsida; order Alismatales; family Hydrocharitaceae; genus Thalassia; species Thalassia testudinum. Next base: position 538,355 of record JAZHRO010000030.1, on the reverse strand, counting down.
TGTGGCACAAAACAAACTTGGAAAACACCAAACCCTAAACCTATTCTACACGCACGTACTCCACGCACCCAACATGGGTCCGCTGACCTTGCCACGTGGCACTGCCATGTGACTTATTTGCCACATGATAACACACCCCCTCAAGTTGAACGCTAGAGAGGGTGAAGACTTGCATGAATTTTTTTTTTCTTGAACTTTTGTGAATCCATCTGCATCCATGTGTGCTCCTGGATCTTCATTGAACACATCTTCTGGTGTAACTACGAGTCCTTTGCAACCTTAATAGTTGCTTCTTTTGCAACCTCGAAAGTCATTGCTATGGCCGCAATTGTCTTTTCTTCCTTGAGTAATGCTCGGAGCTTCTCTAAATCCACGGATGTAAATGAGGCAATGTAATTCTCCTGCCACTTCTCTGCCTTAGTTCCCTTGTGACTTTCATGTGTGCTCTCCAGGATAACATGGAGTTTGTAAATGATTTGGGTCTCTGTGTTAGCCATAATTGCAACTTGGGGAATCTTTGTGCCTCTTGTACGTCCAAGAGTCAAGTGCTATGACTTAGCGTTCCTTGGTACGTGAGAGGTTCATGTGTCTCCTAAACTTCAATTTTGAGGTCTCTGTGCCTCTTCTTGAACATTTCAGAGCCAATGCCCGTTGCTTGGCTTTCCCAAGCGTGTGTGAGGTTCATGTGACTCGAACACGAACTTTGGCTTGGCGCTTGGCGTTCAACTTGGCTCCATTCAAAACATGTGAAGAGAGATAGATCACATTCTCTCTTACATACGTGCGAGATCGATAGACTCGAACGATTTGCTTTGATACTTTGTGAAGAATTGGGATGCGTGGAGGAGCCCTTCTTCAAGTTGCACGTGTGGAGAGAGCAAGGTTCGAAATGTTGATTTCGATACTGTGCCGATGAAATTCTAAGTGTGCATTTTGTCCGTTTTTCGATAGCCTTGCCGATGGGTATGTCGAGGGCATGCCGACAACATGCCGAAAAAAAATAACATAAATACTCAAAATGGTGTTAAAATACTCAATTTTTTTTGGGCGTGTAAAATAACATAAATATTCAAAATGATATTAAAATACATCATTTTAATACTCAAAATGTGTGTGTGTGTTATCGGTATGCTGGCGAAATCGTCGGCATTCTGGCGGTACACCTGTAAATCAACACTGTTATCGTGTCGGCACGTCCCCCTCTCATAAATAACCTTGCCGGTGGCATGCTGTCGGCATTTAAATTACTAGGAGAGAGAGAGAGAGTAGTTGGTGTGGAAGAGAGAGAGGATGGAGTTCTTGAATGTGGAAAATAGTCTATTGCAAAGGAAAATAAGGAGATTTGGTCTTTATTTAAATGGAACCAATCTCAATTACAAACCTAATCACAATCCTAACTAAGTTAGGAATTGCAAATCCTATTTCCTAAACAAAATCACTTTACTACTACAATTACTCAATCCAAAATTTAGACTTAATCAATCACCAAAATAAGTTGCCACATGTGGCACAAAATAAACTTAGAAAACACCAAACCCTAAACCTCTTCTAGACACACTCGCACACATACTCCATGCGCCCAACATGGGCCCACCGACCCTGTCCCGTGGCACTGCCATGTGGCTTATTTGCCACACGGTAACAATTCTGATACGTCGATCCTTGTTTCTGCTGCTCTATAGGGGGTTGTGTCTAGGTTGGAGGAGACATCAGTGAGGTTGTTTCTTTGCTGATATCTGGTACTTATCAAGGATCTTTTGGATATTTGCCTTTGGATGGAAAATGGAGCATCGAAGTTTCTGGAAGTTTGAGGTCTGCACCATTGTTATATTCTCTTTTTAGCAGAATTGAAGGTTGCCAAATGTTTGCGAATACTTTGTGGCAACCTGCAGTTGTAGGAACTGCTCACTTTAAAGATGTGGTTCTTGCTGGAGGGATTCAAGTCACTCTTTTCAAGGGGAATCTGGGAAACCGTTTTTGGTTGATTTTTTCTCTTCTTTTTCCTTCTTTTGGTTTCCCCCTGAAATTCTTTGCTAGTTTTGCTTCATGATATTGGGGATGATTTTTTATTGCTGTATTCTAGGAGGACAACATGGGAACTTTTTAATCCGTGGAGATTGTAGGGGTCGAGAATTTGTTAGATTTTAATAACTAGAGGTTTTGCATCATTTCATTATCCTCTTTGGCGCCTAATGTTCTTGAGCTCTCCTTTCCTTTAATGAACGGGAGGTTTACATTGCTTATTCACCCCTTTTTTACATTTCAAATTAACCTCTTTTTAACATTTCAAATAAAAAAAAACTAGAGGATTGGTGATTTAGTGTAAACTAACCAACAAGAACTTCAAGGGTCATCATTAAGTTTGTCAAATATTTTGATTCAAGAAGTGTCTTGCTATAATTGTGTTATTTATTTTTTGTTTTCAAGTCATTGGTTTTCATATTTTGTAGAAGGATTTTGATTAGGAAATTTAGTATGGAGCTATAAATAGGAATTTTTTTTCTTCAGCTTTTGAAAACCCCTCTCTGTAAGGGGGTCTTTTGGTTGTAAGAAGACATTTGATTGAGAATTTTAAAAAAGACCCATCTTTCTGTCTCATCCCTTCTTGACTTCCCTCTTTTTCTTTGATGCCCCCCCCATCGGAACCCCCCTCTCTCAACCTCTCCTCTCCCTCTTTTCCCTCTGTCGATCTCCTTCCCATCTTCTGGTTTGTTGCTGCTGTCCTCTTTCTTCTCCAATAAGCACACCTCCTTCACCACCACTCCAGCACCCTCCACCACTGTACCACCACCAGCTGTACCGACACTTGCCACCGCCCCTTCTTTATGCTGCTGCCCTGACCATCAATGCTGTCAGCTACTCCATTCTTCTCAGCTGTTGCTCCAGGCCATTCTTGCTGTCCCATCAACAGTGTTGATCTGCCTCTTCTGTTTGGTCCCAGAGTTGCCTGCTTTATTTGTCGACAGAGTGCCACCGTTGATCTGTTTTTTTGAGTAAAGTTGTGCCTATTGATTCCAATGTCCACTGTTAGCAATTATCAGATTCCATCTTTCCATGAATTCCAAAGCCAAATCAGAACTTTAACTTACTGGTTGTTTGTCAGGATTGAGCCATTTATGCTGTGTTTGGGTCTTTCAATCCCAGGTTCTAACAATCGTAGGATAAAGCCTTCAATCTCGAGATTATTCAATTCAAGGGGGAGGGTGGGGTGAACTTATCTCAGAATTGTGTGAGAGAACACCCACACCTACCCCTCAAACATCCCATGTTTTGACTCATATTTACCCCAAACACAAAAACTTCACAATCATATGTTTACCCACAATTCCACCACTTACAAAATTAATCATTCAAAATCAATCTCTCGAAACAAATGGCACCTAAGTGGTTTGTTTAAAGCCTCAACACTGAATATTTTCTATTGCTATTTTTTATTTTTGAATTTATTATCTGGGTTAACAAGTTCAGCATAGTTGTGGATTTACAAAATATTTTATTGACCACCTTCCAATGCATGGTACTCTATCGGAGTCAATATGTTGTTGGAATTTGGCTACAGTTGTCGTGATAAGTCTGGATGGGCAGATCTGTGATTATTTTTCTGGCATTCTTGATTTTCTACCAAATTTAATATATCAAGGCCTAATGGTGTTCAGTGATTGTTACATATCAATGGGATTTAGTGTCCTAAAGATAGAATTTGAACTTCTCCACAACTTTGTGGTCTCCTTAAGGGCATATGGTTTCTAGGGGTTGTACACAACAACAAGAAGGACAATAACAACAAAGCCTTTTCCTATAGTAAGGTCGGCTACATGAATTCTTTGCATTCACTTAGATTTATTTTGAGCCATTATTAGGCTCAAATTAAAGTAACTGGGATCATGGTCAATAGTTTTCTTCTAACATTTTTTTGGCCTTGTCTTCTCTTAGGAGGTCTAACATCCAACTCTTCACATCTCTACTAATTGGGGCATTAACTAGCCTTCTCTACAAATGTTCAAACTACTTTATATGTGCCTCTCTTATTTATTCTCTATCAGTATCACTGCGACCTTTTCTTGAATGATCTTAGTAGTAATACAGTGCTTCCTTTTATGGCCACACATCCACCTTAGATATCTTGATTTCTACTGGTCGTGCAAAAGAAAAAAGGTAATAGGGAACTTCTCAAGGAAAAGAAAAAAAGTTACAGGCAGAGATGATTATTGAAGTTTCTAGAAGAGTGGCTGTATTTGGCACATGTTCAGTTGGGCACAGCAAGGACTTCCTGTTGCAATTATGATTTTTGCATTACCCTTTTTTCAGTGGGGACCCAATTAAAGTGAAACTTGATGTCATTTTGGTTAGAGAATTTTTGTTATATTTTTTCTGATGGTCTGTGTTGTGAAAAACATGGTTACTTATATTTGGTGTACTTTTTTGTATGGATATATTCCTTGCACAAATGCATTATGTTTTCTTTTTTATTACTTTTTTTTTTTCAGCATTATAAATGCATACACATTCCCCTTTTTTTTCCCAAAACAGAAGTATATATATCTCTACTAACTGATATAATCAAAATATGTACATTTTATTTTGCCTTTGCTATAGGTATGTAGGCTTAAGGTTGAAATTCAAAGTCCTTTCACTTTTAACACCATCTTTGTTCGTGTAGTCAGTGCCAAGAACCGTACCCACTTTTTGCAACCTATTATTTTTTATGAGTTTGTTTAATATGAGATGCACAGGATTGGAAGTACTGTAAAATGTTTAGAAGTTGAATGGCAAACAATTCTGTGACTTTGACACCTACATGGTATATTCTGTGCACTCTTTGTTGCAGTTGCAGTTATTGGTTTTTCTGGTACTTAGAGGTCGTAAATTTTTTTTTCTATTTATGCCTTTAGAACTAGCTAACTTATTATTGCAAGGGATAATACATGTAGATGTTGTATCTAATTCTTAATTTGTGGAAACTTGTTATTTTTTGTTAATTTGAGCAATACTAAACTCACGCTTTTAAAGAAGTTTTTGGAGATCTTCAATTGATACTTTTTTTAATCTTATTATTGATCAGAGCTGGCTTCCTGCTTCACTTGATTGAGAGAGCTAGAAAGTGCCTAGACTTTGCAGCCACTCTCTATATCATCCATCTTTTTATATGTATAACTTATGGGGGCTGGCCATCATCTATTACGTGGTGGATTGTAAATGGTACTGGCCTTGCTGTAATGGCCTTGCTTGGTGAATGGTTGTGTATTCGAAGGGAATTGCGAGATATTCCAATCTCAAGGCTTCGTCCAAGTAAGTGCTCAGACTAGATTATTTACTTTAAACTTTTTGGAGGGGGTTGTTTACTATTAATTGCTTTACCGTTTTTGCATTCCTTTGCCATGCTCTTTAGGCCATTTGACATCCTTTATCTTTAGGCCATGCTCTTTAGGCCATTTGGAGGGGATTATTTCATTTGTTTTCTTCGTTCTTCTTGTAAACATTTTGCTTGGCATTTCTATTTGCTATTAATGACCTCAAATTTTTGTGATCATGTTTGCCATTCCTCCTTTGTCTTGGTGTATGAAGATAACCTAAGCAAAGTACCTTTTGTTTGCTTTATAATTTAGGAAGCCCTGCCCTTATTTGATGTAATTTAGAAAACCTTGGGAAAACCTTGCCTTGTGGTTGGTTATAATTTTTGTCCTTTAGTATTGGCCTGTTATTATTGGTTTTCTTTTGTAATGATTATTCTACAATTTATCTCTTGTTTCTTCTTTGAATGTAATTGGTTAATGAAAAGTAACTCCTGAAAGTTGAACTTAACATCTGGTAAAGGTTGTTGACAAACAAATAATAAAACAGAATTGGCAAGTCAACACCTAAAATATGAAAAATCTACTTTCTTTTATTAATAGTTTTCTTAGAAGTAAATACTTGGTTTGTTAGGTGTTACAATGCACTGTTTGTTCCTTTTTGAAGAAAAACAATTCATTGTTAGTCTGGTTTACAATGCATTCTTGTAGAACTGTACCCTGTAAAAATAACAGTCTAGTTCCAAGAATATTGCTTTTTGAGTAACTAAACCAAAAGCCCCCACTGTTTTCACTTGAATTCAATTAACTCATGATTTTGGTTGGAGTCAAATAACACCTTGTAGCTTACAAGGTTGAGCACAATGCCCCCTTTGGCTTGCATAGTATTTTTCAAGGATGAATATACCGCTACCTTTATGCCTAATTCTGAAAATATGTTATTAGTTGCCCAAATTTATTCCTTTTCTTATATTACATGCAATACCATCGTTGACATTCAACTTACCCATCCTTCCACAAGTCATCAAAATTACTTTCATTCTATTCGTTATTGCAACTTCCTCATTTCCACAAAGCTCGTGATGTCAGACCCCCTTCCTTGTACTCCTAAATATGAATGACTCACTTTCCTCATTCCTCACCTGCATACACAAAGCTTCCCCTTTCATAGTGAGCCCAAACTTCCAACTCTATGGGCCACATAACTGGTATGCACATGGAATGGGATGAAAGCAGCTGCTGGTGCAGCCCATATGCAGGGGGCCGCATATGCAGGTTGTGGGAGGGAGGGAGGAAACACATCTAACATGCAGCATCTATTGCTAGCTACCAAATTATGGAATTATTTCATTTTTACCAATGTTTGTTTGTGGGTTTTTGGATAAATATCCTTGTAATCTTTTAAAATTATACCTATATCCTTGTCTTTTCCATATTTACATAGGTACCTTTAGAAACATTGGGTATTTTACACACTGTACCCCTTTGTCAACCAATTTATTAACTTTAATAGATTTGGATTAAAATATGTATATTTTTTTAAGAAGAGACCCTTGCATTTTTTATTTTGTTGTTTTTTTTCTCTTTTTTTTCCCCTTTTCTTCCTCCTCGAACCCACCTCCTAACTCCTCTCCTCCTCCGTCTTCAATCTCCTCCTCTTGGACCAAGCCCTCTGTTGAGCTCGAGTAGTTGTCGTCATTCACCGTTGTGAAGGAGCACGAGGTCATCTCGCCCCCTCTTCCTCTATGCACTATTAAACTCATTGCCAAGGTCATGAAGTTGAGGGCAGTGTTGGTTGTCATAGCACTATTGTTGCTTCGAGCCAAGGGGTGTAATTGATGTAGCGGGATGTGTTGGTGTGCTTGAGGCAAGACATCGCACCCTTCTTGGAGCTACGACCATCCATTGGATGGAAGAGGTGTTGAAGCTGCCCAAGCCTAAATCTTCCCTCTCAAAAGGAGCAACACCATTGACCTCCTCCCACTTAAGCTCCTCCCCTAATCCTATTGTAATGGCACCACAAAGATTTAAATCACCAGCACCACCATCACCACGAAGATTTAAATCACCAAGATCCAATCATTCTCCTCCTACTCATCCTTGTCCTTAGATCTAGAACCAAAACAAACCACAATCCTTTCTACCCTAACTTGTGGTACCCAAATCTGAACTTGCCGCTACTCACCACCCTCTGGGTGCCCATCGCCTCCCTCGGTGTGGATCTTCTCAAAAGAATTGAGAGAGAGGCTCACCTGATCGGTGGCGTTGGATCTTGCTTTGGAGGAGTTGTGGTTGATGATGGTGGTGGAAAAGGAGGCTGTGGGGGTGAGATTGGAGGAGGAGGGGACCAAGATGAAGCCATCATCGGGGTTGATCTGATGATGTGGGGAATCTTCTTTTGCTGCTGCTACTGGTGGTTGTGGATGCACGAGGAAGGAGGTTGAAGAGGGAGGAGGAAGGTGAGTTGGAGGAAGGAGAAGGAAAAAAAAGAGAATAATTAAAAAAGCAAATCAAAAAAATTGCAAGGTTTTCTTTGTAAAGAAATATACATATTTTAATTCAAATTTGTTAAAGTTAACGGATTGGTTGATGGAGGGATACTACGATGTGTAAATTACTCAATGTTTTTAAGGGTACCTGCATAAATATGGAAAAGGCAGGGCTATAGGTGTAAATTTGAAAGATTACATGGGACATTTATGTAAAATCCCTTATTTGTTTGTGGTCGATGCAAATTTTGTACTTTGGTAATTTTCATTTCATCTGCAGTCTTTTTTCTGCTTCATATATAGAACTCACCCAATTATGACCAAGTGACTGATTCCACTGCATCTGTTATAGGTGTTTGATCAAGAAAAGCAATCAGGGACTTTGTGTGATTTCACACAAAGAATTTTTATAATTTTGAAGGACCCTCACTGTGATCCGCCGTTCTCAACAATCTGCTGGATAGGGAGACAATGACAATACAGAAGACGATATGATCTTTGAGAGGTAAATGGCTAAGTCTCTTTCTGCACAGTTACATACCCAACATGTAGTTAGGTATTTTTTGAGGGCCAACCTATTGAAGGTCCAGTGGAATGTTGTTATCTTAAATATAAAATTCAGTGTTCCTCGATTGGTATCTCATATTATTTTTTATTTGATATTTTAGCAGTTAGATCAAATTTGTTTTGGGTCCTTTCTCTCATTTAAACCATTAAGAATCGTTACCAGGGGAAACTGGTGGGCTGGTGGTTTGGGTTAGTCTGAATGCATTCCTTTCTCTAATTCTAGGTCATGTAAACTTTTTAGGTATATGGACAATGTGGTCAGTGTTGAGCCTGACAATAGCATCCTCAAAGTGCTGCTGGTTGATGTGGAACCATTTGTATTAAAAAGATTTTTTAAGTGCTATTACCAAGTCAAAACTGTCTTACCTAATATTAGGTCGAGCAAAGCTGTAAAGATTCTTAATCATTTGATATTTTTATGAGTAATAGTATACTCACGCATCCTACCCATGCCATATCCCATGCAAACGATCCCTCTATAAACAACACAACCCACTCCCCTTTTCCCCCTTCCGCGCACAACCCTGCCCACATCCCCATTTGCAGCATCTCACTGCCGCACCTCAGCATGCCTGCAGTGTCGTCAGGAGCACACACTGGAGAGCACACGCACATGCCATGAGCCCGCTTGCCCACCTGCAGCCCCCGCCCAGTTCCTGCAGCACCTGCAGCACCCACCTCCGAAGCAAAGCACCACCCACCAGCATGACCTCCTTCCCCTCTTCCTCCCTGCCTCCTTCAGAAAGCTGGCACTACCATCAGCTTCCAACTCCCAAGCACAACACCACCTACCACCACCACCTCCAGATGCCCACCAACCGCAAGACCACTAGTTGGACCACACCACCGACCACAACACACCACATCACCATCATTCTCAACCCTCACCACCATCGCTCTCTGCCCATCCATATCCAGCACCAAAAGATATTAGGTTCAGCACATAGCATGTAAGAGATTCAAAAAATACTGCACATCAATTTAAAACCATAGGTCATTGCCTTGGGAACAAACAATATTTATTGGGTTTGGTGAAATCCACCTTGGGAAGGCACAAGGGTGTAGATTTGGGTGTGGAAAAGGACTTGTGTTTTCCATTTTTCTATTGGTATCATAGACAATTTACTCTAAGGAAGGGTATCCAGCAGAGAAGAGATGAGCAAGAGCATGCTTTTGGTTTCTGTGCAATATTTTGGCTTTCCCTTGCCTCTTCTATAAGGGTTCTCCTCCAGCTTTTCAAAAAACGCCTTGTCATTTGGCCATCTCTATGAGCGTCCATGCACTTAAACCATCCATATCATTCCTTTTTGTTCTTAATTTGCATATTATAATGTGAGTGTTTCCTCAAAAGAATCATCAGCCAAATATCTCGTGGAAAAGAGGAGTACTGAGTAATTTTGGAACTTAATTACAAACTAATTCCTTTCTTTGAGGAATTAGCACATAACTTAATCAGAATGTTACTATTTAATGTGTTTGATATTGTTGAGATTGGGAATGTTTATTTAAATTCTGAATTCTTCTTGTGTACTTGTCTTGAATTTTATTATTATTTTTCCTGCTTCTAAACTAATGCCAAATTTTGAACTCTCATTTATCTTGTTGGTGTGCACATTATCAATCTAATCTTCTGTAGGGACATTCACCTCACTTAAGATCTCTCTTTGATAGAAACAATTTAGTTGCACTCCTGCAGTCATTTTCACTAGAAAAAATATCTTTCATGCTGTGGCAGACCTTCAAATGTGATTTTTTTTTTTTTTTTTTAATGTTGTCTGATACATGACTTACGAAGGATGATTCTCAGCTGTGCCTCTGAGTCCATCACCGGTTACCATAATTTCTTTTGAAAGGAACCAGTGACCATAATTAATCCGTGACATTAAAAAAAGAAAAAATTGAGGTGTGTAGGCAATGCGTTTATTGCGTTTTAAGGATGATATTTGAGTAAACATCTCAAGTTTTACTACCTGGTAACTGACCATGGAAAGCATTAACATATGCGTCTAATGAGAAATGTGGAAAAAAAATCTGAGGTTGATTAGATACTTCTCAGTAGACGTGTTGAGCAAATGAACCTCGTAGATTAAGGAAACTGGAAGTTTGCCGCAATTAAAACTCAGTGGTTATGGTATTACATGGAATCCTCAAAAACTCTCCTCGGGAGGAGCCAACAAAGATGAGTTGTTTGAAGCAGTATATTGTCCCAAAGCATATGCATTTATATGATCAATAAGTTAATATATGTTAATGATTGACATCTCATGGCTGCCACTTGAACGTGGATAAAACCGAGGCCACAGCTTCTGCGACGGTCATATATATGCTATCCAACCCAAATAAGTCTACGGTGTCTGACTTGTACAGCTTCTCCATTACTTCCCCGGTGGGGTTTGCCAGCACAACCTACAGATTCGTATCATAGACATTATTCAGATGCAGAACGTAGGCATTCTCTTTTACTGAGCTTAATTTCATTGTAATTGATTTGTTGAGGGGTGAGTGACGGCTTCATCCGCTTGCGCTTGAAGGTTCTTCTTGTCTACGTCAACTGGCATGTTGACGTGAGTGGAACATCGATTTTCAGATCTTTGAAACTTTGTTGACTATGTCGAATATTTGTTCAAGATTGTCTATTAACGAATATATTTCCCAACAAAGTTTGCAACAGGCTTTGACATCCGCATGGCCGAAGTTTTCTTGCCATGATGATTGCCTGATCAAGAAAATGAGAAGTTTCTCTATGTTGATGACACTTGGAAATTTGACTTGTCTGGGCACGGGCTTGTCTATAGTTTTTAGGATGCGGGTTGAAAAATATAGAAATTGATGTAAAAATTGACATACATTAATATGAATGTGATTTTAATCTGTACTTTTTTTATGAAAAAAAAGTGTTGACAAATGATGGGATTTATTATTATTGAAATCAATAAGAAATTATTTTTGTACTGATGTAATTTAAATCAACTTTAAAATTATTTTGCATGGATAATTATTTTACATGAGTATAAAATTACTTTACATCTTTAAAGTAAATTTACACAATTACAAAGTAAGATTATACTGATGTAATTTTATTTTGAATTGTTTTGTATTAGTGTAAATTTACATTGATGTAAAATTAAATTTTAAATATTTCTTCACCTATGATAAATAATTTCACTTGAAAGCTGATTTTTCCATCTTAGGATTTAGGATTTTGGATTAAGTCTTTGGTGTTTAGGGTGGAAAATTCACCTTTCAAGTATAAGCCTTAAATTCTAAAGATTAAATCCTAAATCTTAAGGTGAAAAATCAGATTTCAAGTGAAAAATCACTTTTCATATATGAAATTACTTTCTATAAGTTTAAATTCAAAATTTATAGGTCAAAATTAATTTGTACGAGTGTAAAATCATTTCACAGGTAAAATTACTTTTAGAATAATTTTGTATCAATATAAAATGAGATTACATTAGTGTAAAGATATTTTAAAATAATTTATCATCGATGTAAAATTATTTTGCATCGATGTAAAATCATCCAGGTGTAAAGTAGTTTATCACTTTTGTATTTTAGGTTAAAGTTATGTGATGATTTTTTTTTTGACTGTGGTGCGAATTAATAAATGATAATTTATTTTTTTTATTTTTTTATATTAAATATTAATTATCAAGTAGTTTTATTTTTGATATTGTTTGAAATATAAAAGTAACGTATACAAATTTTTGCACGTTGTTTTTTTCATCGATATCAATATTTTTCTATTTTTTAACTAATTTTTAATCCCATCTCGGTTATTTTTCGTTTTTACCTGAAGTGCTCTTTTATCCAATGTCGTCTTCAGTTCTGAGAGTGCTTCTATGCCGCTGGTATCAATTGCCGTCACAGCTGGAAATAAAAAGTACACAAGATTATTCAAAGGGTGAATGAGTCCCAGAGTGGGCTAGGGGTACTACTTTATACATCTGGCATCTAGTGTCCTTGCGTTACACAGATAGAAAATATACATAGTGGATCTTTTTGCAGTGCATACCTGATAGATCCATGATAATGCACTTCAGTTTGTTTTCTTTCATTCTTGCCGCTCGCGTTTCCTCTTCCCGAATCCATCTTAGTATCCTACAAGCAATACAGAGCATGGATAGTAAATTGTTTCAGCAGAGTAACTTATAAATGGTAATTCTTAGAAAGCAGATATGAATGAAGTGCTTCCTGGATTCTATGACACGGTTTTGGTTCTGGGAGAACTAACCTTTCTTGGAGATACATGGAGTTTGCAAAATAGATTGGAGATTCTATGCGGATGATAAGGATGGAGGGCACCCTGGAGGCTTGCCGGTATTGGTTGAGACTCTGATAGCATTCTGTGCCGGGTATGTTCCCCAATATCACCGTGTTGGGCCTTGTCACTTGTATGAAGATTTTGAGAACGGAGATGCCTACCTGAATATTTAAAGAGTGGAAGTTTAACCGAGTTAATGTTCTGGTCTATATGTCCACTTTGGATGCAACATTTTGTAGAACGCACTGACTTTTGTGTGGGTCCATTTTGTCTCCCTCAGTGGAGGAAGAGTTTCTTCCTTTTTTTCTAATCATTCTGTTTTGACTTATCCCCGAAAAAAAAGAGGTTTTCTAGTTTGGATTGGTCTATATGACGTTAGGTTTTCATGGATTGCTCTGGTATATGGGAGGCATATCATGGTGCCACTATGCACCATTCATTTGAGGGGGTTCTATTGCTATGGAATCAGTTGTCATTAGCATAGGTTGGGTTCGGTTTGGCTTTGTAATGCTTAGTTTAATGAATCCCATTCAAGTCCCATGTGAACATTTGTTGATTGACTTTCGTCAATCCCTTTGGACCATTAGAGTTGACATTGTTTTACCCATGGAGGAGTGCTGAATTTCTTGGTGGTGCAATGAGGTCCTTGATCCCCAGTTCGTATTCCCACCCATCCAATTTTTGCGTTGGTGCTGACTGCTGAAGTTCTTTATAGTGTAATGGCTTCCTTAATCCCAGTCCCCATTCCTGCACAACGCCCCGTATTTTGGGGATATTTTCTGGGAAGATGTAAAGCTATAGTTTTGTAGAAAGGCCCCCTTCGTGGATGATTGATGGGATTGTGCCCTATAATGATGATGGGACCGGGTGGAATAAGTTTTAGGCAAGGGGGTGCATAGTTACCCTTTTCCCCTTATTATTGAATGCTAACAAAATGGTTGAGCCAGCTTGCCATCTAGTGCAGACCTATTAGAATTTTCTTACACGATTGTCCATGTATTGACACAGTTATGTACTCACCGCAATCAGCAGACCCATTTGGACGGAGATAAAGAGGACTCCAAAGAAGGCACTCAGGCTGGCCAAAAAGTCGATCTTGTCCACCTTCCATAATTTGATCACAGCTTGGTAATCGATTAATCCAATTACCGCTGTGATGATTATGGTTGACAATATGAGGTTGGGTGTGCAGTAGAAGAGCGGTAGCAAAAACAATATTGTCACCAACACTGCCGATGCCATCACTATGTTTGATACTGCACTTTGTGAGCCGGCATTGTAATTCACTGCTGATCTCGAAAATGATCCTGCAAGTAGAAGAGGCAAGGTATTGGATGTGGAATAAGAAATAATCTACTTGAGGTGGCGAATTCTATTTAGTGGAGATTTGGTACTTTACAGCATAGGAAAGAGAAATAAAATAAGTCAGTTCACTTAAGAATCACAAAATAGTTAACGTCTTCTTTTTACCCCTGAACAGAAGCAGTTGATAAATTACCATTGAGAAGAAAGAAGATTTTGTTGGCTAGGTATAAGAAAGTATCAATCCATAATCGTCCTGATTTTTTTCGCACTTACCTCTCACCTTTAAGAGATGGAATCAGATAGATAACTTCCTCTTCTCTCCTCTAAACGGTGCACGCAGGCACATGGTACAGGTAAAAAGTAAAAGCTCCTCGTTGGCTCTTTATTTTCTTCGGGTTTTACGAAATTATTTTTCGCCTTTTTGTGCATAGAGCACTCCGTAATTTAGAGGTTAGTAAAAGTTACCAATCGGTTTATATGGAATTCCACCTGGATTCCCACGTTGTCGGTTCAATTATTGAATTCTCAAATATTTTAATATCCTTGTGGATCTGAAATGTCGTAAACCGTATGTGAAATAGAGAAATACAAGACAGACGGTGAAATATAAGTTTGTTTACGTTGCATTTTAAGTAACTAAGATGTTTAGCATCTCACATGTAGTATATAGTATTGTATCGATTGAACGCAAGTCGTTCTTTACTCTCTTGATCCCTTCGCCAATTCCTAATGTGGTGGAGCGGAACATATGGTGCCAACCTCTGTGCTTTCTTGCCCTTCCGCTTTGGGAAAAGGAAGTAAAAAGTATGGTACTCGTTAAACAAATGGGAACTACGTGAGCAAAGTAGTGAGATACTCCTACTCAGGTTGGGATTTTTTCTTAAGTGGGATCTGCCTAGCAGGACGTTGCTATGTATTACTAATAATTTTCTTTGGACGATTAAGGACATAACGAAAACGACTTATTTGAGCTCAAAAAGGGAATAGCATTGTTCTTCATCTCTCATTTCTCTCACCTTTTGATTATTCTCATATTCCAATCAAGAGATGTGGTTATAATAATTAAGATTGTGTTTGGTAGGAGGATAGTGTTATACCGTGATAGAATATGAGTGGAATAAGTGTAGAAGGTATTTGGTTGTTGGGATTATAATGATTAGTGGTATTGTTAATAATTGATATGTTGATTTTGTGAGAGATAAGAGAGAATTAGTAAATTTTGATGGGATGGTTATTATTATTTTTTTAATTTAAAAAATTAACAAAAAATTATTTCTCTCTCTCCATATTAGACAGGATAATATTCACTCTCGACCACTGAACAAAAGTAGGTGAATGGCCCATGAATTAAACTAGCACGAAGGATCTCTGTGGTCCAAATCGTGGGTTAGTTTATTGATTATTCCTCTTTATATGGATTCTATGCTTTATCTAGTACAATTCACATATGTTTAGTCGGTCAAACTGCACCTATTTCTTATGTTCACTTTCTCTTAATTTACTTTATAGAGATTCTACCAAGCTAAAAAGAACAAGATAATCATGATTATATACCGGTTGTGACATAGCAAGAAGCACAGGAGCCAGCCATGTTCATTAAACCAATGGCCACCATCTCCTTATTCCCATCAATTTGGTAGTTCTTGATGGAAGCAAACGTTCTCCCAACTGCGATTCCTTCCTGCAGGATCAAAAAATACTATTGAACTGCCATTTTTCTATGTCTTTTCTCGTTGGTAGTTCTTTTCGAACGTTTAGTTGTAGAATACAAGAAAAATGTGTGTCGAACTTACTGTAAGGGATAAGATCCCAGAAATAATTCCTGTTTTAACAACGAGGCTGAAGTATGGCCCGTGGAACCGAAGCATGTTTACTGAAGGTGGATTAACCCCTTCCGGCAAATGCCCAATCTGTCCCAAGAATAACAATTTCATAATTGTAACAGTATGTATATAAAAAATACCTATCATTTCTTGCAAGGTGACTGAATGCCACCTCTATTTTACACATAAAGGACTCTACCATGTTTGGACTAATAACAACTTTCGTAAATCCATTAACTAGTTGAATAATTTTGTTCATGGAGAAGAACATTGGACGGTTTGAAGTTTAAGGAAAGTAGTTTTGCAGATCAAACGCAAAGCAGAGGTAACGAAATAAAGGAAAGTTTAAATTATCTTTGACGAATTTTCTTATTTTTTTGTAATTAGGGTTTAAAAATGTAATAATTTATGCATCTTTAAAAAGTAGAAATTATCAATGATATTTGTTATATTATATCAGTAATATTTAAAATTTATCGGTGATATTTGATTTCTAATTAAAATGTAAAAAAATTATTGATAATATTTCAAATATTATTAGTAATGTTTAATTTAACTTTCAAATATCACTAATGTAATTTAATTCATAATCCAAATGCCATCTACTTGTGTTTAAACGTCATTGATATGATTTAGTTCAAGAGAAAATTAGTGTGAACTTTTGAGTGAACTTTCGTATTAAGGTATACTTGTGCTAATAGAAAATAAAAAGAAATAGATTTCTCTTTGTTTCGCCAAAATTTTGCTTTTGTTGTAGGGAAAGTGATTTGTATATGAGTGGACAAATGATAGAATTTTGGGAAGGTGAGGGAAAATGTAGAGATATCTTGAAAATGATTGAATTTCTTTTTTAGGCGAGGAGACCCACTTAAATAGGCTAAAAAGCTGATGGGTGGGAATCAAAAGACTTGCTGGACTCCATAGGTTAAAGTACTTCCTCCAATATATGCTCCATATCATTCTTTTCAACGACATAACCCTATGGGTCATCCACAAGCAAACATAACCTTAGCATTCTCCCCATAATTTGGTTTTGCAAACGAAGTTAAGCTTAAAATTAGAGGTATATTCACATATATTGCCTGGATTTTTTCCTTTTACTACTAATAAGGTAATTTGCATTTTCCTTTTTTTTTTTTTTGGTTCTTCCCTTTCATTTTATGAAAAAACCTTCGGAATTAGTGACCATAAAAGCGAAACAAATGTATTCTTACAGTCTCGATGCCGTGGTCTTGAGCCTTAAAAATAAAGGCGAGGGAAGTGGAGAGGATCACAGACGTCAGTGGTGCGGCTGCCGATACCCAAAAGAGCTTTGGCCTCCTCAGGCTCTGCCCAAAACGTTTCTTTCGCATCAATATATGCATGTAAGCATGCACAAACCAAGGAATAATTGCTTAAATAATTAAAATCAAAAGGAAAATATCTAGAGCATCATCATAGCAGGGACCCTCCGCATCAAAATATTTTATTAAGATTTGGGTATAAGAGGACGCAATTTCTGAGATCACCGAATCAGAGGTATTAACATGGAATCTCGATGATTCCCCCACTACTGCTGCATGGAAGATGGATCCCACTCTGAAGTATTGGTTGTCGGATGTGAGCAAGTTGATATAAAAAATTTACGAGGGCTGAACCGCTAAATCTCACGAAGCAAAAGAACGAACACGAATAGTGGTAGCTGTAACATTCGATTAGTAGTGAAGCATCGACGAAGGAGGGTTGAGTAGGAACAGAAAAATTTGATTGGCTTAAGATTGTGTTAACGAGTTGGAACGTCCGGAAAGAGCGAATGAGAAACTGTCCGTAAATATGTACAAAAATGTAGAGGGTGATGTATTTTATAACCAATGTTACGATCGTGATCTTTATTATGTATATAACTGATATTGAATGTGAGTAAATTAAAAAGATAATGTAAATTCTATCATGTGTTGCGTCTCACTTAACGTAAAAATTTCGTCACCGCTTATGAGTTAATTGATATAAAGGTAGTTTTTAATTTTGAATCAAAATAAATTGAAGTAAAATGATTTTGCAGTAGGTGTATTTTACAACTTGGTGTAAAATAATTTTTGAATGTATTTTATAGTTTCACATCAATATAAAATAATTTTAAAGGTAATTTTTATACTTTTACATTGATATAAAATAATTTTAAAGGTAAGTTTTGTAATTTTAGACTATTGTAAAATGATTTTGAAATATATCTTTTAATTTTATATCAATATAAAATAATTATAAAATATATCAATATAAAATGATTCTTAATGTGATCGTTATGCCTCTACCTGGTACAAAACTATGATAAATAATTCTAAACTTGTATATTTTTACATCATATTTTTTTAATTCTAAACTTGTATATTTTTTATTATGATTTTTTTTTTAAGCAATGATAAATAATATTTACGTGACTTTTTAAAGGAAGAAACTGTGACATTATTTTCACTTTTAAATTCCCTTTTTTTTTTTTTATTAATTTTTATTTAAGGTCCACACACACACACACACACACACACACACACACACACGTCCTCCCCCTCAAAATGCACTATCCTCTTTTCTTCCCTTTGGTGGGAAAATATCAAAGGGAAAGGAGTGAGTGATTCCCTCAAAATATTTTTTCTTATATTTTCATCATATTAGAACAACTTACATAAGTTTCGAAATTTCGATG
Source organism: Thalassia testudinum (assembly GCA_037157565.1). Classification (NCBI taxonomy): domain Eukaryota; kingdom Viridiplantae; phylum Streptophyta; class Magnoliopsida; order Alismatales; family Hydrocharitaceae; genus Thalassia; species Thalassia testudinum. The sequence continues at coordinate 519,933 of JAZHRO010000030.1, read as the reverse complement.
ATTTCAATGTGGTCTCTATAAATTTTAAAATGTATCTATTCGGTAGTAATCAAAGGCAATCGTTGTCTGCTTCAGCAATAGGACTATAAAGTTAGGACAACCATCAGCAGATCCTTCACGAAGGTTTGTTTGCTTTCAATCCCATTAATTTACTCTTAATTTCACTTGAAGATATTCAGATTTAAAGTAATGAAGTTAGATTTTAAAGAAGGATCTTGTTGTTCAAACAACTTAGAAGTTCCTTTAGCACTCCTAGGAACTAGGAAGTGTTTTTTTCTTCTTTGTATCAGGTGCCCAGACGTTTCGGGGGGATGCTGAAGCTGGACATGATGCAAATACCCTATATACACGTTGCTTAAGACTTTTTTTTGTATAAGACAGTTTATATTTTGATACTCTTTAATTTGTCCTATGGAAATATTTTATGCTTAGCGGGTTAGGTCTATGCTCTCCCGCTTTTTTGATCAATAAAATCAGTGATCATGTTTTTGTTTTTTTTTGTTTTTTGTTTTTTTCTTTAAATAAGTGAACATAATTAAGTTATGATGCTTCTAAGACATTCTTCTTCTAGAAAGGATAGCTAATTAGTTCAAGCATGTGGAGTCCAAAAATGAAGTTACTATTAATTGCCAGGCATATCCTTTAATTTTCTAAAAGAGCCACAAACAATTGAAAAATGACCAAACCTAAAACAAATTCCTCTGGAAAGAGGAGTCCTCTTCTATTGATGTCCCTCTTACGTTTCTTTCACCTTTAATTTAAGTACCCTTTTATGTTTCTTTCCTTTTTGCTTCGTACAAAAATGTACTTCGGTCTTTTTTTTTTTTTTTTCTTTTCTTTTTTTAAATCTTTCCGCTTTCTTCATTTTTAATTTTTCCATTTATTTCGATCATCTGAAATTTCCAAAGTAAAGGCTAATATGAACTCTGTTTTATGTTTTTCTTTACTATATTTCCAAGCATGTAACCGAGTACCAAAGAAGTTCCTCAGCCGCACTTTTTCACACCAATGCTCAAAAATGTCTTTTGGTGAATAGAAAAATGACCACAGTACAAAACATTTTCGTTTGTGAAATTCTCCCAACACCATCTCTTTGAAATTAAAATATTCCCAGATAGCCTAAAGAAGCACTAAGATTGCAAGTTGAGTTTAAAAAGAGAAAGGAAATTAAGAAGACGAAGAAAGAGAGACATATGCACGTACAATATGCCTTGCAATCAGGAGGAAAGCCAGGAAGCATGAACCCATGAGGATCGTTTGCCATGCCCACTGCAACAACAATTCACAACACCCGCATTAGTTTCGCAAACAGATCACACATGCATACCTTAATTCGTCCAAATCCACAACAATCCAATCCGTTACACTATTGATTAATCTTCACAAACCTCTCCCTTGTTCTTGAAAACAGACACCATCACCGGCACAAACCCCATCTGGTTGGTGAAGTGAACGATCCCAAGCAGCCCCTTCAGTTGCTGCAGCGAAACGATCAACGCCGCACCCCCCGTGAACCCTAACAACGTCGGCTTCGACAGGAAGTCCACCACGAACCCAAACCTACACACATACGTACGCCAAAGAATAAAAAAAGATGAGAATCTCCCCACACACACACACACACACACAAGATATATATGCTCCCACAAGGCATCTAATTAAGCAGCCTTACAAATCAAATTCTTGAAACATATATAGCTTTAGGAAAAGAAGAATCAACCATCATGTCCAATGGTACATATATATATGTGTGTGTGTGTGTGTGTGTGTGTGTGTGTGTGTGTGTGTGTGTGTGTGTGTGAGTATAGAGAGTGTGCAGCGCACCTACACCTAAATTATGTAGATACCTGAAGACACCAAGAGATGCCTGGAAGAACCCCGCGAATAAGGTGGCAGTGAAGGCCAATTGGAGGTGGAGCATGGGCTCCTTCTCGGGGGAGACGGCCTCCCTCAGCATGGACCCCATCACGAGGGACGCGATCGACACCGGCCCGACCGCGAGGTCCCTTGAGCTCCCGAGGACCGCGTAAATAAGAGGCGGGACAAAGCTGGAATCTGCCAGCCGGAAAACAAATTAATTAAACACACCCATTTGTTTTCACCTCACTGATCGCAAATACCACACAACGCAACATGGCATGGTGCATGCTACGGTGTCGCTCCACCATATGGAGAATTTGGTGTGCGGCTCCCAGCCTGTGTATGTAAAGTGAGTAGCAGTGGTGGTGGTGGTACTACTACTACTACTACTACTACTACTACGGTATTAATTTGGAATGGAAGGGCCGGGACTTACATAAGCCAATTATGGGTGGGAGGTTGGCAAGCCTTGCGTAGCTGATGCCCTGAGAGAGATTTATAAAAGAGAGATTAATCATCAACATTTTTTTTTTTTTTATTACCACATAAAGATAGAGTAACCAGTCTCTTTCTATTTCTATTCTGTAGTTGGTATCTACTGCAGAGGTGAGGAGATGAGTAACCCAAATAAGAGAATTTTCACGTAGAACCTAACATGCTAACATGATATATATATATATATATATATATCGTGATGGTGATAGAAAGAATAATAATAAGATAAAAAACTAACAATAGGAATGATATTGGTAATTAAGGGAAATTAATGTGCACCTGTGGGATGGCCAAGCTTGCAATGGTGAGGCCGGAGATGATGTCGGACTTGAGGAGGTTGAGGTTGTAATGGGGGCCCCAATGGAAGATGGGGAAGAAGTACTGGAGGGCGAGGACGAGCTTCCTGAAGGGGGTCTGCCCTTGGAACTGGTGGAAGGGGTCATCGGGGAAGAAGATCTCACCAAGCCTCTGCTTCAGGGCTCGGAGGGTGGACTTCTCCTGTGGTAGGGACACCTTGTGGGTCTCCAAGGCTGTCGCCGCCGCCTGTGGAGGAGGAGGAGGAGGAGGAGGGGACTCCAGATCCTGAGGGTGGACTGAGAAGGAGGCTTCCATTCTGTTGAACCCACCACCCACCACCGTGGTTTGTTTGTTGTTCAGGTAGGAGGGGAGGGAGGGCGCATGGAAGGCTGTGGAAGGAGGTGGGTATTTATAGAGAGAAAGAGAGGAGGAGATAGCCAGGAAAGAGGGAAGGTGTGTTCCATGCATGTGTATGTGTGTGTGGGAGGGGGTGAGAGCGAGAGAGAATAGTCGATCCTTGTAGAAAGTGGAAAGGAGGTAGGGTTTTCTTTTCTTTTGGTTTTAAGAGAGTGGAGATATGCTTAAAAATGTTATGCTTGAGATTGACGGTGGCATGGGGACAAGCAGGTGGGATTCCCCTTTGGACGGAGCTGAGATTAACCGTCCTTTCTTTTTTACTTACCCTAATTAGATTGTAGAGTTTGTATAGTCCCCATCGTGTAGGGGTTCCTTTACTAATTGTAATGGATGGGGGAATAAGTAGCAGGAGGAGGAGGGAAGAGAATACGAGATGGGAGGGCGTTGGTTATTTTTCTTTCAACGTCGGCGTTGGAATCCGGTTGCACCATAGAGTGGAATTCTCCAGGATTTTGTGGTTTTTTTTTTTAAATTTATTTCACTCTTGATTTTTGAAATCTAAGCATGTGGACAGGTTTGAGGATCAATTGGATTATCGGTGTTTCGAAAATCGCATCATCCTAATACATGTGTAAACTCCACGTTGGATAGACAATATTTGACCATTTTAGACGATTGTGTGCGGTGAATTTATGCAATTCATTTGGGAGCTATTTGGACGGAGGAATAAAAGAAAATAAAATTATATGAGGAATAAAATGAGAGTGAAATTAAAAGAGATATTGGATCCCCTTTATTTTCGAAGAATTAAACATTTTGTCATAGATTAGAGGTGAAAATATTTTTCATTGAAAATAAATACTAAATTAGGAAGTAAAATAAATTTGAACTTTATGACTTCAAACAAAAAATTTTCAATGTCAATTCCTTGTTCCAAATGATCTCTTAAGGTTAAGATGGAGGGACTATTCAAAGTTAATTTGATTTCTGCTATGCTAGTAACTTGAATAATTCTTGATCCATCGTCCATATGATTAGATTTCAAAAGTCAAGGCTAAGATCACAAATTCCTTGATTATTGCGCTCTACGATGGTGCTTATGTATGGGGGCACCAGGTAGGATCTCAACCCCACCGCAATATACTTTGACAATCAAGTAGCGGATGCATCTCGTTGGAATAATTAGGCTTAGGTAATTTGTTTGTAATTGGTTCATTTGGATAAGGTATTAAAGGGGAAGTGCAGCCATTTTACGTTATTACTAGAAAAGAAGAAAGAGAAGGTGGGCCGATTCATTTATGGTGTCTCGTGGCATTTATGAGATATGTTGTTATTTTCGTTGACATCTAGGTCAAAAGATATTTATTGGAAACTCTACTATTTGACCATTGATGACAATCAACATAAACTTCAAAATAGAGTGGGTGCTTTCAGTGCTACTCAATATGCAGGTTCGTGAGGGTCGTCTCCGGTTAGCCAAGGTGGAGGGAGTTGAATTCTCCTCTTACCTTCTATTTGTCGACGATCTCCTCATTTGTGCACGGCCAATGCTAGTTCTGCACGTGGAATCAAGAAGGCCCTATCTATCTTAGCCCTCATCTCTGGATTGCACCTGAATGGGAGGAAGAGTAGAGTCTATATCTCCAAGCATGCTAAGGAAAGATGGAGAATTTGCTTATCCTTGGGTATCCTTAAGGGCAAATTCCCCTGTAATTACTTGGGCATTACCCTTATGGGAGGTCGGGGTTCTTCCCCTTCCAAAATGATTGAAGATTGTGTGAAAGAGCTACTTGAAGGCTGGCATGGTAAACTCTTGTCTAAAACGGGGAGAGTGCAATGGGTGCGCTGGGGCATTGAAGGATCCTTGAGATTCTAGCTCTCATACATGATTATCCCTAAAGGCTCTATCGACCGTATTCAGAAACTTTGTTTTAGAGTTCATTTGGAAAGAGAAGTCTCACCTTGTCGCTTGGGAGGATATTTTTTGCCTTGTCTCTAAGGGCGGCTGATGCGAAATTTAGCGTGATTTGTAATTAGGGTTTTTAGAGTCGTAACACTCAAAATCGCATACGCTTTCAAAATTTGTACCCTAGGTAAAGGAGTATATAGGGTCATCCAAGGAAGCCAAATGTTTGCAAAAATACGTCTCTTGCTTGGAAATTGAACTAAACTTTCTTTTTGGTGTTTTTCAATATATATTTTTTTGGGGGTTTTGAAATAACGGCAACACGAGTTTTGTTGGTAATGGAAAATGACTAACACCTAACTCACTATACTACTACTACTAAAGTGACAAGTAGAGCCTCTCCCTAAGCTCACTCTAGGCACGTGGAGGGCTAGAGTAATTAAGGAGAGGGAGTGAAAAGTGCTAGAAACTAGATTATAAAAATTGCAACAAAATGGAATAGAATTGAAGCCAACTTGATTGATGTAAAAGTGTTTTACATAAAAGCCTAGTAGAGGAATGTTTCTACTACTAGCAACAAAAATAAAAATAAATAAAACACTAATCCTGATGATGTTGGTGAAGAAGAGATGGAGGCTTCTTGCTCCAAACTTGGTAGCTCCCGGACTTGAAAAGAAGATCTCCAACACCTTCCTTCTATAGCTCCGCCAAAATGGTATCCTCCAAGGCAAGTCCAAAGGGGGCGTGCCCTAAGCCTCTCCTCAAGGGTGGATGAAATGACCCACCACCCCTTGGCCACTTAAGACGTCTGGGATGTCCACCAGATGTCTGGAAATACTTTTAGCGCGCAGCGTACGAGCACCATGCTTCCTCCCTCACCGTGCCTCACCGCACCTCACCGCGACGCCACTCCTCGCCCATGCTCGCCTCTCCGCTCCCCTCACCTCCTCTCCCTTTATATTCCTTCCTAGGGTTCCTCTCAAGCCCTAGGATTACACCATGCTTCCCCTTCCCCTTCATTGCCATTCCGCAGCCGAGAGCGAGTGAGAGCGGAGTGAAGAGCGGAGGGCCGAGCAAGAGGAAGCGCGAGGGTGAAGGCTGCAGCAGCATTCTGCTGCAACACCTGCAGGCAAGGGGAGCCAGAGCAGTTCCGCGGAAGTCATTTTTCCGCGGAATCAGACGGGCAGGGAGACACCCAAACGTCTCACCAGACGTCCGAAGGTATGGCAAGATGTTTGGTAGAGATCTACTTTCCATACTTTTCCTCTCTGACAAGTCTTGACAGCGTACGTATGTGTCAGAGGGAGGGAGCATAGCCGAGGCAATTTCAGACGTCTGGAAGCACTCCCAGACGTCTGACAAAGTCCTTGGACATCGGATTTGAGTTTCAGACGTCTGATAGCGGAACACCAAGAGAGGTATCCTTGAGAACTGTTTTAAGATGTCTGGGACCTTTCTCAGACGTCTGATTTCCGTCTGATAGCGTGTTTTGGGGCTGTGTAAGGCCCTATTATTATCACTTTTACGCAAATGAACCGTCTCTGTTTTCCATACAAGTTTCTCTATATAATGATACCTTGTTTACATCATTCTGAACCTTTTGACCCATCAATTCGTGTTTAGGTCTCCAGTCCGTCGGGTGTACGGGATGTGTGGAGACGTCGGGAACCACTGTACGAGCCCCCATTCCACCCGATTACCCAGGTAGAGTGGTTATAACCTTAAATCTCAAATTTAATACATGCGAGTAATCCTAGGGCTTGAGAGGAACCCTAGGAAGGAATAAACATATATTTGAGAATAGATTCTTGAACTCTAGCTCTTGGCATGAACACTAGGGTCAGGAGAAACTGCATGTGAATGATTGTGTAATCAAGAGCTGCCTGTTTTTAGCTAAAATGGACTCCTACTGCATGTGAATAATTGAGTAATCGAAACTACCTATTTTTAGCTAAAATGGACCCCTATTATAATAAAATGGAAATTGAGCAGTTGTCTCGAACATTCCAACCCGGATGTGATAAAGAAATTCCTGTATGAACCCCATGGGGAATGTAAACATGAACACCGTACCTTGAAGAACTAGATGGTTCTGGGAATTTGCTGCCTATGGACAGTTGTTAAGGGTGGTAAGCTGACCTTTGTGTACGTAGTACCGAAGAGAGCAACTATCCCTTGTAGTGTAAAGGGGAGCTTGCCGCCCTTGGGTTGGGACCCGGGGTGGGTTTGGCCACTCTACGACGACTCTTACTGGCCCTCATGTACGTGGTACCGAGGTGAGCTACTTAGTGTAGTGGGGAGCTATCCGCCCCAGGGGGCCCAGGGCTAGGTATGGCCACGCTACATTGACTCTCGTCAGCTGTTGGGCAAACCGGGGTAGTCGGACGAGGGTACGCAGACTGAGGAGGGGCAAGACCCCTGTTGTGTTCTGAGAGGGCAAGGCCCTACACTATTCCACACTATACGTTGAGGCATACCTACTAGCGGAAACGACTGACCACGTGCCAGTGTGGAGTAGCTACCTGCGCGTTTATCACGTGTGCCGTAGTCACCGCTACATCACGACCGTGACCTCGGGGTAGTAGACCGAGTATATGACTACCACGGTGGGACTCCCCTTGCCAGGAAAGTGCCACGTGGGCATCCTATATCACGGGAAGCTGCAAACAAAATTGTTCATATAGGGAACCAGATGATTTAATTAACAAATCCTAATTAGAGATCTCTACTCACATGTTTAATATAATTAGAAAATGGGAAACTTTATGCATGTTAATTCTTAGCCACCACTCTACTCAGCTTTAGTTGATTCCAGTCAAATATATTCTGTACAGGTCAAGGATTTGAGCAGCTCGAGCCACCGCCTGCTGAGGACGTTAGGCTGGGTCGAGCCTAGTTTTAGTTCCACTGCTTGCTAGTGAGTTTTATAGTTTGTATTCTGTTACATGTACTCTTTGATGTGATGGCTGTAATATCACTGTTCTCTTTCCACTTGAAACTTTCTTTTTGCTTAGTTACTGTACTTGTGTGGTTTGTTGAATGTTACTTGGTTATTTCTTGTTGGACGACTAGATCTTTGGATAAACCAAAGCCAGCCAGTCTCAGATCTTGTCGGGATTTGGGACCGGGTCTTGACAAGATGGTATCAGAGTAAAGTCGTCTCGAGAAATGAACCAAGTAGTCTGGAAAACACCACATTTGTACATGTAACTAAGATAGCCATCACAACTTTTCTCTTGGTTATTGTGTCCGAGTATCACGTCTCCTCTTTGGTCAAATAGGCACCAATAATCTCGTTCCTCCTTGATCTTTGAATAGGAAATGCCTCGGCAGGGAGCTATTGAGTCAGGCCGCGGACGTGGTTGTGGCCGAGGACGTGGTCGCAGGGGAGGACGAGCGATGGCCGAAGATAGAGCCGCTCCACCTCTCCTCCCGGGCATCCAGGCCCTGGACCTCACCCAACTGATCCAGAGTCTTATCCGGGAGGAACTCCATCAGCTTCCTCCTCAGCCTTCCCTTCCTGGGGATGCGGAGGGGGAATCTTCCGTGGGGCAGGCAAGCGGCCACGGCGCTGGACGAGCTGTAAGGGGAGGGGGTGATCCTCTACCGCCCCCTTCAGACACTTCGGGGCACAAGTCTTCCTTGCCTGGAGGTGCATCCCTTCCTCCGCTATGGCTACACCATGAGGTCTTCAGCCAATTCAGGAAGCTAAAGCCCCCCTCTTTTAAGGGGGAGGAAAGCCCATCTGAGGCAGAAGATTGGCTGGAACAAATGGAGAAGATCTTCAACACCCTCTGTCCTCCTACAGAATGCCGCGTGGCTTTCGCCACGTATCAGCTGGAGAGTGCAGCCCACAGGTGGTGGAAGGTAGTCAAACGACAGGAGGAGGGAGAACCGATGTGGGTCCGGTTTGTGAAACTCTTCATTGAGCAGTACTTCCCACAAACATGGTAGAATCAAAGGAGGTGGGAGTTCCACACTCTCCGCCAAGGGACAATGACAATTAGCGCGTACCGCACATGTTTCTTGGAGCTGTCACGCTTTGCCCCGACAGCCGTATCTACCGGGAGGAGCGCTTGTGGAGATTCACCGAGGGTCTCCGACCTGCCATCCGGGGGTACATAAAGCCCCTGAAGCTGCCTACCTTCTCCCGCGTGGTCGAGGCTGCCATGACTTATGAGGAAATCAACCCGTCCGCACGAGATATTGATGGAGGAGGATGAAAGAGGTCCTACCCGTAGGAGCACTCACAAGGTCGCCGGGAGAGGAGGCACCAGACACCAGCAGGGGAACCGTCCCGTCCTGTGGGTCAACCAGGGACCTATGGGAGTCCTCAACAGGGATTGGTTGACTGTAGCAGACCCCCGTCCAGTCACCAGCAGGGACAACAGATGGAGGGAAGTCGCGTACCCCTCTGCTATCAGTGTGGCCAACCGGGTCACATACGGAGGAATTGTCCATCTAGGACTGGAGCACAGCCGACGCTCCCAGCACCGAGCATTGGAGGCCGATCTGGCGGCCACGGATTCCAGCCCCGCGGAGGAGGGCAGCAGTCGCGAGGAGGGCACCAGTCCACTGCCTCCCACTCGACCCAGAGAATGGCTTTCTCTTCTGCACCAAGGACTAAAGGGTGTGTTAACGCCCTAACTCACGGAGATGCCAGAGCTTCGGGCTCTGTAGTGGCAGGTATGGTTACTATTTTCGGCAGACTTGTCTACACTCTTTTCGATTCTGGAGCCATGCACTCGTTTGTTTCTACGAGTTTCGCTATCTTCACGGGAGTGAGCAGTGTGCTTTTAGAGGAGCCCTTCTTGATTAGAGGACCAAGTGGGCAGATATTTGTTGCCGATGAGGTTCTTGCTGACTGTGAGGTCATGATAGGGGGATACAGTCTCCCGATAGACCTGATCATAATCACGATGGATGACTTCGGTGTAATCTTAGGGATGAACTGCTTGGCCGCATATCACACCCTTGTAGACTATTTTGGGAGAAAGATCATTTTCTCCATACCACGACTGCCTCCCTTTGAATTCCACGGCCAGCCTGTAGATGGAGGATTTAGATGCATCTCCGCACTTCGAGCAGCGAAGCTATTGAGTCAAGGATGCGAGGGCTTCCTTGCTTGCGTTCTAGCAGAGTCCGATCCTGTGAACAGTATACAGAGTATTCCGGTGGTCTGTGAGTACCCCGACGTCTTCCCAGAGGAGCTGCCAGGACTGTCACTTGAGCGCGAGATCGAGTTCAAGATCTCACTGATACCAGGGATAGGCCCCATTTCTTCAGCATCGTACCTAATGGCCCCGCTTGAGCTGTGAGAGCTCAAGACACAGCTACAGGATCTATTAGAAAAAGGCTTCATAAGGCCCAGTGCCTCTCCGTGGGGAGCCCCCATCCTGTTCGTAAGAAAGAAGGATGGTACTCTTCGGCTGTGCATTGACTATAGACAGCTGAACCGAGTCACTATCAAGAACAAATATCCGTTACCATGCATAGATGACCACTTCGACTAGCTGAGGGATGCCACGGTATTTTCAAAAATAGATCTGAGGTCAGGATACCATCAGCTGAGGATTAGGGAGATCAACATCTCCAAGATAGCCTTTCGTACACGGTACGGCCACTATGAGTTCTTGGTCATGCCGTGTAAAGACCCGATTCCCAAGTCCCTACGAGACACGATAACCGGACTGACTCGACTAATCCCAAGACCCAGTCATCCAACGAGGAAGTAACCAAAAGAGCAGTAAAATAAACCACATTCAGCATGAATATAACTAACAGTAAGGAAATACAGCAGTAAGGAAAGAAACCACTACAGTATATACCACCACAACAGTAGAACAACATTCATAACATAATATGAACTGCAGGTAAAGAAAAGTATAGCGGAAACAAGAACTACTCACTATAACGGAACAAAAAGAGGTACAAGAGAACAGTGGTAACTCTACTGGACCCTACTCGGCCCAGCGTCCTCTGCAGCCGCTGACCCTGGCTGCTCAACACCTGGTCCTGAAAGGTAACGAGTGTAACACGTCAGCAAAACGCTGAGTAGAGTGGCAGCTAAACTAAAGAAACAGTAAAGTGTACAGTAGCTGTTTTAAATTTTCTTTCTTCCTTTATTTACATCTTTCTATTGTTTCACAATTTATCTATTTCTTAGATCCTTCACTTGATCTCGAATGTTCCTCGTGGGAACGATCTTGATTGTAGTCTTTTCCGAACAGTAGAAGTAGCACGTGGTGCTCTCCTGGCAGAGAGAGTCCCCTGTGGTGATCCTACTCTCAGTCAACCACCCCAAGGTCACTAACAGACGTAACAGTGACTACGGCACGCGCGGTAAACACACGGGTAGCTAACCCGCACTGGCACGCGGTCAGTCGTTTCCGTTAACGGGTGCGCCCAAAGCACAGCACGGAACCAGTACAGGGCAGAGCCCTCTCAGTAACAGGGGTCCAACCCCTCCACAGTAACCAAACAGGGGCCTTGCCCGTCCACAGTCCGCGCACCCTCGCCTGACTACCCTGGTTTGCCCCAGTGGGCCTAACAAGTCGGTGTGGGAGGCTAGTAGAACCCCGGGGCCCGTGGGGTAGCTAGTACCTCTCTACACTAGTAGCTCTCCTCGGTACTACGTACATGAGGGCCAGCAAGTCGGTACAGAGTGGCCAGTCCTAACCCCGGGTCCCTGGGGCGGCTGGCTCTGCTCTGCACTAAACAAGGGGGACAGTCGCTCTCCTTGGTACTCTGTACTCAAGGGCCAGCTCACTTCCCCAATTCTATTCCATTCACTTTCCAGGAGTTCTACTCCTAATTCCCTGTAGGGTTCCAGCTCTTTTAACTCAGAACATCCAGGTTTCACTTTCCAGTTTCACGTTCTTACAATCCATATTCTCAATCACGTTTATTTATTCATAACAGGCAGCTGTTAATTCAATTCACAGGCAGCTAGTATTTCCTTTCCACATTTTCCAAGACTGCAGTATTCATACATTCCACTAGTTTTCCCATCTTAGGATTCATGCCATATCCTAGGATCTATCATACAATCTAGTTTTCCAGCCCTAGGATTCATGCAACACCCTAAGAATCTACCATTCAATCTATTTCTCATTCCTAGGATTCATGCAATGTCCTAGGTTCTATTTTTGGTTTCATAATTTAACAGATTATACTTAAAGCCACTCTACCAGGTACAATGGGAGTAATGGGGGCATGGTCGGGAATCCCGCGTGCCTCTGCGACCCTCGAGACTGCAACGGAACGGGGTCCTATCACAAGGATCAAACACAAGGAGTGTCTCAAAATAGTGTACAACTATTGTAGACGGGTAGAGGATGCAATTCCGAAAAGAACGCAACTCGAAACACGGAAAACGGAACCCGAATGGGCCCTAAACGGGTCGAAAACGACGAAACAGTGCAAAATCGGACATCTGGAACTTATTCCAGACGTCTTAAAAAGTGAAACAGGGTTTACCTTGCTCTGCGTGGTCTCTCAGACGTCCAGAAGCCTGCGGGGGCGTCTGGCCTAGTTCCCAGATGTCCGATGGTTACCCCGGACGTCTGGATGTCGCTACAGTGGTCTGGCACTGCAGCCAGACGTCTGATTCGCGTTGGATGCGATTCTCAAACCCTGCGTGTACCCATTTCCTCTCTCTCTTAGTATGGTCAATCGTAGGGAAGGAAGAAGACGGAAAAACTCACCTTTCAGACGTTTGGATAGTCTTCCAGACGTCGTGCCCGTCGTCTGTCTAGAAGCACAGACGTCTGATTCTGGAAAATTTTCCAGAACCAGGGCTCGACTCGCCCTTCGCTCGCGACGCCCGGCCGCGTCGCGCCTCGTGCGCCTGTTGCTCGAGCCGCAGCAGTCCCCCCCGCGTCGCCTCGCGCCCGCTGCGCCCCCTGCCGGCCGGCCCTAGCAGCCCCGGCGAGCTCGCCCTCACGACCATGCGCCTCTCCCACGCGCAGCACCTCCTCCCACTCTCACCGCGGCTATCGCTGCCGCTGCACCCTCGCGCTCGCTTTCGCGCACTGGCTGAAGGAGAAGAGGAAGGAGGCGGAGGTGACGGGAGTGAGGGAGAGGCGTGGCCCTTTTAAGGCTGCGCGAGGAGGAGAGAGAGAACGCGGCAGAGGAGTCTGTGGCCGCAGGAGAGAGGGAAAAAGAGGGAGAGAGAGAGAAAACGCAGGTCTGCGCGCTCAAGCGTGCAAACGAACAGTAGCGTGCCAAAATAACCGATTTTCAGACGTCTGGAATGATCCTAAACGTCTGGTCCGACGTCTGTAAGTGATTCCAGACGTCTGGTACGACGTCTGGGCCACCTCCCAGACGTCTTAAAAGACGTTTGGAGCGCCCGTTCGTAACATGCCGTTTGGATTGACCAACGCCCCTACCGCCTTCATGGACTTGATGAACTGCGTTTTTTGGCCGTATCTGGATCAGTTCATGGTTGTTTTCATCGATGACGTGCTCATTTATTCACGGGACCAGACGCAGCATAAGCAACACCTTTACATGGTCTTGGACACCTTGAGGCGGCATAGACTGTGTGCCAAATACAGCAAATACGAATTCTGGTTAAGACAAGTCACCTTCCTGGGCCATGTGATCTCAAAGGATGGTTTAGCTGTGGATCCAGCCAAAGTAGAAGCAGCACTCAGGTGGGAGAGACCGTGTTCGGTGACTGAGATACGCAGTTTCCTGGGGCTAGCTAGTTATTACAGACGATTTATCCAAGGGTTCTCGTAGATTGCTCGTCCTCTGACTCAGTTGACTTGGAAGGACGTACCCTTCGCCTAGACCGACGAGTGTGAGTCTTGCTTTCAGAAGCTGAAAGAGAGGTTGACTTTAGCTCCTGTACTCACCATCCCTGACTGCAGCGGCGGATTCGTCATCTACATAGATGCCTCATTGTAGGGATTAGGGGGTGTACTTATGCAGCGGGGTCATGTTGTCGCATATGCTTCACGACAACTGAAGCCCCACGAGCATATCTATCCTACCCCCGACCTAGAGCTGGTAGCAGTCGTCCTAGCATTGAAGACCTGGTGGCACTATTTGTACGGAGAAACGTTCAAGATTTTCACTGACCACAAGAGCCTCAGGTATCTGTTTGACCAGAAGGAGCTCAACATGAGGCAGAGACGCTGGTTGGCGCTCCTGAAAGACAATGATTGCAGCATCTCTTACCATCCAGGAAGAGCCAATGCGGTGGCTGACTCCCTGAGCCGAAAGGCGCCCGCCCACTTGGCTTGCATACAAGCACGAAGTTGGAAGCTCATGGAGGAGTTGAGCAGCTGGCGACTCTAGGAGACACAGGGGTATTGCGGGATAGTGACAGTCGTGAGGCAGACATGACTAGAGCTGGTGGATCGCATCATGGTTAAACAAATGACGGACTCATACCTACGGGCACAGCGGGACCGAGTATTGGTAGGAAACCCAAGAGATTTCTCCTTCACTGACGGAGTTCTGCGTATGAGGGGGCGCTTGTGCGTTCCTAGAGATGAAGAGCTGTTGAGGGAGCTCCTGACCGAGGCTCATGGATCCAGATTTACCACACATCCCGGAAACACGAAAATGTATCACAACCTACGATGTGATTTTTGGTGGAGAGGCATGAAGCGGGATGTTGGCCTTTTCGTCCAGTAGTGTCTGACATGCCAGCAGGTGAAGGCCGAATATCAGAGGCCCGTAGGGCCATTGCAGTCACTTCCCATTCCAGAATGGAAGTGGGAAAGTGTCACTATGGATCTGGTAGTGGGGCTACCTGTGACACAGAGAGGGCACGATGTAGTCTGGGTGGTTGTGGATAGATTAATGAAGATAGCACGGTTTTTGCCAATCTGAGTCACTTATGGACCAGCACAATTGGCAAAGAGATACATCAGAGACATAGTACGCTTTCACGGGGTTCCCCGCGAAATCATTTCAGACAGGGACACTCGTTTCACTTCCCAGTTCTGGATAGAATTTCAGCGAGCCTTGGGGACTTGTCTGAAATTCAGTACAGCCTATCACCCCCAGATGGACGGACAGTCAGAGCGCACCATTCTGACCCTTGAGGACCTTTTGCGCGCTTGTGCATTGGACTGGAGAGGCTCCTGGGAGGAGCATTTGCCGCTGGTAGAATTCGCATACAACAACAGTTACCACTCGAGCATCGGCATGGCACCATATGAAGCTCTGTACGGGAGAAAGTGTACGACCCCCTTGAGTTGGGTAGAGGTGGAAACCAAATGGGAGGTCGGCCCCCGTCTGATACACCAGAGTCAGGAGGTGATTAAGCAGATCCATCGACGACTGCATTGATTAGCCCATATTTGTGGGCTATTTAAGTATTTAAGTGCCTAGACATTAGGTTAATTCTAACATTTATTTAGCATAAATTAGGATGTAAATAGATTAATTCATATTTCTAATTTAATTACATAATTCATGCATTACATTCATATTTTAAATGCATTTAGAATTAACTTAGAATGTCATTCATTTAATTAGTTAACCAATTAGGTACATTGTTTAAGTTAACATAAAAGTTG
This sequence comes from Thalassia testudinum, assembly GCA_037157565.1. Lineage (NCBI taxonomy): Eukaryota > Viridiplantae > Streptophyta > Magnoliopsida > Alismatales > Hydrocharitaceae > Thalassia > Thalassia testudinum. The sequence continues at coordinate 504,477 of JAZHRO010000030.1, read as the reverse complement.
AGGGTTTGTATATAAATAACCATAATATTTTAATAATATCCTTTATTCTTTTTCCTTTCAGCAATGGCTCGGCTACCGCTGCAACGCCTCCTGTCGCACTAAAGCCACATTCATGGATTAGCGGAGAAGGTGGATCTGCTCCCGCCTCTCCATTCAAATTCGTGTAGGCAGCTACAAAAAGAGGAGAGAGGTTGTCGAGCGGGGGAGGCCTCCACCCCAACAATCCACACTGTGTAGAGAGTCCATCTCTTCCATTCCACACCGTCGGCCTCAACTGTGGCGATGACCCTCCACCACCATGGGCGTGTGGTGTGACAGGCCACACCGCCATCCGGAGATCGTCCGCATTACCGTGAGCACCTCGCCGTGCACCTCCCTCGCTGTCGTCACCAACAACCACAGTCGCAGCTATTGCAATCACCCCTCAGCCAGTTAAGACGTCTGGGAAGTTTCTCGGACGTTTGAAGCTTCTACCCCCCCACTCTAGCAGCAACCGACCTAGCCCCCTATGGCTGCAGCACCTGCCCGCATGCCTGCAGCAGGGCCACACCTCCTGCAGCATTCCCCTGCATGCCCTCCAGCTGCGCGCAAGGTGGGCATGGCCAGCAGCATCCAGCCGCACCTGCAGCCTTCCCGCGCCTGCAGCCTCCCCGCTGCTACCTGCAGTGCCGCACCAGTGCGTGCACGCACTCACCTGCAGCACCAAGCTCACGCCCGCCAGCAGCCCTGCAGCGCCTCTTCACGCATGCAGCAGGCATGCGTTCTTCTTCGCGCCTTCCAGCCTGCAGTGCACCAGCACCGCGCGCCTGCAGCCTTCTCGCGCCTGCAGCAGTATCCGCCTCCATCAGAGCACTCCTGCCAGCAACTCTCCGCGTGCCCACAACACCAGTGCGTGCGCGCGCACCACCTGCAGCAGCACTCAGCCTTCGTGCGCGCACGTGCATCACCTCCAGCAGCTGCAACCACCGTTGGCAGCCACCTTCGTCGGAGCTCCGTCTGGCCGACTCCGGCCACCACGCGACTCGCTACCACCACCGCTGTGAAGCCCTCTGTCCAAAGAACTTCCTCCGAGCTTCCTGCCTCCGGTCGTCCACTCCTCTTCATGCACGGCCAAGGGGAATAAATCCTCTATTTTGCTATAGTATTCATGACATTAATAATTACATTTTCTGCCATTATCATCTTTTAATGATATTTTATTGAATCTGCATTGCAACAAATATCCTCTAGTTATTAAGAATTTCTATTTCAGCATGATTTCTTGATTCAACCTTAATCTGAAGGCAATTTTGGCTTGATTCTTGTCTAAACTAACTACGAACAAACGTTTTTAACCGGTGTGAATTTAAATACGTCATTGCCTCCCTGTGGATACGACCCGCTCTTCTGCTAATGGTTATTTCTTTTTATATATTGATTAGTCGATTTTTCCACCACATAAAACTACAAATGACTTTAAAGCGAACAATCGACTCGTCATGCGTACTGTCCGGAGCAGGCAAAAGAGTTACGCCAATCTGAAGCGTAGGGAGGTACAATTTAAGGTTGGAGATCACACTTTTCTCCATGTTTCACCGATGAAAGGTTTGCAGCGATTTGGGATGAGAGGGAAGCTTGTACCAAGATATGTGGGACCCTTTGAGGTCTTAGAGCGGGTAGGACCCGTCGCCTACCGGCTTTCCCTTCCTCCCCAGCTTTCTGGAGTGCACAACATTTTTCACGTGTCCAACCTCAGGAAATACATCACCGACCTCAGCCATGTCCTTAGCCACGAGAGCATCGAAGTGGGAAATGACCTAACCTACCCCGAGAGACCGATACAGATACTAGATCGAGCCATTCGGAGGTTGAGGCGGAAGGAAGTACCCCTGGTGAATGTTCTATGGAAAAGCCAGCGGTACAAGGAGGCAACTTGGGAACCTGAGTCGGCGATGCTAGCGCAGTACCCGGAACTCTTCGAAGGTATGACTCTTCTGACCTACTATAGTCCTCTTTAAGTTTGTTATACCTACTACGTTATATTTTTCGCACCCTAGTCAGTTCAAGTTTCGGGGACGAAACTTCCTTTAAGTTTGTTATATTGAAACGACCCACCACCCCTTGGCCACTTAAGACGGCTGGGATGTTCACTATACATCTGTCCAGACGTCTGGGATGTTCATCAGACGTCTGTCAGGACGTCTGGGATGTTCATCAGACGTCTGTCAGGACGTCTGGGATGTCCACCAGACATCTGGAAATACTTTTAGCGTGCAGCATACGAGCGCCATGCTTCCTCCCTCACCGTGCCTCACCGCACCTCACGGCGACACCACTCCTCGCCCATGCTCGCCTCTCCACTCCCCTCACCACCTCTTCCCCATCCCCTTCGTTGCCATTCCGTAGCCGAGAGCGAGTGAGAGCGGAGTGAAGAGTGAAGGGCCGAGCGAGAGGAAGAACGAGGGCAAAGGCTGCAGTAGCATTCTGCTGCAGCACCTGCAGGCAAGGGGAGCCAGAGCGATTCCGCGAAAGTCATTTTACGCATAATCAGATGACCAGAGAGACACCCAGACGTCCGAAGGTATGGCAAGACGTCTGGTAGAGATCTACTTTCCGTACTTTTCCTCTCTGACAAGTCCTGACAGCGTACGTATGTGTCAGAGGGTGGGAGCGTAGCCGAGGCAATTTCAGACGTCCGGAAGCACTCCCAGACGTCTGACAAAGTCCTTGGATGTCGGATTTGAGTTTCAGACGTCTGATAGCGGAACACCAAGAGAGGTATCCCTGAGAACTGTTTTAAGACGTTTGGGACCTTTCTTAGACGTCTGATTTCCATCTGATAGCGTGTTTTGGGGCCGTGTAAGGCCCTATTATTATCGCTTTTACGTAAACAAATCGTCTCTGTTTTCCATACAAGTTTCTCTGTATAATGATACCTTGTTTACATCCTTCTAAACCTTTTGGCCCATCAATTCATGTTTAGGTCTCCAGTCCGTCGGGTGTACAAGACCTGTGGAGATGTCGGGAGCCACTGTTCGAGCCCCCATTCCACCCGGTTACCCAGGTAGAGTGGTTACAACCTTAAATCTCAAATTTAATACATGCGAGTAATCCTAGGACTTGAGAGGAACCCTAGGAAGGAATAAACATATATTTGAGAATAGATTCTTGAACTCTAGCTCTTGGCATGAACACTAGGGTCAGGAGAAACTGCATGTGAATGATTGTGTAATCAAGAGCTGTCTGTTTTTAGCTAAAATGGACTCCTACTGCATGTGAATAATTGAGTAATTGAAACTGCCTGTTTTAGCTAAAATGGACCCCTATTATAATAAAATGGAAATTGAGCTGTTGTCCAGAACATTCCAACCCGGATGTGATAAAGAAATTCCTGTATGAACCCCACGGGGAATGTAAACATGAACACCGTACCTTGAAGAACCAGATGGTTCTGGAAATTTGCTGCCTATGGACAGCTGTTAAGGGTGGTAAGCTGACCTTTGCGTACGTAGTACCAAAGAGAGCAACTATCCCTTGTAGTGTACAGGGGAGCTTGCCACCCTTGGGTTGGGACTTGGGGTGGGTTTGGCCACTCTACGACGACTCTTACTGGCCCTTGTGTACGTGGTACTGAGGTGAGCTACTTAGTGTAGTGGGGAGCTATCCGCCCCAGGGGGCCTGAGGCTAGGTATGGCCACCCTACACTGACTCTCGTCAGCCGTTGGGCAAACCAGGGTAGTTGGACGAGGGTATGCGGACTGAGGAGGGGCAAGACCCCTGTTCTGTTCTGAGAGGGCAAGGCCCTACACTGTTCCGCACTGTACGTTGAGGCATACCTGCTAGCGGAAACGACTGACCATGTGCCAGTGGGGAGTAGCTACCCACGCGTTTATCACGTGTGCCGTAGTCACCGCTACGTCACGATCGTGACCTCGGGGTAGTAGACCGAGTATATGACTACCACGATGGGACTCCCCTGGCCAGGAGAGTGCCACGTGGGCATCTTATATCACAGGAGGCTGCAAACAAAATCGTTCCTATAGGGAACCAGGTGATTTAATTAACAAATCCTAATTAGAGATCTCTACGCACCCACATGTTTAATATAATTAGAAAATGGGAAACTTTATGCTTGTTAATTCTTAGCCACCACTCTACTCAGCTTTAGCTGACTCCAATCAAATATATTCTGTATAGGTCAAGGATTTGAGCAGCCCGAGCCACCGGCTGCTGAGGACGCTGGGTTGGGTCAAGCCTAGTTTTAGTTCCACTGCCTGCTAGTGAGTTTTATAGTTTGTATTCTGTTACATGTACTCTTTGATGTGATGGATATAATATCACTGTTCTCTTTCCACCTGTTGAACCTTTCTTTTTGCTTAGTTACTGTACTTGTGTGGTTTATTGAATGTTACTTGGTTATTTCTTGTTGGACGACTAGATCTTGGGATAAACCAAAGCGAGCCAGTCTCAGATCCTGTCGGGATTTGGGATTGGGTCGTGATAGTGGACGTCCACCCTAAGTACTTCTCCCTTGCCTGGCCGTCCTCCTTGATGAAGAAATGCTCCTCCTTCTTGGTGTGGCACAAAAAGAAGAGGGAAGGGAAGGAAGGCACCAAGGGGGCGGGTAGGATGCCCCCTTAATTTTCTTCTCTTCTCCTTCTTCTTGGCCGTGAGTTGTAGGTGGGTCTAAGGTGGTAAATGCTAAGGGAGCTGGAGCATAGCTAGGCTAAGCTAAGCTAAGCTGGCTTAGCTAGTAATAGAGTAGAGGAGTAGGCAATGGGAGTTAAGGTTTGAGGAGAGAAGCTGGATAGAAGTCTGGAGCTGAAATGGAGCTGGTAGTTGCTAAAGAGGATGGCATGGAGCTACTTTAGCTGGCTTAGCTTGCTAGTTCTTTGCTAGCTGCTAAGCCAAGCTAAAGTAAACTGGCTTCTGCCACAACGAGCTGAGGTGAGCTGGGTTTGGTGCTCCCGGGGAGGATTGAGCTAGTTAAGGCAGCTAAGGTAGCTTAGCTCAACTAAGTTGAGCTAAGCTGAGTCCCCGGGAGCTGGACTTTGAGCTTCTTGAGCTGGAATGAATTCATCTTCAGCTAGCTAGAGTTGAGTAGGGCTGGATGTAGCTGAACCTGAGCTGGGGTGAACTCCAGTCAACTCAGCTGAGCTAGCTAGAGCTCCCTATGGACTAATGGGAGCTGAGATGAGCTAGATTCAGCTAAGTTGAGCTGGATCTGAGTTGACCTGAGCTAGGGTGAGCTATGATGAGCTCTCTTGAGCTGCCATTCATCTGAGATGAGCTGAATGGAGGTAGGATGAGCTAACCCTAGTTCAGGTGAGCTGGATCAAGTTGAGTTTCAGCTGGTGAGAGCTTCTCCTTCACTAGTTGTCTTCCTGAGTGCTAGGGTTCTAGGGATCTAGCAATCTGTATATCCCTAACACTCATAAAAATCCATTAAAAAGATAATAAAAAGTGTAATGCATGCCTAACCTAATTAATGCCTAAATGTAGCTCAAAAACCCATTTGCGAAGTAAAATCCTAAGAGCTAGGTTTGATTTAATGCATAAGAATGATGATAAACTGGTGTTTATCACACCCCCATGCTTATCTTTTGCTAGTCTCTTAGTAAAATTTTAATACAAAATGGAATTTTGGGGAAATCTAATTTTTTCAACTTTTGAGGAGAAAGAGATTATGGGACCTTGGTTGGTCTAAACACAGGAGGTACGTGATTTGTAAAAGATAAACATCGGGATTTATTTTTGGATCCAAAAATTAGACAAAACAGGATCAATATATCCTCCAGAAAATTCACAGATTAACCCCTTGTTAATTCAAATTTCTATTTTTAGGATTTTTCTGGCTCTTAAAACTGATTCGCAACTTGCAATAACCTTTAAAACTTTGTGTCTATGCTTGTGAAAAGCCAACATTTATATGGGCATGTTTTTGGTTTAAAACTTTTTTTTTCTCTCCCCCATGCTTATTTTTGGCTTAGTCTTACAACAGATGTGTCGGGATCATCACTTCTGTTACCAAACCTTGAGGTGGCTCTGGCACTAGTACTTCGAGATAGCACTATCCATGACACCACCCAGGAGCTTACAACCCCAAAACACAATCCGGTGAAAAGGGACGCTCTAAGCAAACTCAAGTTCTTACTCTGACACTATAGGTAGAGCACCATCCAAGACACTTGAGCTGCAAAAATGTGCTTTAATGCTCCATCTAAAGATATGTAACATAGATATAGAGCAATGCCGAGGCGGTAACATGTTGACATCGCATCCTCAAAGAGTCATTTTCCTCCTTCTCAGCGGTAGGAATTCAAACCAATGATCTACTTCAGACTTTTACTAAGGCCAAATAAGAGGTTTTTCTAATTTTTAATTATTTTTAGGTGTTGGCTTGTGTGTGAAATTTAACACAGGAAGCTTTGCACGAAATGCAAGTTTTTGAATTAAAAACTAAGCTGGATATTTTCTATATTACAAAATAGGATCAAGTCACCTGAACTATCATGAGTTCAGGTGAAATTTTAGAGAAAGATATCTGCTCTATTCTAAAAATAGATCCTGAAATTCTAATAATCAGATCTACATCCTCATCCCTAGTTTGTTAAAGATAAAATCCCATTGCACCAAAAGTGAATTGTCAACCTTAGTCTTGATTTGAAATTTTTCCTCAAAAAGTTTTCAACATTTTTATTTTTTGGGTATGCAAAAACATGTTTTTTGGTTTTGAAAATCCTAAATTGATTGTCAAAATTTAAAAACACCCCCCCATGCTTAAGATATGCAATGTCCTCATGCATTAGGAGGGAAAAGGGATCACCTTAGTGAAGGGTGATCAAGTTTTGGATGGTCAAAACCTGGAAAAAGAAAGAAAAAAGGAAAGCAGGAAAAATGATGGGTTACCTCCTATCTAGTGCTATCTTTTAAGCCATTCAGTCAGGCGTGAAGGTATACACGGAAGATGGAAAATCATGTAAATAGTTGGATACTTGGATGCTCACATAAAAGGCATCTTCCTCTGGATCCTTAGAAAATTGATTAGAGAAAATATAGGGATCAAAGTTGGATGGAAAATGATAAGTGTAGCCCGAGTCTGGCCAAGGTTTTAATTCAGGAGAGAAACCAAACTCGGGTGGCTTTTGTGGCAGGTCCAATGGAAAGGGTTTGGGGGAAGAATGGTGAAAGGTGAGTTGAGAGAAGAGTGGGTGGGTTAGGGAAAGGATCAGGGGGATCATCAAGAATGGATTGTTGTTGAAGACAAGTCTCCAAATCATAGATTTCATTGACCACTGATTCTGAATCTGATTCCTCAAAAATATTGTGGTAGGTAAGGGTATCTATCAACATTGTCTCCTCCACCATATTTGAAATTTCAGTATCTGAGTCCTCAAAAAAGTTATCATCATGGAATCTCTTGGAGGATTTGAAAATATCAAATGTGATAGTTTGGCCTACGTAGGTGACATCCATTTTGCCTGTGTGGCAATTGATATTTGCCTTTGCAGTGGCCAAAAAGGGTCGTCTAAGGATTATTGGGGCATTCAATAAAGATTCGAGTACCCAATGTCAAGGACCAGAAAGTTTGTAGGGAAGACACAATTCTGGACCCTAACCAAAACATCCTCAACAATCCCACGAGGTTTGATTGTAGATTGGTCGACTAATTGCAGGGTAACCTCGACGGGTTTTAATTCATTGATCTGAAACTCTTCAAATAAAATTGTGGGAATGATATTAACTGAGGCACCAAGATCAAGGAGGACGCGATCAAAGGTAGTATCATCAATAATCATTGAAATTAATGGCGCCCCCGAATCTTTCATCTTAGGAAGCAGCTTGCTCTGTATGACAGAGTTTACTGTCTCTGAAAGATGTACCTATCCTAGATTTTTGGCTTGCTTTTTAGGAGTATAGATCTCCATCAAAAATTTGGCGTAGGCAGATATATATTTGATGACATCTAGGAGAGGAATATTGATTTAAACTTTCCCAAATAGATCCATGAGTTCTTCTATGGTGGGCTCAGATTTCTTTTTTCTATTGGTGGTGGGGTGGAGAGCTTATGGAAAAGGGATAGGAGTCGTGCCTTGAGATTTTTGTGTTTCTTTTTGTCTAATGCGGCGAAATTGAGTTTAAAATGAAGCGTTGTAATATAGTCGAAATCGCTTTGAAAACAAATAGATTTGTATTATTCGAATAAGTTCTGAGGTCGAACACATGGAACAATATGGGATTTAGAAATCAAGATCACAATTCAAATTAAAAGAATTTGCAATAATATCAGTATCAATGTGCAAAAAGATGAGAGTAAAATGGTGATTTAGATCACTAAATACTCCTACAATATCAACTAAGGAACTCAATGTATATGTATGAAATGAAAGCTGATTCTGTCGTCTGATTTGGAAATCAGACGACTTAAAGTGATCTACTATTTTTCTTCTTCTTCTTTTCTTCTTTCTTTCTCAGCTACAGCTTCTTCCTTCTTCTTCTCTGGCCCTTCAGCTTAGGCCTTCACCTCTTCTTCTTTCTTTGCTTTCTCAGCTGTAGATTCTTCTTCTTCAGCTTCTGCCTTTAGCTCTGTGATCCTCCTCTTCTTCTTCTCTTCTTCCTTCTCTATCTTTCCTCTTCAGAATTCGATTAAGTGTCAGCTGAAGTTCCCTGTAGCAAAACCCTCCCCTACTTGCGCAACTCTCCTCTCTCTTTCTCTCTTAGGATTTGCTCTCCCAGAGCCACAGGGTATCCAGGTTATCGGGTTAGGGCATACCCGGGTCCAGGCTCACCGACGTGCAGTGGTGAGCGAGTGCAGGTCGGGTTATCAGGTCAGGCTAGGTCTGTGGGTACGTGTCGTGGACGAGGTCGGGTGAGCGGGTGAGAGGGACCTCACCCCGTGAACTGAGGTGAACAGCTACCAGCACAAAATCAATTTAGCGGGTGCGTGGCTTTAGCACTTTCCGATGTGGGACTATCCGCACCCTTCTTCTTCGCGTGCCCGCAGTAGGGGGTCTCCCTTCAATTGCCTCAACTCGCGAGGCTTGCATCTTCAATTGAGGACCTGGACTTGTGGGAGAGACACTTCCGTGTGACCTGGGGCTTTAACCTAGGACTGAAGCTCCTGGAGCGAGCTTCAAGCAAACTCGAAGCTTGCTCTTTAATGGCAGACTAGGTGAACACCTGAAATCAATGAAACTTCCTTTTGGCCACGTCAGAATGCTTAGGAAGTGTCATCGAAGCACGACGAACGTGATGGGGGTGGTGGTGTGGAGCGATAGTGGCTGTGAGTGCGTGGCTAGGTCAGACTGTGTGCGTGTGAGTGAATGGAGAGGTGAGTAAAGAGAGGGGAAATGAGAGGAGAGGTGAGGTGGTGGTCGTGGGCTTGTCGGCAAGGGATTTGGTGGTCTGTGGAGGTGAGATGGTCTCGCCGAAGGGGGTGGCTGGAGATGGAGTTGCGAAGGGGCGTCAGTGGTTGAAACAAGATGTGGTAGGTTTAGAAATAAAATAGAGGGGATAGGGGTCTTATCTAGGATGTTGATGGATGAAGTGGGGCAGAGATGGCATCGGATGTGGTGTTGCCGACGTCGGAGACAAAGGCGGCTCCAGTGAGGTAGAGACGGCGAGGACAAAGGGGAACGGGCATCTGTTGGTACGGCGAGATGCGGAGAAGAATAGGGAGGATGAATCTACCGTAGGAATGGTAAACGGATGATGAGGAAGGGCAGAGGGGATCACCGGACGTTGAGGAGCCTTTGGCCGTGAAAGAGAGAGAGGAATTGTGGGGATTTACAGCCAATTTCGAGCATGAGGAGTTTAGGGAGCTCTAAGGGTCCTTATAAAGGGTTCTAGGGGGCGGTTAGAGCTTGGGAAGAAAACTTCCCAAGCTTGTAAGGTCATTGGATTTGGGAGTTTTTTAGATACCCGAATCTCTCATGCATTCGCATGAGAGATTGGGAAGGATTCAGTGTGCTTGGACAGGTTCAGATTGAAGAGGATTTCTCAGCGAATCTCCCTTCCAATTTTGGAAGAGATTCACCAAGCAATCAAGGAGAAATCTCCTGTCAAAGATCACCGGAGTAGGTTTCCTCCACGATAATGGTGGATGGACCTAATTGTGAAGGCGATGAGGAAGTTAGGGGGCTGAATGCAAGGGTTTTTGAAAGTTGGGGGTATAAATGTAATCAGACAGAACCATTTTGCAATCTAGGTCAAGACAAGTTCTTCTTGGGTCCAAATTTTAGTACAAATCAAATTTGGACCTAAGAAATCTAATGGTGAAGTTGGATTTTGGTTTTGACCAGGTAATTTATGCAAAAACTTAAATTAGGCTAAATATCTGTCTAAGACTCCATTTTAGGTCAAGATGGGTTCTGATGGCCAAATTGAAGGTACTAAACCCTAGAGAATAATTTTATATGATTTTTAGAGGGTTTATGTGAAATTTATCCTGACTAGAACCTTGGTTAATTAAGTAGGTCTATTTTTAGGGTTTCAAAAGTCATTTAATTCTCAAAACATACGCAAACCCTTTTTTGTCTAATATAACCCACTTGTTATCTTATTAAGACCATTTAACCTTTATTTAGCCCTTGAGAAAACCCGTGGTCGTACTGCATTCATGATAAGTTGGTAAAATTATAGTTTTAACCCTAGTTTCTTATTTTTCCCTCAGAATGCTTATGCAATGAATTTTGACCTTCAATTGGTTATGTAGGAGCATTTACTGACTTAATTGGATCAAAAAGAGCTAGTTAGTGCTCATGATGGTGTTCTCATCATTCTTTCTAATGGGGAGGTGGAGAATCAATCTGTATAGGGATGGGGATTTCTCCAGGTTTTTGGGAAGGCCCAGGATTAGTGGTGGTTTTCCCACTCCTCAACGTAATTGCATGTGCAGTCGAATTATTATTTGGAGGAGGTGGGGGGTTCTGTGTTTATGGGAACCTGGAAGGCTGCTGAGGTGGTGGATTAGTAGGAGGCTGATTCGGGTAGTGTGGACTTCTGCCTGGATATTGGTTCCTTTGGTGATTAGGGTTGGGCATGGGTTGGGAGGGTAGATGTCCTGCAGGTCTTTGAGTGGGAGTAACCCTGATCTGATTATTCAGATTTGTGATGGTGCGGGTTACTTCCGTCATCTTTGTCTGCATTTCTTGCAGGGTTGTCATCATTTGGGCATTGATGTCTTGTTGGGATGGCCCAAGATGAAAGGTTGGATCAGATCCATACCCATTAAATTGATTTGGTTGGGGAGGAACCTGATTATTCCAGGAGTAGTTTGGGTAATTCTTTCAATTGGAAGAATTTTTAAATGGCTCCTGGATGGTAGAAATATTTTGAGTGGGGTTAAGATCTGGATAGTTGTAATTTCCCAGTGAATCATGGGCAACCTCAGAATACTAGTAATAATCAGTAGGAGTAGTGTTGAGATTGTGCAAATTTTCTCTTCGTGGAATGTTAGGCTGGGTTAGATGTGGATCTTGGGTTGATGTGGTGAGTCTTTCTTCAATTTTCTTTTGATTAATGTGCATCTGGTTGAGTTTTTGGGTGATCATTTGAAGATCGTCTTGGGTGACAGGGATAGATTGAGTGCCTACTTCATGAACACCGAATTGCGAGTTTGGAGTTCTGTAAAATGTGTTCATGGAAGGTTGATTAAATGAGTTTTCACTCATTTCTTCAAAAAGGTCATAGGCACTCTCAGCAACCTTATTCAAGAAGTTGCTGCCACACGAGGCATCGATGAAACGTCGGATTTGATCTTCTTATCCATGATAGAAGATTTGCACGAGCTGCCATAAAGGAATCTCGTGGTGTGGGCAACTTCTTAGGAGATCTTGAAATCTCTCCCAAGAATCATGGAAAGTCTCACCAGATTTTTGTTGAAAGGTCATAATAGATCTTTGTAGGGAATTAGTACGACCTATGGGAAAGAATTTCTTGAGGAAGGCACTCTTGAGCTAAGGCCATGTGGTGATGGGTCGGCCAATGGTCTTGAACCAGTAAGCAGCCTTATCTTTAATAGATAATAGAAATAGCCACATCAGCCATAGGTCTTCTTGCACATTTTGGGAACGAGATGTTTGTGCAAGAAGAGTTAACTCTTCAAGGTGGCTGAACGGGTCTTCCCTAGGAAGGGCATGGAAATGTTTAATCAAGTTCAGCACTACTGGCTTGATCTTGAAGTCCCCTTCTGGTATGACCACCCCTGGTCATTCCTCATAATAAGAAGGATCATAAAAATCTTTTATAGGAATAACAGGCTGCTGATGGGGTGGTGGGTTTGGCTTTTGATTGGCTAGGTTTTGGATGTTCTTAGTCAATGTTTATTGATTGCCATTTAGTTGAGCAATCTACTCAGCCATCATTGTCAAGAGATCAGGTAGGGGGCTTGATGTTATGATTGAGACAAATCATCATTGGGGAGCTCCTAGTGTGGGAAGTCAAAGGTGGGGGGTTTTGGGTGGAAGGCTCAGAATAAGGGTTAGTAGTGGGGTTAGAGGTGGGATTAAAGGTGGAAGTGGAAGGGTTAGTAGACCTATTTTGTTGATTTTCCATTTTAGAAGAAGAAGGAAAAAGCAATCTTTTTCTGCGTGGGGAGAAATCAAAAGGTCCCTCCAAGTGAGGCTTTTTAGACTGTCGCCCGTGCATAAAGTGGAAGAATGAGAGGGGAGGAGAAGAGATGGAGATGAGAGAAAGTGTGTACACAAGCAATCAAAATTCTAGACCTAACTTAAATGTGACTCCCTAAAAATTAACCTAGGAAGTAAGAAATCAATAGTGAATACCTGTTCTGTCAACAAATCTAGCCACATTGTTTAAGGGAAGGTTTGGGCCCAAGCATTTCTAAGAAAATTCCCAGGTGCTTGTATAAACCTGCGCCTGGTCATTTGACACTGTCCCTCAGCCTGAACACCAGATATAGATGATAGAATTGATATTAACTAAAGAAAACTTAAGACCTAGATAGCAAGCCTAAGTTGATGAACCTTAGGGGTCAAGTTGTTATAGATTTTAATTAGGTTTAGGATACTAAAGTGCACATGGAATGTGGAGGGCGTTGATCAGGTTGTTGCTTTGTTATTTCAATTTTTAGTGTGTGCCGAAATTGGAACGTGGTTCCAATTTCAAACAAGTTGTCACACAAAAGTTTTTGTATTTCTGCTTTTAGGATTGGATTTAACTTAGTGTATTTTTAGGGTTTTCTTTCAACATTTTCAATCAAGTTTGAGATTCCACAAACAAGAGGAAATCAAGTTGTATGGGTGAAGATTAATTTCCTTTTAATTGTTGATCTCTAGAAATGAAAAAGAAAACCTAATCCAATTGATCCTAGGATAGAAATTTAACTACCAATAGATCTTTTTTAGGCTTTCTGTATTAAGTAGTGGTCCAAATAGAGTAAACAACACCATTACTTTATGGAAAATCAAACAAGCATTCCAGAAAAGATTTTTTTAGGATTTTAGGAATTTGTTTGATATTTTTAAAGAAATTTTCTTTGTGATGGTGTAAAAGTCTAGAATTGATACCTGTGGGTATTTTAGACCTTTCAGTACCACCATTGACCTCAGAAACTTTTGGTGATTTTTGGTGATGTGTACAATTTCTCAAGGATTTCAGAAAGCTAAATTTCACAAAAATTGGATGAGTATAAAAATTCTAAAAATTCGCAGACAGTAGAAAATAGGAAGATTAGAGGGTGTGACCCCTCTGCAGTCCACAAATTTTAAAAATTAAATACAAACCCAATTAGTCTGAAATTTGGAACAGATGTTCCCAACTTGATTTGGAATCACTGTAAAATTTCAAGATTTTAGGAGATCTGTGGTGTTTGGAATTGATTTTTCAAGTTCGGACAGAAGTCTGGACCCGAAAAACAGAACACCAACACTTAAAATGGAGTGGTGTTCAATGTCACAAATAAGCAAACAATGAGCTTTAAGTTACACTACTCCACTTAATTAAGTTGTTTAAGGTCCTGAAAGCCAAGTTTAATATATTTTGGTAGTCTTTTAATGCTTTATGTGACAAGATAAAGGGAGCCAACCTGAATCCATGGGAAGACAAGGGATTTGAGTTCTTTTTTCCAGAATTCCTGCTTGCTTCTTGTAGTTCCTGCACACACAAGATAGAAGAAAAGAGAATGGGATGAGATCCACTTCAAGCAAGAGAAAAGTGATAAAGGACCTTGAAGGACTGCAGGGACATCCACCAGCTATGCTCTACCATTTCATAGGTCAAGAGGTTTCTCAATTCTGATTCTATTTGGAGTTCTTGGATGTGAGCCAGATATAGGGAATATATTTCCCAATCTAAAAGATCCAATGACTCCTGGATATGGACCTTGATGCTCAAGATCAAGCCACTACTGATTAATCTTTTCTTCAGGAACAATCACTGGACTTGCCCAGTCAACCTGATTGGTTCCCTTTGCTCTGACCAGATACATGATTCTATTCAGAACAAGAATCCACTTTCTGAGTTCTCGGACGCCCTTTGATCCAAGGGGCATGTTCCTAAGTGGGGGTGCTATGCCTGGCTCATGGTAAGGGGAAGACTTCTCACCCACGACCATTTAAGAGGTTGGGGTATGGAGGTGGACCCTTCCTGCTTGCTTGGCGGGGGGTGGGGGGGGGGGTGGGGTGGACTTATTTGGCAAAAGATTTGGTCTTCACTCATGTCTCACATGCATTGGTCTGCTTCCCTTCTTCTTGCTTGGCAAGAGGCTAGGAGAGAGGGGCTAAACATGCAACTTTTCTCTTGGGCTCTCCCCTCGTGTAATTGCCTTGAGGATTTTGCAGTGTATTAGAGAGTTAAGAGATCTGTAATTTGTTGCCTTATGGCTCTTCCTTTTGGAAGGTTTTAGGTCTTTATACTATTTTCGTCTGGTTTGGCCTTGAGTAAATAGTACCCTTTATACTTAAAGAGTAGGTGCTTTTTGGTTTTTGCTATTAATTTTTTTGAATCATAATTAAGTTAACGTCGATCAAATTGGGCTAAGTTTTATTGCCAAGAATTTGGTGCATGAGGAGTTTTACGCATTTTTAAACAAAAGATGAGGCCTTTTAGCTGCGAATTTTACATTGATGATCCAATTTTATCTGACGAATATAAAGAGTACTAAAATGTTCATACTTTTAATAAGCTAGATTGTGGTGAAATCAAAATAGATTCTCTTCTATAATTTTGGCTTCTATTTTGTTAAAATATGTGCTTGCATGCATTTATCTCACATAAGAGACAATGTTGACACTCCTCATGATTGCACCACTTCCTCACTCTTCCTCCTCCTTAGGACTTCTCCTCCTCCTCCTTACTCCTTTTGCTTACAACTTCTCCTCGATCCTCCTCCTTACCTCCTCCTCTTCACTTATGAACATGCCCAACCCATCTACTAAATGGCTCGAGTTGAGTCCATATATAAGTACACAGGTTAGGTTCCATCCAAAGAATTGGCACTTATTTATTAAATGGGAGTCTGACTAGTCTTGACTATGATCTCATTTGGCCCATCTCAACTATAATTAGGTCCACGCTTATTGGGACCAAACTTACACCCTAATGCTAAAGAAGGGGGATGTAGAATCAAATATTATGGTGGAGGCGACGGGAAGGGAAGAGACCAGAGGGATGGGTGGTGGAAGAGGTAATGATAATGAAAAGGGAAGAGATGAGAGGATTGGAGGCTTTAAGAGGAAAGGAGGTTGAACAAGTAGAGATAAGGGATCACAAAGATGGATATCATTAACAATCGCATATCAAAAAAAAGATGATAACACTCATCCTAGGTGAATAGGATAAATAACCCGCACACCTATTCTCCCAGATTACCTGGGACTCGAATTGGACACTTGCCATTCCTACTCAAGTGGTATGAGTCTACTCACTAGCTGAGCTACCTGAACAATTGCACATCAAAATTGTTAGATAAAGGGTTAGAAATTAAACGAGAGTAGTTGTTATCGAAGGTGGGGTTGGAGGTGAAATGGATGGTGAAAGCAGGCTTGGATTTTGTTCAAGGGGTTTTTTGATCCATGATATTTTGTACTTTTCCTTTTCTTAAAAGAAGCAATCAAGTTGATGATCCATTCAACCAATTTAGATGGATACGCATGCGGAAAGCGTTGGTTTAATTATGTCATTGTAGCATGCATTCGCGACGTCGATTTTAATTTAAGATGTGGATTTAGTGAGTCCAAGTGTCAAACAGGAGGAGGCATGAAATAGGATTAGTTTGTTGCTTTAGTTGTCATAGGAATGTTTGGTTTGCTTGCGAGAAAATGAGAAAGAGAGAGAGAAATTAGGGTTAAAGCTTATGTTTAAATCATGACATTCATTCTAAGAGGATGCGAGCTATGATATAAGAAACAACATTAACATATAGCATGCAATTAGAGTTTGTTTACAACTACAGCAATAGATGAAAGCTTAAACAAGTGCGACATAAAACTAAAGTAAAAAGAGTGTGAGGAGGTGAGGCAGCCACGATGGTGGAGGGGGGCTCCGTCGGCGGCTCGATAACTCCAGGGTGAATATGGGATGCTTGGTGGAGCTAGGAGAGGGCTAGTATTGCATGGAGAGTGTGTGTAAATTCAATGCCCTTGAATAGGGTGGTTGAGGAGGTTTATATAGAGAAGAAGGGGTTTCCAAACAAAGTAAGGGTTTTAGCGACGTCCAGGACGCCACTAACCCACTCCAGAAGTGTCAGTGAAGCGCCTAGCCTGCTGGTCCAATCGCGTGCGCATGCTTCTTCTAACATGCGATCCTTGTGAGCACAACGTGGGTCGTCCGATCAAAGATCGGACAGCTGAGATAGCACTACATGCTTCGGGAGCGCACCTTGCACGTGATCACGCGCGTTCGCATCGTGTGCGTGAGAGCATGCCACGTAGTTCGCCTTAGAGTCATTCGATGGTGATCGGGTGGTTTGAATCAGCTACGGTGCTGGCTGGAGCGCAATTTGGGGCATAGCAAGGGTCGAACGCTCACTGCTGCTTGCGAGTGCGAGCCTTTGACTGCTGTGCTGCCTTTGCGAGTTGGTGCAGAGGTGAGATCAGGAATGGGCGATATCGACCGTTGGATGAAGATCCAACGGTCAGATTTTGAAGTTCTTTGGGCGCTGATGAGTGGCTGCTCATCATAGCTAAATAGCTAAAGTTAAGCTAGAAACTAGGTTAAACAATGTCAAATTAACACATAAAAAAGGTTAAGTGTGGGAATCAAAGATAAAGACCTAAAACATTAATTCTATGTTAAAATTGCATAATTAGGTCATTAAACGAGATATTCTTGTGAAAAAGGGCAAATGGTGATCCAAGTGTAAATCGAACACACAAACAAGTTTAAAAAGTCAAATCAAAAGTATAATTAACTTCTTAAAGGTTCAATTAAGCTTATAGAAAAACTTGAAGGCATTTAGACATCATTAAGGCCTTGAAATCAAATATTTACATTTAGGTCCTTTATCCATTACATTTTATTCATTAGAAAACCTCCTAGGACCTATTTGTAACACGTAGGGACCTCTTTGTAAGCCCTAAAGGACCACTCCGTAACCATTCTCTATCACTTATGGGCTCCTCTGCAATTTTTATACCCCTTCGCAGAAGGGCTTACTATGCAAATGTCCCAACAGATTTCAACGCACCTGCAGCTCCTGCCCAGCACTGTTCACGCGATGAACATGGGTCATCTGGACCATTGATCTCCCCTTACCTCTTGATCTGTGGCTCATTTTGATTTGAACCTTCGTGCGAATCGGAACATGTGGTCACCTCGCAACCCATATCTCATCCTACGGTCAATTTTTATTTTGGCAGTCCACGCACTCTCTCCTCTCATTTTCGCTACTGGTGCCCTCATCACCTAACCTCACTCGCGCGGTGACTTGATTCACTGTGCGAGCTACTTAAGCACCTCAGTGGTCCCGTGTGCAAAGGATCGCCTCCTCTCCTACTTCCTTGAGAGTGGTCCATTCATCCACTCCAGCCACCTCTCCCCACCAATTCCCAGGTTTTCACGGCCACTGGCTGTGAACACTCTGACTTCTCTTTGACTCTCCTCATCGCTAAGGATGACGTATGCTGGAGGACGACCCTGAAGCTTCACTAGAAATCTTTTCCCTCCGTTGGAGCCCTCGTCCTCCTCCATTATTCCTCCTTAGCCGCCAGCTAAGGACCCATAGGTCCCATTCTTCCTGTTAGAGTAGATTTACTGTTTTGTAGTTTAGTTGTAGCATTAGTTAGATAGATTAGCAGTATAATTAGAGTTAGAAGTAATCCTGATTTGCTGTGCATGTTAGTTTAGCATTAGGAGTAGATTTGGATTAAAACCCATCCCTCACCTCCTCTGATCATTACAGATCAGAGGGGAAGATTTCCCCAATCACAGTTCATGATTTTCTTCCTCGACATATTTTCATATCGCTTCTAATTGCATCGATTTTATTCTGCAATTCACCCATTCATTAGATCTAATTTCAGATCTGAGTGGTTTCCAACCTCAAATATGAAATTAGCATCAAAAATCATTTTAGGGGCTTCTCATTCATCTTACTTAGTTCACAAAAGCCCCTGATCTGAGCTTTAAATAGAATCAGTTTGCCAGATTTTCTTGGATTTCAGATTACAAGATTTTTGATCATCTGAGCTTTGAATGGTTTCTAATTGAGCAAACTGAGACACTCTTGTTTGATTCACTGTTTGGCTAGGAATCTGAGATGAATTCTGACATTAGAATCCATCTCAGATGAGCCATAATCTGGTCTGAATTCTTGAGAGGATTTGAATGCTTTTAATGCATGGTTGAGCCAATGAAAATCAACTTTGTTGATTTGAAATTCTACCTTGTATTCATTAGTTGATTTTAAAGTGTAGTTCTGATTCTTAACCTAAGGAATTCTCAATATTCCTTAAGGTTTCAGAGTCCTGGGATTCAAGTTCTTTTTGGATTTACTATGTTGATTCTAACCCTTGCTACATGCTGTCTATAGCATTAGAAGGAGTTAGATCAGTAGTTTTTCTTATCTGATTTGATGAGATTTTATTGACAAGGGATCTTGATTTTAAGTTGCATTCCCGAGTGGTTTTTTTGTGATTTGTGAATTCAAACCCTTGTCAGATGGTGTTTATAGAATTTCTGTTTTGTGTTTGTAAACCCCAGAGTCATAGTAAATTGCTGCAATTGCAGCTACATTCCCACTAAGCCCAACTAAGTAATTCCTGAATCAGTTATTTTGTATTCTTGATTAGGCTTTGTTGAATCTGATTTGGGGTATAAGTGACTGAATTAGAAGATAAGTAGTTGAGTTTAGGTTCTTCCCTACTACAGACTTAGTTTTGTTCCAGATGGACTAACTGCAGTAGCAGTTAAGCCATCTGAAAAGGAATTTGGTCTGCTGCAGTGATTGTGTTCACCAGCTACTGCTGCTGTATGTCTTTTTGATTGCTGGATGTGCAGTTTGCTGAGAGTTCAGCAGCTGCTTTGCTGCTGCATTTCCTACTGCTAGTTATCTGTTGCTGCTGTAGTAGTAGAGAAATCAGTGGACAGTAGGTGTAGATTAAATTCTATAATTGGCTGATATGTAGCATATGGATATTGAGTTGTAAACAAGCTTTCATGTAATTTTAATGTATCTTTAAACATCATTGAATGCTTGTAATCCTGTTAGAATTCTTTGTCAGCTAGTTTGCCTTAATGCCTAACTATCCATTAAGTTTGATTAAATGAAATCCATGTGAAATTGCGTGCTTAAATGTTTATATCTTTTCTATATATTGTGTCGAGATTGTTGAAGCAATCTACTGCCTCTCAGCCCACTTAATAGAGCAACAACCACCTGAGGTTGCTGTGCCTACTATAACTAATTACAATCCTAGTAATGGATTTATGAAGATTCATGGAACAAATTCATAAAGGAGTAGGGGCACTGGCTAAAGATGGAAAGCATAGAAGAGGTGTGGCCATCAAGAAACTCTTTTAAGGAATCCTTCATAAATCATGAAATAAACTTTTTGTAGTCATTAGGGACAACTCCTAATGGAATTGACAATATGATAGTCTATAAAATGACATGTAGAGATGGCATGGAGGATCATCTAAAGTATTTTGCATTACTTTGTTCTTTGAGAGCACTTGTATTGAGAGAGTAGCTTCTATACTTGATTGCACCGCAAAAATACACCTACAATAGTGCCTTCTTGTGCTATTTCCTAGCATTACCTATTTATATTAGGGTTCCATAATCGCATTTGTAAAAATACATGCATGCATGCATTTAATTGAGAGGAGAGGAGAATAAATAAGTGGCCTTGCAATTAACATCTTTCCTCAAGTGCTGCTTCACAAAATTCACCATCTTTTTATTTTTATTTGATTTTGAATCTCTTCCCACGGCTGCATGGGACGACACCTTTCTCCTCGCGCCATTCCCTGCTCCAGCCCTTCCCTGCGGCTGCATCTCCCTGCCGAGGCCATGCATGAGCCATGCACAGCCAGGGCATGGCTATGCATGGCTTCTTCCTCTATAAAAAGCCATGGCCCCTCCTTTGGAAAAGCCAGCCTGGTCCTTCCACACAAAAAAAACCCAGCACTTCTCCTTCCAGGCCACCGTCCTCTCCTCCCTCTCCCTCCACACGCCAGCCCTCCTCGGAGACACTTGGTGGACAGGAACCCTCATTGTGGTGCACACCAACCACAGTGAGACCACCACCGCCCAGCTCTTCAAAGAGCTGGTGGGCGTGGTGGCCCTTTCCTCGTTTTTACATTTCCAGCACCTTCAGCCATTGGAGTGGGAGCTTCAAGCTTGAAGCTCAAAGCTCCAGCAGCAGCGGCAAGGCGGTAGCAGCAGCACACAGTGCAAGCTACCAGCCCCTTCTGCGCACACATGCAGGCCACCCTCGCCCCCCGCGTGTGCCTGCAGGCCACTCCGCCTCCCGCTTCTTCGCTCTGTCGCACTCTCTCTTCTGCCCGCAACCGACCATTGCACGTCACTGTAGCGGCCGGCCAAGCCTCACTGCACACCCCAGCAGCACCCGCAGGCCACCACGTGTGCCTGCTGGCACCCTTGCTTCCCTCTCCACGTGCTCTGTTGCGAACTTCTCCGCGCCTGCAACCGGCCGGTGTAGACCTTCTTCCTCGCGCGCCAGCCCACGCGCGCCAGCCGCGAGCCGTCTGCACTCACAACACCTACAGCAGGCGGTCGCATGGCTCGCCCGACGACTGTAGCCACTGTTCACGTGTTTCTGCGGAACACTGTGGCTACAGTGGGGTGACCGGTGAGTTTCTCACTTTACCGGTCACCCCGCGTGCTGCAACCGGCCGCAGCCTGCGCACGTGTCTCCGCCCGCGTTGCCCGCACCCGCCCGCGCATCTGCGTCGCCCGCTCTCTTCGCCCACGCGCGCCTGCGAGCTCCCGCTCTAGCCTTCACGCAGCACGGTGTGCTGCGTCTCCTCTCCGCGCCGCTCACCCTCCAGCGCGTGCGTCCTCGCGCGCATACGCGCCTACACGTGCGCTTGAGGACTTCCAGACAACGCCCACTAGTTGCGGACGACTTAACCCTCCAGCAGTGCTCTCTCTCTCCTGCTCTCTCTCTCTCTCACTCTCTCTCACAACACTCTCTTTACCGACGCTCACACACACATACACTCACACTTCCACACACACACACACACACCTATGCACTATTATATACACACATATATATATATATATATATACGTATACATATATATATTGATATATATATACATATATTTATATACATATATATGTATACATATATATATATATACATATATATATATATATTTATATTTATACATATAGTATTACCTATATAATTATGTATTAGTATACATACATACATATATATATATATATATATATATATCTATATACTTATATATATACATCTATATATACACACACATATATATATATATATTTATACATATATCTATACATATATTAGTACTTATATAAATATGTATTAGTCTATATACATACACACACACACACACACACATATATATATACACATCTATATACTTATATATATATATACATATATATACACATATACTTATACATACATATATACATTTATATCTATATAACTATATATACATATATACATATATACATATATATACATATCTAGCTACATATATCTATATATACATATATATATACATATACATCTATATAGTATCATATACATACATATACATATAAATACATACATACATATATATATATATCTATCTATCTATACATATACTTATATATATATATATTTACATACATATATATATATACATATACTTATATATATATATATATACATATATATACACCTATAGATATATACATATATATATACCTATATATTTATAACCATATATATATATAGATATATTTACATACATATATATATATATTTTCACATTATTTACCATACGTGGTATCGCGGGAATATCTGCACCAGTTGCTGATATTCCCCGATACACGCGTACAAAAAGCGTGGTCACATACATCTTCCACCATCCATCCCACACTCCACGCGGCACGTCGTCCTGTTGGTTGCGTCTTTCTAGACGACGACTGACTCGACACCGTGCTACACTCCATCTCCGCCTCCACCCCCACCGCTTTATACATATATAATATATACATATATATATACACACTATATTTACTTTATTTCTGTTTCGCTTTCCTGTTAGTAAAAAGATAAAAAAAATATATAAAAGAGAAAAGATAATCCTTGACTTGCAGGTACCCCGTCTTGCGAATAGCAAGACCCATTTTGGAACCCTGATTTGGCTCAAAGCTAAGAAACTAATTTTGAGGGTGTGCCTCAAGGACAAAGATTACCAGAAAAAAAATCTAAATAGAAAAACACCAAAAAAAACACAATAAACCAACGGAAGAAACTCGTTTTAGGAAAGGCGTAGAAACTTGACTTGTAACCCCACTTCCCTGAGTTCGACCCTGGGCCTAAAAGTGACCAAGATAAAATCAAGTAGGCCAGGTTAAAAAAAAAAATTTGTAAAGAGATGGTTAGGTCCGATTTAGGTTAACCACTATACACACTTCAACGATAAAATCACCATATTAACAACCTATTCGGGTCCAACACCACACCTTTTCTGGCGCCATTGCCGGGGAAGTGCGCCTTCAAGTAAGTTTCTATTCAATTCCTTTCAATTTTTCTCTTCTCTCTTCACGGGTGTCTCTGTTTTTGGTGTGCAGGTGAACCTGTTGCAAGGAAAAGGCAGGCAAACAAAGTCGAAGACGTGAGTAGATCCAAGGCAGGAACGAGAGCGTGAAGACGCCGACATCGCATTGGAGCTTCGGACACGTTGCTGAACAAGTAGGTCTTCTCTTCTTAGCAACCTAGGTTAACTTGTAACCTTAATAAAAAAAAAAACTAGAAAAACTTCTTCGGATCTCTTGGGGCAAGTGGATTAAAATTCGCTTATTTGATTGATTGCCTTTACTCCCACCGCCCCGGGATTTCCCACCCTATTTCACATAGCAAAAATCCAAGAATTTTGATTCTTGAATTTTTCGCCGTGTGAAGTATTCTTTGAGGCAAATAAAAAGATTGACTGCCACACCTCTTTGCCTCATTTACCTGCAATTTGGGATCACCTTTTTGGTGGGGAGACTTGGAATTGAGTTGATTCCAACCCCACCATGACTTTTTCAACTTACCTAAGATTCGATCCCGAACATTTCAACCCCAACAATTTAATTTTCTTTATCTTTTGGTTGAAGCCTTGTGTGTGGAAATCATTTCTGGTGATTGAGAGCACTTGAATTGAAGTGCTTTGGCTCCCTTTCACATAAACTCTAAAACTGATTCGTCCATCCACACATAGAAATCTCCAACTAGGGAAGCCCATTGCATTGTAGCATGCATTAACCAATTGACATTGAAGAAGGGTTTGTTGGGCTTTGAAGAAAACCTGTATTCTCACAAAACCCAGAGATTTGTTGAATTGGTATTTCAACGAAATCCTAAAATTCATACTACTTAAGGCTGAACTCTAAAAACCATTCACCAATAAAAACTTCAATTCGGGGAGATTTCCCCTTTGCATGCTTGTTTTACACACTCTGAAAATCAATCACTTGGGCATTACTCGTAAAAAATGCCCTTCACATTCCAAAAGCACTTGACCCTAAGCCTCTAACTAAAATTGGTAGTAACTTGACCCTTACTAAGGATTGGAGGTCTAACTACCTGCGTGTAGCGTCTACGTGCTGGTGAGGGTTCCCACGTGCTATCGGGTGTCTAAGACTAGGGCAAACAGCCTTTCAATCTGACCCGGTGGTTCCGCGGTGCTCGCATTCTGTTCCGTAGTTCGTGATAGTAGGTAAATTAGATCTTTAGGTCTAAGGGCACACTATAGAGGTTAGGAATTTGACTGCATTGATTTGTAATCAAGTGTACCTTTGCGGTGTCATTTCTCTCATCTCTTTTCCCTTCTCATCTCCCCAATTCTTCCTACTGTAGTGCATGTTTGGGAGGAGGTCACAAAATCCTGAACTGTTTGAATTGCCTTATAAATTTAGAAAAGAAGCCGAATCGTCCTCCTCCTCCACAAACATAGCTGAATGCCTACCCCCAAATCCCGAGGGAGGAAACTGCCCTCAGAACCCACCAGGTGGTGAAGCCTTAGATCCCATAACCCACCTCCAAGCCTAAATGGAAATGTATAATGAGAAAATCGAAGCCATTTGGGAAACAATGGAGGAAATGTAGAACCCTCCCGAACGGGAGGAGCCTAGGTCTCTTAGCTCTTATCAGAATCCCGCTGCTACAGAGACCATAGGATAAATTCAGGTCCCCATGGGCGGGGACGACTTTGAACTGAAACCTAACATAATTGGCCTAATAAATTTTCACTTCCATGGTCTTGCAAGTGAAGATCCTTTTCTCCACTTGGAAGACCTAACCCGACTGGCTGAAATGGTTAAACTAAGAAATGTCGGGTTACCTATAGTCCTCATGAAAATGTTCCTGTTTTCATTGCGGGATAAAGCGTCGTAGTGGTTACGCACCCTTGGGAGAACCATCCACTCTTGGGAAGAGATGCGAACAACGTTTCTCAAGAAGTTCTTCCCAATCGGGAGAACCAATGTGATTCGCCGTGCTATCACTTCATTTACGCAACAAAACGGCGAACAATTTCATGAGGCATGGGAGAGGTATAACGACCTCCTCAGGAAGTGTCTGCACCACGGTCTGCCTAAGTGGCATATAGCCCAGATTTTCTACTATGGGCTAAATGAGACTTTAAAGCAGATAGCAGACGCTTCCTGCGGAGGGAACTTTATGAATAAAGACGAGAATGGAGCATTTGAATTGTTTGAAAATATGAGTGAAAACTCGATGAACAATGCTTCCATGTCGCCTTTACTCATACCAGCCAGCCCCGAAATGTCCACGAAGTTGACACGGGACCCTCCCATTCATCCACTGATCTAAGCCTTATTGCACAAAAACTAGATGAAGTCTCCGTCGTGCACAAGAAGCTGGACGAGCTTTTGGCCAACCCTGCCCGTTCTATGGCAAACACCACCTCTTCACCACTTCGTCACAATCCAAATTCTTCCAACACCAGGCTTATCCCGAGAAACCCTGTAAGACCTTCCTTACCGAGTGTCGCGCCAATCTACTCGGTAAGTCATGTGGAACTGGCTTCTACGAGCCAGTATTTCGACACGGAGGACCAAGCCTCCGTGTGCTCGGACGCATACTTACTTGCGGATGCATCTTCTGGCATAGAAGACGCTTGCGTCTTGGGGAATAACCCGTTCTCTGCCACATATAACCCAGGGTGGCACAATCATCCAAACTTCACATGGTCCAACAACCCACAGCGCCAAAACCCCGCAGGTGGACCAATGCGACCGTTTGCACCCGTCATCCCAAGGGCCCAATCTAATCCTTTGGCAAATCTGCCATCAGGCCCTTGCGTACCACAAACTGAACACGCATCAAATCCTCTTGACAAATTGATGCGAATGATGACGGAAATGTCAAAGCGCCATGAAGAGAACATGACCTTTCTTCGGCACCAATTGGCGCAACAGAATGCTGAGATCAGTCAACTACTCATGGCGACTCGATCTCAAGGCACTCTTCCCCCCCCAACCTGTTCCAAACCCACGAAACTTCGTACCCCGTGGTCCTCAACCACAGGTACGACCTTCTCAGGGGCAGGTTAATCAAATTCTGCAAGCTCTGAGCATTCCACCGGGATTTCAGGCTAATCCAGCTGCAGCACTGCACTCTTATGTCCCCATTGCGAACCCTCCTCCGCCGTATGATCCCACTGGACCCGCATCGTCCAATGCTATCACTACGAGGAGTGGTAAGCAGATCGTCGATCCGCCTCGACCTGATCCTGGCCCATCTTCTTCATCGCCCTCTCATTTGGGATGCGCACCACATTCACGAGAGGACGATACACCCAAATTGTTGCCAGAATCAGTCCGATTCCCTGAGGCTCTACTAAGGGAGCCAAAAGGCAAAAAGAAAGATATGCAGGCCTTTGATAACCTGCGTAATTTGTTTATGGATGTAGAAATCAAGGTACCCCTGCTCGAGGCTATCGACCACATACCTACTGTCGCCCGATTTTTCAAAGACTACACAGCACCCAGGCGACAGTCAAGGAAAACCAAGAATCTGGTGGTTCTCTTGCCTCATGCAAGTTGTGCTATACTGTCAAACCTACCACCGAAACAGAAAGATACGAGCACACCGCTTATTTCCTGTAGCATCCAAGGCTGCAATTTTAACCGTGCCCTACTTGATCTAGGATCTTCCATAAATCTTATATCGACCATCATGCTCGAAAAATTTTCCTTGGGAAGTCTGAAACCCACTCCTGTCACGTTACAGTTGGCAGATCATTCTGTCAAAATCCCGAAGGGTGTGGTGGAAGACGTGGTGGTTAGGGTCAACAGTCTCTATTTTCCTATTGACTTTCTTGTTTTAGATATGGAAGTTCCTACCTCACTTTCTGATTGTCCAATCATCCTTGGTCGACCTTTCTTGGCCACAGTCCGCGCCCATATCGACTGCGAGTCAGGCTGTATTGAGATTGCCGTTGGATTTGAAAAGATCAAGCTTAACATCTTCAAGGCAGCCAAGAACTTTGATTGCGATTGCATCGAGGATGACACGTCTGACGAGGACATGGCCGTCAGCGCGTGTATCGGACTAATTGGGACCTATTCGGACTGCTGCGGATTACCTATAAACACTGATGACTGCCTGACCAACACATATTGTGACGTTCCCCCATCCCTCCCTTATCCCATACTTTCTCCTAACCAGACTTCTGACGAGGTTTTCTTTGCTTCCCATACCTCGTGGTCTGAGTCATATCCGGGCTACTCACCGCCGGTCCACACTCTTGAAGACTGGATTGCCCTTTCTTCCCCGCCAAATCAGGTGGATTTGCAAATCCACACTGGGACCTTGAGCCCATATACTTCTCACTGGGGCTATTCCTTTTTGGATCCATCTATCCAAGAAGCCCCTCTTCTTGGCCAATCTGAAGGCCAATTTCTTCCTCCTGACTTGTTCTCCAACCCACCTGGGACACTCTCATCCCAAGAAATGCTAGACCTTTCACCATCCACTCCCGAGCTGAAAGAGCTGCCTAATACACTTAAGTATGTTTTCCTGGGACCAAATGAAATGCTCCCTGTAATCATCAGTTCAAAATTGACCAGGGAGCAAGAGTGCAAACTAACTAAGGTCCTCATAGAACACAAGGCAGCTATTGGATGGTCCTTATCAGACTTATCTGGCATTAGCCCCTCCAACTGCACTCACTGTATATATACGGAGGAGGAGACTCGACCTTCCCGCGAGATGCAGCGACGTCTCAACCCTAACATGCGGGAAGTCATCAAGAAAGAAATCATTAAGTGGTTGGATGCGGGTATAATCTACCCGATCAGCGATAGCCCCTGGGTGAGTCCGATTCACGTTGTGCCCAAAAAGGCAGGACTCACCATTCGTGTCAATGACAGGGGCGAATCCATCCCTACACGCACTCCTACATCTTGGAGAGTGTGTGTAGATTATAGGAAACTCAATGCTGCAACCAAGAAAGATCACTTTCCACTACCATTCATTGACCAAATCCTGGAGCGGTTAGTGGGAAATAAATTTTTTTGTTTCCTGGATGGATTCTCAGGATATAACCAGGTGGCAATTGACCCCTGAGACCAAGAGAAAACCACTTTTACCTACCCCTTCGGCACCTTTGCATTTAGAAGGATGCCGTTCGAACTTTGCAACGTGCCAGCAACTTTCCAGAGATGTATACTGGCGATATTCCATGACATGGTGGGTGACTTTCTCGAGGTCTTCATGGATGACTTTTTGGTCTTTGGATCATCTTTCGACGATTGTCTTGCCAACTTGACTCGTATCCCTAGGAGATGTATTGATGTAAACCTCGTGCTTTCCTGGGAAAAAAGTCATTTTATGGTGCACGAGGGAATTGTTCTCGGATATATCATCTCCGATAGGGGTATCGAGGTTGATAAAGCTAAGCTAGATGTCATTGCCGATTTACCTGTGCCTGGCTCTGTCAAACAAATCTGCTCCTTCCTGGGACACGTTGGTTTCTATAGGAGATTCATCAAAGACTTCTCCAAGATTTCTCGACCGTTAACTCATCTCCTATCGACCGACGTACCCTTCGATATGGGCCCCGACTGTATACAAGCATTCACGCAGCTACGTAATGCTGTCACCAAGGCCCCTGTTCTCCAGCCGCCTGATTGGTCCCTAGTCGGAGCCATCCTGGGACAAAGACGCGATAGACACCCCTTTGTGGTGTACTACGCCAGTAAGACGTTGGACGAGGCCCAGCGTAATTATACTACCACTAAAAAAGAGCTACTGGAGGTCGTCTTTGGGCTGGAGAAATTCCGCTCTTACCTTCTGGGATCTCACATTATTGTTTTCACTGATCACGCGGCCATTCGCCATCTCATGCACAAGAAGGATGCCAAGCCTAGACTGATTCGTTGGATCCTTCTGCTCCAGGAATTTGACATTGAGATTTGCTATAAGGCTGGAGCCTAGAATGTGGTGGCTGATCACCTTTCCAGACTGGACCTTGACCATATTGGACTTACTCTGCCTATCAATGAAATTTTTCCTGATGAGCACCTATTGGCAATAAATGTGGTAAGTGGACCGTGGTATGCCGACATTGCCAATTACCTTGCTTTTGGATCCCTTCCACGTGGCTGGCCTAAAAACCAGAGCGAGCATCTCATGGCAGAAGCAAAGTATTATTTCTGGGATAATCCACTTCTTTTTTGGATAGGTGCTGATCAAATCATCTGTCGCTGTATTCCTGAGTGCGAGTTCCCCAGTGTGCTATCCTTCTGCCACGATCAGGCCTACGGAGGCCATTTCTCTGGGAGGAAAACTGCAGCCAAGGTGTTGTAGTGCGGTTTCTTTTGGCCCTCCCTTCACCAGGATGCACACAATTATGCCAAGCATTGCACTAGGTGCCAGTCATTAGGGTCAATGTCATGTCGTGACATGATGCCCTTACAACCCATCCTAGCTGCAGAAATCTTCGACATCTGGGGAATTGATTTCATGGGTCCCTTTCCTCCTTCCAACGGCTTCGAATTCATCCTCGTCGCCGTTGACTATGCTTTGAAATGGATCGAGGCTGTTCCTGCATGCTGTGCTGACCATGTTATATCCACCCGATTTGTCAAAGACCACATCTTTGCGCGCTTTGGGATCCCTCGAGCCATTATCTCGGATGGAGGAAGCCACTTTACCCATACTTCTTTACGGGCACTTCTGAGGAAATATGGAGTCCACCATCGTATCGCATCCCCATATCATCCTCAGACGAACGGCCAGGCAGAAGTGTCGAACCGGCAAATCAAGCAGATTCTCCAGAAAATGGTTCGGCCTGACCGTAAGGATTGGTCCGACAAGCTGATTGACGCACTTTGGGCGTATCGGACCGCCTTCAAGGCTCCCCTTGGTATGTCTCCGTATAGAATCGTTTACAGGAAGCCTTGTCATTTGCCCGTGGAGTTGGAGCACCGTGCTTATTGGTCGGTTCGCTAATGTAACCTCGACCCAGACTTGTGTGGTCGAGAAAGGAAACTCCAACTCCAAGAGCTGGAAGAGCTCCGTCGTGAAGCCTATGATTCTGCTTTAACCTTCAAACAACACACTAAGGCTTTTCACGACAGCTGTATTCGGCGGAAAGAATTTGAGCCATCTCAGCAAGTTTGGCTCTATAAAGCCTGACTCAAATTCTTTCCTGGGAAATTGAAGTCCAAATGGACTGGTCCTTTCCTGGTCTCAAGACCATTCCCCAACGGGGCCATCGAGATCGAAGATCCCAAATCTAGGCATAAATTTACGATCAACGGGCAGCGTTTGAAACCCTATATAACTCATGAACCTACCCCCATTGGAGAAATCGTTGCCCTGCTGGAGGGTAACTAATTCTTTGCCTTATTCTGAGTCCAGATGGGGACGTTAAATTCAGTGCTCATTGGGAGGCACCCCAACAACACTCACCATCCTGCATCACTTTTCACTTCACTGTCATGATCACTTCACTTTTCACTTCACCACCCACCATCCACCCACCCTGCTGTATACCTTGCACTTCAGCTCTCATTACCCGATCTTTCGTCCTTTCTCTACCCTTCCTTGCATGCTTATGAGGACATAGCATCGTTTGTCATGGGGGGGTGGATAGCCATCCTTAGGATCTGGGTATTTTAGGGTATCATGCAGTTTCTATATATATATATATAAATGGTGTTTAGTAATGATCTAAAGGCTAAAATAAAAATACAATAAGTGTTTATGGATATTCAACCTCTGTTTGAAGACTTTCCAAGCCACAGAAGCTTGATTCGCTCAGGCTCGGGCTTAATTCACTTGAGCGTTGACAAAATAGATCAGAATCTCTCCTAACAAAGAACGTATTCTTGTACCTGAGACACCAGTACATGATCCGTTGGTTTGCTTTTACTTGAGAGCTTAAGTAAACTTGGTTCACACTACACATATCAGGAAAGAGCAGGTGAACATAAGATCCAACCCTAGTGTTCATTAGGGAAGGTGGAGTCCTTACCTGTGCATGCAGGTAGACTTTTTATCCCAAGCTTTAGTCTTGTGTTTAGGAGCGACTCTTTCCACCAAGAAAGAACTCTCCCACCAAAAAGAAAAGTGTGCTCCTCCAAATAATGTTGTAAGAGATATACTGACACGTGTTTCAAAAAAAAAATGCCAATAAGTCAGTATATCTCGCAAATGTTTGTAAAGTCTCTACCCTAAAAAAAGTTCTTCAGGGAAAGTCGCAAATACCCTATTTTCCTTTGAGCAACAAATATCAGAAAATGGGAGTTGAGTTTTCCGTCATCTTCTTAAGAGTCAATCCGAAAACACGAGCTGAAACTGGAACCAACCTGTATTTAAAGATTCGTGAAACCCTGGGCTTGAGTCTTAATGTTCCTCTGGTTAGTCTTGATCCTTCACTAAGCACAAGCCATAATCTCTTGAGCTCTCCAGTACGGCAAAAATCTCCTGGCTCCTGGAAATCGTACTTAAGGTATAATATCAAGAGTCTTGGTTAGTTGAGAGATGATCTTTGTCATGTGAGACTTAAAGTACTGGTAGTCTTCTCTACAATTGGTTCTCACTATATCCAACAATAAACACACCTATGTCACCTCAGAAGAAAATCTTCAGCTTAAAGATCATTTCTAAATACTACAAAAAATGTTTTGCTAGGGACTAGCAAAAGATAGGCATGGGGTATGATTGCACTGCAAAAATACACCTGCAATAGTGCCTTCTTGTGCTATTTCCTAGCATTACCTATGCATATTAGGGTTCTATAATCGCATTTGTAAAAATACATGCATGCATGCATTTAATTGAGAGGAGAGGAGAATAAATAAGTGGCCTTGCAATTAACATCTTTCCTCAAGTGCTGCTTCACAAAATTCACCATCTTTTTATTTTTATTTGATTTTGAATCTCTTCCCGCGGCTGCATGGTAGAACACCTTTCTCCTCGCGCCATTCCCTACTCCAGCCCTTCCCTGCGGCTGCCTCTCCCTGCCGAGGCCATGCATGAGCCATGCACAGCCAGGGCATGGCCGTGCATGGCTTCTTCCCCTATAAAAAGGCACGGCTCCTTTGCAAAAGCCAGCCTGGTCCTTCCACACAAAAAAAACCCAGCACTTCTCCTTCCAGGCCACCGTCCTCTCCTCCTCCCTTCACATGCTGACCCTCCTCGGAGACACCCGGCGGACAGGAGTCCTCACAGTGGTGCACACCCACCACAGTGAGACCACCACCGCCCAGCTCTTCAAAGAGCCGGTGGGCGTGGTGGCTCTTTCCTCGTTTTTACGTTTATAGCACCTTTAGCCATTGGAGCGGGAGCTTCAAGCTTGAAGCTCAAAGCTCCAGTAGTAGCGGCAAGGTGGCAGCAGCAACACGCAGCGCAAGCTACCAATCCCTTCCACGCACGCCTGCAGGACACCCCCGCCCCCCGTGCGCACTTGCAGGCCTCTCCGCCTCCCGCTTCTTCGCCCTGTTGCACTCTCTCTTCCGCCCGCAACTGGCCATCGTGCGTCACTGCAGCGGTCGGCAAAGCCACACCGCGCACCCCAGCAGCACCCGCAGGCCACCGCGTGTGCTTGCAAGAACCCTTGCTTCCCTCTCCGCGCACTTTGTCGCGAGCTTCTCCGCGCCTGCAACCGGCCTGCGCAGACCTTCTTCCTCGCGTGCCAGCCCACGTGCGCCAGCTGCGAGCCGTTCGCACTCACAACACCTGCAGCAGGTAGTCGCGTGGCTCGCCTGACCACTGTAGCCACTGTTCACGCATTTTTGTGGAACACTGTGGCTACAGTGGGGTGACCGGTGAGTTTCTCACTTTACTAGTCACCCAGTGTGCCACAACTGGCCCCCGCCTGTGCGTGCGTCTCCGCCCGCGTCACCCACACCCACCCGCGCATCTGCGTTGCCCGCTCTCTTCGCCCACGCGCCCCTCCCGCCTTCGCGCAGCACGGTGCGCAGCGTCTCCTCTCCGCGCCCCTCGCCCTCCAGCGGCACATCCTCGCTCGCATACGCGCCTGCGCGTGCGCTTGAGGACCTCCAGACGACGCCCGCTGGTCGCGGACAACTTAACCCTCCAGCAGTGCTCTCTCTCTCCCTCTCTCTCTCTCTCTCACTCTCTCTCACAACACTCTCTTTACGGACGCTCACACACACATACACTCACACACACACACACACCTATACACTATTATATACATATATATATATATACGTATACATATATATATTGATATATATATACATATATTTATATACATATATATATATACATATATATATATGTATATATATATATTTATATACATATATATATATACATATATATAGATATATATATATATATATATATATACATATATATACATATATATATATGTATATATATATATATATATATATATATAGATATATATACATATCTATATCTATATATATATATATATATGTATATGTATATATATATATACTTATATTTATACATATAGTAGTACCTATATACTTATGTATTAGTATACATACATATATATATATCTATATACTTATATATATACATCTATATATATACATACATATATGCATATACTTATATACATATATATATATTTATACATATATTAGTACTTATATAAATATGTATTAGTCTATATACATACACACACACATATATATATATATATATAAACATCTATATACTTATATACATATATATACACATATACTTATACATACATATATACACATATACTTATACATACATATATACACATATACTTATACATACATATATATACATATACTTATACATACATACATACATACATATATATATATATATATATATATATATATATATATACATATATACATTTATATCTATATAACTATATATACATATATACTTATATATACATATCTAGCTACATATATCTATATATACATATATTACTATATACATATATACATATATATATACATATACATCTATATAGTATCATATACATACATATACATATAAATACATACATACATATATATATATATCTATACATATACTTATATATATATTTACATACATATATATATACATATACATATATACATATACTTATATATATATACATATATATACACCTATAGATATATACATATATATATACACCTATATATTTATAACCATATATATATATATATATATATAGATATATTTACATACATATATATATATTTTCACATTATTTACCATATGTGGTTTCGCGGGAATATCTGCACCAGTTGCTAATATTCCCCGATACACACGTACAAAAAGCGTGGTCACATACATCTTCCACCATCCATCCCACACTCCACGCGGCACCTTGTCCTGTTGGTTGCATCTTTCTAGAAAATGACCGACTCGATACCGTGTTACACTCCATCTCCGCCTCCACCCCCACCCCTTTATACATATATAATATATACATATATATATACACTATATTTACTTTATTTCTATTTTGCTTTCCTGTTAGTAAAAAGATAAAAAAATATATATAAAAGAGAAAAGATAATCCTTGACTTGCAGGTGCCCCGTCTTGCGAATAGCAAGACCCGTTTTGGAACCCTGATTTGGCTCAAAGCTAAGAACCTAATTTTGAGGGTGTGCCTCAAGGACAAAGATTACCAGAAAAAAATCTAAATAGAAAAACACCAAAAAAAACACAATAAACGAACGGAAGAGACTCGTAGGAAAGGCGTAGAAACTTGACTTGTAACCCCACTTCCTTGAGTTCGACCCTGGGCCTAAAAGTGACCAAGATAAAATCAAGTAGGCCAGGTTAAAAAAAAAAATTTTGTAAAGAGATGGTTAGGTCCGATTTAGGTTAACCACTATACACACTTCAACGATAAAATCACCATATTAACAACCTATTCGGGTCCAACACCAATACTTCATTTTCTACATGTAATGGAAGTTAAGGGTTTTAGTTCAGTTCACACTTAGCAAATCATCTTATAGTTGGCATTGACCTCTGTAGTTCAGTTCATGCTGTAGCATGTCATCTACATCATTTTTAGTTATGTTGCCTCCTTGTATGTCAAATTGCCACCCTTAAGGTTCTCCCAATAATGACACATATCTAACCCCCCCTCTTTGTGTTGCAGCACTACCTTAGGGAAATAGTCCTTTTCAGCCAATCCAAATCCATTTATCTAGCAGCTTCTTCTGATTCCCTCACTATACAACAACACTTAAAAGAAAAGAAAGATCTTTCTTCCTCTTTTCCATTGCATAAAATGCATCCTACATGGTTTAGTAGCACCATTGATGCAAGTCTCCTACTAACAATCTAAGCTAATCAAGCACAACAAGCCCACTCCAAGATTTTCTTCTTACCTCAAATAGAATCTATCATGTCATGACTCAAGCATAAAGTTCATGCCTTTCTTGATTACAGTAGTTTTTATGTTCTCACCAAGCTTACGGGCCATTGCCATTCCCACCTTTCATATATTTGAAGATTAGAGAAGGGAGTGAAAGCAATATTTTGTGATAATATTAATGGCTCCATATGATAAAAGCCTAGTATAGGTCCATGCCTTTCCTATAACTAAACACTCTACATGGAATAATAAGTAGCCAAAAGAAAATGCCATAGTCTTTTACACACAACACTAAATGTAGTCCCTATGAATTGCATATTTTCACATCTCTCTTTCTACTTGGTAGGCACACCTCCTTATGAAGTAAGTAGACTTAGTTGTTGGAGTTAGATGAACCCTACATATTGAGTACAAGGATGTGTGCATAAATAGTCCCATTTATGTTAATGGGGTTTTATGGAGGCCAAATTTGAAAAAATGAGCGTAGTGGGTCAATAAATTTGAAATGGTTTTAGATTCAGAGCATGGCAATACAATCTTTACAAAATTAGTGCTGATAACTCATTATCGTGATCTTAGATTCCAACCTTGGAAGAGATGACAATCTCCTATTCTACATAAGATTACTAATAATAAATACATAATTATTTTATTTTTGGTTGCAGGGCATAATTGAGCATACATTATCAAAGATAAGATGCCATAGAGGACTTAGGATCATTTGCACACTATTTGAAAGCCCAATGATTAAAGAAGATTTAATTTTATTACTGGGAAAAGGAATTATGGAGAACATTTCAAATATTTAATTAGGATCCATTTAACCCTTAAGACTACAATAGAGCCCACCTAAGTCTCTTAACCTCACAAAACCCTCTTAACCACCTAACCTAACCCTAACCCCTCTCCTACCATGACCACATGTCTCCCCTCCCCATTGCCCATAGGTGCCACCCTCCCCTTCCCTCTATGATAGCTCTCCCTCCTCTCCTCTTGTTAATATTGCTCGAGTCGAATTTCAAAATCTCGTGTTGTAGTATAGTCGACAAGAACGAAATCAACACTTAAATTTATAATCTCAAATATGAGTCCGGGATCATTCTTTGGGAGCAAAAATAAAACATGACTTATCACAATCAATTATTTACAAGGTTTAAAGCTCAGGAACGAGGTGCACATAATTTAACCTCTGAATGCAAATGCTCTAGTTCAAAAGTGTAAAAAGAGAGCTAAGTGCTCACAAAAAATGTAATTCAACTTAGAAAATAGTTGTGAACCCTTAAGACTTAGAATGCAAAACCCGACCTCTCACTGGGTCTAACAAACCCTTAACGACCCTCACGATTAAGTCCCTGAAACTTCTTTTCCTTGCAAACAGGTCCTTAGACCTATCTTCTTCCTCGTCGACAAGGATCGCCAGAGGAACATCGGCGAGCAGCTTCAGCCATTAGATGGGGTTGATGTTGGCTGAGAATGATCGGCGGGGTACCGTTGATCAGATGGAGAGGTTTGATCGTTGATCAGAAGTGGAGTTGACGGTGAATGATAGTAGGAAAGATGGTGGCTCCGACGGTGGTTGGCTTGGCGAAGGAATGGTCCTTGGTCTCAGGCAAGTAGCCGAGTAACTTTGCTGGACCTCGATGAAGATGGTCACGATGGTAATTAGGTGTGGGGGCGTTGGAGATGATGTGTTGGAGTAATGGAGGGAAGCTGTTAGAGGAGGTGTCCGATGGGGAAACCTTAGCGAGTGATTCCCTCAATTTATTGAGGGATTTTATATGCGTCGAGGTTTAGTGAAACATTTGACGTAGTCTATAGATGGTGGTGATGCACGGAGCAAGGCAGAGGAGGTTGTCATTGAGTTGCTGGATGTGGAGAAGACAGTGAGGAGGATGACAGAATCGGGGCTAAAACCTAAGTCTAGGTGCCTACACTATGCTACAGAGAAAGGTGAAGATATTGGGCTACCTACCTATATGTGACGATGGAGGCAAGGAGGCCTCTGATGATGGCCGACCGGATGCGAAGAAGACGATGATGGTGGGAAGGTGG
This sequence comes from Thalassia testudinum, assembly GCA_037157565.1. Lineage (NCBI taxonomy): Eukaryota > Viridiplantae > Streptophyta > Magnoliopsida > Alismatales > Hydrocharitaceae > Thalassia > Thalassia testudinum. The sequence goes on along the minus strand of JAZHRO010000030.1, from coordinate 466,919 downwards.
TTGGAGCGAAGAAGGGGGTTTGGAGACCAGCTTGTTATGACCCTAACTTGGCTTCACGTGGATCCTGGGGTCAAGGCATCTTGACTAACCCAAGACTTAGTTGTCCAATGAGAAATAACATCACCAAGGCAAGCAATCCACACATGTAACATAGCTAGAACTTAAATGAAAGCAGAAACTGAACAGTAGACTGTAAACAACATCACAAGAGAATGGCAAAATTCTCCACATAGCCATCACAACCAAAGTGAAGAACAGAAACATAACTAGTAGTTCAAAGCAAGAGTACTCACTACAGCAGTAGTAAAATCCAACTACAGCGGAAATGAAAAATGGACTAAGGCTGGCTCGACTAGGCTTAGCACCCTTTGCAGCCAGTGGTACTGGCTGCTTGATGAGGGCGTGTTTCACGAGTTTGAAATTGGGGTTACGAGTAACCCGTCGTCGTAGTTGCAAAACTCGTGATCAAATATAATTTAAATCGAAACTTCAAGGGAGTCCCAGGTCGAACACAAGGAGGCGATGTTTACTTTGTATGAAAACTGCGCTTCGATTCGTTTCTTTTTGGTGTTTTAGGGTTTTGTTATTTTTTTTGTTTCTGAAATAAAATGACAATCAATCACAAGAGAGAAATGGAATCAAATATGATATATTGCATGAATGTCAATTACAATAATCTAGAAAACAGAAAAAGAGGGGGAGGTGAGAAGAAATCTCCCGAAGCGACTGTTCGGCGAGACGACGGCGCTTGGCGGAGGCTCAGACAAAGGAGTTGGGAAGCAGGATGACGGAGGTGAGATGCGGTAGGACGTCGGGTAGAGGAAAGCTTCAGCGTAGCTTCAGAATGGAGGTGAGAAGGTGGAGATGATTTGCTACCGGAATGGAGGTGGGAGGACGTCTCCAAGATGACCTATGAATGGGGATGGGAAGTTGGAGGAGTATCTGGTGGGGCAGAGTTTTGTTACACTAATAGGTGCCTTGGGAGCTTGAGAGAAAGCTCTAACAGAGCATTGGTAGGCTTGCTAGAGCTTGGGAGTAGAGTAGGTAGAGATGGCTTGGAAGGGAGGGGGTGTAGGTTCTTTTATAGTAGAGGAGAAGAGGCTAGAATAGGCATAGGACCATTAGCGACCTCCAGGTCATCACTGTAAGTGTCGCTGTAGGCAACTCACACCCGCTCATGCACACAGTTGGCCTTGCTGGTGTGCGAACAATTAGCGATGACTGTAAGCGTCGTTGTATGTCTTCCAGGTTGTCCTGGCGTTACGCTAGCGGTGTGCACACCTGCGTGCGTGCGTGTGTGCTTGCGCTGCGCTGACGTTGCGGTTGGTGTTACGCATGCCTCCAATTTCTGATTTGGGGGTCTGTGGGTCTTGAACTCGCACCCCTTGATCCGCAGAGAGTGCTTAACCACTACGCTGGGTTCTCCCTTGCGTCGCAAAGAGGCGTGCGGTGTGGAGGCTTCTCAGCTATTGGATCAAGATCCAATTGCTGGGAATGAAAGTCATAGATGGTGGAGAGGTGGGAGCGGGAGTTGCTAGTCAATGTTGGGTGGCCTAGATGGTGCCACGTGGTGCCATCTAGACCATCCATTATTCTTTCTTTTGTAGAGGGTGCTACGGTGCTTAGATCGAGATGATTTCCATGTTGCCGGACTGCAATCGTCCTCCGAATCCATCCGTACGGTCAAATTTTTCATGCGAAACTCGTATGGATGTCGCATTACCCCCTGGCCGTTGATCTTCCTTGGATATCATATGATGCTATGGGACTCCGATCTAGATGATTTTGGAGGCGTTAGACTCCGATCGTTGTCTTGATCAGATCCGTACTGTTCGATTGTCCATCTGAGGCCCTAAAATAAGTCTTCTTCTCTCTTGACCATAAAAAAGACCTAATTAACCCAAAATATATACTACTCTAAATGCAATGATGCATGCTATGCAATATTTATAACATGAAATGCAAATCTGAGCCTAGGAACATGCATGAATAGGCATTTTAACCTAAATAGATGTGTTTACATCATACCCCCATGCCTATTTGTTGCTAGTCCCTAGCAAAATTAAACTACCTGCTATATATAAAAGCAGAATTAGGATTAGATTGCTTAGGCCTAAATCGTTTATTAACAATAGAAAATTTCAACTAAGGTCTTAAACAACGAAAACTCAACAGTACCCGGGTGTTTGCCAGAATGTAGACCACCCAAGTCCTCGCCTTATGTGAAAAGGGAAGATACATTTTTTTATTTTTCTTCTTTTCTAATTTTTTTGTACTTTTGGAGTTTGAGAGTTTCGGGATAACTTTTTACGGCTACCTGACCCGGCCAAGACTAGAAAAAGACTCTAAGTGCTAAGCATCTTGTGAAAATAGTGAAAGACTCACAAGACGACCTTTGAAATGGATTTCGGGTTTCTACGACCCTAGTGACCTTGCCTAAAGGTTTATCTTTTCGATTGGTAGCTTTCTCCCTACTTTTTTTATTTATGGGGTCAACACAAAGGAGAACCTAATGTATATCTTCCTGGTTTATTCTACTTCCCCACTTCTTCCTTAAGTGTTTTGAGAATTATTCTGCATTTTTGTGAGCTAGGCTCTGGACAACTGGCCAATGGGCTATTACCCACGGTAACTTGTCAGCCATACTTGTGTGGTGAAGTGTGGTTTTGTTTATTTTTTATTATTTTCTTCTTTTTCTATTTTTTTATTTTTCTTTTTATTTATTTATTTTTTAAGTAGGTGGCTTCCCTGATCTAAGATTTACCTAAAGGCAGTATAATGAAAATGGTCATGTGACTGGGCTCTGGACAACCAGCCGATGAGCTATTACTACCGACAACTTGCCAGCCATACCACCCTAGATAGTTCATTAGCTACCCAATTTCCGAAGAAACCACCGAAAAGTGAGTCAATGCAGAAAAAGTGTGTAAATGCTTAGGCTTAAAGTCCCCCCAAATCAGAGGGTGGGTTGATAAGTCGCATACTTACCATCCCAATTTATTTACCAAATTAAAATGAATTTTAATTGGCGAGGACTTGAGACTAACTCCACATTTGAGTGGACACACGGCTAATTAGGCCCGAAGACCTGAAGAGTCTAAGCGTTCAGGTCCTATCGTATCGTTTCCTAAAGTTAATAACTTCCAAAAGCCTAAGTTATCTTCTCTTAATTCTTTTTTTCTCTTTTTTCTTTTTTCTTTTTGAATTTTCAATTTTGTTATTTTTATTTTTTAAAATCAAATAACAGGAAATTACTATTACAGTTGAGAGAAAGGTTATAAAATATGTCCATCCCCTATGCTTAGCTATTGCAATGTCCTCATTGTGAAAAATGAAAGCATGCAGGAGAGTAGAAGTGGAAGAATAACACCTAGTTTCTGTGAGACTCTGGTCAGCTTGGAATAGTCTTTACATGTGCTGAGTTTAGTGCCTTCAGCTAGGCGAGGTCCTCAATCAATTATAACTAACATTGAGGCTGCAATAACACAGTTTCCGGGCCCCAAGATTTGGGTCTCGAAGAGTGAAAATGGACTAGCCAAAGAGATGATCAATGAAAGTGGTAAGCTGGTGGTGCAGGGAGAGCCCAAATGGTCTCTAATAGGAGTTTTGTTGATTTATTACAGAGGAAGTGTGGTTGGGTATAGAATTGGTGCAATGGTTGGGTGGAAAAGGTCGATGAGGGTTTTGTGATGTGTTGGGGATTTGTAGGTACTCTAGAATACCTAATATTTGAAGAGTTCTTCTCCAATGTTCAATTTCATCCTCACACTTTGGATTCTTAAACCAACCATCCTGATCCTCAGGATTCCCACCCACAAGTTGGACCTCAAACTCTAAGCATTCAGGATAAGGATGTTGTTGGGCATTAACTTGATCACGTGAATCATCCAACAAATTTCCGATTTCATATATATCTTCCTCATCCCGTGTTACTACAATTGGTCGCATTTTTGCTTTGTCCTCAATTATTTCCGCAACCGTGTGATCTTCTTCCCGAGTTTGGGTTGAGTTGGCCATTAAAAGGTTGTCTAAGGTATGTATGGCCATTACTTCCTCTATTCTACCAAGCTCCCCCATCGAACCACACTTAATTTTACTCTTCTTTGAGACCTCAAAAATATTGAATTGATTTGTCTTATCCCCTGAGGCCATTTCTATATTTCCCGATTCACAATCAATCCTTGCCTTGGCAGTAGCCAGGAAAGGACTTCCCAAAATAATCAGGGTGTGGTTGAGCTATTTTGGGGCTTCCATGTCCAGGACCGTGAAATTAGCAAGGTAATGCAAATCATTAACCTTGACTAAAACATCCTCCAAAATACCCCTTGGGTTTTTAATGGATCTATTGGCTAACTACAAGGTTATGTCAGTGTGTTTTAGGTAGCCTAGACCCAATTCCATGTGCAGTGAGGTGGGGATCACATTAATGGAATCACCTAAGTCGAGGAGGGCCCAGTCAGAAGTAATGTTTCCTATTGTGCAGGAAATCAGCGAGGCTCTCGAGTCCTGCTTCTTAGGAGGTAGCTTGTTTAGGATTAGTGTGCTTGTTTTATTGGACAAAACTACTCTCCTATTATTTTTAGATTTCTCTCTACGCCTTTCTTTATATGCATTCAGTAAACCCATGGCGTAGGCGGGGATTGATCCGATAGCCACGAGGAGTAAAATGATTGCCAATTTGAAAGCCTAAAGTAAGGACATCCTTTCCTCCAATTTCTCCTCCGACTTTTTTTGTTTGCCCATACAACAACATACTCTCGAATCAGACTCTGATGTTTTGTTGATCACATTCGTAGTTGGGAGTCTGGAATTCTTACTATGGGGCCTAATGGGGTTGACATGGGGTTGGGTAGGTCCCTTGTGTCTACTACCACTCCTCAAGGTGATGGTGTTTGCAATGGTAAAATGCTGTTGGTTAGTGTCTTTGGGAGGGTTGGGAAAAACAGGAGGCTCCCGGTTGATTATGGTAGGAGCATGGTTCGCTCCAGGAGGGGCTGGGGTAGCCTGATAGATAGCATGAGCTTGAGCATATGAGTCCCCACTATTACCAAACCCTTGAGGCCCAGTGCCTCGGTTCTGTACATTCCTTAGGTTTGGTACAGGTTGTGATGGTAGAGATCCGGGCTGTCGGTTGTTTGCACCAAGTCCGGATTGCAAGGTATCCAGAGAAGTTTTCATTTGTTGCATGAGTTGGAGCATTGACCCTTGCATTTCTACCATCTTCAGGTTTAAATCAGCCTGCTCGGTGGGTTGTTGAGCATTCCACACGGACTGATTAACCTGATTCAAGGGCAACTGAGTATATACATGACCCTGACCTATTGGTTTTTGCAGTACATAGTTGTTGGGTCAATATTGGGTCTGTTGCCCCTGATCTTTCTGAGAGAAGTTAGGATGATTTTTCCAACCAGAATTATAGGAATTCGAGTAAGGGTTGTGATTAGCCCATAGTTGTGGGCTATTTAAGTATTTAAATGCCTAAAAATTAGGATAATTCTAACATTTATTTAGCATAAATTAGGATGTAAATAGATTAATTCATATTTTTAATTTAATTACATAATCCATAAATTGCATTCATATTTTAAGTGCATTTAGAATTAGCTTAGAAAGCCATTCATTTAATTAGTTAACTAATTAAGTATATTGTTTTAGTTAACACAAAACTTGAGGGTTTGTATATAAATAACCATAATATTTTAATAATATCCTTTATTCTTCTTCTCAGCAACGGCTTGGCTGCCGCTGCAACGCCTCCGGCCTCACTAAAAGCGCATTCATGGATCGGCGGAGAAGGTGGATCTGCTCCCGCCTCTCCATTCAAATTTGTGCAGGCCGCTACAAAAGGAGGAGAGAGGATGCTGAGCGAGGCAGGCCTCCACCACCGACCCACCACTGTGCAGAGAGAACTTCTCTCTTGCACTCCATACTGCTGGCCTCTACCGTGGCGGCGAGTCTCCACCACCGTGGGCGTGTGGTGTGACAGGCCACATCGCCATCCGGAGCTCGCCCGTATTACCGTGAGCACCTTAGCGTGCATCTCCCTCGCCGTCGTCACCAACCACCACCGCCGCAACCACCGTCACTGCAATCACCTTCTCATTCACTTAAGACGTCCGGGAAATTTCCCGGACGTCTAAAGCTACCCGCTCACCTGCGATCACTTGCCTGCGTACCCGTCTGAACTCCACCCGCACCCGCACAACCACATCCGCCCATCTCACCGTTCACGCCCGCACCACCACCCCCGCGCCTGCGCCTTCATCTGTGCGCGCCCACGCCTGCAGCGCCACCCACCAGCCTCCAGCGCAACTGCCCCCACCATCAGCCTTCCCCATCTCCACACGCTCACCGGCTGCAGCGCTCTCCACTCGCCTGCAGACCCGCGCAACCATCCTCCCACGCCTGCAGACTCGTCCAACCGTGCCTGCAGAACTTCACCCGCTCCCACCCCCGCGCCTGCAGATCAGCACACAGCTGCAGAACGCCAACCGCTCTTCCCCGCGCCTGCAGATCAACGCTCACCACGCCTGCAGATCCCTTCGCCCGCGCGCCCGCCACCAGCAGCAGCCATGCCCGCGCCTGAGCTCCCACCCCCGCGCTTGCAGAGCCGCCAGCAGCAACGCGCGGCATATCTCACGCCAGCAGGCCGCGCAAGCTCACCGGCTGCAGCACCTCCGCCGGAGCTCGTCCGGCCACCTTCGGCCGCCGCGCGACTCGCCGTTACTACCGATTCGAAGCTCTTGGTCCAAGGGACCTCCTTCGAGCTTCCCGCGCCCGGCCATCCGTTCCTCGTCGCGCAAGACAAAGGGGAAAAATTCCCCTTTTTTGCTACAGTAAATCATCAATTAGAAATTACATTTTATGCCATTGCCACTTTTTAATGATATTTTATTGATTCTGCATTGCGGAAAATATCCTCTAGTTTCTCATAATTGCCATTTCAGCATTGTTTCTTGCTTAAACCTTAATCTAAAGGCAATCTTGGCTTGATTCTTGTCCAAACTAACTACGGACAAATGTTTTTAATTGGTGCAAATTTTAATACGTCATTGCCTCCCTGTGGATACGACCCGCTCCTCTGCGAGTGGTTATTTCTTCTTAAATATTGATCAGTCGATTTTTCCACCACATTAAACTGCAACCGACTTAAAAGCGAAAGATCGACCAGTCAAATGGCGCCGTTGCCGGGGTGGCAACAGACGCAATAATTTCGCCTAATTTTATTTTGATTATTTGTCAATTGCACAGATATTTGACCATCTATTATTTTCTTTTCTGTGCGAGAAATTTTGTGCAAGAATCAGCCAGTGTGAGAGGCGACCCTTGACGTCGCCAGACGAGAGTGGACAAGCAATTTTGAAAGGAGGAGAAGGACGAGGGCGCGACGGACACCATTGTATTTAATCGCTAATTTAATTAGAATAGAATTAAGACTGTAGACTTAATTTTTCATTGCAGATAGTTTGAATCCCTTGTTCTGGGGCGTATTTTGAGGGATTTGTTCCCCGATTTTGTTTTGGGCCCATGTTGGGTAATTTTTGGGGGTCTGTTCCCTTTTATTTAGATTTAGGTTTATTTTTTTTATTATTACTTTTATTTGCTTGTGCATAAGTAGTTCTAAAAAAATAGAAAAAGAAAAAAATGAGCTGCCTGCTAGAAGCTGCCTGCCCTAGGACGAACCATTTTGGTCTGTATGAGCAGCCTCTAGATTTACTTTCTGCATTGCGTGCATTTTTGCATTGAAGATCGCTGGAGGCAAGGTACGTATTCTCTTACTTTGCATCCTATTTTTGATCACGCATTGCATTTGGGATTTAATGCGAAGACCACCTAATCTGTACTGAATAAATCTAACAAGTGGTCACATTTTCTTAGAAAAAGGACTAATCAAAGGAAGGACATTTTAAAAACCAAGGATTTGATTTTCAAACTTGGCGTGCGATTCAAAGTTCAAAATCTTTGACGGTGTATGCACACTTATTTCACTTGCACCACGGCACGCTTCTAGACACTCTTTAGGTTTGGAAATACTAGGACAAGAGCCCTCCTTTCGTTGGATTCTGAAGTGTTCGGAACTTGAGATCAAAGGTTTTGTAAATCCAAAGAGGGGGATACCCTGTCACGGATTTTTCGGGGTAGTTGAGGAGCACCGAGAAAGCACAGCTTCAAAGGAAGGCTTAGGCCTACTTGCATCCCCCGATCTTCCGTCTTTGGATTTACTTGACCATTTGAGATTTAGGGAAGAACACCTAAGCTCCAACTAGGTCTTCTTAGGCGAACCGTAGGTTGACAATAGGCGCATAATTGATTGGGCAAATTGTATTGTCACCTGCAATCTGACTTAAAATCAAAAGCCTAAATTGGGAAAGACCTAAAAGGTCCTTTTTAAATTGTGTTTTGCTTGGGGAATTCTGATTGAAGTGTGAGTTAGAATGGACCACATTGCTTTTCATCCTTTCACATCTTGCCCACACCCTCACCCCCACTCTGCATCCTTCGATCCCAGATGCCGAGATGGTCCATTCCTTGATGGACGTAATGACAATCATTGGGATCCATTTTACTCCTATTATAGGAGTATTGGCCTGGTTAAGCCCCAAATCAGTGAGCAGAGACTAGGAGCGGGATTTGCTTTACCCAATATCCCACATACCAAAGAAATACCCAACCCACCCTCCCTGAAAAAGTATTATGGTTGGACAAACACTCCTGGGTACTATGAGCCTGAGCCTGACTTCTCTCATGATAGAAATGACCTCTCCTCTTTGAAGATGGAAATACAGAAAATACAAAACGAAATGAGTGAATTGTTAGGAGAATCTTTGAGAGCAGGCCAACAAGAAAGAGATGAAATTAGCCACCCAATCTACCCCATTGAGGATGACGTACACCCCTCTACAATAGATGCATCTCCCGTGGGAGAGCTACACTTTAAGTTGGAGGGAAATTCTAGGGAGAATAGCTACTTTTCGAGGATCGATTTTGAAACCTCCCCATTAGATAACAATTCCTTGAGCGATCTACACTTTAGGTGGGAGGAAAATACACATGACAGTAGCTATGCATTGGATGAAGAAAGGTGGCAACCCGAGGAAGATGATGATAAGGATGAGTATCCACCTGAATTATATTGGAGTCAAAAGAAGGGAATGATGGTACCATTGGAAGACCTCGACCCAGATGATAGTATTTTCGTGACATTTGATGAAGTGGGTCAAAGTCAAGTTGTTAATCCTACCCTCCCTTCTGATCACGATATGGAACTCAAACCCACCCTTGGGGAACCTAACCCTAAAGAAATTGACATATCTGAGGAGTTTGATGTTACCAGTGTAAACCATTTACCTCAGATAGAGCACCCTAGGGGATCTGCTGAGATATTAAATGATTCTAGACCTCGGGTACATGATGAATTGTGTGATGAGGAGGAAGACGAATTATATGAGGAACCTACATTCAAGATTTGGAGTGACACTAAGGGTGATTATGTCTTATTTGAAGAGTTAGCCCCTGAGGATGTCACAAATTTGACCAAATTAGGTTTCCTTAGCACACCCATTGATGATATTTCTCCTCATGATAAAATGATGGAAAATTTTGAAGCAATTTCTAAGATTTATGTGGATTCACATATAGACTCCGGGGAAGATTTGAGTAAAGAACAAAAACCCGGGGATGACATTGATAGGATAATCCCTAGATCTGTTGCTTCCAACCTGCCTTCATTCACTTCGAAGTCACCCTCTGATTCGCTTATATCTGAAAGCGAAATTGTGACTCCTGATGAAGAGCAGGAAGATCCATGTGATGGTGCAAGGAATGCTAGGGATGAAATTGAGGATTTAGAAAGAGTGTTTGGGATGGACACCAAGCTGATTAAACCCAACCTAGATCTTATGGCCATCCCACAACATCGTAACTTGGACACCCTAGACGATCCTTGCCTTAGAGAATTGCTCACTTTTGTTCTGACCAGGGGGCATAACAGACCAATATTTCCTGTAATGGAGTATCAGGTATGGATTGATGATTTATTTAGTCAGTCCATTACCCTGGGGGTTTATCTCTGTACCATTCCTTCCCCATTCTTTTTGGAGGATCCTTGTCATCCTCCCCCTACCCCTTTGGAGGTTGTTTTACTTGTTTATCCTTTAGAACCTCTTCTGGTGACCTGGGAAGATTTCATTCCCATTTTAGTTGGGCGAGCATTTGCTATCGGTATTCATCATCAGCTCGCCAACATCCTAGGTTACCTATTTTCTAGGCCAACATTGCTTTGCTCATTTTTAGGGCCTATTTCTGCAATTCTTGAACCTGATTTACAGGTTCTTTGGCTATTCAGCCCAGCTCTAACCCAGGTAATATCCTTCTATGCAATGAGGACATTGCAAATTTTAGGCATGGGGGGGTGTACTTGGGGATATACATAGCATAATTGCATACATTTGTACATATATAAAAAAAAGAGAAAAAAAAGGTTTTGAGCTTAACTGGCTAGATCTTGCAGTCTTAAGCAAATCAGAACTCTAGGGTAGACTAAGTTAATTCTAGGGTCAAACTTTAGAAGCTAAATGAGCTACTAGCGTTAGACCTTTAGGGTCCTTTGTGGACTTAAAAACTTATGTAGGAGTTAAGTTGTGGACCATTCCTCAAGAGGTTGAGGAAGGGAAGCTAGGGTTTGAGTTAGAAGGTGGGGTAGTACCTGGAGTCTTATTCTACCTTTTGGTTTACGGGTCCTTGTAACCCAGGCATCCAAATTTCACACACTTGGTCTGGTAATCAACTTAATTTCTGTCTTTCTGAAAAGAGATTTGGTTCTCTTAGTTTTGACTTAAGAGAGGCTTGAAAACACATTTTGATTGGAAGAGTTCTCGCCGCAGGAGAGGTGGAGTATATACTCACCTTGAGGATGCGATGATAACATATTACCTCCTCGGCACTTGTCTCTTAGGATATCCATCCTACTGGGGGCATGTAAGTGCATTGCGCGGTTCAGGTACCATGGGCGGCCCTATCTCGAAGTGCCGATTGCCATAGGCCTGAATTCGCTTAAGAAATCCATGGGCGATACTATCTCGAAGTGTCGATTGCTAGGAGTTCTTGGGGCCGTTATGGGCGGTGCTATCTCGAAGCATCGAAAGCCAGGCACCCTTCGAGGTATGGTAATGGGGACAATGAATCTGACACAGACCGTGTTGATAGCAGATCTGAGGTTAGACTTAGAAGAATAAAAAAAAAAAAGTATATATATATATATATATATATATATATATATATATATATATATATATATATATATATATATATATAAATCCTTTAACTCAAATAACCCAGACCAATACACAGGCATGGATGCTTTAATCTCAGGGATCAATAAACTTTAGGGTAGAGTCAGAAATCAGGGAAACTTGTGCCTGCAACTTGTCTTTAGCCGACCTAGTCTGTAACTTAACAACTACTTAGGAACCTTGGGTCTAGAGCCTGAACTTAATATGCTTCTGAAGGAAGACTAAGTGAGTTGACTAGTCTACTTAGAGTGCTAGGTTTCGCTTAATATTGCTAGGGACTAGCAAAAATTAGGCATGGGGGTATTTGATTAGCCCATAGTTGTGGGCTATTTAAGTATTTAAATGCCTAAAAATTAGGATAATTCTAACATTTATTTAGCATAAATTAGGATGTAAATAGATTAATTCATATTTTTAATTTAATTACATAATCCATACATTGCATTCATATTTTAAGTGCATTTAGAATTAGCTTAGAAAGCCATTCATCTAATTAGTTAACTAATTAAGTATATTGTTTTAGTTAACACAAAACTTGAGGGTTTGTATATAAATAACCATAATATTTTAATAATATCCTTTATTCTTCTTCTTCTCAGCAACGGCACGGCTGCCACTGCAATGCCTCCGGCCTCACTAAAAGCGCATTCATGGATCGGCGAAGAAGGTGGATCTGCTCCCGCCTCTCCATTCAAATTTGTGCAGGCCGCTACAAAAGGAGGAGAGAGGATGTTGAGCGAGGCAGGCCTCCACCACCGACCCACCACTGTGCAGAGAGAACTTCTCTCTTCCACTCCATACTGCTGGCCTCTACTGTGGCGGCGAGTCTCCACCACCATGGGCGTGTGGTGTGACAGGCCACACCGCCATCCGGAGCTCGCCCGCATTACCGTGAGCACCTTAGCGTGCATCTCCCTCGCCGTCGTCACAAACCACCACCGCTGCAACCACCATCACTGCAATCACCTTCTCATTCACTTAAGACGTCCAGGAAATTTCCTGGACGTCTGAAGCTACCCGCTCACCTGCGATCACCCGCCTGCGTACCCGTCTGAACTCCACCCGCACCCGCACAACCACATCCGCCCATCTCACCCTTCACGCTCGCACCACCACCCCCGCGCCTGCGCCTTCATCTGTGCGTGCCCACTCCTGCAGCGCCACCCACCAGCCTCCAGCGCAACCGCGCCCACCATCAGCCTTCCCCATCTCCACGCTCTCACCGGCTGCAGCGCTCTCCACTCGCCTGCAGACCCGCGCAACCATCCTCCCGCGCCTGCAGAACTTCACCCGCTCCCACCCCCGCGCCTGCAGATCAGCACACAGCTGTAGAACGCCAACCGCTCTTCCCCACGCCTGCAGATCCCTTCGCCCGCGTGCCCGCCACCAGCAGCAGCCACGCCCGCGCCTGTAGCTCCCACCCCCGCGCCTGCAGAGCTGCCAGCAGCAGCGCGCGGCATATCTCACGCCAGCAGGCCGCGCAAGCTCACCGGCTGCAGCACCTCCGTCGGAGCTCTTCCGGCCACCTCCGGCCGCCGCGCGACTCGTTGCCACTACCGATTCGAAGCTCTTGGTCCAAGGGACCTCCTCCGAGCTTCCCATGCCCGGCCATTTGCTCCTCGTCGCGCAAGACAAAGGGGAAAAATTCCCCTGTTTTGCTACAGTAAACCATCAATTAGAAATTACATTTTCTACCATTGCCACTTTTTAATGATATTTTATTGATTCTGCATTACGGAAAATATCCTCTAGTTTCTCATAATTGCCATTTCAGCATTGTTTCTTGCTTAAACCTTAATCTAAAGGCAATCTTGGCTTGATTCTTGTCCAAACTAACTACGAACGAACGTTTTTAATTGGTACGAATTTTGATACGTCATTGCCTCCCTGTGGATACGACCCGCTCCTCTGCGAGTGGTTATTTCTTCTTAAATATTGATCAGTCGATTTTTCCACCACATTAAACTGTAATCGACTTAAAAGCGAAAGATCGACCAGTCAGGTTGGACCTAACATTCTCTTGCACAGCTTGAACATCCTCATAAGATGAGGATGAAGAAGGAACAGTAAAACTGGGATCAAAGGCCCTAGTTTGGAACCCATAAGGTTCCAAGAAGAGTTGGCCCGAAGGTCAAGCTGACTCTAGCTGGTTCACACTCTCCCGTCTCGTAGGAGCTTGCGAAGAATGGAATCCCGATTCCTGGGATTGAGTGGATCTAGAGAAATTAGAGTTTCCAGACATCCACTCTTCCATTCTTTTAGCAACCAGATCCATCTTATCTAATTTATTGCAGATCAACTCTATATCAGATGTATGAGAATCTTGGATCTCATTGGCATTTGATCAAGTTTGTTGGGATCGGTTGAAGGTTTCCATGGAGGCATGGTTTAAAGAATTTTCACTCATTTCCTCAAACAAATCATACGTGATATTTGCATCTTTGTTGAGGAAATTGCCTCCACAAGAAGCATCCACATGATTATGGAGTTGATCATTTAACCCGTGATAAAAAATCTGCACAAGTTGCCATTTAGGCACCTCATGGTGTGGACACTTCCGCAATAGATCCTAGAATCTCTCCTAGGCCCCATGAAATGGTTCCCCCTGCCGCTGGGCAAAAGTGGTAATTGCCCGTCGCAACGCATTGGTTCGCCCAATTGGGAAGAATTTCTTCAGGAAGGCTGATTTTAAAGCTATCTAGGTAGCAATTGGTCTTCCAATGGTACGTGACGTCGCTTTCGTGAGTGTGTGTTAAGAAGTGTCATTATAGTTAGCACTTGCAATGCTTGTTTTAAAGTAAAGAAACGGATGTGAGTCTGAGTGTTGATCTCAGGGAGACGTGAAAACCAGATTTTTCTTGTCTCTTATCATCACGAAAATCGTGGAGTTTTGCTCGCGAAAAGGTGCGGGAGAAAAGCGAGGGTGAGAGAGAGAAAGAGAGAGAGAGAGATTAGGGTTAGAGTCGTTTCTTTCTTTAACATGCAACTTGGATAGAAAATAAAGTAGACAACTGAATGGAAAACAACTTCATTAATCATGCAGCTTTAGTTCATAAATTACAACATTAGATACATGCTTAAACATAAATAAAGTAAAGCTTAAAAGAGAGGAAGAAAGAGAGAGAGTGGGAGGGCGGCAAGGCAGCCACGGTGGTGGAGGAGGCTCCGTCGGCAGCTTGTCTTCTCTGACGATTACAAGAGGGCCTAAAGCTAGCTAAGAGAGGGGTAGAGTAGTTGCAAGGGAAGTAAATGCCTTGAATGAGTGGTTGGAAGGGATTTAAATAGGGAGAGGGGCTTTCTAAAAGAAGAAGGGGTTTTAGCGACGTCCAGGACGTCTCTAAAACCCTTCCAAAAGTGTCGGTGAAGCCCCCAGCCTGTCGGTCGCTCGCCCGCGCTGTTTTTCCTCGCGCTCGATCCGTGGGCGCGGCATGAAAGCCGTTCGATCTTCGATCGGATGGCTGAGATCTTCGCCTGGGTGCACTTGGATCGTGCCTTGAGCGCACGTGCGCGCGGGCGTTGCCGTCTGGCGTGCACAAGTGCGTGGCTGATCACTGCCTGAGGGTGCACCGTGTGGCGCTATCGCCATTGTCCAAGTGTGGATCTACGGCTGAATTTCATCCGCGCACCTCGCTGCCTTCGAATTCCCGCACCGCACGGCTCGAACCTGCATCGCGTGGGTGCGGGTATGCGCATTAACCGCTGCACCATGCCCGCTGCTTTGTCGCGGTGACCGCAGGCGTGCACGCGATTCTTGGCCGTCTGATCAGAGATCGATGGCTGAGATTTGATCTCCGGCTGAAGGTGGAAGCGGCGCACGGTGAGCGGGCACCATGTGGCGCATCGAGGGCCATTGATCATCAGATCAATGGTCAGAACTTCTTGGGCCCATTGTGGGAGCTCCGGATGTCAGATTTGGCCGATTTTGAGTCCGTTGGACTCCGTTCATCATTCTGAATCCATCTGTGTGGTCCGATTGCTCATCTGAGGCCTGCTTTGACAAGTGCTTATACAAATGGCCATTAATATTATTTTATAAGCAATCCTGGCATATGATGCATGCAATGCTCACATTCTACTTATGTTGTGCCTTTTATTCTTAAGATGGGCCCTATTTAATAGAATTATCACCCCCATATGCAGTGTTATCATACCCCCATGCTTACTCCTTGCTAATCCCTAGCAAGGTTTATTATAGCCTTTATTTTCTGTCAGAATTTAAGAAGTAATTGCTTAGACACTTCGTCACTTGTCAATAGGAGGAAATATACTGAGATCTTAATCTACAAAGACTAAGCAGTGCCCGGGAGTCTGCCAAAATACGAATCGCCCGAATCCTTGCTTAATGTATGTAAATATACATATATATACGTATATACATATTTTGATTTTTTTGGAATTCAGAGTGGGTTGGCAACTTTTTATGGCTACCCAACCCACCCAAAACTCAGTCAAAAACCCTAAGTGCTAAGCATCTTGGTGTGAAGATTGTGATAGACTCACTCAACAGTAATTCAGACAGACTTTGGGTTTCTATGCCCTTTGGTGACTGGAAGAGGAAGTATTTTGCCTGAAGGTGTATTTGTTCGATCGGTAGCTTTCTTCCTACGTTTGTTTTAATTGGGGTCAACACAAGGATTTTTCCAGTGTATATCTCCCCAGCTTATACTACTTCCTCGCTTCTTCCTTAAGTGTTTTGGTTCTTTTTGTGCAATTATTGAGCTGGGCTCTGGACAACCGATCGATGGGCTGTTACCCACGATCACTTGCCAGCCATACTCGTGCGGTGAAGTGTGATTTATTTTGTTTTCTTTTCTTCTCCCTTTTTTTTCTTTTTTTTTTTGTAGGTGGCTTCCCTGATCTCAAATGGACCTAGAGGCAATGAAGAAGAAGTGGTCCCGTGGCTGGGCTTTGGACAACCTGCCAATGGGCTGTTACCCACAACAACTTGCCAGCCATACCACCCTAGAGAGTTCATTAGCTACCCAATTTCTGTCAAAATCTCCAAGGAGTGAGTCTGTGCAAGAATGTGTGCAGATGCTTAGACTCAAAGTTCTTCTGAGTTAGAGGGTGAGTTGATAAGTCGTATACTTATCACCTTATTTAGTAGGTGGATTAAGTAGCTTAAGGTTGCAAGGATTCGAAGCTAAATCCATATTTTAACGGAAACTAGGGCTGATTAAGCCTGAAGGCCTGAAAAGTCTAAGTGTTCAAGTTCTTTTTGTATTATTTTCCACTATTGACAAGTTTCTAATGCCTAAGTTTCTTCCTAAATTCAATGTTTTTTTTTTTTAATTTTATTCAGACTGATTAAATGAGCTTAGGATCGTGCAATTTACCACTCCCCCAAGCTTAAGTTGGATAATGTCCTCATTGGCAAATACATGGATGCAAGAGGGGTTCAAAAAGATAGTACCTGAGTGACGTAAAATACCGAATCAGTCTGAATCCTTTGGGTTGCCTCCCAAGAAACGCTGAGTTTAACACCTCCAGCTGGGCGGTGCTTCATGTCATCCCTCAACGAGGGTGACACTCCTTTGGGGGAACCTGGGCCAGGAAGTGTTTCAATCTTTGACCATTAACTGTAAATGTGTGTCCAGTGTTTAGATCAGCAATTTCAACCGCCCCATTAGGGTAAGGCTTAACCACCCGAAATGGTCCTGTCCATTTGGACCTGAGTTTCCCCAGGAAGAGTTTTAGGTGGGCATCGAATAGCCAGACTTGCTGGTTAGGCTCAAAGGTCTTTTTATGGATGAGTCGGTCGTGGACGGGTTTCATTTTCTCCTTATACAGTCGACTATTCTCAAAAGTGTCCCGACGAATTTCTTCGAGCTTAGATAATTGGAGTGTCCTCTACGCACCGGCTAATTGGGAATCCATGTTACATTGCTTGACAGCCCAGTAAACCCAGTGTTCCAATTTGACAGGAAGATGGCAGGCTTTGCCAAAGACCAGGCAATAAGGCGACATGCCTATCAGGGCCTTGAAAGCGGTCCTGTATGCCCACAGGGCATCATCCAGTCGTGTGAACTAGTCTCTCCTATCAGGTCTCACAGTCATTTGTAAAATGTTCTTGATTTGTCTATTTGAGACCTCGGTCTGCCTATTTGTTTGCGGTTGATACGGGGTAGCAATGCGATGGTTAACCCCATATTTTCTAAGTAGGGCACAGAATTGGGAGTGGATAAAATGACTTCCACCATCACTGATCATGGCCTTTGGTATTCCAAATCGGGAAAAGATGTTCTGCTTAACAAAGTCCATGATAGTCCTGTGATCACATCGGTGGGTGGTGACGGCTTCAATCCATTTAGAAACATAGTCTACTGAGACTAGGATGTACTTGAAGCCGTTGGATGGTGGAAAGGGGCCCATAAAATCGATACCCTAAACGTCAAAGATTTCGACAATCAAAATGGGCTGGAGGGGCATCATATCTTTCCTGGTCATGGTCCCCAGCGTGAGCAAGTCTTGGCGAAGTTGTGTGCATCCTTAAATAGGGAAGGCCAGTAAAATCCAGACTGCAGAACCTTTGCAGTCGTTTTCTTTCCAGAGAAGTGGCCACCACAAGCCTGGTCATGATAGAAGGAAAGCACACTCTGAACTTTATTCTCGGGGATACACCTCCTGATGATTTGGTCGGCACAGAGGCAAAACAGCATGGGATCATCCCAGAAATAATGCTTGGCCTCAGCCAAGAACCTGTCCCGTTGCTGTCTGGACCAGCTGTGTGGGGTTTATCCTACAACTAGGTAGTTGACGTAGTCAGCATACCAAGGTAGTCTCTTGTCTTGTACAGCCAGAATGTGTTCATCGGGGAAGGCGTCGGATAGAGGTAGGGAGGGTCCAATGTGGTATGGGTGAAGTCTAGACAAGTGGTCAGCCACCACATTCTTCGATCCGGCCTTGTCGCGGATTTCGAGGTCAAATTCCTGCAAAAGCAGGATCCATCTGATAAGCCTGGGCTTTGCGTCCTTCTTAGCCAATAGGTGCCGGATGGCTGAATGGTCAGTATAGATGGTCACGTGGGATCCTAGCAAGTATGATCGAAACTTCACAAGTCCAAAGATTACAGCGAGCAATTCTTTCTCTGTGATCGTATAATTTCGTTGGGCCTTGTCCAACGTTTTGCTCGCGTAGTAGATCACCATAGGCTTCTTGTCTTGCCTTTGTCCCAAGACAGCGCCTATGGCAAAATCTGATGCATCACACATAATCTCGAAGTCCTGGGACCAATCCGGGGGCTGAACTATAGGTGCTGTGGAGACTAAGTCCCGGAGGGTGTGATAAGCCTGGGTGCAATCAGAAGACATGTGGAATATGGCGTCGTTGGCCAGAAGGTTGGTTAAGGGTTTGGAAAGCTTGGAAAAGTCTTTAATGAACCTTCGGTAGAAGCCAACGTGTCCCAGAAATGAGCGAATCTGTCGGACCGAGCTAGGTGGAGGAAGTTTGGAAATCAAATCAACCTTAGCTCGATCTACCTCGATGCCCCTATGCGATATGATGTGACCGAGGACATTCCTTCTTGAACCATAAAATGGCTCTTTTCCCAACTTAACACCAGATTAACCTCGATACATCGTTTCAAGATTTTCTCCAAGTTGCTCAGACAATGGTTGAATGAATTCCCAAATATAGAGAAATCATCCATAAAGACCTCTAAGTATTCACCCACCATTTCTGAAAAAATGGCTAGCATGCAATGCTGGAAGGTAGCAGGTGCGTTGCATAACCCGAACGGCATTCGACGGAATGCAAACGTGCCATACGAGCAAGTGAATGTGGTCTTTTCTTGATCCTTCGGAGCAATTGCGACTTGGCTATATCCTGAATATCCGTCTAGGAAGCAAAAATTCTTCTGCCCTGCCAATCTTTCAAGGATTTGGTCAATGAATGGCAAGGGGAAATGATCCTTCTTATTGGCTTCATTGAGCTTCCTATAATCAATACACACCCGCCATGTGGGGATGGATTCGCCATGATCATTGGTGACAACGGTGAGCCCGGCTTTCTTTGGAACCACATGAGTGGGGCTCACCCAGGGGCTATTAGAGATAGGATAGATGATGTCGGCGTCAAGCCATTTGATAATTTCTTTCTTAATGACCTCCCGCATGTTTGGGTTTAAACATCTCTGCATCTGGCAGGAGGGTCGTGCCCCGTCTTCCAGGTAAATCTTATGGGTGCAATAGGTGGGGCTAATTCCTCTCAAGTCAGAAATGGTCCAACCAATGGCAGCCCGATGTTCTGAAAGGGTCGCAGTCAACTTGAGTTCCTGATCCTTGGTTAGATGAGAATTAATAATCATAGGGAAGGTCTGGTCAGGTCCCAGGAAGACATACTTGAGATTCTTGGGTAGTGGCTTAAGTTCAGGTGCGGGTGGAACCACAGTTGACGGAAAAGGAAAAGGCGGGAGTTGATCAACATCGATCTCCTCAAATGGCATTGTGTGATGGTAATCAGCCTTACAGAGGTCCACGGGTAGTGATGGGTCAGAACAGTCATTACAGGTTTGGTGGTCTGAAACAGAACTAAGGGTGAGGCATTCCTCGACCAGAGTTTCTACGGATCATGTTCCTCATCACAATCGCAATCAAAAGACTTTGCCGCCCGGAAGATATCCAATTGCATCTTCTTGTCTCCGAAGGAGATTTCCTTACATCCCGTGTCACAATCAATGTTTGCCTTAGCCGTAGCTAAGAAAGGTCTGCCTAAGATTATGGGTGAGTTCTGTAGTTTTTCAGGGACTTCCATGTCGAGCACCAAGAAGTTGATCAGGAAATAGAAGTCCTTGACCCATACGATTACGTCCTTGACAACTCCCTTTGGGGTTTTCACTGATCAATCAGCTAGCTGGATGGTGACAGGTCTGGGTGTCAACTCTCCGAAACCAAATTGGTGGTACAGGGTTGTTGGAATCAGATTGATAGAGGCACCTAAGTCCAGGAGCATGGTAGGTCAACTTTTCGCTTAGTGTTATAGTATTTAAGTGGTGGAAAAATCGACGAATCAAAAATAATGAAAATAACCACTCGTAGAAGAGCGGGTCGTGTCCACAGGGAGGCAATGATGCAATCAATACTTAATTATTTAATGTTATTTCGGATAGTGCGAAATTCCTTTTCAAATTGGACCTAAAATGTGAAGGAAAGTAGGTTTGTAATAACCTAAAAGGTTAAGGGTGTAAGTGTAGTTTTCCCTCATAGAAATCCTCAATAACGGGATGAATTAATGCGATTTTCATGTGATGTGTACTATAGACAATTAGTACTTAAATCAAGTCCAAAATCAATGTTTAAACTAGCCAATATTAATACCATGTAATTAAAAAGAACTGTGAGTGCGTGAATGCAATTCTGCCAGAATATAATATTAATAAAAAAAATGAAATTGCCTGCATTGGCATTGAATGTAATTTCTAATTCAAATAAAAATAGAGCTTTTCCTCTCTCTCTTCCTCGCGAGAGAGAGAGATTCGCTAGGGTCGATGCAGGGCTTCAGAGGACGGCGAGGTCGAGAGTTTTCTGACGGTGGCAGCGGCTGCGGCGGAGGTGGTCGGCGGCGGTGGCCGGAGCTTCGGCCTGTGGAGCAAGAGAGCGGCTGCTGCTGCGGCTGTTCGAGCGACTGTGGCGCGTGTGCCCACTGGTGCGCAGGCAGGATGTGCCTGCTGGTGGCGTGGAGGCGCGATGGAGGAAGTCTGGCTGCAGCTGGCGGTGGGGTGCGCTGGAGGAAGTCTGGCGCGGGTGAGATGGTCTGCAGATTTGAAGGTGGAGGCGTGCGCGAGCGAGAGGGTGCTGGGGCGCTGTGGGGTGAAGGCGAGCGGTAGGGCAGGTGCGGTGAGGAGCGCCTGTAGGTGGCGTGCCGGCGCACGAGCGGTAGGTGATGAGGGATGCTAGAGATGTCGTGCGGGCCGACAGATGGTGTGTAGGATGGCAGATGAGCGGTGCGCGGTTGTAGGGAGATGGAAAGCGCTGGCGGATGCGCGCTGGTGCGCTAGGGTGCGGCTGCAGAGGTGGCGTGCGGGCGCTGTGGGGTGAAGGCGCGTGGTAGGGCAGGTGTGGTGAGGAGCACCTGCAGGTGGAGTGCGGGCGCTGTGGTGGCTGAGGGAGAGAGCATGGGCACAGTGCATGCGGTGGAGTTTTTCCCCGCAAGGGGGGAGATTTTTCCCTTGTGCACGCCACCTCTTCACTTTTAAATCCTCTCTCTCCCTCAGTGCGCCAATCCAAGGATTTGCAAATCCCTTTCTATTTTTGGCCGGCCACCGTTGGAGAAGATAGCCCCAATGGCCGGCGGGGGAGGGGGAAAAGAATCGGCTGTTTGGGGAAATTATCCCCCCACCCTTGTTCTTTCTGGTTTTATTACCTGCACACAAAAATAATAAAATAATTAAGTTATAAAATGTTATAAACTCAAATTATAAGGCATACAAATATTGTATAACTTAATTGCCATTATTAACACACTTAAACTATACGATTAAATATACTTAGGCTTAATATTAGTCCATTTTAATGGACTCATCAAATACCCCCATGCCTAAGTTTTGCTAGTCCCTAGCAAAAATGAATAATAGAAGTAATCAGAAGACTCCTTCTGATCTTATTTCAAAACTTTAGAAATCCAGACAAATGTGAAGTGCTAATAACCTAGGTAACGGATCCAAGTGAAAGAGTCGATTCGCATTGGGAGTTCATACATCACCCTTGGCAAAAATTTCTGTCGAGATAGGCAACCACTTCCCTCGGGGATAAAGTAGACGATAATCTGAAATTTGACCCTGGCGCTTGGCTTAGGTAGGAGATAATAAGTTGAATGGATTTGTATTTGGTGGCACACACTCTACTGGTGCTACATATAGTCTAGTACTGCAGACTCTAGCTCTCTAGACTATTAGACAAGTCAACTCTGAGAGAGACTACATAACTGTGCTCTCTGATGTTCCTGGGCACTCTCTCTTTTTTTTTCTTTCTGAGATCACGAATCTCGCCAGAATTAGAAATTATACTCACTATTTGGTGGCCTCACATGGCATCTACACTTCAATTAAAGTCCTAATAACTCTATAACTAAGTTAGAGTCCTCAACCAGTATTCAGGCGATCAGAAATACTAGAAGGTAGGTATGGGTCATATTTGGTGGAACGTAATAGGTGTTCTGTTGCCTCAGAAACATTAGAAACTTCGACCCCTTTATTTTTTTTATAATATAACTATTTTTTTCTTTTTCTTCTTTCTATTTCTTCTTTTTCTTCTTTTCTCTCTCTCTCTTTTTTTTAATTTTATTTCTTCTTATTTTTGTTTCTTTCTCAATCAACACAACATGTTACAGACTTTTATTTATGAGGCATTATTAGGGATGATGACGGTCAAGAGGAAGTTGTGTGGCTTATTTGGTGGAAGTGCCTATTCTCGGCACCGGGAAAGAATGGATATGACAGGCGTATTTTTGACCTTTGACACTATTACCCTCCTTCAGCTGAGGACTCTATGAAGGACGGTCATAACCATCCACCATAGTTATAGCTTTATTAAGACTCAATCTCTGTGTATCTGCCTTATTTGGTGACTCTCAGGAATTCACTCAAAGTAAGCACCCAGAAACAGAGAGTGAAAACTATGCCTAACTCTGAAGTATCATCATCTAATTATCCAGAACTTAAGAGTCCTTGCACTAGACTTAGCACACCAGTAATCTCTCTACTTCTTCTCACAAATATGAGGTGGATTTACTAGAAGATAGTATGCCTGACTCTCTATGAACTGTCCAAGGATTCAGTAGGCTACAAATGCTCATTGGTTTTCCTCAAGGATCCATTACCAAATCTATGTGCACGTGAAATAAATGCACTGGATTCTAAACTTAAGAAATAATCCAGAAGAAGAACCTCCAATAACAAAGGTATTTTGCTAAGGACTAACCCATTCAGCTCTTTTCTCTTTTTTTTTTTTTATACTAACCTAAATGCATAAATACTTCCTAAAATGCAAATGCACTCCCCCATGCCTAAATCCTACAATGTCCCCATTGTAAAATTAAAACAGGAGGAGAAAGGAAAAATATCACCTGACACAATTTGCTGGGTTGCCTCCCAACAAGCGCTGCATTTTCTGTCAGCAGCCAGACTTAAAAGGAACCTGTAAGTCGGGTTCCAAACAGAAAAGGTTAGGCCCTAAGAATATGCGTAACAGTGCAGGCCTAGAAAACAGGTAACCACGGATGTTGGCGAGCTGATGATGCAATGTCATTCCAAATGCTCGCCAGAAGATATGAAAGCGAAAAACCTTGTTGGCTACCTTGGGAGGTCTAGGGATAATAAACGGAATATGAAAAGGGACCTCCCGAAACGGAATAGGTGGAGGATAACAAGCATCCTCCAGAGCAGGACGGGTTTTAAAAGATATACACATTATTAGTTCAAACCCTTGAATGGCGAGAGTAAAAGTACAAGCATCAATCCAAACTCGCCATTCTACCCTAGGATGTATTGGCCTGATATGTTCTCCAGCAAGAATGTACATGAGCAGAGATCTGAGCCAAGGATCGGTAAGGGAGTATAAGGGTTGTTTGTAGTGTTGGAGTGTAATGGTTAAGTCCAATGAGGGCTTAGTAGGTGTTAGGTCCAATTCCAACAATGATTCGAATTGTGTACACTCCCTAGTA
The DNA here is from genome assembly GCA_037157565.1 of Thalassia testudinum. Taxonomy (NCBI): domain Eukaryota; kingdom Viridiplantae; phylum Streptophyta; class Magnoliopsida; order Alismatales; family Hydrocharitaceae; genus Thalassia; species Thalassia testudinum. The sequence continues at coordinate 442,971 of JAZHRO010000030.1, read as the reverse complement.
GTAGACAACTTCAAGTTATCCTGCCTAGCATTAATGATCGGAGTCATATTTGAATCAAGGGTAGACTCCAAATTACAACTTTCTAATGGCAGGGTCAAAATGTAAGAATCATTATCATTCAGCTCATCCCCAGATTCGTTTGGTTCACTGAAATATTTGTCGGGGTGTATATGTGATTCATTAGGAGTTGGATGAGTATCCTCAATTATTTCTAAAAGAGGATCAGTCTTAATATTTTGGAGGAAGCTTATATCATTCGTTATTGTTCTCAGGGTATAGATCCTCAAATGACGTGTTTTGTCCCCGAGGGTCTCCCATAAACTTCTCATTTTGTTTGTCCTCCTCTAATATCAACTCCTGTTTTGATGGAGGATGACTCTCAAAAGAAAGGAGGAATCTAGATTTAATCATATTATTTCTATCGTCTGGAGCTAAATCCTCAAATGATAAATAATTCTCCTGTATTCACTCCAGATTTTCAGTCCAGGTTCCTCTGTTGGGGCATCCTTATCCTCTGAATTAGACTCTTCATATCCCTGAGACCAGAATTGATCATCCTCCATTCCCTTAGGGTCACCTTCATTAGGTACATTTAAATTCTCAGGATATTGAATGATAGGTGTTGATTCCCTAAGTGGAGGGTTAGGAGTAGACTCACTAAGAGTAGAATGGGAATCCACCAAATAATCAAGAGGGGAAGTGATAGGAACAATAATTTTCTCTTGCTTTTGAGTCCAATATAGTTTAGGTGGATAATCGCTATGATTGTTGTCCTTTAGTGGCTGCGTCCCATTGGGAGAGTCTAAATGATCGCTACATGAAATTGGATCCCTATTGTCATTAAGTACCTCAGAATTATTTTCATGATCATGATTGGATGGGTAGGGATCAGGATTATTGGGAACCGTGTAGCTAAGTTGTCTTATTTCTTTATTTAATTGTTGACTATTCCTCAACATCTCTCCCATTGATTCCATTATTTCCTTTTGTTGTTTTTGCATTCTATCATAAAAGAGGAGAGGCTACTATTATGGGGAGGATAGTCAATTTCAAGCTCTGGTTGCCTAAGGGTATCGGTGCCACCTCGACACGAAAAATCATGAAGGGTGGGAGGGTTGGGCGTTTGCATGGAAGTAGGGATTTCAGGATTGGAAAATCCTGCTCCTAGGCTCTGCTCAAAAGTGGGAGTTATCAAGCCAGTACTCCCAGGGTAAGAATGAGAATGATCCCATGAATTATCAATGTACTCATCAAAGGATGGATATGCTCGGAGCATGGATCTTGATTAAAAGATGGGAAGTATTGACTCTGATAATCTGAATGATAGGAGTAAGAGTAATCCATTTCTTTAAGCAAAATAATTTTAACTCTCTTAGGATTTAGCAAAATTCAGCAGAAAACTTCCTAAAGAGTTCTAATGTCAAAGCAAACGCAAATTCAACGGGACCTGTTTTTAGTAGATTGTAGGTCTTAGAGTTATATGTTTAGTTGGTGGCCAAACAAGTTTTGCAAAAAATTACGCTTCCTAGGCCAACCTTCGCTGGTGCCTATAACCTACTCGCAAGGGATGGAAGTCTCGAATCGAGCCCACACATGAGGAACCGAAGTAACTTGGTGGATAGGCTTGTTGATTTCCGACTAACTTCCCTTGTGGTGCAAAAGAGGAGAGGTAGAAATTTATCTAGTGACCTTATGTGAGGTGCACAGTGTCTCAAGTGTGCAAGCATACAATCGTGTTTTGATTTTTTTTTTTTTAAATTTCGCAAACAGGATCCTTTTGCACACAATTTTCAGTCACAGATTTTAAAGTCCAACCTCTTAACAGTCCCAATTTGTTTAAAGTGACCACTGAATTAATTTGATTCAAGCACTTTAGTGGTCTTAGATTTAGGTTTAATGCATATGCATGACAAGTAATTAATGCTTAAGAGAAGACGTACCTTACTCCAGCTTTCTTCGTGCAGTAATGAATGCAATGCAATAGAAAATAAACTAGATGTTGCTCATTCAGTCCTAGATGATCATCTTATAGATATGTAGCTTCTAGCAGGCATTTCGATTTTTTTTTTTTTTTAAATAATAATAACAAACAGACCTAATCTAACTAACTAACTGAAATGCAGTTTAAAATAGTTCAAATAATGCTATAATCTAAATAAATGGGAACACATTCCCAAAAATACCCAACAAGGGCCCAAAAGATAGTAATTTAAATTCGAATGTCTATCTAACTAAATCTAACTAAGACCTACTGCCTAAATCAGAAATAGGCTTCTCCGTAAGCCTAAATGCATGGGATCAAGGCCCACGTATTCCTGTTGTTATCCTCCAGGTGGCATCAAGGTCCACCAAAAAGATCGTCCCCGCCGTGAGCGTTGTTCACGTTCAAAGTAGTCGCTTTGCTGCGCCTCGTTGCCGTGTCAGATTCCTTGCAAAATAATAAAGATGATTAGATAATTTCGCAACTTAAAAGATTTAAAAATAATAAAGTAAATCTATTGCGTCTGTTGCCTCCCCGGCAACGGCGCCAATTTGGTAGGTCGACTTTTCGCTTAGCATTATAGTATTTAAGTGGTGGAAAAATCGACGAATCAAAAATAATGAAAATAACCACTCGTAGAAGAGCGGGTCGTGTCCACAGGGAGGCAATGATGCAATCAATACTTAATTATTTAATGTTATTTCGGATAGTGCGAAATTCCTTTTCAAATTGGACCTAAAATTTGAAGGAAAGTAGGTTTGTAATAACCTAAAAGGTTAAGGGTGTAAGTGCAATTTTCCCTCACAGAAATCCTCAATAACGGGATGAATTAATGCAATTTTCATGTAATGTGTACCATAGACAATTAGTACTTAAATCAAGTCCAAAATCAATGTTTAAACTAGCCAATATTAATACCATGTAATTAAAAAGAACTGAGTGAGTGAATGCAATTCTGCTAGAATATAATATTAATAAAAAAAATGAAATTGCCTGCAATGGCATTGAATGTAATTTCTAATTCAAATAAGAACAGAGCTTTTCCTCTCTCTCTTCCTCACGAGAGAGAGAGAGATCCGCTGGGGTCGACGCAGGGCTTCAGAGGACGGCGAGGTCGAGAGTTTTCTGACGGTGGCAGCTGCTGCGGCGGAGGTGGCCGGAGGTGGCCGGCGGCGGTGGCCGGAGCTTCGGCCTGTGGAGTAAGAGAGCAGCTGCTACTGCGGCTGTTCGAGCGGCTGTGGCGTGTGCGCCCACTGGTGCGCAGGCAGGAAGTGCCTGCTGGTGGCGTGGAGGCGCGCTGGAGGAAGTCTGGCTGCAGCTGGCGGTGGGGCGCGCTGGAGGAAGTCTGGCACGGGTGAGACGGTCTGCAGATTTGAAGGTGGAGGCGTGCGTGGGCGAGAGGGTGCTGGGGCGCTGTGGGGTGAAGGCACGCGGTAGGGCAGGTGCGGTGAGGAGTGCCTGTAGGTGGCGTGCCGGCGCGCGAGCGGTAGGTGATGAGGGATGCTGGAGATGTCGTACGGGCCGGCAGATGGTGTGCAGGATGGAAGATGAGCGGTGCGCGGTTGCAGGGAGATGGAAAGCACTGGCGGACGTGTGCTGGTGCGCTAGGGCGCGGCTGCAGAGGTGGTGTGCGGGCGCTGTGGGGTGAAGGCGCGCAGTAGGGCAGGTGCGGTGAGGAGCGCCTGCAGGTGGCGTGTGGGCACTGTGGTGGCTGAGGGAGAGAGCATGGGCACAGTGCATGCGGTGGAGTTTTTCCCCGCAAAGGGGGAGATTTTTCCCTTGTGCACGCCGCCTCTTCACTTTTAAATCCTCTCTCTCCCTCAGTGCGCCAATCCAGGGATTTGCAAATCCCTTTCTGCTTTTGGCCGGCCACCGTTGGAGAAGATAGCCCCAATGGCCGGCGGGGGAGGGGGAAAAGAATCGGCTGTTTGGGGAAATTATCCCCCCACCCTTATTCTTTCTGGTTTTATTACCTGCACACAAAAATAATAAAATAATTAAGTTATAGAATGTTATAAACTCAAATTATAAGGCATACAAATATTCTATAACTTAATTGCCATTATTAACACACTTAAACTATACGATTAAATATACTTAGGCTTAATATTAGTCCATTTTAATGGACTCATCAGAGCACTCTATCAAATGTCATGTCCCCGATATTGCAGGAAATCAGGGGTGCTCCTAGGTCAGTTTGCTTGAGCGGAAGGTTGCTTGATATTACGAAACTTTCTTGTTCGGAGAGCACAACCTTCCTAGGTGCTTGAGGTCTTGGCTTACACTTGGGTGTACAGGCATCCTTTGAAAACTTGGTGTAAGCTGGGATGTGCTTAACGGCTTCGAGGAGTGGAATATTAATCTGTACTTGCTTAAAGAACTCCAAAAGCTCCTCCGTTTCCACAACATTCTTCTTTTTCTTGATTGTTTCCAAGGCCTAAGGGTAGGGTGTTTGGATGTGGATCGGGTCTATTTATGGGTCCTTGGGTTTTTTTTGGTGCCTCTTCTGAGTCGGGTATATCAGCGGGTGAAGTCTCGGGAAGAGTCAACCATTTGGGATCCTGGGTTTTGGTGCCGCTTCTCAAGGTCACCGCATTTGCAGAGGCATTGGGACCATGGGTTGATCCTTGAGAAGACGAGAACGAAGAAGCACCAAACCCAAGGGGTGTTTGCGGGGCAAGCTGGACCATGTGAGCCTGCCCGGGATTGCCTTGGAACCCTTGCGAATTGGGGCCTCTGTTAATTATGTTTATTGGGTTTGGTTGTGGCTGGGAAGGTAGGGTTCCTTGTTGTTTACAGTCCAAGAGTTGGCTTAACTGTCCCTTTACCAAGGCCATTTCCTCCTGATGTTTCTGGTTCATGTCAGCCATCATCTTTATTAGGATGTCCATTTGGTTTTGTGGAGGGGCCGCCCTATTTTGATTATATGGGGGTCTAACTGGTGGTCCTTGCTGGTAGGGGGCAAGTGTGCCTGCTAGTTTGGCCTAGGGTGGTTTTGGAATTGCGGTGGTTTCTGGTTTGTCCAACCAAAGTTGGGGTGGTTACGCCAGCCAGTGTTGTAAGTGTTGGAGAAAGGGTCAGGTTTAGCATAACCTTAGACAGCTTGCACATCTTCAAGGATAGCCGATGTTGATGGAGAGGGAAGAGAGTAATCAAGGGTTAAGGGAGCAAAGGTCCCTCCCTGGAACGTGGTCAGGGGTTGTTCCAGGTTCAGTTGGGTTAAGGGCTGGACCAGGTCAACATTATGTGCTCCCTTTGCAGGGAGAAGGTCTGTAACGGGTTCCTGGTCTGGTTCAGTAGCTCATCAATCTTTTTGTCCACCAATTCCACTCGATCTAGTTTCTTGGCAATGATGTCCATGTCAACCATTCTAGAATTTTCTTGTACCTCATAAATCTTACCACGGGGTTGACTGGACCTGTTAAACTGGGTCATGGAGGCATTGTTGAGCGAATTCTCGCTCATAGACACAAAGAGCTCAAACGCGCTCTCCTTGTCCTTGTTCAGGAAGTTCCCCCCACATGAGGCATCGACGAAGTTCCGTAGGTTGCTGTCCAGACCGTGGTAGAAAATCTGGGCCAATTACCACCTTGGTACTTTGTGGTGTGGGCATTTCCTCAAGAGTTCATTAAATATTTCCCACGCCTCATGGAACTGTTCCCTACCCTGGAGTGTGAAGGTAGTACAGCTCTTCTGAGGGCATTGGTCTTTCCTATGGGGAAGAATTTCTTTAGAAATGCATGCCTTAGTTCTTCCCAGGTGGTAATGGGTCTACCTAGGGTTCTAAGCCAGTGAGAAGCCTTGTCTCTTAACGAGAAGGGAAACATCTTAATTAGAACAATGTCAAGGCTAATGTTCCTAGGTTTCACAATTCGTGCTATTCGGTCAAGATCCTCTAGGTGCTAGAAGGGGTCCTCATTTGAGCTTCCATGGAAGTGGCTCTGGATAAGACTTAAGACATTTGGTTTTAGCTCAAAATCATCTCCCCCTTTGGGGATCCTAAGGTGTGGCTCGACTCTAATAGCGGAAGGATTATAGAAATTGCGGAGGGGCCTTGGTTGATCTTGAAATGGTGGTACATCAAGTGGTGGTTGCCCTTGTGGGCCTTGGAAAGGTGGTGGTGGTTGCTCTTGTGGGTTCTGTACCCGGTGTATGGCTTGCATGATGATGTGGATCTGTTGTTGCTGAAGCCGATGGTTTGCATTAATTTGAGCTTGGATGATGGCCATTGTGTCTAGTGGGGGTTGATCATCAGCTTCATCTACCCTGGGTTTAGCCATGTTTCTAACAGAATCACGTCACCTAGATTCCTGTCCCAAAATAAACAACTCGGGATGCAGTGAGCGTCTCCCGTGCATACACTAGAGAAGAACAGGAGGGGATGCAGAGGGCGATAGATGCGAGAAATGTGTTCAATCAAGCAAACAAGCCTAGTCCTTATGGTGTATTCCTTAGGAGACCTAGAAATCTCACAAAGGGTGATTAAGTCCATAAGCATTGGACTCCCCTTCCCAAGGCTAATTTGGCCAGGTTGATTACGAGGGGATTGCAGGGAAGGTTCTTCCTTTGGCTTGCGCCTCCGGTTCCGTAGACCCCACAAGCGCGGTTGTTTGACACTGCCCCGCAGCTTAGTCACTAGATTCTACCAAAGGAATGAAAGCCAAGTGCCCAGCGAACAAAACCTCACCTTTCGAGACTTAACTCAGTCCTACCTAGGGCACGTCTACTCAGTTTTAAAAGGGCTAGGATAGTGCTTGTGCTAGGGTTATGTGATGAGGCATTGATTGGGGTGGTGCCTATTAATTTTCCACTTCATTGTGTGTGCTTCTATCAAAACATGATTTTCAAGCAAGGATTTTTAAGATGTGGTGTCTTTTAGTGTTTCATCCTTACTTTAGTGTCTTTTAGGGTTGACGTGTCTTAGTGTTTTCAGACAAGTTTCAGTGGACACGTCAAGTTTTGCACACAATTTGGTGAAAGTAGATTTCCTTTTATTGTGTAGAGGCTCTAAAACCCTAATGTACTCATCCTAATGATCATGCAGCTTCTATTAGATGAGTCACTTTTAGGGTTGAGTGGTGTAGCCCAAGTCAATCCATGGTGGCTTCACAAACACCACTTAAAAAGAGAAAAGAACACTCCAAGAATTTATTCAGAATGTTAGAGTGTACATTTTTTTTTGTTGGGTGATGTGTTAAGGATGTAGGTCAAGTAATCATACACCACGCCAATTTTTTTCAATTTTTACAAGTCATGAGTGAAGAATTACTCACTACCGATCTGATGAGAATCGCATCATGAACCCTAACTAGCACAATCTAACCTAGATATGCGAGAAAAAGCTCCTACATAACTCAAAGAAAGGCTTGACTCAGAGAATTCTGAGTTTAAGAATAAAACAAGTCATAAGGGGTAAAAATGCAATTTCACCAACACAATCTGCAAATAGGGTAACTCAGGGTCCAAACATAAGTCAAACTAACCTAATAAGAAGGAAAGCGGGATGATCTGATCCAACAAGGGCTACAACAACTTCAAGGAATTAAATGACATTCTGTAACCCTAAAACAAACCCACTTCAATTCAAGAGGTTCGAGGCAGGGTAAAAATCGACTAAACCCTTTAAAATTCATAGAAAAATAATCTTTAGGGTTTAGAACCTTCAATTTGGCCTTGGAAACCCATTTGACCTACATTGAGAACCATGCCCAATTAATGATTTAATTTGGGTTTTTACATAAATTAGCTGGTCAAACAAGGTCTGAACTAGAAATAAAATTCACCATTAAAATCCTTAGGTCCAATTTAATCATGCATAAAAACTTGAGCCTAAGAAGAAACCTTCTTGACCGACTTTGCAATTTGGTCCTCATCTATTACTTTTTGACCCTCAACTTTCGAAACCCTTGCATTTTGGCCCCTAGTTTCTTTGTCGTTCTTTGCTTTCAGGTCCCTCCTGCAAGTCTCTGTGCAGCGCCATGCTTCGGGGACTTTGCGCGGAGCATGGCGCCGCGCAGGGTGAGGGAGGTGTCCTGCAGATTGAACCCGGTGTTCCCTGTGACGTCTGCTGTCGCAGGGACACCGCCATGCCATCTGTCGATGCCCACACCTTCCGTGCGAATGCACGAAAGGTATGGGTCACACTTCCGGCCATTCTCCGATGAGGGAGGCACGTCGCCTCCCTGCGCCCATCCCTGTGCCCACCCCTCCGCCACCGCCTTTATAAAGGCTAGCATCGCTAGCCGATTCTCCCAGCTTGGTCCTGACGAAGTAAACCCTAACCCTTCCTCTCTTCCCACTCTGACAGAAACCCACCAGCTCCGGCGGCCCCTCCTCCTCCGTCTCGTCGCTCTGCTGCAATACCAGCAGCAGAGCCACCTTCGCCTGATCTTCCAACGTCGCGCCGTACCCAGCGCGCGCCCTCCTGCTCTCTTCCTCGCCGCCGCTCTCCCCCTCTGGGTGTTTCTTCTCTGGCGACAGTCGGTACGATTGCCACCCTGCTCCGGCCCCCTTCCTCCCTATAGGTAAGTAACAGTTATTTCCCTGCCCTCTTTCTTTTCCCCAACTTAATTCGCTTAATTACCCCTCGACCGCGCTTGAACGCCCTCACCTTCTCCATCTCCGGCCACTCCCCGACTAGTTGCCCCCGTCAATCCACCGCTCCACACAACTCGCCACCTACCCCAAAAGCTCCGCCTCACCTCACCCAACACCCCCCGCCCCTCCACTGCCACTCCACACCTCCACAACACTCCCCCGATCAAACCCATTTTTTCGGTTGCAGTCCGACCTAGGGCTGCCTCCAGGCACTGCCCCGCAACCTGCTATACCTCGCAGTACCTTCACTGTGCCATGGCGAAGGTCCCCCTATGGTCTGATTAGGCCGAGAGGCCCTGTTTGTGTTCGGCAGATCTTCAACCCCGGCCGCCATTGGAGACAAGGCAAGGAGCTTCCAAGCGAGCTCCAGGCCCTGAAGCAGCAGGATTCCAGCTGAGGCGAACTGGAGGGACTTGGGCGAAGGCAAGGAGCGGGTCTGAAAAGAGAAACGAGGGCGTTGCTGCTGAGGCCTGGTAGTGTCCGTCCTGCGGGTGCGCGGGCACGAGGGACAAAGTTTAGTCCCACATCGTGGGATTTCGAAGCGCCGCACACATTTAAGTTGATTTTGTGTTTTCACTTAAGCGCCTCAGAACATGGGGTGAGGTCCCCTCGCCCACTCGCCCGCCTCGTCCGCGACCCACGCCACGCGGACCTGGCTGACCCATTTACCCTGCCCTCCTAGCGCACCACCCACACCGGTGCGCCTGGTCACGGGTACGCTACCCGACCTGATAACCTGGCTCTAGGAGAGCTTCCTATGAGCGGTTTACAGAGAGGAGAGAGATGTGCGGGTAGAGGGAAGGGCTAGGTTTTGCTGTGCCTCGTGCAGGAACAGGGTGCGAAGGAAGAAGGTTCACCACTTGGCCGCAGGAAGAAGAAGAAGAGGAGCGGAAGAAGAAGCTCTGAAGAAGCCTTGCAGCTGAGCAAGGCAGAAGACCAAGGAAGAAGAAGAAGAAGAGAAGAAGAAAGAGCAGCAAAGGAAGAAAAGAGAGGGGAAGCACTGTAGCAGACCACCGTTTAAGTCGTCTGATTGCGATATCAGACGACGGATAAAGCCTCAGAGGAGATAAAGCAGAGAAGAAGAAAAAGAAAAGAAAAGGTTCCGCAGAAGAAGAAAGAAAGAAGATAAAGAAAAGAAGAAGAAGAACTGAAGAAAGGAAATGGAAGACAAGCAGAGGAACTGAAGACAACTAGAAGACCAAGGAAGAGGGCCCGTAAAGAAGAAAAGAGAAAGAAGAGAAGAAGAAGACAAGCAAAGAGAGAAAGAAGAGAAGAAGAAAAAGCCAAAAGACAGAAATCTATTTCTCCCTCTCTCTCTCTCTCTTATTTTTGTAATAAAGAAACATTGTACTTCTAGAATTCCAGTAGCTCCCTGAGTTCGACCTTGGGAAACTATTTCCGAGTAAAATTTTAATGGTAACGACAACCGTAGCTGTCTTATTTTATACCACAACGATATTACTGTAATAAGCATTAAAACAAACAAGACTAGCCACGGTTGCGAAAACGTCACCATGGTCCTTGTTGCACCTACTCCCTTGTTACCATCATGGGATGCGTTGCTTTGCCGTCCAAGCGCCGAATTCCTGCAACCATCAAGTAAAAAGGAGACAAGGCATTAGACAATGTGAGAATAGATGTGGAATGGAAGTGACAAAACAAATCCGTTGCCTCCCCGGCAACGGCGCCAAAAACTAACGTCGCTTTCATGCGTGTGTGTTAAGAAGTGTCGTTATAGTTCGCACTTGCAATGCCGATTTTAAAGTAAGGAAATAGATGTGAGTCCGAGTGTCGGTCTCAGGGAGGCATGAAAATCAGATTTTTCTTGTCACTTATCATCATGAAAATCGCGGAGTTTTGCTCGCGAAAAGGTGCGGGAGAAAAGCGAGGGCGAGAGAGAGAAAGAGAGAGAGAGAGATTAGGGTTAGAGTCGTTTCTTTCTTTAACATTCAACTTGGATAGGAAATAAAGTAGACAACTGAATGGAAAACAACTTCATTAATCATGCAGATTTAGTTCATAAATTACAACATTAGATACATGCTTAAACATAAATAAAGTAAAGCTTAAAAGAGAGGAAGAAAGAGAGAGAGAGGGAGGGCGGTGAGGCAGCCACGATGGTGGAAGAGGCTCCGTCGGCGGCTCGTCATCTTCGACGATTACAAGAGGGCCTAAAGCTAGCTAAGAGAGGGGTAGAGTAGTTGCAAGGGAAGTGAATGCCTTGAATGAGTGGTTGGAAGGGGTTTAAATAGGGAGAAGGGCTTTTTAAAAGAAGGGTTTTAGTGACGTTCGGGACGTCACTAAAACCCTTCCAAAAGCATTGGTGAAGCCCCCAGCCCGCCGGTCGCTTGCCCGCGCTGTTCTTCCTCGCGCTCGATCCGTGGGCGTGGCATGAGAACCGTTCGATCGAAGATCGGACGGCTGAGATCTTTGCCCGGGCGCGCTTGGATTGCATCTTGAGCGCGCGTGCACGTGGGCGTTGCCATCTGGCGTGCGCGCGCGTGGCCGATCACTGCCTGAGGGCACGCCGTGTGGAGCTATCGCCACCGTCCAAGTGCAGATCTACTACTGAATTTCGTCCGCGCGCCTCGCTGCCTTCGAATTCCCGCACAACGCGGCTCAAACCCACGTCGCGTGGGTGCAAGCGTGCGCATTAACCGCTGCGCCACATCCGCTGCTTTGTCGCGGCGACCGCGAGCATGCTCGCGGTTCTTGGCCATCCGATTAGAGATCGACGGCTGAGTTTTGATCTCCGGCTGAAGGTGGAAGCGGTGCGTGGTGAGCGGGTGCCACGTGGCGCATCGAGGGTCGTTGATCATCAGATCAACGGTCAGAACTTCTTGGGCCCATTGTGGGAGCTCCGGATGTTGGATATGACCGATTTTGAGTCCGTTGGACTCCGTTCGTCATTATGAATCCATCCATGTGGTCCGATTGCTCATCTGAGGCCTGCTTTGACAAGTGCTTATACAAATGGCCATTAATATTATTTTATAAGTAATCCTGGCATATGATGCATGCAATGCTCCCATTCTACTTATGTTGTGCCTTTTATTCTTAAGATGGGCCCTATTTAACAGAATTATCACCCTCATATGCAGTGTTATCAGTACGATACCAATGTGCGGCCTTATCTCTGAGTGAATGGGGGAAAAGCCTCATGAGCATTTGTTCTTCATCCACATTCCGTGATTTGGTGGTTTGAACTAGAGTGATCAAGTCCTCTAAATGTTGGAATGGGTCCTCTGAGCCAAGCTCGTGAAAGTGTTTAATTAGACTTAAAACTTGGGGCTTGATCTCAACATCAACGGCGGGGATCACAACGTCAGGACGATCCTCATAATTTGAGGGATTATAAAAATCCTTTAAGGGCCGAGCGGCCTGACCATTCATTCGTTGGAACAATTGTTGCATTTGTTGCAATTCTTCAAACTGCCTCTGAATCAGCTCCTCCTGGTTTGGGGGCGGGGGAGGTGGTTGTTGATCAGCCATGGAATCTGCTTGGCTATAGTTCAACCTTCACCTCTGGGAATGGTATAAAGATCTTTCCAAATGAGGGTTCAATGACCTCCTTCCAAACATACACTGGAAAGAAGTCGGAAGGACGGGAAAGAGAAGGGACCCTACAACACAAAAATACAAGCCTATCCTTAGGTTGGGTAGCCTAAAGGTCTACAGACTCTTAGAATCCATCCTAAGATTATGGATGATTTACTCTACTTATGTCTGGGCAATTCAACTAGTTAGAAGGAGGGACTGGGGAGAAGGTTCTTCCTTTGGCTTGCACCTCTGGTTCCTAGTGTACCCCCCAACCACGGTCATTTGACGCTACTCCCCTAGCTTGAAATCAGATTGACTAGTATAAGTAGGTTAATCATGAACAATCTCAATCTGAACCTCGAAGAGCGAATAAATCCTTATGGCCAACGTCTAATCAATTTTAGTTGGGCTTGGGATATTGGTGCTCTTGGAATGTGATGGGCCCTTAATGGGTTGTGCCCTTAATGATTTGTTCGAGAATGTGTGTATGTGCACAACCAAAATGTTTTCAAGCAAGATTATTGAGGATGAGGTGAATTTTAGGGTTCGAATCTTGCTTAGTAGCTTTTAGGATTCAAATACTAGGTATATTCAATCAAGTTTTGTGAGGTAGTCCAAGTTTTGAAAGCACGAGTTCAAGTATTTTTCCTTTATAAATCAATAAAATATGGAGTGCTTAGCTTGACCTAAGTATTGAATCCTATGGGGCAGCTACAAAATGAATCTCTTTTAAATTAGGTGGTGCAGCCCAAACAATTCAATCAATTGGCCCAAATGCACCACCGATTAAGGCACACAGAGATGATTAACCCAGACTAATTTCTACTCCTTTATGTGTTGATTTGTGTGTATCGGTTCCACAAGTCGGAATCCTGATTGAATAGATGAAAATCAAGTTAGGTTATGTGCCTTAAATGTGGGTGTATGAAGTGTGTATATTGATTCATCCCACAGAAAGTATCTTTTTGTTTTTTTTATAAAATGCGAGGGTGAAATGGATGAAGGTGGCAAACAAGACACACAAAGTCTATCCTAGGGTTTATGCAAACACCTAAATAGTTTGAGTCTTGGTTATGGGTGTGTCGACATAAGCTAGTGGGAGGAGGAATGTGGGGGACACTTACAAAGTACTCTACCCGCACTTTACTCCGGTCTACCGCACTTGGATCTCCATGCTATGGTACCTGCAAGACAGTAGATCAAAGACAAGCGAGGTTAGTGCTATGTAAATGCAAAGAAGCACATAGAACAATAAAGTAAATTCCGTTGCCTCCCCGACAACGGTGCCAAAATGATGAGGGCATGTTTTGCCTGCTTGAAATCGAGGTTACCAGTAACTCGTTGTCGTAGTTGCAAAACTCTTGATCAAATATAATTTATACCGAAACTCCAAGGGAGTCCCAGGTTGATCACAGGGAGGCGACATTTACTTTGTATGAAAATCGTGATTCGATTCATTTCTTTTTGGCATTTTAGGGTTTTGCTTTTTTTTTTTTTTTGAAATAAAATGACAATCAATCACACGAGAGAAATGGAATCAAATATGATATATTGCATGAATGTCAATTACAATAATCTAGAAAATAAAAAAAGAGGGGGAGGTGAGAAGAAATCTCCTGAAGTGGTTGTTCGGCGAGACGACGGTGCCTGGTGGAAGCTCAGATGAAGGAGCTGGGAAGCAAGACGATGGAGGCGAGATGCGGGAGGACGTCAGGTAGAGGAAAGCTTCAGCGCAGCTCCGGAATGGAGGTGGGAGGACGGCTCCAAGGCAAACTATGAATGGGGGTGGGAAGTTGGAGTATTTGGTGGGGCAGAGTTTCGTTACACTAATAGGTTCCTTGGGCGCTTGAGAGCAAGCTCTAATAGAGCGTTGGTAGGCTTGCTAGAGCTTGGGAGTAGGTGGGAGTAGAGTAAGTAGAGATGGCTTGGAAGGGAGGGGGTGTAGGTCCTTTTATAGTGGAGAAGAGGCTAGAATAGGCATGGGACTATTAGTGACCTCTAGGTCGTCGCTGTAAGTGTCGTTGTAGGTAGATCACGCCCGCTCACGCACATAGCTAGCCTTGCTGGCGTGCGAACATTAGCGACGGCTCTAAGCATCGCTGTATGTCTGCCAGGCTATCGCTGAAGGTTGGCGCCAACCAAGCATGCGCTTGCTCACTCACTCTCGCAATTGGTTAACGCATCATGCACCTCTGGTTGTGTGCGTGCTCGTGCACTGGCGTTGCGCTAGCTGTGCACGTGCCTGCGTGCTTGCGCTGCGCTGGAGCTGCGATTGGTGCTGCGCATGCCTCCAATTTCTGATTTTGGGGTCCGCGGGTCTCGAACCTGTGCCCCTTGATTCGCAGAGAGTGCTTAACCACTACGCTGGGCTCTCCCTTGCGTCGTTAGAGGCGTGCGGTGCAGAGGCTTCTTAGCCGTTGGATCAAGATCCAACGGCTGGGAATGAAAGTCACAGATGATGGAGAAGTGGGAGCGGGCGTTGCTGGCCGATGTTGGGCGGCCCAGATGGTGCCATGTGGCACCATTTGGGTCATCTATTCTTATTTCTTTTGTAGAGGGTGCCACTATGCTTAGATCGAGATGATTCCCACGTTGTCGGACAGTGATCGTCACTCCGGATCCATCCGTATGGATGTCGCATTTCCCCCTTGGCCGTTGATCTTCCTTGGACATCATATGATGCTATGGGACTCCGATCTAGACGATTTCGGAGGCGTTAGGCTTCAATCGTCGTCCTGATCAGATCCGTACGGTCTGATTGTCGATCCAAGGCCCTGAAATAAGTCTTCTCTCCTTACCATAAAAAGGACCTAATTAACCTAAAATATATACTACTCTAAATGCAGAATGATGCATGCTATGCAATATTTATAACATGAAATGCAAATCTAAGCCTAGGAACATGCTTGAATAGACATTTTAACCTAAATAGATGTGTTTACATCACTGCTCGCCTCCCTAACCTGAACATAAGTGGAAGTTGTTAGCAAAAGCTGAGTAGAGTGGCAAGTGCAAGATTAACTAATGCATTTAAATTTAAAAACAGTAAACATTTTAGGTAATTGTAAATGTTCACGCACTTTCATATTTTTGTTTCCATTTCTAGATACCAGTTGTTTAGTGTTTTGAAAATTCTAACAAAGGGTCTCAGTATCTCTTGGTTCACATGTTCTCTAACGGAACAATCTTGCTGTAGTTTTCCCCGCGATGTAGGACGTGCACGTGGTACCCTCCTGGCTGGGGGAACACCCGCGTTTGTCTTACACCCGATCTACCATCTCAAGGGTCATGGTCACGATGTAGCAGTGATTACGGCATGTGCGATAAACGTACGGGAATCTATCTCGCATTGGCACGCGGTCAGTCCTTTCCGCTAACGGGAATGCTCTAAGTCGTACAACACAAAACAGAATAGGGGTTGCACACCTCACCAGTCTGCATACCCTCTCCTGCCTATCTCAGTTGGCCCCACGAGCCTAATAGGAGTCGGTGTTGGGAGGCTATTCCTACCTTGGGTCCCAACCCAAGGAAAGGCTAGCTCTCTCTCTACACAAGGGGTGAATATCTCTCCTCGATACGTATGGGACAGCTCACCCCTAAACAGAGTCCGAGGATCAATCGTGCCACTATAGGCAAGTTATTTCATCATTATCCAAGTTTCATACTGTAGCAGGTAGATTATTCCTATAGTACACCTTAGTGTTCAAAAATGTCTTAACTATTATTGTTACCAAGCTCATTCGATGATAGTTCCATTCATTAAGAGAAATAAGCATCATTCACGTTTATGTTATATCAAACAAAGTCTATGTATTGAAGATGAACATGCATCATTCACATAGGGTTTATTCCATAACAAGCAAGCTCTATGATATCATACACATTTAGCAAACAACCCTAGATTAAAGTGTTAACTTAATACCAAACCCAAAAGGTTAGGGTGGCAGTCATCAATTCCGTAAATAGATGGGGCATTAATGACTTCAAACTTGTGTTTCAAAACCTAGGTTTCAAATGGAAATATCTAGTTTTGAACATTCATTTAGTCAAACCGAAGAAGAGTTGAGAAAGACCACTCTACCAAGGGGTATGGGAGATATGGGGGCACGAGTGACGGATGCCTCCGCAGGTCCCGTATGCACCATGATCTTGGGGCCTACACCAATTTAAGGGTCAAACGGGGCATCAAACATGTTGATCGATATTTTAGTATGCAAAAATAGCTCAAAACAGTGTAGAGAAGATTTTAAAAGGTAGGAAATTCCTAGATCTTTCCAACAATACTGTGATTGCATGATTCCGTCCTCGTTTGGGCCATGAACTGGCCCAAAAACCCTTCCTAGTTCACTTGAGGCCCTCCTGCAAGTCTCCCCACGCATCTCCCCACCCGAACTCGCTCTGCACGAGTGATGATTCCCCATGCAACTCACTCCTTGAGGCCATCTCTGCCGTAGGCACCTCGGGCAGGCCATGCCTCAGGCCTCCCACATTCCTGGATGTCTGAAGGGCACATCTACGGAGCCCCCTAGCCATCTGCAGGGTGTTGCGGATGTCCGATGAATGTAGGACTCACTCTCGCTTCGCGCATCGAATGCATCGCGACAGTGGTTGCAGCGCTTTGCTCCGCATGCTCCTCATGCTGCGCTCCGTTGCAACCTCTCCTCTCCCACTCGTCCTTCCTCTCCCTCAGTCTTTGTCTCTCTCCTACTCCCTCTCCCTCACTCACTGTTTGCAATGGCGAAAAGGGGTAGGGTGCACCACTCAAGGTGGTGTGGAGAAGGAGCGGTGGTTGCGTGGGAGGGGTTTTAAAGGGGTAGCGGGTAGGGTTTTAGGGCTCGTGGGGTTGGGGAAACTTGCGAAAATAGTCTTAGGTTCATAGAGTTGTTTACGTGGGGTCAAAAAGGTGAGAAGTAGGGCTGTAAAATTTACGTTAAGCTCATCTATGAGCCAAATAACTCGGATGGGGCCCTACGTGGGTTTCTTGGTGCATGAAATATTATGTGAAGGCCCCTATAGTTTAGGAAATCGCCCAAATGGCCCTTGGAGATGGTCATTTGAGTCTAAGGTGCCTACACTATGCTACAGAGAAAGGGGAAGAGATTGGGCTACCTATATGTGACGACGGAGGCAAGGAGGCGTCTGACGATGGCCGACCGGATGCGAAGAAGACGACGACGGCGGGAAGGTGGTTGGAGCGAAGAAGGGGGTTTGGAGACCAGCTTCTGTGGCAAGAAGCTCGACGAGGGAACGGGGAAGATGTATGTGCCCTTAGTTTGTAGTAAGGGGCGGGGACGAAGGAGGACGGAGCAGCTCCAAGGTCTTGTCATTGTCAGCATCGAGGAGAAAGAAGAATGGGGTAGCAATGTGCCTAAACTTGATGAAAAGAAACATAGAAGCACAATTGTGCTTTATAAGGCATAGGTCGTGTGAATTGATGCAGATTTGTGACCTTTCAAAGTTGTAAACGGTGTGATTTTGTGCCATTTTTTACCGTGAATCATGAGCCCCATAGATGGAATTAGGAGCTGTGATTTGCGTCAATAGATGTAGGATTGAACGAGAATCAATCCCAACAAATTTACTGGGATTTAGTCGCACGATTATGGAGATATGAATCTCCAAAGATTGCCCAAAGCTTGCATGAGGGAGCTTAGCTTGTTTGCTGAAGGTAGAAGATGGCTGACGTCATCATGATGTCAGCTAGGGACCTTAATGAACGAAAATTGGATTGAAATAAAAGGAATTTAAGAACTAATATGCAAAGTGGGTTAAGATATAATCCAAATAGTCTTAACTTTTTAGGGTAATCTAATTTAGATCGAAATAATCTAATGGTGACTTCAATTTTGGGTTTTGATGAAGTTTGATTGGTTAATTTACATTTTAACCTGAAATGAACTAATTGTTAACCTTGATCTTTAACTCAGGTCAAAATGTGTTCATTTTGTAAAATTGGATGTTCTAAATCTTAAGGAATATTTTTCAATGATTTTATAAGGTTTAGATTATATTTATTTCCACCAGAACCTTTTGAGTTAAAGTGGTGCTAAAATTAAGATTTTATTAATTGTAAATTGACTTATTTCATAAAATCCTTAAATCAATCAATGCAAGTCCACTTATTGGAAATTTAAGCTTACTTGACCTCAAATTAAGTACTGGTTCACCGATGAGTTAATTTGCACTTGTATTTGTCTGTTAAAATAACAGGATTAACCAAATTAAAAGCAATTCCATGTGATTCAGCTAAGATTGAATTATACCCTTTTATATAACAATTAGGTGAATTTAGCCTTGCAAATTAGTCAATTTGAGCTAGATAAAGAGGATGATGGTGTTACCATCAACTACCCTCGGTTAAAGCAATGCTGTTGTATTGAGGTTGTGCTACCCTCGATTTAAGTACTATGTCAGTGGATTTTGATCTATTGGGTCGATCGGGGAAATACTAAGTCGAGGAAGACCTAAGTGGTGACTTTTACCCTTGAGGTTTTCACCTAAAGGTAGATTATCTCATTTGTGGTGAATGCTATTTTTGTGATTGAAATTTTTATTTGTTCATCATATTTTATCACTCACTAGTCACCTCCTCTCTTGTGCAATATGCACATCTATCACTTGCGAAAGGGCATCATAGTTGATGATGCTAGATAGAGTAGTTACCTCATTGTGTGGTTCATTATCGTGGTTCCTCTTTGTGTGTATCTTTGTTTAGCGTGTGTTCTTTTCTCTTATTGAATATGGGAGTCTATTATATATGATTGATTACTACCTATTTTGGTTATGGGTACTCAAATGTTAATTCAAAAGTGAATGTCAGTGCCCACATTATTGAAATGATGATTACTTGATCTATCAAATTTATTGATTGTTGTTTTGATGGCAAGCATCATGTTTGGTAATTAATAATAATAATTAAGGTCAGACTTGATTATTAACTATAGTTTAACTTCTTCGATCAATAATTAATAGATTCCTACTTATAGTTTAATGATGTTTCTATACTTGTTATAATTGAATACTTCCCTCACTATAATAACAAACTAAATGAACCAAGTTTTTCATGAAACTTGTAATTTTGTGTTTTATTTTTGATTGCTAGAACATGGCAATCAATAGAACTTGAAAATAAGATATTTGATCACTATTTTGATTGCTAATGTGATTGGTTCTTGATGCAAAAAATCACATGATTTGTAATTAGGGTTTTTAAAGTCGTTGTAATACACGAAATCACATACGCATTTAAATTTCTATTCCTAGATAGGGGAGTATCTAGGGTCGTCCAAGGAGGCAGGTTTGCAATTCAAATCTCTTGCTTTTAAAGGAAACACAATATTTCTTTTTGGTATTTTAAATATATAATTTTTATGTTTTGAAATAATGAAGGCAAAATGCGAATTATTGACGGAAAAGAAACTAAAACCTATAATCATTAAGCTAAAACATAAGTGACAAATATGACCCCTCCCTAAGCTCACTCTGGGCATGTGGAGGCCTAGAGTAATTAGGGAGTGGAAGTGAAAAAGTGCTAGAACAAAGGTAAAGCAATTGCAATAGAAAATGAAAAGAAGGCAAATTGATTTAGCAGAATTTGTGTTTTACAAAAACATGTAGAGGAATGCTTCTACTTAAAATGGAAAATATAAAGCAATAAAAAAAACACAAATACTCTTGCAAAATTTGGTGAAGAAGGGAGTCCTCTTTCTCCAAGCCTAGCTGCTCCTTGGCTTGAAAAGGTCTCCTTCTCCTTCCTTGAATGCTCCTCCAAGGTGGATGCTCTCCACCTCAATTCTTTCCTCCAAGGGTGGGCATGTACCACCTTTAAGCTTCTCCTCCAAGGTGGCATGGACCACCTTCAAGACCTCCTCCAAAGGTCTTCCTTGGCTGGCTTCCCCTTTGGTTGGCATGGGCACAGGAGAGAAGGGAAGAGGGGGAGGCACCAAGGGGACAGAGTATCCCCTTAATCTTCTTCTTCTTCTTCTCTCTTGGGCGTGAGCTTTAGGTAGAATATCATAGGTATTTTGCTAGCCAAGGATGGGTTGTAAGGTGGTGGGTGTTGGTATTTTTATAGGGTAGGATGAGAGGGTTAAGGTGACTCTTGAATTGGATGGCTAAGATGGAAAGATGGGGGTGGTTAGGTGATCTTACGGTGGAGAATTGTTGGCGCCAAGTAGGGGGGTGTGAAGGTGGTGGTCATGGTGGTGAAGAGCCACCTAAAGGTGGCGCCAACCATGAAGGGATGCCTTGGTTTCGGCGCCACCATGAGGGCTTCTAGAAGGGGGGTTAGGTGGATGGTGGAGATGGGTTTAAGGGAAGATATGTGGTGGAGATGAAGGGGGTTTTGGAGGGAAAAAGTGGCACCAATAAGGAGGCTGGTTAGGGTGGTTTTGGCGCCACTTTGTAGTGTCTTTTGGAGGTAGTGGGTAGGCTAGGTTGGCACCAAGGTGAGGTGGAAGTAGGGTTAGCTTATGTGGAGCTTAGGTGGAGCTAGTTGGTGGAGTTGTTAGGTAGGGTTTTTAGGTGGTAAAAGCCAAGGGAGCTGGAGCATAGCTAAGATAGCTTAGCTAGTAGTGGAGTAGAGGAGGAGGTATTGGAGCTAGGGTTTAAAGAGAGGAGTTGAGGAGGAGAAGCCTAGAGCTTGAACTGGAGCTGGTAGCTGCTGAAGAGGGTGGCGTGGAGCTACTCTAGCTGGCTTAGCTTGCTAGTTCTTTGCTAGCTACTAAGCCAAGCTAAAGTGAGCTAGCTTCTACCATAATGAGCTGAGGTGAGCTGGGTCTGGTGCTCCCGGGGAGGATCAAGCTGGTTGAGGCAGCTTAGGTAGCTTAGCTCAACTAAGTTGAGCTAAGCTGAGTCCCCGGGAGTTGGACTTGAGCTTCCTAAGCTAGAATAAAGTCATCTTTAGCTGGTTGGAGTTGAGTAGAGCTGGATGTGGTTGGACCTGAGTTGGGGTGAACTCCAGTTAACTCAGCTGAGCTAGCTAGAGCTCCTTATGGACTAATGGAAGCTAAGATGAGCTAGATTCAGCTAAGTTGAGCTGGATCTAAGCTGACCTAAGCTAGGGTGAGCTAAGATGAGCTCTCTTGAGCTGCCATTCAGCTGAGATGAGTTGAATGGAGCTAGGATGAGCTAACCCTAGTCCAAGTGAGCTGGATTCCAGCTATGGTGAGCTGGATCAAGTTGAGTTCCAGCTAGTCTGAGCTTCTTCTTCACCAATTGCCTTCCTGAGTGCTAGGATTTTAGGGATTTGTATATCTGTTCATCCCTAACAATCACAAAAAACATTAAAAAGGCAAGAAAAATGCAATGCATACCTAGCCTAATTTATGACTAAATGCAATCCAAAGAAACCCATTTGCGAAGCAAAACCCTAAGAGCTAGGATTGTTTTAATGCAAAAGAATGATGATAAACTAGTGTTTATCAGTTCTCTTTCTGGTGCTTGCAATATGAACTTGATGTATAAATGTTGATACCTTGGAATATCATGACATAAATAACTTGAATCCTATTGGGCCTTGGAAACCTTAACATGAGAATCTTGATTATTTGATCAATGGTGACATCTTAAAAATATGAAACATGATAGGTGACATGAAAGTGCAAAATAATGATCAATAACTTAGTTATATATTGTGGAATTGATTTATAAATTTAAATAACAATGGATCTGTCAGGATAAATGAATATTCGATAACGGGTTTGGTCTTACTGTTCGTTCGAGTTTGATTGCAGCATTGGTCAGAATTTAGACTAGTTGCGTTGGTTAAGGAGTTGCTGGCCTCACTGCTACTCATAGTTAGGCTTAATGCAGAGTTCTTTGCTCGGGTGTTAGAGTTAGTTTTGCTTTCTTTTGGCTAGTGAGTAGAGTAATGTCCGTTTGTTGATCAGCATGTCTAGCTATTATGTGTTTTACACCACATGACATAGGCACCACTTTGCCTCACGATGATCTTGGAGTGATGGAATGAGTAGTGGGATGAGCACAATGGACCCTCCTGACTAAGAGGATTTCTTGTATCTCTTGCAGTTCTTGGAACATCTCATTAAGATTGTCTTGTGCTTTTTGAGGTGTTAATTGATATAAAAAGGACTATAATTACTTAGGGTAGCACACATAAGATAATCAATGAATAAGGACTATAATTACTTAGAGTAGCACACATAAGATAATCAATGAATAATGGTTAATTAACAATAGCTTGATAAATGGATTAACATGTAATTAGTACCCATCTCTTTTACTTTATTTTATATTGTTCATTTAGTTTTACTCTACTCAACTTTGGAGCGATTAGTTCAAGACTTATCTCGGCACTAGGAGACGGTTTGTATGGATTGTAAATCTATTTCATAGTTGTTTTGTTTACTTTCAATTTTTTAGTTTATATACTCCTAGATTGTTAGATTATCTTTTACTTTCAGTTTTCTGGACTTTTAGTTGTGATTATTTACTTCTAATCAGTATTTATTTCTTTATTTAGTAATACTTTATGCTATGCTGGTTATGATTATGTATTGGCTAATTATGATCCTGTGATTTGGATAATATTTCAAATTTGATGACTTCGGTTCCATCAAGTTTAGTTTATTGGTAGACCTTAGGTTGCTACACATATGGACCATAAGAGCATGTTATAAATAAATAATTATGTCAATCCATATTATTTGTTCATTATTGAAATTTTGATCATCCACAATTGTCATTGTAAGGGCTCAATTTATAAGCATTAGATTATTGAATTGATCTTGATGTTTTAAATTAATCCAGAATGCTTTTTGATCCATAATCTTAGTTATGGGAAGTTGTTTGAGAATTAAATAAGGACTATGGGATCAATACAAATCCTATTTACCTAGCCTATGGTCCTATTTGCAACAATGACATGGATATAGGGCTAGATATTTCACTAAAATGAGACTTTGAGGGCTGTCGCGTAATGAAATAATTTTGGGGGATTGAATTTTAACTTTTGGTTTGTAGTGGGAGGGATTAACTGTAAAAGGGATGAGGAGTATATAAACCCTCCTCATTCCTTAAGTGGTGCATAAGTCACTAAACACCACCTCAATTTTCCTTCCCTTCCCTCACCTCCACCACCTATGACACTCCTCTCCTTTACCCTCTCCTCAACACATTATCACCTCCAACTCTTCCTCATCTCAATCTTCTCTTCCTCATCAACCCTTCACCATCTTCCTGTCACCACCTTCGTAGAACCCAAATTTCCATTATTGATTGTTTGGTTCATGGGAAGAAAGGAAGAGAAGAAGAGGAGATTGGGCTACTTCTACTCATGGTCATTTGATATGAGGGCCTTTTAAGGGTGGAGAAGGAAGAATAGGAGGAGGAGGAGGAGGAGGGGGGGAAGACTTGGCTTCACTACCTTCATCATTATCTTCTTCTTCAACCAAGAGAAGAAAGGAAGGTATTCATCCCTCTGTGGTTATTCCTCTCTTTTGATAGCTTTTATGGCTTGAAGTTTTGAGATTTTAATCAAGAATGATTTTAGATTCATCCAAAAGATTTTATTTGATATGAGGTTTTTACTTGTAAGGTTGGGTGTTTGATTATGAAGTCATGGAATTTTGGGTTTATATAGTAAAGCTTTTGCTTAGTGAACCCATCTTATTTGTTAGTTAAAAATGCCTTATTTATGATAAAAAAGGTTTCCTGAAGGTGATTGAATGTTTAAAGAAATTTTCAACCAAATTTTCTTAGTTAATTTAAAAGAGAAGCTTGTTCATTTTCAGAAATATGTGGAAAAGGGGAGTTTTAATTGATCAAATTGCATATTGTTTGATCAACTTTTGTTCCTAAAGTAGTGTAAAGTTACTAGATTTGATCGATCAAATCCAGAGTTGATTAATCAACTGCAATTCTAATCGATTGAAACCACTCACTTACCTTGATTGCTTGTATTTGTGTGATTCACGCGTGGTTCTTGGTAGCTAGGGTTTGGAATAGCTCAATCTGATTTGGTTTGATATAAGATAAAAGTACAAAATTGATGATTTTTATTGACTCGTAATTTGACAATCCATTTCCATGCCTTTAAGAAATGAATTAAAACCCAACATGTGTTTGATAAGCGTCAACATAGCTGTTGATGAAACCCATGGTGTGACGACTGTTAATCAGAAAAGAGTATAAAAAGTAATTAAGGAGATTACATAGGATTAATCACCCTATATTACTGAACCAAAGGGGTTCACCATGCTCAGGTTGGATGCCTAAGAGATGTTGGTAATTGTCAGTTTCCTATAGTTAACCAGAACTTGGATGGTTCTAGGTTACATTGAAAGGATGTAAGCCAGCCACTAAATGAGGTACATGGATCGATGGTCTGGCTAGCTTCCACAGATGGATGACATTGGGGTACCTAAGACTTGTTGCTAGTGGTAGTTGGGTTGAAGTCTGGATGACACCTACAAGTGGCAGATGACTTTAGGATGCGAAAGGGGTGACAAGATCTGACTTTGTCTGAGGATAGATTGAGAAAGTCATGCTAGAGACTACTGCTTCTAGCGAGAGAAATGGTGTGGCCAAAAAATTTGTCCTTCCCCCGCACTTGAAGATCTGGGACGATCAATGACCTATCCTTGATTGATCTGAGTCAATTTTGCTCATCAAGATATCAAGGCATTGGCCTGAGTAGCTCTAAGAGCCTTGACTCTTTTAACTGTTGTCAACAATGTTCTCATGTATTGAGAATGAGTATGCCTTAGTCTAGGATCATGAGTATGAGCGATTTTTCCATTGATCAAGGAAAGACTTTACATACTGGGAGGTGTTAAGAGGAGGATATGTCTACATCACCTCCCATATGGAGGGATGCTTTCTGACTGAATTGACTAGTGAGGTGAGTTCGAGGATATTAATTGTTTAGTAACTAAAGGAAGTCTTTGTTAATCGTTGGATTTGGATATTGGTTAAATCATGGTTACACATTTATATACCATCCAATTCTCTTGTTTATAACTTGGGTTAGTCCTTATTGGGCCATTTGGTTCATTCCTATTTGTGACCCAGTTTCAAGGCAGGATGCCTTGGAGCTACACCTTCCAAATGAGAAGGCCTAAGCAGGAGTTTCTAGAACAGGCAAGGTGATTGCACAGCAATCATATGACCTAACCTACATGAATTAAGTTAGATTCTAGAATAACTTAGGAACAATGCATGCATAAGCATCATAAATTGCATGGTAGTCAATTTGGTAGCATTATAGATAACATTGCCATTTTATGCCCTAAAAGAGAGACAATATTGATTGCAGATGATTCGAAGCCACAAATGATAGATCAGACTGTACAGATCTGATCAGGACGACGATGGGAGCCTACCACTTCTGAAATTATCTTGATTAGATGACCATAGCAACACATACAACCCGTAGAAGATCAGTGGCCAAGGAGCTAGGTAGTAGAGATCCAAACTTCAGATGTCAAATCTAACCACACGGATGGATCCGAATCAACAATCGCAGTCCAACAACGTAAAGATCAACATGATTGGAGCCCTGTAGCATCATCAACAAAGGTGGGAAGATGAACTGACAGGATGGTGCCACGTGGCACCATCCCAGCAGCCCATTGCCACGCCCCAACCACTGAAGGAGAAACATGGGCCGTTGGATCGCCATTTAATGACCATGAAGAGGCCACGTCGCCCCCGTCGCCATGCTTGATTAACTGAGGAGTCCATCTCAGCTGTTGGATTTCCATCCAACGGGTGAGGGCAGCCACGCCTAAATCCTAAATGCGACACAAGAGGCATCACAACACAACGGTTTGCGCCCTCACACACAAGTGCGAGGCGCGGGATCAATTTACGTTAAGTGCGAAATCAGGAAAGGCGATGGCACTCGAACGTGATTTGACCGTTGGATCAGAACCAGCGGTGTAGATGCGACTGCGTGGCATGATGGTGATCGTTGGATGAGGCGGTGTGGATCATGCGTGCGCTAACGCTCGAACTAATGCTCCGTTGTACGTGGGGTCTTAAGGCGGTGCGACGCGCGATGAGAGTTGTCCGATCATCAGTTCGGACGATAGAGTTTGAAAGTGCACGATCGCGCGTGCGAGGTGCATGCGAGGAGAGAGAGAGATGCGGTGCGATCACGATTGAAGGGCCTAGCGGCTGCCACATGTTGACGTCTGAGGCGATCAACACGTTTAAGGTGCGATAGAGGTCCATTTGAGGTGTGATATGATCTGTTGATCTCTTGATCGATGGATCCAATCAATCCAAGGTTGTTGCATGAGTTGGGGGGCCAAAATACCTACTTTGCCCCCCATTGAAGCTATAAAAAGAGCCCCAAAGCCCCTAGTTGAGAGGCAACTCCCACCAGACAACTCTCCAACCTCTCCCTTTGCAACTTCTCTCCGATCTTCTTCCCAGCGCCTTGGATCTAAATTGCTGCCGCACTTCTCACAAGCATCCCACAAGCGATGTCGTCCTTCATCTACTCTCTCTCTCTACTCCTTAGCATAGTTACATTAGATTTATGAGACATCCTCTTGATCAATAAAATGTTTTTCTGATCTTATGAATGCTTGTCTATATATACATATATAAATATATAAATATTTGCTTACAATGACTTTATGAAAAGCTTTCGCATAAAAATCTTATTTTTGCCTCCCCACGAATGACTCGGTACTCACTGAAAATCTATAAATGTTATTTGTTCCGACGCAATTCGCAACTACAACGACAGAACTAATCTTTTACGCGTCTCGGGGTTGAACACAAGGCAACACTTCTATAGAGTCTTGTAGCCCATAAAAAAGGTGATAGTGGTGCTTCAACCCTCGAAATTACAGGTGGACCCTTCTACTCACTCATCATGGGAGAAAATCTCAAAGTTTTGAAGGGATCAATCCAATTGACACCTGGTATTGCAGAAGTGTGAAAAAAGGCATTTAAAATTTTTTCAAACTGTAATCAAATCGATGCCAAAACTTGATCAAGCAAAAAAACAAAATGGCATAATAATCAAACCGCATGATTGGAACTAATTTCCAATCATTCCAGGTTCCCATGAGATAGACGGTTATATCTTGTGAGTGAAGTAGAATAGCACCCCACATGCGGTGACTCCTACAGTAAGTCCCAACAGACCTAAAACCCCTCCTTGACGGGTAGATGAAACCCTTTGTGTTAAGGATGTCTAATCACGAATGAGTCCCTCGAAGGCCATTGCGATTATCATGGATGACAATCCTCCTCCTCCTTCCTCAGCAAGAACTCATGTTCAGGAGTTACTGAAAGAGAATACACAGGATAAGATGACTGGAACAACTTCTAGAAGTTTGATGGCTTTCTTCTTAGATGTCCAGCAAGGTCTCTGGACGTCTGTTAAAGCCACCATACTTTTAATACGATGATCAAAGTGTAATTATGAAGAAGGGAGAGCACAACCACCTCTCTCTTCTTCTCCTCTTCTCTCTCTTCACAATGGTGGAGGCACTTATGGATAATTGTGACTGAATTGAAGGATTAGGGTTTTGGGAGATACTTATAGAGATCCAACCCTAATCCTAATATGATGGTAGCCCTTGGATCTCCATCCAAGGGTGGGGATAAATCCTATTTAAATTTTATAGGGTATCCTAAAACAACTTATGAGATATTTCGTTTTAGTATCTAAACATAAATTAATTGTAATCCAACCCTTGGATTTCAACCTAATTAAATTAGGTGCAATTAATAACCAAATCAAATGCAATTTAACTCTTTAAATTACAATTGATTTATCCTACAAGTAGGAACCTATAAAAATCATTATTAGTTTCATAATGCCAATAGTGAAGTATTTAGGATTTGTGGATTTATGGTGCTATAGCTCCCTAGGAATTCCAAATACTTGTTAATCCTTCACACATGGAGGAAATTAGTTTCAATTAATCCCATTAGACTGCTGTCAATCCTCCTTGGATAACATTATTCTAACATCTCTTTGTATTATTGGGATGAGAATGAAGACCAGATTCTTTCCCAAAGGTTTGTTTTCTTCTCTTTCTTGCATTGAGTCTAATTAGGACTCTGCAACCACATATGGAATAGTTGTTTCCCAATATACTTGGAGTGAACTCATTCCTTCAATCTATCACATTCACCTATCTAACAATTTTCTGTGATTCTCAAGAGATCATGCACATCTTGTCTATTCCCACATACACCAACTTTCTAGTATCAGCACCAAGGTAGGTGCATCTACTATTGGTCTACCAAATGCATGTGTTCATGAATAGAGACACATATCTATCTCAGGTCAAAGGATATGCCTTCCCCATAATAGCATTGGAGAAGGATTTTAGCTATCTCTTTTTTCATTAGGTTAACTCCATAACCCAACTCGTTTGACAGATCTGAATTTATATTCAGAACATCAATCAGGCGATGGCCTTTAGAGAAGGTTGCCATCCCAACTTAGATTGAAAATAATTGATCGATCCGATGGTTTCTTGATGTGCTATCGAATTCTCTAAACTATTTAGATCTCTAAATCAACAACATACATTATGTTTATTTGATCTGACTAAGTACAGCACCCCATTCGTACTAAAGGATCCAATTCATTTATTGAAAAATAATCTAATTTATTTTATTCAGTTGAAAATGTAATCATATTACATTATTTAGATGACTATCTTAGGGTATACAAAATCCAATAGACTCTCATTTGCCTTTAGAGCCATTCTGGAACCTCTTTTAACCCCATGCTACATGCGTGTTGATCAAATGAGTCTCTAATTAAAGCGTTGAGCAGCAGATTAATGACATTAACCACATAGGCCACGTTTAAGATGATTACATTGCGATGCTTGGAGATATCCCAGATGATGTGTATGTTTGCTCATTTGATGAGAGAAAGGCCACTTTGCTTACATAATGGCACTCAGGTTGTCGCACAACAGAAGGATTGGCGAATGTATCAAGGGAGCTATGCCAAGCTCCTCGACGAACTTGCATATCTACACCACTTCCTTCGCAGTAATAGATGCAATGATGCATTGGGCTTTTGTTGTTAAATCAATCGTGGTATCCTGTTTATGAGAGTCTCATCATGACCCCTAACTAGCTTATTTTGACCCAAGAAAGAGAATAAGAGCTCCTACATAACCTAGAGAAGGGCTTAACTCAAGGAATAAGTGTTCTGAGAAGAAAACATGAAATAAAAGTTAAAACTGTAATTTGACTATTGTAGTACATAAACAGGATTTCTCAGAGGCAAAATATAGGTCAAATGTTCTGAATAAGATAAAAAGTAGGTTGGTTCAATCAGAAATGGGTTCATGTGTAATCCAGGAATTAAATGACATCTTGTAACCCTAAAATAGACCTGCTTAATTCAACAGGGTTCTGGTCAAAATAAAAATCAACTAAACCCTCTAAAATTCATGGAAAAATATCCCCTAGGATTTAGAACCTTCAATTCGACCTTTGGAACCTATTTTGACCTAGATTAGGGTCTTAGCTCATTAATTGACCTAATTTGGGTTTTTATGCAAAAAGTCTAGTCAAACGTGGTTAAACCTAAAATCCAACTTCACCATTGGATTCCTTAGGCCTAAATCAGGTTTGTACCAAAATTTGAACTTAAGGGGAGGTCATCTTGACCTACTTTGCAAATTAGTACACCCAATTACATTTTAGCCCCTATCTTTTAAAAATCATTACACAAAACCTCCTAACTTCCTCGCCACTCTTACAAACAGGTCCCTCCACCATTAATGGGGAGGAATCCTTCTCCGGCGAGGAATGGAGGGGGAATACTCCATGATTCCTCAGAGATCTCCTCCCAGATTTGGAAGGGAGATTCTATGAGGAATTCCCTTACATTTGAGTTCAATTGCAATCTTTGATTTGCATCCAATCTCTCATGCGAACGCACGAGAGCTTTGGATCTCCAACTACCTTCCTTCTCCGGTGAGAAGTCGATGGCAGAAGGCTTGCCCTCCATGCACTAGAAGCTCGGCCAGCAACTATAAAAGGATCCCCGGTCCTCTGCGAGTCTCTCAAGCTTAATTTAGCTGCAGACTCCCTCAGACTTCATCTCCCCTCTCTCCGGCCAAGTAGCCTGCAAGCTCCGGTGATTTTCCCTCCTCCCTCTCGTTGCTCTGATACCATACCAGCAGCAGGGTTCACTTTGCCTCGTTCTTTCGTGTCGCGCTGCACTAGCGCACGCCTTCCTGTCCTCCTCCTTGTCACCGTTATCTCCCCCTCAGGGCCGTCTCCTTTGCCTCCCCTTCGCTCCAAGTACTCCAGATAAGCTCCTTGTCTTTTACTCTTTCCTTTCCCTCATTCTATTTCACAAAACACCCCTCGACTGCCACTGTCCGTTCGCATCTTCCTCATCTCTGGCCACCCTCCGGCGAGATGCATCCGTCACTCCATACCTCCACACGTCTTGCCACCAACCTCACAACCTCCGCCACACTACACTGAACATCATCCACCCACTCACAGACTGCCTACACCACCACAAACACCCCTGACCTAACCCATAAACCCGGCCACAGAGCGACCTGGCATGCACGCCTAGGTCGCCTCACGGCTTGCCACCTATCGCCTCACCTTCGCCGTGACATGGCGAAGGTCCTCCTATGGTCTGATAGAGCTACAAGGCTCCTTTTGTGTCGTGCAGGGTCGAGCTCCCATCCACCATTAGCAACGGCTCGAGCTCGATTGTTCTCCAGCTCCAGGCCACAATCGTCAGGTCCCAGGCTTCCAGACTGCGCGGATTGAGGGTGAGAGTGAGTCTAGCCTGGTAGCAAGTGCTGTGAGACCTGCAGTTATGCTGATTGTGAAGTCGCTCTCCTACAGGTGTCAGCAGAGGCGGGTGGGACTTTTAGTCCCACCTCGGTAAGTCGTAACCTTTTTGAGCAGTTTAAGTAGATTTTGTGCTCTTTGCTGTTTGCCTCGAATTCACTGGGGTGAGGTCCATCACCTCACCTATCACACCTCATTCGCGACATATAACCCGCGGACCTGGCACTCGGATCCGATTAACCCCTTCATGCACTCCTCACGCACGACACCCACGCCGATGCACTTGGACCCAGGCTCGCGACCGACCCGATAACCTGGATCTGGGAGAGCGTACCGAAGAGAGCTATACAGAGAGAGAGATGCGCGGGGAGGGTAGGGGAATAGGTTTTGTTGCGTGGTGCTTGTGCAGGAAGAGAACGCTAAGGGAGGAAGAAGCACAACAAGGGAAGGAAGCAGGACTTAGCCACCGCAAGAGAAAGAAGAAGAAGAGAGAGATCAAGGGGTAGACAAAGAGGAGAAGCAAGAAAGCAAAGGAAGAGGAGGAAGAGAAAGAAGAAGGAAACTAAAGAAAAGACAAGGCCCGGACTTAGCTGCAGGAAGAGAATCAAGAAGAGAGAAAGCAAACGACGAAACAAGGAACAAGAAGTAGGAGCGGCTAAGGAAGAAAAAGAAAAGGAAAACAAGAAACCATAGCTGCAGCAAAGCAAAGCAAACAAAAAAGAGAAGAGACTGAAGGCCACTTTTAAGATGTCTGAAACAACATCAGACGTCCAATTCTTTTTGAGCATTTTCTCCATAACATTATCCTGTCATTTTTGTTGAACTAGTCATTGCCTTTTATTAAAAGTTGTGTTCTCAAGTTTTGGAATACTTAAATTGCTCCTTGTGTTCGACCTCGGATACTTTGATTTTCGAGTTATAAATTTTTATTTGTTTTCGCGGAGAGTTCATCTATATTACAACGAGATATCTATTAAAACATGATCTAGTCACGTAAACACCTATTTCTTCTCCAGCACACATGATGGCATCGGCATCATTCACTATATTTAGCCTAATTTTGTTAAGTCATAAGGATAAATTCACCTAATTTATACATAAAAGGGTATAATTCAATCAGGAAGGATTAGAGGAGAAGAATCACCAAACGAACCGAAAAGGTAGCTAAATAGGCCTAAACTAGTCAATCTATGATTTTTTCTTAAAATCAAGTTAAATAAATAATGATTAAACCCTAATTTTAACCTAACTCAAGCTGATAAGATTCCAATAGAAATAAATGTAACCTAAATTCGTAAAAAATCATCTAAAAATATTTGGTGAGGATGAGAACAATCAGTTTGACAATTGGAACCTATTGACCTCAAATAAAAACGTAAGCGGGTATTTGGTATATTTTGGGTTAAATTGTAAATTAACCATGCATACAACATCAAAATATAAA
This sequence comes from Thalassia testudinum, assembly GCA_037157565.1. Taxonomy (NCBI): domain Eukaryota; kingdom Viridiplantae; phylum Streptophyta; class Magnoliopsida; order Alismatales; family Hydrocharitaceae; genus Thalassia; species Thalassia testudinum. Next base: position 410,632 of record JAZHRO010000030.1, on the reverse strand, counting down.
TTGAGATTACCAAATGATTCCGTAGGTTCTAATTATGCTATCATAAAATGTTGGATCGATTTGGACCTCATTTGCTCCTACTTTGCATTCAAGTCCTTAAATTTTAGAATCCTTTCAGTATGGTCCAAAATCATTACTTTTAGGTCCTTTTCTTGCATGACGGCGGTCCCTGGTTGATGTCACGCTGACATTTGCTGTCTTCCTCCTCATCTCGCCTTTGACTGATATCTTTGCCAAGCTTTGAGCTCGATTTGCGGCACCTCAACTACCCGTTAACCGCGACTCCTAAAGAGGACTTCTTCCTCTCCTCATTCTGCACCCGCCGACGGTTGTTTCGCTGTCTTTAGCCACCTCTACTATCTATTATCTCCTGTCAATGTGGGTGTGGTTGTTGCGAGTTCGACCAAGTGTTTCTCGCAACTGCAGGCCTTCTGAAGTGTGGAGACTCTTCTATAAAGACTCGGCCGCCTCTTCTGAAGCTCCTCATATGGAAATAGCACGTGCAACACCCATCTTCTTCCTCCTTTGCACGTCACCATTGAAGTACCTTGAGGTCTTCTTCAACTCTTTGCTCGGCTGGCTCTTGCCACCAAACGAGAGCTTGGCTGCCTTCGTCTCTCTCTCACCGTGGTCCCCAGCAAAGGAGGTGGCTCTCCAACCCTTCCTCAACCTCAATCTCTCCCTAATTTCCTCGCTGGAGGCTCATCATAGCCAACGATATTTTATTCATTTTCTTTCAAATAGTATTCTCATCACAGCCCAACGTAATTACATAATCACTAAGAAGGAACTTCTGGTTGTTGTCTTTGCCCTGGAGAAATTTCGGTTGTACCTTCTCGGGTCCAGCATTATCATATACTCGCCAAGAGGAACGCGAAGCCTCGCCTGATTCGTTGGATCTTGCTTTTGCAAGAATTTGATTTAGAGATTTGCGATAAAGCGGGAAAATAGAGCGTGGTAGCAAATCATCTGTCTCGCCTTCCCTCGCCTATCATTGATCCTTCGATACCAATTACCGAACAATTTCTGGATGAGCAACTTATGAGCATAGCTGCTGGACTTCCCTGGTATGTAGACATTGTGAACCACTTGGCATCAAACTAGATTATGTCTGATTGGCCCAAAGCCAAAAAGGAAAAATTGATTTTAGATGCCAAGTATTACTTTTAAGAAGATCCATATCTTTTCGTATCAGAGCAAATCAGATCATTCGATGATGAATTCTTGATGCCAAGGTCAATGATATCATTTCATTTTGTCATGACCAGGCCTACTGTGGCCATTTTTCTAGATGTAAAACCACAACAAAAATCCTCCAAAGTAGTTTCTATTGGCCGACTTTATTTAAAGATGCACACAATTACTGTACGGCATGTGCTTGTTGCCAGACCTTGGGTAACATGGGCCATCGCGATATGATGCCCTTAAACCCGATTATCATGTGCAAAATTTTTGATATTTGGGGAATCGATTTCATGGGTCCATTTCCAAACTCGAATAACTTCAAGTATATTCTTCTTGATGTGGACTATGTGTCCAAATGGATTGAAGCCGTTTCATCCTAAACCAATGATCATAAGGTCGTTGTCAAATTTATCCATGAAAACATCTTCTCTCGACTTGGTATTCCTAAAGCAATTATCTCTGATGGAGGGACCCATTTTGTGAATGTACATTTCTAGTCCATGCTTAGAAAATACAGGATATCTCACCACATTTCTACCCCATATCATCCGCAAACAAACGGACTGGTTGAGCTCTCAAACCAGGAGATTAAAAAGATTCTACAGGTCACTGTTCGTCTTAACAGAAAAGATTTGCCAACCTGACTTCCGGAAGCATTATGGGCTTATATGACCGGTCATAAGACCTAGTTTGGAATGTCTCCTTTCAAGATTGTCTTTGGGAAGGCATGTCACCTTCTTGTAGAAATGGAGCATAAAGCCTACTGGGTAATACGAAAATGCAACCTGGACCTCGGAAAGGCTGGCATTCATCTTCGCTTGCAAATAAGCAAGCTCGATGAGTTACGCAACAATGCATACGAGAACTCGCAAATTTACAAGGAACGAATAAAAGCCTTGCACAATAAGCACATTTCATGGAAATCATTCAGTCCTGGTCAAAAGGTACTTCTGTTTGATACCTGTGACAAACTGTTCCCGTGCAAGCTCAGATCTAAGTGGACCAGACCATTCCTTGTAAGGAGAATCTTTGGTAATGGAGCTATGGAAATCTCACCTCCTGATCTTGACTCTACACCATATGTTAATGGCCAACGTCCCTTTTCTGGAACTTGACTTGAGCCTGATCGGCAAATCTCTTGACCTCCATTCCACCTGAGCCACATTGCGCTCAGCTGATGGCGGTAAACTTAGCGCTTAACGGGAGGCAACCTGTCATTCTTTTGAAAAACCTCGAGACCTTTCATAATCTATTTGAAAATCACTCTTACTGCACTTTAGGGTTCCTAATTTAAGAACAGCCGACTTCACCTCAAATGTTCACATTGGAGCTAGAAATCATCCGCTCAACTAACTTATTCTAAAATTATGAACTAAACTGAATGCAAACCCATCCTGTTTGTAGTGAGGGCGTTGCAAAACTTAGGCATGAGGGGGGATTATAGTGTAATCATATGAAATTTATTTATGAAAGGTTCTCACCAAAAATATACATAGATTCTACATAAAAAAAACCAATAGACATCTTTAGTTTGTTGAACCCTTGGACAGTCAGTTAGGGAGTCAAGCAAACTATCTTCCATTAGATCCACCAAACATTTGTGAGGTGAGAGTAGAGTGTCTCCTGGTGCTCTAAGTCTAGTATGAGACTTTTAAGTTCTGGATAATTAGATAATGATACTAGGAGTTAGGCATAGTTTCTTTCTCAGTTTCAGTGTGAGAACATTTTGTGTGAATTCTTGAAAGCCACCAAAAAAGGCAGATACATAAAAATTGAGTTTTATTAAAACTATGACCAAGGTGGATGGTTATGACCATCCTTTATGGAATCTTCGGTTGAAGGAGGGTATTAGTGCCAAAGGTCAAAAGTACGTTGTCCTATCCATCCTTTCCCGGTGCCGCGAGTAGACATTTCCACCAAATAAGTCACACATTATCCTCTTGAACATCATCATTCCCCAAGTAGGCCTCGTTAATAAAAGTTTATGCTATGTGTGTTGTGTTGACAGATATGAGAAAAAAAAAAGATATTTTCAAAAAAAAAAGAAGCGAGAAAAGAAAAATTCTGAAAAGAAAAATATTCTGAAAAAAGGTGTTGAGTTCATAGTTGTGTTATGTGTTATTTCACTTTGAGTCGATTACATTGAGGCAAGAAAATACCTATTGCATTCCACTAAATATGACCCATACCTAATTTTTCAGTATTTCTAACCGCCCGAATATTGGCTGAGGAATTCTAACTTAGTTATACGATTATCAGAATTTTAATTAAAGTGTTAATGCCATGTGAGGTAATAGTTGTTTTCTTATGGTTTATTATTGAATGATGACTTATGATGACTCCATTGTTATTTATATAATGAATTGATGTTGTTGTAGTAAATGTAGGAAATATAAATCATCTTTACGACCATTATTATTTAATTAACTAAATTTTTTTACTGGTTTATTCCAGGTCGTTCACTGGTAGGCAGTTATTGATTTACATCACTCTCTAGGTCCAAAATTATTCTTTAATTCCAAAAAGAAATTTTATGTCCAACAAACAATGAATGAATGCTTGGTTTAATTGTGTAGAAAGGATCAATTAAAATGCTTACAAAAATTAATTACAAACAAGCATCAGACACTTTATCACTATACTCTAAATTATCTATTTATAAGTTATACTGTTAATACTTACATAAACATACATTACTAACTCATAGTACATATCATACAAGCTTCACTTATTATACTGACATAAACAGTAACACAAATAATAGCTATGGCAACAGATATAAGCGTCGCTGAACCCAAAAAATATATACAAGGGAAACCAGGGTCTATAGCGATGGTTATTTTGCCTACAGTGACACTTTGTTTTGTTAGTAAAGGTCTGAAGTTATATATAGAAATAAATGACCATACTACGTATATATATGTATATATTATAGTTATCTTGTACAGCTTTATTTATATAGGTTTCCAATCTATATATAATTTATACTTATAAGTATCTGTACTCTCCCTCTCCCTCTTTACTCCTCCTCGGCCTTTCTTCTTCTTCTTCTTAATTTTATTCATCTTCAGTTCTCAGCAGCACTTAAGCGTTAAATACTTAGGTGATTAGTCAATGTCATTACAGCTTTTAATTAATCAAAAATTTGTTTAATTTGCGAGCACGCTTTTCGAGGGATACATAGCACCCAAAGGGTGGGACCAGACCTCGACTAAGCGCACCCTAATTTCTCATTAGGCCGCTTAATTATGAGTTTATATGCTCAGATCAGTGGGCTTCACAGCCCGCACACCCCTGGGCCCTCGGCCCCACACATCATATACTCAGTATGCTCATAGGTAATATGATGATTGGTTGTTCGGGCGCTTGGCGCCCGTGATGACTGATCTTCCTATGCAACAAAAACGTAATAAGGCATTGCGGGCACCCCACAGCCACCGATATGGCACTATTCCAGTGCCTGCGCAGCACTGGAATTCCAGCAACTGTGCACACATTTGCAATTTTGGCCATCGATTTGAGGGCCATAATTTATTAAATATTAAAAATAAATTATGTGAAAATAAATTATTTATATAGTACTATAAATTATACAATTAATTTGGAATTTTGATTATATTTACTATATAAATAAATTAGCTAAAGTATACAGTTTATACATACTTAATTTTAGGTTTTGTTCCTTAATTATGTATAAATTATTTATTATATGGTATAATTGACCTTATACAGAGTTAGTATACATGTACAAGTATTTTATTAACATTTTTATTATATTTTACATATTTGATTTATGTTTTATTTACATTTAAATAGCCAATTTTAGGACTGTTTTATTTGCAAATTAAATTTAAATAGTGTATATATTATAAATATACTTAAATTAGGTTAAATTACTTAAAATGCTGTAGTATACACATACAATATAAATTACTTAATTTTAACTTAATTTACTAATTTATTTTAATTTAATCTAATAACTTAACTATTAACTTAATAAATTAATTATTTATTCTGTATACCTAATTAAATTAAGGTACAAGTTTTAATATGTTTACAATATACATATAAATGCATATATACAGTATTATAACTTAATATGGTTATTTCTAGTGCTTATTACTTTATATAGCTTATGGTACATATACATTAGTTTAATTAATAATTAGTTGTATAATTAAGATATATATATAGTATAGTCTAACTTAAATATTTACTTTACATAATACAATATATACATAAGTTATTTAAATTATAGATCTGTATGTTTTACATTATAGATAATTAAGCTTACTATATAGCTTAAATAATTACTTATATACATATTATCTAAAGGATTTTTACTATTTTTGGGGTTTTTTCAGTTTTTATGGTTTTAATTTATATTGTGGAGGTAGGAGATGTGAATAGGAGAAATGGATGAGAGAGAGGACATATTTTTGATGTTTTGAGAGGTACATTCTTTTATTAAAGCTCATGGTATACAAAACCGTCGACTGGCAAATTATACCAAGTCAAGGGTTCTGCATACCATGAATCTTGGTATGCAGTTAGAAAACTATCTGATCTTCAATCAGATAGTTTTATTTTATTTTTTTATATTTTTTAATATAATTTTTATTAAAATCCAAAGTTCACTCATCCTAAGCCTTTAAAAGGTTGTCTAAAGTGTCCTAAGGGCTTAAGGTGAGATCTAACTATCTAAAAGGCAGGAAACTGCCTTAAACATGCTAAGTTTAAGTTATGAAACATATAAAGGCAATTAAGCATGTAATTCAAGACCAATGTTCAGTAAATTCAGATGGTGGACAGTACAAATTCTTTCTTTAGCTGACAAAAGATTAAAAAGAGTTGATTACAAGCCAATTAAAGTAAAGGAAAGCTTACATACAGTTTATACAACAATTCACAATAGTCAGCTTCTAATATAACTAGATCTAAACTACTGTCACCATGGTAAAAAAAAACTTAGGATCTTGCTAGAACAACAGGAAGAGGCTGGTTGCTGCAGCAGATTAGAAGTCATGGAAGCTGCAAAACAGGACCCGATCATCCTAACCAACCTCTCTTCAAATGTCTCAACTGTTGCTGCAGTTGACTCATCTAAAGAGGAATTTATTTGAAGCAGAATAAAGGGGTTAGTTCCATATATACTTCCTGATCTAACCCTTAATACCCCAGATCAGATTATAGACAATCTGATGAGGGATCAAAAGGGGTTAACCCAAGGAGTACATGTGGAAGCTGAAGAGAGGAACGTAGTTGCATTCTGCAGCAGTTGCTATAAGACTGGGATTGAAACTCACAAAACATACATAAGGAATTCATTCACAAAAATTTGACAAGGGTCTCAATTTAGAGAAAAACCACTCAGAATTACAAATCAAAACCAAATTCCCTTGTCATTAACTTCTTATCAAACTAAAATAAAGTGAATAACTGATTTGATTCCTACTAATGCTATAGACAGCATGTAGGAAGAATCATCTCAGTCTAATGAAACAAACACTTCAATCCCTGAGTTTTGGAACTTTAAGGAATATGGAAAATTCCTTAGGTTAGGAAAATCGACTTGATCCTCAAATCATCTAAAGGATGCAAGGTAGATTCTCAAATCAACTAAGTGATTTTTCATTAACTCATCCATGCATTCAAAACAGTGCAAAACTCATAAAACATTCAATTCAGATCATGGCTCTTCTGAGGTGAATTTTGACTTCAAAATCACCTCAGAATCCTTGCCAAGCAATGAATCAACAAAAAAGACACTCAGTCTGCTAGATCCAACATTAAAAGCTCAAGTGATTCAAACTCATTGCAAAATAATTCCCGATATTAATCCATCAAACCATCTTTCTTTAAAGCTCAGATAAGGGGCTTTTGTGAGCAAAATGGAGTGAGTGGGAAGCCCCTAACATGATCTTCGATGCCAATTTTAGATCTGAGATCAGAAGATAATCAGATCTAAAATTAGGTCAGATGAGTGGGTGAAAAAGCGAGAAATCAATCGAGGAAATCAAAAGTGGAATGGAAAAATGAAGAGGGAGAAAACTCATGATAAGTGGCTGTGTGAACCATCCCCTCTGATTTGAAATGATTAGAGGAGGTGAGGGGAGTAAATCTAATCTAATTCTATTGCTACAGCTAAACTAACAGAACAATGAAATTAAACACTACAAACTACTTTAATTCTGCTTCTAACCTACTTAACTACGGCTACAACTAAATTGCAGAAAATTAAAGCTACTCTAACAGGAAGAATGGGACCTGTGGGTCCTTAGCTGGTGGTTAAGGAGGAAGAAGGAAGGGAGATGACTCCAGCGGAAGGAAAAGCCTTCTAGTGAGACTTCAGAGTCATCCTCAGGTGCTATGAGGTCCTTAGCGATGAGGAGGTCAAATAGAAGTCGGTGATTTCACAGCCGATGGTTGTGAAATCAGGGATTTGGTGGGGAGGGCAGCTGGAGTGGATGAATGACCGCTAAGAAATGTAGGAGAGAGCAATCCCCTGCGTGCGCGACCACTGAGGTGCTTAAGTAGCAAACTCAGTGGCTCAGATCACCGTGTGGGTGAAAATAGTCGATGAAGCAACTGGCGGCAAGGATGAGAGGAGAGGGGTGCACGGTTTGCCAACTCAAAAAATGATCGTCGGATGGGATCTGTGGAGAAGGGTGAGCGCATGCGTCGCTTCGTGCAAAGCTTCGATTTAGATCGAGCCGCAGATCAAGATCACGAGCGAACAGATGGCCAAGATATGCCATGTTCTTCGCGTGCTACAGTGCGTGCGAAGAACAGCAGGTGGCAGCAAAATGTTGGGAAAATTGCAGGGAGAATCCCTTCATGAAGAGGAAGAAATATTGTACGCAGGCCCATAAGTGAAGGAAATTATAATAGGACGGACCCTGAGGGCTTTCAAAGGGGTCCTTGTGGGTTACAAATAAATCCAAAAAGGATTTCTAAGGAAGAGAATGTGATGCATGAAGGACCTACGTGTAAACTCTACATTTCAAGGCCTTAATGATGTCTAAATGTCTTCAAATTTTTATATGTGCTCAATTGAACATTTAAGAAATTAATTGTACTTTTGATTCGGACTTTTAAACTTGTTTATGTGTTCAATTCATGCTTGGATCACCATTTGACCTAATTTTAAGAACATCTCATTTCATGACCTAATTATGCAATTTTAACACAGAATCAAGGGTTTAGGCCTTTTTCTTTGATTCCCACACTTAACCCTTTTTATCCATTAAATTGATATTGTTTAACCCAGTGTCTAGCTTAACTTCAGCTTTTTAGCTATGATGAGTAGCCAGTCATCATGAGGCTACCAAATATTGAGTGCATTTACAAAATCTGGTGAGATTGTGATCTTAAAAAAAAGTAAAGAGAGAGAGAGAGAGTGAGCACAAAGGAACTAAAAGAGAGCACCATTTTTTTTTAGTCTATCTCTGGGTTGACTTGTTTGATAATCTAAAAATTTAGAGTCTATAGTACTAGGCTACATGTAGCATCAGAAGAGTGTGAGCCACAAAAAATAAAATCCTTTGACTCATACATCTTCTACCTGAGCCTAAAAGGCAGGGTTAAATCACAGACTACTTGCTGTGTTATCCCCGAGGGAAGAAGTTTGCCTATCCTGATAGAATTTTTACCAAGGGTCAAGTACAAACCTTAAATGTAGATTGGTAAATGGCAAGGAGATATGGATCCTTTTGATTTAAATGTAGAAAATACCCTTATGTTGAAAATCTATGCTGAACTCTAGAATTTGCTAAGAGACTAGTAAATGGTAGAAATGAAGGTATGATGACATCGCCATCATTCACCATATCTAGCCTAATTTTGCTTAGTCATAAGGATAAATTCACCTAATTTATACATAAAAGGGTATAATTCAACCAGGAAGTATTAGAGCAGAAAAATCACCAAATGAACCGAAAAGGTAGCTAAATAGGCCCAAACCAGTCAATCTAAAATTTTCTTTTCTGAAAATCAGGCTAAATAAATAATGATTAAATCCTAATTTTGGCCAAACTCAAATTGAAAAGGTTCCAATTGAAATAAATGTAACCTAAATTCTCTAAAAATCATCTAAAAATATTCTATGAGGATGAGAACAGTCAATTTGACAAAAGAAACCTGTTTTAATCTCAAACAGAAACATAGTGGGTATTTGGTATATTTTAGGCCAAATTGTAAATTGACCATGCAAACGAAATAAAAATACAAATTTTAGGTTACCAATAGATTCCCTAGGTTCCAGTTAAGCTACCATAAAAGGTTGGATTGATTTGGACCCCATTTGCACCTACTTTACATTCTAGCCCTTAAATTTTAGAATCCTTCCAATATGGTCCAAAATCAATACTTTTTAGGTCCTTTTCTTGCATAGAGGTCCCTAGCTGACGTCATTCTAACATCAACCATCTTCCTCCTTGCCTCGCCTTCAACTGACATCTTTGCTAAGCTTTAAGCTCGATTTGCGGTCGCCTCAGTAGTCAGCTAACCACGACTCCTGAAGAGGGATTCTTCCTCTCCTCATTTTGCGCCCGCTGGCGGTTGTTTCACTATCTTTGGCCGTCTCTATTGTCTACTATCTCCGGTCAATGCGAGCACGGTTGTTGCGAGTTCGGCCGAGTGTTTCTCGCAACCCAGGCCCTTTGAAGTGCAGAGACTCTTCTATAGAGACTCGGTCGCCTCTTCTAAAGCTCCTTGTCTGAAAATAACACTTGCATCACCCCTCTTCTTCCACCTATGCACGCCGCCATTGAAGGACCTTGAGGTCTTCTTTGACTCGTCGCTTCGCCAGCTCTCGCCACCAAAAGAGAGCGTGGCTGCCTTCATCTCTCTCTCGTCGTGCTCCCTAGCAAAGGAGGCTGCTCTTCGAACCCTTCCTCAACCTCAATCTCTTCCTGATTTCCTTGTCAGAGGCTCATCACCGCCAATGGTATTCTTGTCCTTTTCTTTTAAATAGTGTTAGGGTTTTTCCTCCCCCTTTCCTCCTCTATATTCTTGACTCCTTAGTTTGTTGTTTCACACACACCCCACGTCCATCGACCAAGACCTTCAGGAGCTCTGGTGAGCTCCTTCACCAAGCCACCAACCAATCACGCACAACAATTAGACTTAAGGACAAGCTTCAGGGTTCTCTTGTGAAGCTCTTGGATTAATCTGAGGCCGAGAGGTCTTGTCTTCTACCTGCAAGTTTTTGTTGGATTTAGTCTTCGTCTTCGTCTTGGGCAGTAGTTCTCTAGTCATCTCCAACGAAGCTCAGCATGTCATCAAATGTCCTGATCTAGGAAGGAACTCATCAATTGAGTGCGCAATAACTACCTCAATCTATCCCCGGTCGCATCAGGCCAATCTGACAGCCAAAGCGCACGAATTCAACCAGAGCAGCAACTAGGCAAGCGCAAGGAAGAAGGTGGGACTTTAGTCCCACCTCGGTTGTAGACAAAGCACCTGCATGCTATTTTAGTATCTGCGTTCCATACTCGATTGCCCATGAAAGCAGGGGGTCATGTCCCCAGCCTCCATACACATACAGGCCCATGCACTGTGGGTTGCTCCAGTCTTGAGCTGAAAGAGGGAAGGCCCACGGTCACGGGCCTAGTTGGATTGGGTCAGGTTTTGCAGTGAAAAGACAAAAAAAGAAACTTAGCCCAATTCTAACTTCAGCTGAACGCATAATTACTCTTAAAAGAAAATAATTTTTTGCTATATATATCTCTCATTTTTTACCGTGAATAGATATTGAAATACATTGAGTTTGAATAATAAATATTATATGCTTACATCTTCTTTATATCAAACTCTTGAGCTTGGATTTTCTATATATAACTGAGTAGTGATATTTGTACATTTCGTTGCTCCTAGTGAATGACCTCAGATTTCTCTTTTAATTCGAGAATTATAAATTTAAATGTTAATCCCATTTAGTAGACTATACTATGAAATATGATTTTAAAATATGACTTAAGCGAGTTAACATAGAATCACTATTTAATGAGAAAACTGTTGGTAACACCATCATCCATCATAACTAGCTTAAATTAGCCAGAGTCAAGTGATAAATGCTCCTTAGTGTTCATCTAAAGGTCGTAATTCCATTCTGAATTGAATTTGAGAAGATAAGAAAATAGGTTAATTCTACTATTATAACATCCAATCACAAATGCAGATTAATAAGGGGCTAATCAGATCTTAATCCAAGGTCAAATGAGCTTAATTTCCCATAAAGTAGGCCCAAGTTGACGGAATCAGGGTTTTCTGAGATTTGAGGATTATTCTAATAATAAAAACCTTAATTACAATCGTACTTCAATTAAGCAGGTTTTAGTTGAAATAAATATAATCCAAACATCCTAAAAATTATTTAAGAATATTCTAAGAGATTTAATACCTTCGCTTTGACCATCGAAACCCATCTTGACCAAAAATAGAGACTTAGGTGGGAATTTATTTTATTTTGGGCTTCTATGCAAATTAACCAGTCAAACGTGGTCAAAATGTAAATCCAGGCTCACCATTATATTCCTTGGGTTCAAGTTAGGTTAACATCGAAATTTGGGCCCAATTAGAGTCCATCTTGATCTAGTTTGCATTTTAGTCCAAAATTCTTTATTCATTACATATGGGCCCCTATCTCTTTATTTAAATCACAAAAATGCCCCTATCAACCTTCTTCATTTCCTAAATGAGTTGTATCAACTTAGAAATCCATGGCCATCAACCTTCAATCACAGATTTTGCACTCGAATCCTAATCAAATCCCTTCAAACTTGGAGGGATGAATCTTTAGGAGATCTACCATCTAAAATTGATCTTGGATCCTAACTTGGAGCAGAGAGCCCCAATGAAGCTTGTGACTTCCAACTTTGGAAGTTTCTAAATCCACGAGAAATCTCGCAAATTTTAGGAAATTGAGGGTCACAACCTCCTTTATATAAGTTCTAACACCTTCCCATGTGAAAATTAGTCGATTTTAGGCTGAATTCCCCACTTCTTCCTCCTCTCCGGCCGCGAACTCTAATGACTCCGGCGACTCCTCCATCCGTCCTCTTCCACACGTCCAACCGACAAATTGGACGTGCCAAAGTCTTCCTCAAGTTCCTCCGACGCTAGCCAGCCACGGCTACGTCTTCTTCCCCCTTCGACATCGTCGCTTCTCACCACCAGAGAATTTGTCTTCTCCACATCCTGTGAGGCAAGCCGAATGTGGACTCAACTTCTTTCGTCCAATAAAGTAGGTCTCTATCTTCCCCTCTTCTCTTAGGTTAGTTTAGGCCCCTTAGCTCTAGGTTTTAGACCATTTATCCCACCATCCCTCTCCTTCTCTACGGCTGGCAAGAGCTCCGACAAGCTCAAATCACGCCACCACGCAACCATCCACCACAAAGACCACCCCATAAGCATTGCAGGAGCTTGGAGAGCAAAAACACTCAAGAGATTGGGGCTTTTAACTCTCCAAACTTGTAATAACCCGTTGCCTTTTTAGTCGAATAAGACGTCTGGACTGTCAGTCAGACGTCTATCCAGATGTCTGGACATATGTCCGGACGTCCGAAAGTAGAAGAATATCACATATTCTTTTCGCTCTACACGCGGGCGACGTGTAGAGACTAGTTCTCTCTCCTTCACCACTCTATATAAACCCCCCCTTCTCTTCTCACCTCCTCACACCAGTCAAGCCACCGCCACCTCCACCTTCTCCTGTGACGGCCACGCCCCCTCCCGTCTCTGCTGCAACCACGGCGAGGAAGGAGAGCCATCGGCGAGGGGAAAATGGGGAGGAGCGAGAGCGAGAGAGTGCAAGGGAGTGAGAGCGGGGGAGGACAACGGCCGCGGGAGCTCAGTGGACTCGAGGAGGAGTCGTGGGAGAGAGGAAGACATCGGTAGGAGCTTCTCAAGTTCCTGTAGCTGCTGGAGCTGCCACTGCGGGCGGAGGGCAAGTGGGGCGAGCTGCATGAAGGAGTTCTGATACTGGAAGCTTTCTAGTATCAGATGTCTAGGTTATCGTCTAGACGACTAGCAAGGCACCAGGACGTTCGGAGCTGAGGTTGGACGTCTGAAAGAGCAATATCGCGAGGTACGTACCTTCCTGCCCTGCCTTTCGCCATGCAGAAGATTTCAGCGTAGGAGGTGTTGGGCTAAAATTTTGCCTACATTTTCGTATGTAGGTGAAGGCTTTGGGAAGGAGCACAGTGCGCTTTCCCAAGTACTTTTGGACATTTGATCATGTTGCCAGGCATCCAAAGGTACTTCCAGACGACCGGAGACCTTGTCTGACGTCTGGAACTACCCCCAGGCGGTCGCAGAGGGAGTTTGGACGTCTGAATCAGCTGCAGAAAGGGTAAGGTGAGTTCTAACGTCTTTTAAGATGTCTAGGACTAGTCTCAGACGTCTGATTTTGGTCAGTAACCGCGTTTTTGGCCTGTTGAAGGCCCAAACGGAAACGGATTTCCGTAAACGAAGTATCGCTGTTTTCCACTCGAGTTCCTCTATGTGTTTGTGTTGAGTATCTACTATTTTGAACTCGTCTAATGTACATTGGTCGCTGGTACAGGTTACCAGTCGGTGGCATGTTCGGGGCCCGTGGAGATGATGAGATCTGTGGCACAGGCTCCCATTCCTCCCGTGATACCTGGTAGAGTGGGTTAATGCATTTATTAAGACATGAATAAAGAATATGCCTGCTTGGATTAAATTGATTGAAACTCTAGGATGTGGAATGAACCCTAGGGTAGAAATGTATGAGCATGATGTTGAACTACTCTGGTTTACTTGAGATGCATGTTAAAACACGAGCTGCCTGTATATAATTGAGAAATTGAACTGTGAAACCACAAGCTGCATGTTATGATTGAGAATTTAATTGTGAAAACACGAGCTGCCTGTATATGAACGAGGAACAAGTTTTGGAAACATAAGGATTGAATATGGATAAATGAGATGAATATGAGCATGAACCCTAAGGGAATTAGGAGTAGAACTCCTGTGGATGAAAGGAATATGGAATGTAGATGGGAAGTGTGCTGGCCCTTGTGTACGCGGTACCAAGGAGAGAAACTGTCCCTTTTTAGTGTAGAGCGGAGCTAGCCTCCCTTGGGTTGAGACACGGGGTTAGGATTGACCACTCTACACTGACTCTTATTTGTAAATCCCTTTACTCGGAGGGGGTAATATCAGCGTGACATAAAAATGCGGAATTAAAATATAACAACCTCACAAAATAAACAATTACAAAAGTGCATAAAGATTTTTAGGTGGAAACCCAAATCGGGTGAAAACCACCACCTAACCCTCTCGAGTTAGGATTTTCCGATCAACCAAGTTGATCAAATCCACTAACGTACTACTTAAACGAGGGTAGTACAACCTCAATTACAACCACGCTACTTTATACGAGAGTAGCGTACCTCAAACCCCTTCTCTTCACGAGAAGGATTTTGTCTCACGAAGGAGACGGGAATTCGCAAAGCGAATACCCAACACAAATAACAAAGTAAATTACAAATAGTCCTATAGAGCCAACAAAGATATTCTAAAACTAGGCTTCTATAGGAGTTAGGATGCTTCCCTTTGCACGAAGTGTGTCGACGACGCGGATGTGTGAACTACGTGACTGTGCAACGATGCTCTCGTGAACTACAGTGGGAGAGCGGGTGCACAAGTGATTAATGCTCTCTAGATGTAGAACTTAAGCTTGGAGAGCTAAAGCTTCAACTTCTTCTCTTGGACACAAAAGATGTGGAAAGAGGTTTGCTTAGTGTGTCTTGGTGTATCTTTGAGAGGCAAAGGTTCTCTTCTATTTATAGAGGCTCTAGGATGGCTTTGGAAGGCTTTGGAAGGCTTCCATAGCTGTTGGGTGCAAGCTCTAAGAAAATCAGGCCGAAATCAGGATTAATCATTACACTGACAGGGTTGTCAGACGTCTGATCCTAGCATCGGACATCTAGAAAATCAATTTAAGACGTCTAGAAACAAAGTCGGACATCTAATTATAGGCAGGTTTCTTTCCTGACTTGACTTAGATCGAAACAGGGTTCTAGTGAAAGTCCATCAGACGACACACAGGACGTCTGGCACTATGTCAGGACGTCTGGAAACCTACTTTTCTGCGGGAATGGATTTCCAAGAGAGTGCAACTGCTATAAAATCTCTGAGAAGTGATTTTGGGTCAGCCGAGGCAAAATAGTCATGTATCAGACGTCTGGTGTCCTTTACGGACATCTAATACAAGGCAACGGTCATTTTCTTCAGTGTTTGCTAAGCCAGCCAACAGTCCACTAATTGGACGTCTGGTAAAATCATTAGACGTCTTCTAAGATGTCTGGACTAAGGTCTGAACGTCTGATTTCATCAAACAGAACTAACTAATTCCAGTCTAAACATAATCGGACGTCTGAGTCAATTGTCAGACATTTTAAAAATCATTATTAGACGTTTGATTTTCATATTAGACTTCTGAAAAGGCTGTTTGAACTCTATTTTGATTTTCTAAGTTCTCTGTAGAAAACCTAAGTATCCTAAGGTTGTGCAAGTATTCCTAGGACTACTGTTTAGGGTAATTTGAGTCTCTTTAACATGATATTCTAAGAAACAAAAAGAGCAAGGAAATAAAGACAAAAATACATAGAAAGAGATAAAAAGAATTCTATCATATCCTTCTCCTTCCTTCTTCAAGCTATCGCTCCTCGCGAAGCTCCTCTGTTCTCCATCAAGCTCCTCCAATCTGTCAAGGATGCTAGCTCGAACTCCATCTAACCATGTCTTCATTTGCAATTAACCTGAAATCTAAGACTTCAAGTGCAAATGTTAAATGACACGTGTTTTGTTATCATCAAAATAAACGATCTTTGTGCTCTAGCACCAACACTGTTGGCCTTCGCGTACGTGGTACCGAGGCATGCTACTAGTGTAGGGAGGGAGCTAGCCACCCCACAGGGCCCGGGGTTTAGTTAGCCACCCTACACCAACTTTGTTAGGCCCTTTGGGCAAACTGGGGTAGTCAGACGGGGGTACACGGACTGTGGAGGGGTGAGCCCCTGTTTGGTTTTGAGGGGCGAGACCCTTGTTCTGAGAGGGCAAGGCCCTATACTGTTTCATGTTGTACTTTGGGCATACCCGCTAGCGGAAACGACTGACCGCATGTTAGTGTGGGCTAGCTACCCGTGCGCTTATCACGCATGCCGTAGTCATCGCTACGTCTTGACAGTGACCTCGGGGTGGTTGACTGGGTGTAGGACTACCACGAGGGACTCTCTCAGCCAGGAGAGCACCACGTGTACCTTCTACTCTACGGAAAAGACTGCAATTAAGATCGTTCCCACGAGGAACATGCAAGATCAAGAAATACTTTGATACTTTAAAAAATAGATGAACTAGAAACACATAAATGAGATAAATAGAAATGGGAAATAAACCTACTTGTTGTTTTTACTTTACTTGTACATAGATAATATAAATACCACTCTACTCAGCGTTCGCTGACCCCATCTTTTCGTAACACTGTTCATGACCAGGAGTTGAGCAGCCCGAGTTTCCGGCTGCAGAGGGTGCTGGGTCCAGCCGAGCCCAGCCGTAGTCGTTCCTTCAGCTCTTTCATTTTTTTGCTGTTGTAGTGAGCAATGAACATATATTTTACTGTTCTTATTACTTTTGTTTCCTTCCCGCTGTTGTTATTGTTGTGGTGGCATGCACTATGTTTTGAGACAGTTGTTCTATTTTCCTTTACTGCTTCGTTCTTTCCTTCTGCTTAGTTATATTGTATGTGTGAAGGTGGTTTAGTTTCCTGCTTTTGGTTATTTCTCGTTGGATGGCTAGGTCTTGGGATTAGTCGAGGCGAGCCGGTCTCGGGTCCTGTAGGGATTCGAGAACCGGGTCGTAACAAAACTCCTTGCCAGAAAACCCACCTCATCTCCACCTCCATTGAGTCTGGCTAGCTGCCCCAGACCATAACACACCAAATCAACACCACCATCAAGCTCCTCACACCACGATGGAGCTTCCCATCTATTGAATTGGAGCCAACAGCTCGTGTTTTCATTTCAGGTGATCCTTTGGTCGACCCATCTTCTCCAACACCGTCTGCCTTGCTCCAACCACCACACAACCACAGACGCCCCTCAATCGATGTGGGTTTCATCAAGCAACATTCTTGGGTCCTTGATTTGGTGAGGCATGACCAAGTGATCCTCCAATTAGGAAGCTCACCTTTATGCATCATGAAGAAGAAAACGAAGAAGAAGGCACACTATTTTCTACCACATAGAGAAAAGAGGATTTGAATTTTGATACATATTGAGTTGTGTGCATGGGCTCCTTACCCATGAACAGAGGGGGTTAGGTCCCCTAATGTCCCCATGCACACACACACGTACGCTCGAACGCACATGAGTGCGAGCCTAGGTGAGGTTTTGAACCTCGAGAATCATGCCTGAGATTGGGGGTGAATTTTGGGTTGGAATTGAGTGGGCTTTGAGCTTGAAAAGTTAAGTCATCTGTAGTTCTCAACAGACGTCCTATTTGGGCTTGATTTGAGAAATTGATTAAGTGTTGTGCTTATATATGCTTAGTGGCACCACATTTTTTGGCTTATACTCTATTATTTTTGACTCATCAGAAACTTGAATTTTTATGTATTAAGTTATATTCATTGCATATATATGTCATTGTGAATTAGTTATTGTGCTAATTTTTAGATATTTGATTAGTGGTTTAAGTGCAATTGTTTTGCTCCCTACGAATGACCTCGGAACTCACGTTTTTCGAGCACTATAAATTTTAAATGTCGAGACATTTTTATCACTATGCTAGATGCAATTTTAAAACCCAATGAGAATGCTCCAACAAAAACGAACCTTGATGTAAACGTTTTATCGTTAATGTCATATTAAATGTCAAACTTGATGTATCCCAACACTTGGAGACCTCCATCTCCAAAGACTAGACAATAGTCTTTTGTTCCCCTCATGTATTTGAGAATGTTTTTGACAGTAGTCCAATGTTTCTGTCCCAGATTGGATTGATAATGACTTACCACTCTCACTACGTGATAGATATCTGGTCATGTACATAGCATGGCATACATCATGCTACCCTTTGCAGAAGCATATGGACATCCACCCATGGCTCTCTTCACCGTAACTGTTTGACAAGGAAGGAGAACAAAGCCATGGCTGTAGAAGTAACAATAGAAAGGAAATCCCATGTCTAATGGGGAGAAAGCCCTTCTCGAAGTTATCCATGAGGAATCTCTACAAGAACATGATAATGTATCCTTGCTGTGATGGTCCTAGTATCCTTTTTTCTTTGTTTTTAAACATCTTCAAACCTAAGATATAAGAGGCTTCTCCGAGATCCTTCATCTCGAAGTTCTGGGATAACTAGAGCTTAACACTAGACAACATCCCTACGTCATTCCCAATGCATAGGATGTCATCCATGTACAACACCAGAAAGGTGATAGCACTCCCATTAGTCTTCTTGTAGACACAAGGTTCATCTAGATTTTGATGGAATCCATAATCCTCTATGGTCTCATCGAATCAGGTGTTTTGGCTATGAGAAGCCTGCTTGAGTCCAAAAATGGACTTCTTTAGCTTACACACTTTTCTTTCCTCACCATCTACTTGTAAACCCTCAAGTTGCTCCACGTAGATGTCCTCCTCAAGGAAACCATTGAGGAAACTAGTCTTGACATCCATCTGCAAGATGTCATAGTCATGGTATGCAACTATAGCAAGAAATATTCGAATGGGTTTAAGCATGGCGACAGGAGAGAAGGTCTCCTCACAGTCTACCACTTTCTTCCGGGTGTAATCCTTTGCTACAACCCATGCTTTGAAGGTCTCTACCTTCCCATCCGGTTCCTTCTTTCTCTTGTAGATCCATTTGTAGCCAATGAATTTTACCCCATCAGGAGAATCCACGAGGGTCCATACATCAGGAGAGTCTATCTCAGATTGCATTGCTAGCCTCCACCTGTCCACATCATGATCTTTTATTCCTCTCCTCTGAGGTTGATTTTGAGCATGAAAGAACTAAGAAGGGCATGTATAAAGTTAGACATAATAAGAGTTACAATATGGAACAATTAGGTTGATCCTTGAATTTGAATTAATTATGCCTTTTAACCTTAAAAAATAAAAAATCACATAACTTAAGCTTCCAAACACAGATTTTTATGAAACAACAACGGTTGAAAAACTTGAGGCAAGGAAAGTCTAATGAAACTTATGACTAAATGTGGATAGGTTTGATCGAGGTTAGATGGGAAGCATGAGATTATGCATTTGAAATGTGCAATAGGTACTTATAGGCTCTTGTCTATGCACACAAAGCTTTATGAATTGTAACGACTCGATTCCCGAGTCCCTACGAGACACGAGAACCAGACCGACTCGACTAATCCCAAGACCTTGTCATCCAACGAGGAAGTAACCAAAAGAGCAGTAAAATAAACTACATTCAGCATGAATATAACTAACAGTAAGAAAATACAGCAGTAAGGAAAGAAACCACCACAGTATATACCACCACAACAGTAGAACAACATTCATAACATAATATGAACTGCAGGTAAAGAAAAGTACAACGGTAACAAGAACTACTCACTACAGTGGAACAAAAAGAGGTACAAGAGAACAGTGGTAACTCTACTGGACCCTACTCGGCCCAGCGTCCTCTGCAGCCGCTGACCCTAGCTGCTCAACACCTGGTCCTGAAAGGTAACGAGTATAACACGTCAGCAAAACGCTGAGTAGAGTGGCAACTAAAACAAAAGAAACAGTAGAGTGTACAGTAACTATTATGTTCTGTTACTTTCTTTATTTACGTCTTTCAATTGTCTCACGATTTCATTTATTTCTCAGATCCTTCACTTGATCTCGAATGTTCCTCGTGGGAACGATCTTGATTGTAGTCTTTTCCAAAAAGTAGAAGTAGCACGTGGTGCTCTCCTAGCCAGGAGAGTCCCCTATGGTGATCCTACACTCAGTCAACCACCCCAAGGTCACGGACAGGCGTAACGGTGACTACAGCACGTGCGATAAATGCACAGGTAGCTAACCCGCACTGGCACGCGGTCAGTCGTTTCCGTTAACGGGTGCGCCCAATGCACAGCACGGAACCAGTACAGGGCAGAGCCCTCTCAGTAATAGGGGGGTCCAACCCCTCCACAGTAACCAAACAGGGGCCTTGCCCCTCCACAGTCCGCGCACCCTCGCCTAACTACCCTGGTTTGCCCCAGTGGGCCTAACAAGTCGGTGTAGGAGGCTAGCAGAACCCCGAGGCCCGTGGGGTAGCTAGTACCTCCCTACACTAGTAGCTCTCCTCGGTACTACGTACACGAGGGCCAGCAAGTCGGTACAAAGTGGCCAGTCCTAACCCCGGGTCCCTAGGGCGGCTGGCTCCGCTCTGCACTAAACAGGTACAGGTACTTCCCTTGGTACTACGTACCCAAGAGACAGCACACTACCACATCTTTCTTTCTCAGTTCCATTCCTTTCTCTTTCCAGGAGTTCCACTCCTAATTCCCCGTAGGGTTCCAGCTCTTTTAACTCAGAACATCTAGGTTTCACTTTCCAGTTTCACGTTCTTACAATCCATGTTCTCAGTCACGTTTATTTATTCATAACAGGCAGCTGTTAATTCAATTTACAGGCAGCTATTTGTTCCTTTCCATTTTTCCAATACTGCAGTATTCATATATTCCACTAGTTTTCCCCGTCCTAGGATTCATGCTATATCCTAGGATCTATCATACAATCTAGTTTTCCAGCCCTAGGATTCATGCAACACCTAGGATCTATCATTCAATTTATTTCTCATTCCTAGGATTCATGCAATGTCCTAGGTTCTATTTATGGTTCCATAATTTAACAGATTATACTAATAAACTTAAAAGCCACTCTACCAGTTACAACAGGAGTACTGGGGGCGTGGTCGGGAATCCCGCGTGCCTCCGCAACCCCCGAGACTGCAATGAAACGGGGTCCTATCACAAGGATCAAACATAAGGAGTTTCTCAAAATAGTATCTAATCACTGTAGACGGGTAGAGGATTTAATTCCGAAAAGAACGCAACTCGAAATGCGGAAAACGGACTCCGAACGGGCCCTAAACAGGTCGAAAACGACGAAACAGTGCAAAATCAGACGTCTGGAACCTCTTCCAGACGTCTTAAAAATGAGGATTAGAAGGTACCTTGTCCTGTGTAGTCTTTCAGATGTCCAGAAGCCTGCGGGGGCGTCTGGCCTAGTTCCCAGACGTCTGATGGTCACCCCGGACGTTTGGAAGTCCCTCCAGTCGTCTGGCACGGCTGCCAGACATCTGATT
This sequence comes from Thalassia testudinum, assembly GCA_037157565.1. Lineage (NCBI taxonomy): Eukaryota > Viridiplantae > Streptophyta > Magnoliopsida > Alismatales > Hydrocharitaceae > Thalassia > Thalassia testudinum. The sequence goes on along the minus strand of JAZHRO010000030.1, from coordinate 389,107 downwards.
CGCGTTGGATGAGAATCTCAGAACCTGCGTGTACCCATTCCTCGTGCTCAGTACGGACGGTCAAAGGAAAGGGAGAAGGTACAAAAATAATTTACCTTTTAGACGTCTGGACAGTCCTCCAGACGTCTTCCCCGTCGTCTGGTTGGAAACCCAGACATTTGATTCTGGAAAAACTTCCAGAATCAAAGCACGACTCGCCCTCCGCCCGCGACGCACGGCCGCGTCGCGCCTCGTCCGCCTGCTGCTCGAGCTGTAGCGGGCCTCCCGCGTCACCCCGCGTCTGCTGCTCCCCCCGCCGACCGGCCCTAGCAGCCCCGGCAAGCTCGCCCTCACGGCCGAGCGCCTCCTCCTCCGCGCAGCACCTCCTCCCACACTCACCGCGGCTGTCGCTGCCGCCGCTCGCTTGCGCTTGCACTCGCTGGAAGAAGAAGAAGGAGGAGTGGAGGTGATGAGAGTGAGGGAGAGGGCGAGGCTTTTTAAAGCCTCGTGGGGAGGAGAGAGAGAGTGGAACAGAGGGCGCAGCCTGCAGTCGTAGGAGAGAGGGGAAAAGGCACCCGCAGGTCTGCGCGCGCAGGCGCACAGACGCGACCACGCGTGCCGCCGAAATGGAATCCTAGACGTCTGGGCCTCCTCCCAGACGTCTTAAAAGACGTCTGAAGCCGCACGTTCGTAACATGAATAAAGGACAGAGATTTGAGATCTTTGTAATCATAAGGAAGTTTTTACCCCCAAAACGCAAATAAGGTTATGTGCAAAAGAGAAGCAAGCAATTAGTGAGTCCATAGCAAACCTAAAGTGAACAAGAGTAGGTTTTAATGGACTTAATAGTGACCACCATGTACTCCTCTCCCTCATCTCCTCCTCGTTCCCATAAGTTGCTTCCTCATATGTCTAGATTTTTTGCAACATCCTAACCAAGTGAACCCTCTTATTTTGTAGGTTCTAGATTATCTAACCTAAAATCTATATAGGCTTCTCCTGAAACATCACGTTGTCCTCCTCAATCTCCATGCTTTCATATTTAAGAACATGATTTGTGTGTGTTTGGCACATATTTGCATAAGTTGAAGATGTGAATATATTTAGGCTGTAGGGCAACTGTAGTAGTATGTCAAATTTGTAAGTAATTTTAACTTGCTCTAGGATCTCAGTGGGACCTATGACTCTTGGTCTTAACTCACTTTTTATCGTGAACCTCCATATGGCCATTATAGAATATTCTATGACGAAGATAAAATCACTAACATCGATGTACATATCTCTTCAACTGTGACCTGCATAGCTTTTCTATGAGCTCTATATCATAGATAGATTCTTACAAATTTACTTAGATATCTCTATACTTTACTAGATGATTCTTGGGCACACTTCTTACTTTACTCCACTCTCCATCCAACATAAAGTAGACATGCACTTCCAATCATGCAAAGGCATGTATAGAGCCATATCAATAGTGGCATAATATAGGTCGTAGGTGAGCACAACTGGAGGATAAGTTATGCTATAATGTAATTGAGTCTACAAGGCCTATTGCAATTTTCTTAGAACTAGGTGGTCAATTTGGAATCTTTGTCTAAAATGATCTCCTTGGGGATGCCACAAGGTATAATCTTCTGAATATATAGCTAGACTAACTGAAATAGACCGCAAGTCATGGAAATAGTCAAGAGTCATGGAGTCTTCATCAATATATTCATTATAACCTATATTATATTGCACCCTTTTTATGCAAGTGATAGTCTAGCTACAAAATCAATGGAGAAATTCTCCCATTTCATTTAGGCATTAAAAGCGGTTGTAATAGTGATGTTGGTCTATGGTACTTCACTTTTAGTTGCTAGCATATACTTCTTCATGACATACTACTAGAAATATCTCATTAAAGTAAAGTACATCTTATTACTACCTAACTGGATGGTGACTTTATTATTATGAACCTCTACAAGTAACTCTCTTTGTAGTGCCTCATCACGAGGGATGTGCAACCAACCATAGAGTTAAAGTACCCGATCTATGAAGGTGAAGTTTCTTAGATCACTCGCCAACACCCAACCACAAAGTCCTGTAAATGTGGGTTAACCATCTGTTCTCTAATGGTGGGGTTGATTAGTTTTAGATGCAAACACCTTAGCACAAGCAAAGCACCTAAAATGTTGGACCTTTTGCGTGTGACTATAATTAGAACTCACACATAAATTGAAGTATCCTAAATTGAAGCATCAAATGATATAGCAAAATCTTTTATAATTGAAGGTATTTTTAGTTTAATGAAAGCATTGGCATTTGGATCTTAATTTAATTTTAAATATATGAACCTTTCGGCAGTTTTACATTTGGGTCACTCCTAATAATATGAAACCTCATTGAAAGTTGATGATTGAGTCATTTTTTTCTAATTCAGCTACGTAGTTATAATGTTGAATTTTTGCACCAAATGAATTTACCTTATTGCATTTGTAAAAATTAATTGTCATTTGAAGAAAGGGACTTCTTTTGTTGATAACTACATTCAAGTCCCTTTGAATGATAGGAAATGTCGTTGAGTCCTAAGGATTGAAATACTTTTCCTTAAATTTAATATTAAGTTGTAAAGAAAAGGGTTCACTTTTCAAATAAAACCTCTACCTTGCCAATTTCATGTCTAATAAGAAATAAATTCCAATTTTAATAAAAGAATCTTTTTTTGAAAATAGTTACTTTTGGGTCCTTATGCATGAAATAAAAAGGAGTTGATATGATGATATAACTTCCACGGTATTATCATTATGTGAATTGGCAATTGTGGATGCTGCCATCAACTTAGGCCTAGTTTGTTTAATGCATTGGCCCCTTGAAATAGGGATAACCCAATTTGGTTGCTAGGCTAAATTAACCTAAGTTATAAAGGTTAAGTTGGGATAACTTAACCCATGTCCTGATGCGGCATAAGTTATCTTGCATGTTAACTTTCGTCATTTTATCCTACAAAAACAAGGTAAGTTGTGGTTATCCCACTATATAAACAGGATAACCCTTCAGGTTTGCATTCTAAATAGTCATAGGTTAATCCAATAGAATAACCCTTGTGACTTTCAAATAGAAATGCAGGAATAACCTTTCTAAAAACTTCTATCCCATAAAATTCTATCCCTCATCCCAGATTAGATCTTATAGTTGAGGAGTCATCCTGTTGAGAGCATTGACGATCGTTCAGCAGGACTGATGATAGCAGAGGAGGAATTTAATACCCAGCAAAGATATGCGGACCATCTGAACAGTGCCGGAGCAAGCCAAACCATCAGTAGTTGGTTTGGGAGGAAGAGGGTGAAATCTCAGAAGAGGCTGTAGCAGATGGAGACACACTGCATATCTCCACTGGTCGAGATGATCGGATGTAGGAGAATGGCGAGATGGCCCATGCGGAGGAAGAAGCAGAATCAACTGACAGAGCAACAGCACCAGATGTTGAGTCAATAAAGTCTGTGGTTAGTGACGTCCAATGGCTCCCATCGGGTGGCATAATCTAAATCCATCGTCGCATCTCCATCCCTACAGGGAAGACGATAATGCATTCCCATCGGGTGGGGTCGGTACAGGCCTGGCCAGGTGGTATTAATTTTCTTTTCATATTTGTATCTCATATATTGTGTAATTGTATTTCAGATGTGAACATTGTACTTGTATCTGTAAATACAAGACTTTTATTGTTATTATTATTATTATTTTATTGATAACAAATGTTTGAATGTCGGTGATGACTGTATAAGTTTAAGTGTGTGATTAATGCATAAGTGTAATTGCATCGGATAAATACAGACCTTGTGCAAGTCAATACAGATTATATACAAAAAAAAAGAGACTAAAATAAAAAGTAATTATTTTAGTTTTGTGGGGAAACTGACTAGTTGTCATGGAACTATCACTAAAAGACCATGGGCAAGATATTTATCTCTACTGGCAGTTACTAAAAAATTGCTAAAAACTTTTACTAGTACTTTCCTAACCATTGCTAAAGGCTTCTAAAAATTGATATTGACCATTAACTTGGCTTTTGGAACTGTCGCTACGTTCTCTTGTGTGGTTCTAACAAATTGTTGTTGATATTTATTGCATAGGTTTAGTAAATGCTGCTTTATTCTTTTATCGACAGTTTTAGAGTCTGTCAGCAAAAGATCTAGTTTTGGCACTTCCTTGGAACCGTTGGGGAAAGCTTTATGCTGGCGCTTTGAAACCTTCGTTGCAGGTCCTACTCTTGACGATGTGGTATGGACCTTTGTGGGTAGTTTTGGCCAAAAGTGTTGGTAAAAGATCTACACTAATGCCGCATTCATCATCTCCTCTTAGCGATGGTTTTGGAGCCCTTGTCGTAGTTTTGAACTGTCGGTAAAGGCTAGCTAGCGCTCTTGTAGCAAAAGGAGTCATGGCTACGTGACCAAAAGGAGTTCTCTTTGAGATGATTGTAGTGTGCAAGTCGATTTTTGTGATTTCTTTGCATTTTGATACCATATAACTTCAGTTTCAGGTATAAAGAGAGAAGCATACAACTAAAAGATTAAAAGACATATCCAAGTGAGACTTGAGTCTATAGATGAGTTAATCTTTAAAAGAATGATAGCTGTGAAATTTGCTAGATCCAAACATAATATGGTTGATACATTCACTAAGAAACTTGATAGATCTTTAGTCTTAAAATGTAGGCTTAGGATGGGACAAGAACTCATTCAGAGTTCATCGAACAATAGCAATCTCACCCTAGTTGACCAAAGATCCCAAAAAACTAGTTGGCCTTGATGCATATATCTTTAACACCTATCCAATCCTCGAAAACGCTGAGTACCTAAAAATTGCAAGCTTATGAGGAGCGTTAGCTTTGAATGGGTTGAAGAATTCCTTAAGATAGGATGTGAGAAGTGCATCATTAAAGAATACCACCAATATAAGCATTTATATAGTCACAAATAAAGAAATAGAGCTTTTCCTAAACACTCATGGACTATGACAAGGTCATGGCCATCAAAGTACTAAAACTATGAGATTACCACTAAGAACTTCACAAAATAAAACTTAAAAGTTCAACTTTCGAGTTTGAACAATGAATTCATGAAAAATGTTAATTGTTGAATGAAATTTTTAGAGGGCATCATTTTATTTTTGGAGAGAATATAAAAATCTAGAATTCAATTTCTCAATTCAATGTAGAGAACTTCAATCCAACATGGTTAGATAAGAAATCTTTTGGGTAGGGCCATACGATAAAAAGTTGGTGGCACCAAGAACCTGAGTGGGAGTGGATCGGTGATAGATGTTTCACAATAACATGTACGAAACATACAATACACATGTGCCCCTCATATTACCTCGCCGATTTGATGCATGTATGGGAGCTTTTTTCTACTCCAAGTTTTGATGTTTGTTGCATGTCATTCACTCATGATTTTTGAATCCTACACCTCCGCATTTTTTCCCATATCTTACGATTTACCCTTGATCATAGTCCATTTTACGTTGTAGGATCGTTTCCTATCGACTATATGAACATTCTATTTCTCTCATAAATTTCTTTTTTGTGCATGAGTACTTTCTCTTGTGCCCTCACCCTCATCCTTCTAGAGTAGCAATCAAAGATGACCATGAGCGAAGAACAATGTACATGGAAGTAGATGTTTATACCTTGGGAGCAACGGTCAACAACCTCGTACATCATTACCATGGGAGGCATTACCTCTTTAAGGAGAGGTTTTCTAAGGGATGTTTTGATTGCATATGTTGTTGTATTTGTTTAATCATGAGCTTTTGTGAATTTGTGAATGATGTTTCCTTGGCTCATTTGCCACTAATTTGCTAATCATCACTAATCTATTGGTTTTATTTTGTGTATAGGTTGATGTGTATTGTTTATATCTAAACATGTCACATATGCAATGATATTAATAATACATCCAAAAGTTAAAGGAAGTAGACAACCACACTCAATCAAGCAAAAATTTTTTCACTCAATTTTCAACCTTTTAAAAACTACACATCATTTTACAAGCCTTCAAGGAAAATACTTGTTTCCAATGAACTCCTATTCAACATATACACACTCTCCACAATGTTGGCACAGACGTAACTCAATTGATTCACCGATAAACAAGGATTTTAGGAATGCAATCCTCACATGTCCAATCCATTGGGTCAATTATTAGCTTGAGATTTGGCTTTTGCAATGGCTCCACATCTAGTCTTTGCCAAATTGATCATCAAATAACTAGCAAAAGAATTGAATTTATGAGTATTTGATAGAAAATGATTCGAAGTGAAAAGTACAAAAATCCTTCATAAAAGGGTGAGCAATTGGTGTAAATCCATATGTATATATAATGCGTAACTAACTGTCATTACCTCAGCTCTAATTATCTCATAACTAGTAATAGAAGCTGAGGTTATTGCAATAGCTAAAACAATCTTAAATGCTCTATAAATTTGAGGTGATCACTATTGTTTTGAGTGTGACTATTACAACAAATCTCTCCACCCTAATATGGTATCAGCTCTAATTTAGGTCTTCTGCTCAAGTTGCTCCAATGGAGAGAGTAATACTTCAGTAGATCTTGACTTCAGTATATTTCAATTCTTCTTTGTCAAGTTTTTCTTTCTCTTCTTCGACGAGCACCTGCTTTGATTCGTAGATCAAGCTCTGTTCAACTTATAGTAGAGGTTGATCTGTGCTTAGTTGGCTTCTTTGCCTGGTTCTAATTCCTTTTCAAATTCTTCTCCTGGTTCTTCTATCATCTCCAATAATCTTCACTCTCCATCTTCTATTCAGCAAAATGTTCCTTAACAGCTTAATTCTTCAAACTTTGTAATATGGAAAGCTCAATTTTGTCCTTTCTTATGTGCTTATGATTTACTTAGTTTTGTTGATGGATTGGCTAAGCTACTCCGTTATTTGTTTGTCAAGATGATGGAGATGATGCTAAACATGTCTCAAATGAAGAACCTCTACATTACAAAGACATAAACTAGTTCTTAGTTGGTTGATTTCTTTTGTTAGTGAAGAGCTCTGTGCACAGATATGTAATCTTTTTACTCCAAGAGAGGTATGGCTTCACTTAGAAAAATATTTTGAGAGGAGTTCCAAAGCTCAGCTTCTACAATATAAATGTGAGCTCAATTCCATAAAAATTTGCGATATAACTATTCTTGAAATTTTCAACAAAGCTAAGCAACTAGCACTATATTTGGTCGTTGCGGGTAGACATATGTAACGACCCGATTCCCGAGTCCCTACGAGACACGAGAACCGGACCGACTCGACTAATCCCAAGACCCAGTCGTCCAACGAGGAAGTAACCAAAAGACAGTAAAATAAACCACATTCAGCATGAATATAACTAACAGTAAGAAAGTACAGCAGTAAGGAAAGAAACTACTACAGTAGGCACCACCACAACAGTAAAACAACATTTATCATATAACAAAAACTGCAGGTAAAGAAGGTACAGTGGAAACAGAAACTACTCACTAGAACAGAAGCAAAAAGGGGGTACAAAGCTGTGGTAACTCTACTGGACCCTACTCGGCCCAGCGTCCTCTGCAGCCGCCGACCCTGGCTGCTCAACACCTGGTCCTGAAAAAGGTAACGAGTGTAACACGTCAGCAAAACGCTGAGTAGAGTGGCAAACTAACTAAAGGCAACAGTAGAGTGTACAGTAGCTGTTATGTTCTATTACTTCCTTTATTTACATCTTTCAATTTTTCTCACTATTTCATTTACTTCTCAGATCCTTTACTTGATCTCGAATGTCCTCGTGGGACGATCTTGATTGCAGTCTTTTCCAAAAGTAGAAGTAGCACGTGGTGCTCTCCTGGCCGGGAGAGTCCCCCGTGGTGATCCTACCCTCAGTCAACCACCCCAAGGTCACTGACAGACGTAACGGTGACTACGGCACGCGCGATAAACGCACAGGTAGCTAGCCCGCACTGGCACGCGGTCAGTCGTTTCCGTTAACGGGTGCGCCCAAAGCACAGCACGGAACCAGGGCAGAGCCCTCTCAGTAACAGGGGTCCAACCCCTCCACAGTCCGCGCACCCTCGCCTGACTACCCTGGTTTGCCCTAGTGGGCCTAACAAGTCGGTGAAGGAGGCTAGCAGAACCCCGGGGCCCGTGGGGTAGCTAGTACTCTCCTAACACTACTAGCTCTCCTCGGTACTACGTACACGAGGGCCAACAAGTCGGTACAGAGCGGCCAATCCTAACCCCGGGTCCCTGGGGCGGCTGGCCCCACTCTGCACTAAACAGGTACAGGTACTTCCCTTGGTACTGCGTACCCAAGAGACAGTACAAACTACATCTCAGTTCCATTCCTTTTTCTTTCCAGGAGTTCCACTCCTAATTCCCCGTAGGGTTCCAGCTCTTTATCTCAGAACATCATATATTTCACTTTCCAGATTCACATTCTCAAAATCCATGATCTCAAACATGTTTCTTTATTCGTAACAGGCAGCTGTTAATTAATTTTACAGGCAGCTTTATATATTCCTTTCCAATTTTCCAAGACTGCAGTAATATACATTCCACTAGTTTTTCCACCCTAGGATTCATGCCATATCCTAGGATCTATCATACAATCTAGTTTTCCGACCCTAGGATTCATGCAACACCTAGGAGCTATCATTCCATATATTTCTCATTCCTAGGATTCATGCAATGCCCTAGGTTCTAGTTAAGGTTCCATACTTTAACAGATTTTATTAATACTTAAAACCACTCTACCAGGTACAACGGGAGTAATGGGGGCGTGATCGGGAATCCCGCGCGCCTCCGCGACTCTCAAGACTGCAACCGAACGAGGTCCTATCACAAGGATCAAACACAAGGAGAGTCTCAAAACAGGGTATAGCTACTGTAGGCGGGTAGAGGAATTAATTCTGAAACGAACGCAACTCGAATCGCGGAAAACGGAGCCCAAACGGGCCCTAAACGGGTCGAGAAAGACAATACTGTGCAAAATCAGACGTCTGGAACTCCTTCCAGACGTCTTAAACGGTGGATCAGAGAATTACCTGTTCGGCTTGGTTCCCCGGACGTCCAGAAGTCTGTGGGGACGTCTTTCCTAGATCCCAGACGTCCGATGGTCACTCCGGACGTCTGGAGGTCACTCCCGCCGTCTGGTACAAATTCCAGACGTCTGATTCGCAAAGATGACGAATCAGTGAACCTGCGCACAGCCAACCCCCCTCCCTCAGTACGGTCAGTCGACAAAAACGAAGGAGAAAGCGGAAACTCACCTTTCAGACGTCCGTATGATCTCACAGACGTCGACCTTGCCGTCTGGATATCAATCCAGACGTCTGATTCTGGAAATTTTTCCAGAATCAGAGCCCTGCTCGGCCTCAGCTCGCGACGCCGCCCGCGTCGCACCTCGCGCGTACGCTGCTCCGCCCGCAGCAGGTCCCTCTCCGCGACGCTCTGCGTCCCCTGCGCCCTCCCCCGGCCGGCCAAGCCGCTCCTGGCGAGCTCGCCCTCACGGCAGAGCCCCGCCCTCGCACGCCGCAGCTCCTCCGCGCTCACTGCGGCTGCCGCTGCCGCTGCGCCCTCGCGTCCGCTCGCTCTCGCGCACAGGCAGGAGAAGAAGGAGGAAGATGGTGGAGACGGGAGGGGAGGCGCGCCCCCCCCTTTTAACGCCGCGCGGAGAGGAGAGAGAAGGCGGTCGCAGCCGCCTGCAGCCGCAGAGAAAAAGGGCAGAATCGCAGGTCTGCGCGCACAGGCGCGCAGACGAATATCCCGTGCGAGCATAACTGTTCGCCAGACGTCTGTAAACTATCCCGGACGTCTGGTCAGACGTCTGGATGTGATCCCAGACGTCTTTACAGACGTCTGGGCCACCTCCCAGACGTCTTAAAGGGCGTCTGGGGCACGCGCTCGTTACAATATAACAAACTCAAAGGAAGTTTCGTCCCCGAAACTTGCGCCAACTAGGGTGCGGGAAAAGGATGTCCAAATAACCATAACAAACTCAAAGAGGACCGAAGCCGGTCCGAAAAGACGTACCCGCGAAAAGCTCTGGGTACCGCTCCCGCATTGCCGCCTCAGGCTCCCAGGTAGCCTCCTCGTACCGCTGGCTCCTCCACAAAACCTTTACCAGGGGTACTTGCTTTCGTCTCAACCTGCGGACTGCTCGGTCTAGGATCTGTACTGGCCGCTCGGGGTAGGTCAGGTCGTCGCTCACCTCGACGCTCTCGTGACTCAGTACGTGGCGGGGATCGGCTACGTACTTCCTGAGGTTGGACACGTGGAACACGTCGTGCACACCAGAAAGCTGCGGGGGAAGGGCAAGTCTGTAAGCAACGGGTCCAACCCGCTCCAGGACCTCAAAGGGCCCCACGAACCTCGGCGCGAGCTTCCCTCTCACCCCAAACCGCTGTAAGCCCTTCATGGGCGAAACACGAAGAAAGACGTGGTCCCCAACCTCGAACTGCACCTCTCTGCGTCTGCGATCTGCGTAGCTCTTCTGTCTGCTCCTGACAGTGCGGAGTCGTCTATGGATATGCTCAACTACCTCCTGACTCTGCCGGATCAACCTGGGGCCAACCTCCCACTTGGTCCCCACCTCAACCCAACTCAAGGGTGCCGTGCACTTCCGTCCGTACAGAGCCTCGTAGGGAGCCATGCCGATGCTCGAGTGATAACTGTTGTTGTATGCAAACTCCGCCAGGGGCAGGTGCTCCTCCCAAGAGCCCCTCCAGTCTAGTACACAGGCACGCAAAAGGTCCTCAAGTGTCTGTATCGTGCGTTCCGACTGTCCGTCCGTCTGGGGGTGGTAAGCCGTGCAAAACCTCAACCTCGTCCCCAAAGCCTGCTGAAACTCAGCCCAAAACTGGGACGTAAAGTGGGTATCTCGGTCGGATACGATCTCCCGCGGAACTCCGTGTAGTCGCACCACATCACGGATATACCTCTCTGCCAACTGTGCTGGTCCCAAAGTGACTCGGATCGGCAAGAATCGTGCCGTCTTCGTCAATCTATCCACTATTACCCAGACTGCGTCGTGTCCTCGCTGGGTAACAGGTAAGCCCACCACCAAGTCCATGGTGATGCTCTCCCACTTCCACTCTGGCACTTTAAGCGGCTGAAGCGGCCCTGCAGGCCTCTGATGCTCGGCTTTCACCTGCTGGCACACTGAGCACTGCTGCACGAACTCACCCACATCCTGCTTCATCCCTCTCCACCAGAACTCGCGTCTCAAGTCATGGTACATTTTCGTGTTTCCGGGGTGTATGGTGAATCTGGAACCGTGTGCCTCAGTCAGGAGCTCTCTCAACAGCTCCTCGTCTCTGGGGACGCACAACCGTCCCCTCAAGCGTAACACTTGGTCTGTGAAAGAGAAGTCCCCTGGGTGCCCTGATAGTACTCTGTCGCGCAAAGACTGCAAGTACGGATCGGCCATCTGTCCCGTGATGATGCGGTCTATCAACTCTGGCCTGGTCTGCCGTGTCACCGTCACTGCCCCACAGTACCCTCGTAACTCTAGAGGTAGCCAACTGCCCACCTCCTCCAAAAGGCTCCAACTCTGTAACTGTAGACTGGCCAAGCGTGCGGGCGCCTTACGGCTCAAGGCGTCAGCCACCACATTGGCCTTTCCCGGGTGGTAGGAGATGCTGCAGTCGTAGTCCTTCAGGAGCTCCAACCAACGTCTCTGTCTCATGTTGAGCTCCTTCTGGTCAAAAAGATATCGAGGCTCTTGTGATCTGTAAAAATCTCGAAGGTCTCACCGTACAAGTAGTGCCTCCATGTCTTCAGCGCGAAGACAACAGCTGCCAACTCTAGATCGTGGGTAGGGTAGGTATGCTCATGGGGCTTCAGTTGCCGCGAAGCGTAAGCGACCACGTGACCCCTCTGCATGAGCACACCTCCTAACCCCTGCAAGGAAGCGTCCGTGTACACAACGAACCCGCCACTACTGTCAGGGATGGTGAGCACGGGAGCCGAGGTCAACCTCTCCTTCAGCTCCAGAAAACACGCCTCACAGGCGTCTGTCCAAGCGAAAGGCACATCCTTCCGAGTCAACTGTGTCATAGGACGTGCAATCTGCGAAAACCCTCTGATGAACCGTCTGTAGTAACCTGCCAGTCCCAGGAAACTGCGAATCTCAGTGACTGAACGTGGTCTCTCCCACCTGAGCACTGCCTCGACCTTGGCGGGATCCACCGCCAGGCCGTCTCCAGAGATCACATGACCCAAAAAGGTCACCTCCCTCAACCAGAACTCGCACTTGCTGTATTTGGCGTACAGCCTGCGTCGTCTCAGAGTGTCCAGAACCATCCGCAAGTGCTGTCCGTGCTGCGTCCGATCTCTAGAATAGATGAGTACATCATCTATGAAAACCACCACAAACTGGTCCAAGTACGGTCTGAACACCCGGTTCATCAGGTCCATGAAAGCAGCGGGGGCATTGGTCAGCCCAAACGGCATGACCAAAAACTCGTAGTGTCCGTACCGGGTGCGGAAAGCTGTCTTGGAGACGTCGGTCTCCCTGATCCTCAACTGGTGGTATCCAGACCTCAAGTCGATCTTGGAAAACACCGTGGCACCCCGCAACTGGTCAAACAAATCATCAATCCTCGGCAGCGGATATCTGTTCTTGATGGTGACCCTATTCAGCTGTCGGTAGTCCACACAAAGGCGTAGGGTCCCATCCTTCTTCTTCACAAACAGTACCGGGGCTCCCCAAGGAGACGCACTGGGCCTCACGAAACCCTTCTCCAAAAGGTCCTGCAACTGAGACTTGAGCTCTCGCAGCTCAAGCGGTGCCATTCTGTATGGCGCGGTGGAGATGGGGCTGGTCCCTGGTACTAGTGAGATCTCAAACTCGATCTCACGCTCGGGCGGTAGTCCTGGTAACTCGTCTGGAAACACGTCGGGGTACTCTCTGACCACCGGGATGCTCTGGAAGTCTGCCACGGGGCTGTGCTCTGCCACCACACAAGCTAAGAAGCCCTCACACCCCTGGCCCAAAAGTCTCGCCGCCCGAAGTGCCGAAATGCACCTGAAACCTCCGTCCACTGGCTGCCCGTGAAACTCGAAGGAAGGCAACTCCGGAATGGAGAAGACAATCTTCCTCTCAAAATAGTCTACCAAGGCGTGGTAAGCGGACAGCCAATCCATCCCCAGAATCACTCCAAAGTCCTCCATCTGTATCATAATCAGGTCAGCTGGCAGGCTGTGTCCCCCGATGCTGACCCCGCAACCCGTGTACACCTCCTCAGCTACAAACAGCTGACCATTCGGACCTCTGATTACGAACGGATTCTCTAACAATGTATAATCCTGGTCCAAACTAACTGCGAAACTGGCTGCGATAAACGAGTGCGTAGCGCCGGAATCGAAAAGCGTGTAAACGAGTCTGCCAGAAACTGAAACCATACCTGCTACCACGGATCCCGAAGCTCTGGCGTCCCTGTGTGTTAGGGCGTTGATACGCCCCTCAGCTCTGGGTGCGGACGAAGCAGCCACACTCTGCATCGGACGGGTAGGTGCTGGCCGGTACCCTCCTCGCGACTGCGGTCCTCCTCCTCGCGCCTGGAAACCGCGGCCTCCTGCGCGCCCTCCAGTGCTCTGCACGGGAAGTATCTGCTGACCTCCTGCCCTAGATGGGCAGTCCCTCCTGACGTGGCCCGGCTGGCCACACTGGTAGCAGAGGGGAACCCGACTCCCGCCCTCAGTGAGTCCCTGCTGTCGGCTAGGCGGGGGTCCGGTGCTGGCGACTGGCCCCTGTCGAGGGCCCCCAAAGGCCACTGATGGCCCTGAACAACGTGATGGCTCTCCTGCGGATGCCACGTGTCTCCGTTCTCGCCGGCCCTGTGAGAAGTCTGGCTGAAAGGGCCTCTTCCGCCCGCCGTCGGTCTCTCGCGCGGACGGGTTGGTCTCCTCGTAAGTCATAGCTGCCTCTACCACCCTCGAAAACGTCGGCAGCTTCAGGGGTTTGACATACCCCCGGATCGCAGGTCGGAGCCCCTCGGTGAACCTCCAAAGGCGCTCCTCCTCAGTGGCTACCGCTGTCGCTGCAAAGCGGGACAGCTCCAAGAAACGCGTGCGGTACGCGCTCACGGTCATCGTCCCTTGGCGGAGAGTGTGGAACTCCCGCCTCCTCTGGTCCTGCCACGTCTGGGGAAAGTACTGCTCGCAGAAGAGGGTGACGAACTGGTCCCACGTCGGCTCGTCCCTCTCCTGTCCCCGGACCGCCCTCCACCACCGGTGTGCCGCACTCTCCAGCTGGTACGTGGCAAAGGCCACGCGGCACTCCACCCGGGGGCGAAGGGTGTCGAAGATCTTCTCCAGCTGCTCAAGCCAGTCCTTTGCCTCGGTCGGGTCCTCATCCCCCTTGAAGGAGGGGGGCTTCAGCTTCCGGAACTGTCCGAAAAGCTCGAAGTGGTGCTGTAGGGGAGGTGCTGGCGCACCTCCAGGCGAAGGTGCCTCGTGTACAGAAGTGTCGGAGGAAGGTGGGGGCGGCAGGGGCCCATCCCCTCCCTCGTGTCCAGCGCCGCGTCCGTCGCGTGGTCCCACAGAGGACTCCCCCTCTGCAACCCCAGGAGGAGGTGCTCGGGGCGGTGGGTGGAGCTCCTCTCGTACAATATCCCGTATCAGTCTGGCGAGGTCCTGGGCCTGGATGCCAGGGAGTGGTGGCTGGTCCACCGAGACGTCAACGACAGCACGTCCACCTCGCCGACCTCGCCCTCGGCCGTGCCCGCGGCCAGTCTCGCCAGTCCCACGACGAGGCATCTCCTGCAAGGAGACACGAAACAAAACGGAAACGTCAAAACAGACGGTACCTAACAACACTTCTAAGAGCTCATATCAAGAGATATGTTGTGGTGGCTACTCTAGCTATAAACATGTGAATTGGTTATTTTCCAGTCAGTTGATTCACTTCTCGGGACGACCTTGCTCTGATACCATCTTGTAACGACCCGATTCTCGAGTCCCTACGAGACACGAGAACCGGACCGACTCGACTAATCCCAAGACCCAGTCGTCCAACGAGGAAGTAACCAAAAGACAGTAAAATAAACCACATTCAGCATGAATATAACTAACAGTAAGAAAGTACAGCAGTAAGGAAAGAAACTACTACAGTAGGCACCACCACAACAGTAAAACAACATTTATCATATAACAAAAACTGCAGGTAAAGAAGGTACAGCGGAAACAGAAACTACTCACTAGAATAGAAACAAAGGGGGTACAAAGCTGTGGTAACTCTACTGGACCCTACTCGGCCCAGCGTCCTCTGCAGCCGCCGACCCTGGCTGCTCAACACCTGGTCCTGAAAAAGGTAACGAGTGTAACACGTCAGCAAAACGCTGAGTAGAGTGGCAAACTAACTAAAGGCAACAGTAGAGTGTACAGTAGCTGTTATGTTCTATTACTTCCTTTATTTACATCTTTCAATTTTTCTCACTATTTCATTTACTTCTCAGATCCTTTACTTGATCTCGAATGTCCTCGTGGGACGATCTTGATTGCAGTCTTTTCCAAAGGTAGAAGTAGCACGTGGTGCTCTCCTGGCCGGGAGAGTCCCCCGTGGTGATCCTACCCTCAGTCAACCACCCCAAGGTCACTGACAGACGTAACGGTGACTACGGCACGCGCGATAAACGCACAGGTAGCTAGCCCGCACTGGCACGCGGTCAGTCGTTTCCGTTAACGGGTGCGCCCAAAGCACAGCACGGAACCAGGGCAGAGCCCTCTCAGTAACAGGGGTCCAACCCCTCCACAGTCCGCGCACCCTCGCCTGACTACCCTGGTTTGCCCTAGTGGGCCTAACAAGTCGGTGAAGGAGGCTAGCAGAACCCCGGGGCCCGTGGGGTAGCTAGTACTCTCCTAACACTACTAGCTCTCCTCGGTACTACGTACACGAGGGCCAACAAGTCGGTACAGAGCGACCAATCCTAACCCCGGGTCCCTGGGGCGGCTGGCCCCACTCTGCACTAAACAGGTACAGGTACTTCCCTTGGTACTGCGTACCCAAGAGACAGTACAAACTACATCTCAGTTCCATTCCTTTTTCTTTCCAGGAGTTCCACTCCTAATTCCCCGTAGGGTTCCAGCTCTTTATCTCAGAACATCATATATTTCACTTTCCAGATTCACATTCTCAAAATCCATGATCTCAAACATGTTTCTTTATTCGTAACAGGCAGCTGTTAATTAATTTTACAGGCAGCTTTATATATTCCTTTCCAATTTTCCAAGACTGCAGTAATATACATTCCACTAGTTTTTCCACCCTAGGATTCATGCCATATCCTAGGATCTATCATACAATCTAGTTTTCCGGCCCTAGGATTCATGCAACACCTAGGAGCTATCATTCCATATATTTCTCATTCCTAGGATTCATGCAATGCCCTAGGTTCTAGTTAAGGTTCCATACTTTAACAGATTTTATTAATACTTAAAACCACTCTACCAGGTACAACGGGAGTAATGGGGGCGTGATCGGGAATCCCGCGCGCCTCCGCGACTCTCAAGACTGCAACCGAACGAGGTCCTATCACAAGGATCAAACACAAGGAGAGTCTCAAAACAGGGTATAGCTACTGTAGGCGGGTAGAGGAATTAATTCTGAAACGAACGCAACTCGAATCGCGGAAAACGGAGCCCAAACGGGCCCTAAACGGGTCGAGAAAGACAATACTGTGCAAAATCAGACGTCTGGAACTCCTTCCAGACGTCTTAAACGGTGGATCAGAGAATTACCTGTTCGGCTTGGTTCCCCGGACGTCCAGAAGTCTGTGGGGACGTCTTTCCTAGATCCCAGACGTCCGATGGTCACTCCGGACGTCTGGAGGTCACTCCCGCCGTCTGGTACAAATTCCAGACGTCTGATTCTCAAAGATGACGAATCAGTGAACCTGCGCACAGCCAACCCCCCTCCCTCAGTACGGTCAGTCGACAAAAACGAAGGAGAAAGCGGAAACTCACCTTTCAGACGTCTGTATGATCTCACAGACGTCGACCTTGCCGTCTGGATATCAATCCAGACGTCTGATTCTGGAAATTTTTCCAGAATCAGAGCCCTGCTCGGCCTCAGCTCGCGACGCCGCCCGCGTCGTACCTCGCGCGTACGCTGCTCCGCCCGCAGCAGGTCCCTCTCCGCGACGCTCTGCGTCCCCTGCGCCCTCCCCCGGCCGGCCAAGCCGCTCCTGGCGAGCTCGCCCTCACGGCAGAGCCCCGCCCTCGCACGCCGCAGCTCCTCCGCGCTCACTGCGGCTGCCGCTGCCGCTGCGCCCTCGCGTCCGCTCGCTCTCGCGCACAGGCAGGAGAAGAAGGAGGAAGATGGTGGAGACGGGAGGGGAGGCGCGCCACCCCTTTTAACGCCGCGCGGAGAGGAGAGAGAAGGCGGTCGCAGCCGCCTGCAGCCGCAGAGAAAAAGGGCAGAATCGCAGGTCTGCACGCACAGGCGCGCAGACGAATATCCCGTGCGAGCATAACTGTTCGCCAGACGTCTGTAAACTATCCCGGACGTCTGGTCAGACGTCTGGATGTGATCCCAGACGTCTTTACAGACGTCTGGGCCACCTCCCAGACGTCTTAAAGGGCGTCTGGGGCACGCGCTCGTTACAACATACAACTGAGGATGATCTCATTCTTTTAATCTGAAGTGGTCTTAGTCATGATTATAATCTAGATGTTGCTATAATCAATCCAAAATTGATATTGCACTTGATTAAGTTGTTAGCTCGTTGTTGATGCCTGAACAAAGGTTGTTGTGCCTCAATTCTTTTGGTATTATTATCCATTAAGCTTCTCGAGGTGTTGGTCAATTTCATGGTCAATTTCAAAGAGGCTAATTTGGTTGATCTGGAAGTTCTAGTCGCAATCCCTCAAATGCTTCTTCCAAGAATCCTTAAAGACCTTCTGTGAAAGGTATCAAATGTCAAATACACAACAAATCTAATCATGCTTCATTGACATGCTAATGCAGTATGATATTGATCCTTAAGTAAATAGTGCTACAACAACCTCTAAATATGTTTCTTAGCTACTTGATTCAAGGGCTTCCCATCATATACCAAATTCTTTTCAGAATGTAGACCTTAATCACAATTATGATTGTTTTGATAAAGTCATCTTTTGGAATGCACATGTATTACACATGTTGGTTCTTCTTCCTTTAAGTTGACAGTCGCTACTTAAGCCTTGATAATGTTCTTCTCGTACCATCTATCAAGACTAATCTTCTATCCATTTATCGATTTTCAAATGATAGTGGTTGCTATTTTAAATTGTATCCTGGTGCTGTGGTTGTTGAGGACCCAAGGAGTAAGGAAACCCTATTAAAGGGGGTACCTAAATGAGCACTACTAGCTTTGAATTCCAAGAAGTTCCAGCTCTCGAGATGTACATTTTTCTTCTCGACATTGCATTTTCTTCCTTTTCTATGTGGCATTCACGTCTTGGGCATGTCAACTTCAAAACATTGAAGGATCTTTTATGATCTTAGAGTTTGCCTTTTGTTCAAATAAAGAGGTTGAACATTGTAATGCCTATTATGAGGCAAAATCACATCAATTTTCTCTGTTGGAAGTCCAATAACGAACAATTGTAAAATATCGCGAATGATGTAAAGATAAGGAAATAAAAGAAATCATACAAATGAGTACAATGATTTATAATGGAAAACCTTTTCGGCTAAAAACTACTACCTAAGCACCCAAACTTAGGAGTTTTCCAATCGACCTACACTAATCAAATCCACTAGTACAAGATAGTTTAAGGGCTATCTTAACCCAATACAAAACCCTAAGGTGAAGTCCGAGTCACCTTATTCTAATACAACTCCAAGACAATTATTTAGTTGTGTCCCTAAATGCAAATAAATAAACAAGGAATACAATAATCAATGCACGTGTAGTATAGAACAAATTAAAATATTCTCACAATATCCCTATGCCTCCAAGAGATGCTTATGAACAAATTCGACTTGAGTAGAGGTTTGGCTTGGCTTGGAAGAGAAGATGAGGAATTGAATGGACAAAAGCTGGTTCTTTGAGTGTATATGATAATATGTTATTATATATTAAAAGGGTGGAAAAAGGCCTTATTTATAGGTTTTCATAGGATTAGGTTCAAATACTATCCTTTAGAAACAAAAATGGAACAAATCCAATTCAAATCAAGCCATTTTTGGAAACTGAATCTTTTCCAACGAGCATGTGTATTGATGGTACAAGGAGCTCACAGTTTTTGGTTTTGACTCGAACAAAAACTGTAACTTTCACGTATCGATATAGATTCATGTGTACTAGTACAACATGCTTACAGTTTTCAAACCGTGGCTTGCTTGTACTAGTACAAAATATTCTATACCAATACAATTGTGTTACAACTTATACTTGAGTTTTGAGGTCAAGTATGGACTATGACCTACTTGTATAGGTATATGAAATTTTGAGCTGATTTGAAACTTAATTTTCATATTTTAATTAATTTTAAAGTTTAATTAATGCCCTTCTATTCTTAATAACATTTCACCAACTTAGACTTGATTTAGGCTCTTTTGAAAGGGATTTTTGAAATGATTCTTTGAGAGATTTTCAAATACGAGTTTTATGGTGTATAATAAGCAAATGTGAAAACCTAGTTACTCTAGGTTGACTCTACTACTTTATTTTTATGGAGAGCCTTTACAAAAATCTAGAGATCATAAAACTTGAAAAACCAGAGGCTTGCTTTTATAGTCTCTTGCATTTTGGTCTTAAAGTTGGCTTGATCTTCATGCTCCATACTTGAGTATTACTTGAGCAACATCTTGTATTAAGCCCTTATCAATGACTTGATTTACAAGAAACGGTATGATCTCCTTTATTGAGTATGGATTTTCATTCTTTCATATTTCATCTAGTTCACACTACTATCTTACAATCACATCTTGATAAACCATGATTAATGCTATGAGGGTTTTGTCACCAAAATTAGACATGTCGAAAAATGTTCCAGTAGTGTCCCCCTTTTTCATGTATTTTGATTTCCAATCGGTGTATTTTGGTTTTTCATCATCAAAATGGTGGAAAATCGAAATACACCAGTTAGAAATCAAAATACACCGCTTGCTATAAAATGCATTACAATGAATACACCAGTGTATTTTGATTAATAATTAGTGTATTTTTATTTTCTATCATCAAATACACTGTGTATTTTGATTTCCAATTGGTGTTTTTAGTTTTCTACTATCAAAATGCATTGTAACGAATACATCGGAAAATTAAAAACACCAATTAGAAATCAAAATACATTGCGCGTTGCAAATACAGCACCCTTTGTCCAAAGAAAAATGCTCAAATCCTAATTTGGAAAGGAAAACTTTTCTTATCCATCTCTAGAAGAAGAAATGTAAGAGAGAGAGAGAGGCCGAAATACGGAGAGGGAAAGTTAAAAGGATAAAAAAAAAGCACAGTGCACTGAACTATGGCACAACTACAATGAAATCATGAATGGCACTTAAAATTGTTGAACATGAGAGGCTTTACAAAAATCTAGAGATCATAAAACTTGCAAAACTAGAGGCTTGCTTTAGTAGCCTCTTGCATTTTGGTCTTGAAGTTGGCTTGATCTTCATGCTGCATACTTGAGTATTACTTGAGCATATTAATCCCTCATCAATGACTTGATTTACGATAAAGGTTATGATTTTCTTCTTGCTTCATCCAATTTACACTACTATCTTACAATCACATCTTGATAAACCTCGATTAATGCTGTGAGGGTTTTGTCACCAAAATTAGACATCTGGAAAAATGTTCCAGTAGTCACCCTCTTTGGTGTTGATAAGACTTAGGTTCAAATAGATTAATTTTGAAGGGATATTTAAGAGCTAAGCCTATTTTAAGAGATAGTTGGCTCCCCCTTAATACGAGAGATACAACTCCCCCCTTAATTTTAATCTATTTGCCTCTAGTTTGTCTCCCCCTTTTTGTCAACAAACAAAAAGATGAAATGATAAAGATAAAAATAAGATAAAATTGACATTTAGAATTTTCACATAACATAGAAATTCAATCAACATAGAGTTCAACATGATACACTGAAATAACTATGACATAATGAGCATAACATAGACAACAAGACATAATACAACCATAAACTAAACATAAGCAGGATAAGACATTCACCACACATTACAAGGTCCAACCATAACAAACATAGTAGAAAGCCTAGATACTAGACCAAACAAAGTAGATAATATCTAATCAAGCTCTTGGCTTCTTGTTGAGCAAGAGTGCTGAAGTGGTATGGAGGGCTCAACAGAGTCATCATTGTCATCATCTCCATCGCTTTGTTCGTGAGTGCCTTCATCTTGAACATCATCTTCTTCAGCTGCCATGTCATCATCTTGGTTGTCTTCCCTTAAGTTTCCCTTTGATCATCTTGATTCTTGGCTTGCTCACTTAAGTTAGTCTCATTTGGATCTTGGAGGCTTTCATTGCAGTGCTTGGAGAAGCCTTGAGGAGCCAAGGGTTGGTTGCACCATCTTGCATATGGCCAAGGTTGAGGAGGAATGGAAGAAGGTGGTTCTTAAGAAGGTTACGCAAACGTCGAATAACCATGGAAACTTTAAGATGATAAAATTGCCTCTTAAGGTGACGTATACCACAGGTGACATTGGAAGAAAATTAACCAAGATAATTGAGGGGAGAAAAAATTTGAGGCATAGATCCTTACCTGGAGTACAATTCACATCAACCCAAGGTCCTTCGGGTTGCAGGTAAGGAAACATCATAGGCACAAAACAACTAGATGAGCTTACACCATGGCCTTAACTGGGTTCCTCTTAAGGAGCATCATTGTCATCCTCTTAAGATTGTTCATCTTGTTCATTCCAAGGTTGAACACCCATTCTTCGAAGGATTGCCTAATTGGACTTCTCATTAGGTTTCTCAAGTACAAAGTTAGACAAGATGAGTTCATGATAGACAAAGATGTGGGAAACCAAAATATCAAGTGGAAGTGCCTTTTGACTATAGTGGGGCCATAGAAAGTGAATAAAAACCATACACCAATTGATTTTGATTCTATGCACCATGACATAGATAAAGTTAAAATGTCATTAGGGACTCTCTTGAAGTTGAAATATTCAGTACATAAAGTCCAAGCTAAAATCTGGAACAAAACACAGGCAAGAAGAGTCATATTGGAAGAAACTAATTCTTCCCCTTGTTTGTCAAGGTGAATGAGAGCATCAAAAAAGTTAGAGAATTTGAACATGGCAGTGATTCTAGTATAAGTGTATCCCTCAACAAACAAAGAGTGAGATTGGCTATCAGTTTAGGTGAAATAGTTACACGTTGACCAAAGACTTTGGATGTAAGAACCAAATGACCCCTATTTCCCCTCTTGAAAATTAGCAAAGAAGTGGCAATTTATATCATAATAAATTCAAGTTACTTCATAGAAAGTGGAGTCAAAGAAATGATCAAGACCTCGATGTGCAGAGAGGTCAATGAAATTATGAAGGTTGATGACAAAGACCTTCCACACATTTGGTCAGCACTGATGGGGTTGTAACCCTTTATGAAGATGAACTGGTCCCTTGAATTTGGAGGCCATGTTAACTCACTTAAGTCATACTTTTAAAAATAGCTACGTCCAAAGCAAATCTAACATTTATATTTATAATTCTTGAAATAAAAATATTTTGAAGTCATCTCTAGAAGCAAGTAAATGTGTGAATATCACTATTTAATTTTTCACAACTGTACTTGTATCATATGTTAATTTTAAAACAAACAAGTTCAAAGCCGCACTTGGTTTTACAAAATAAAGCGATTAAATTTAAATCTCAAGTGCAATGAATAAATGATGCTCAATAAAATAACATAATTAAGTGAGAATAAAATTGAGCACCAAATAGTTGATCATTAGTAATATTTAGGAAAGATATTGTAATAAAACTTATTTAGAACCAAATATTGAGCCTAATCAACATGATTAACAAATCGATCCCTAAAAAAGTTGATTTCCTTGTATTATGGTCCCTGAGGTCCTGCATTTAGGCCCCTACAAATTTATTTTTCTTTTGAGTTCAGGTCCCTATCTACCTTCTTCAGTCAGCAAAGCTCGCCGAAGGAATGGCGGCGTGATGTTGGAAACAAGCTTTAGCTGTGGAACCTCCCTGACATGCAGCGGAGCAACGTCGCTGGAGTGACATCAATCTGATGGCGGTGGTGGATTGTCAATAGGAGGCTGGGAGAAGGCAGCGTTGACGTTGGTGAATCACAAGGCTAGAGGTGGTCTACGTCGCTCCTTGGGGCACAAAAATCCTCGTCGACGTGCGTAAAAGATTCCTTGAACCTTAGGAAGCTTGGCACGACGTTTAAGAACTTGAGGCTAGTTGGAGGTGGTCGACATCGCTCCTCAGGGCACTAAAATGCCTAATAAAGTTAGGGCTTTTGCTTGTCGTGGTGTGGCGAATGTTGTGAGGGTATTGGCTATGCGGGAGGAGGTGCAGAGCGTTGTGGGCATGTTCGTCGGAGTGGTGGCTGACGGTTGGTCGGTAGTGAGAAAGATGACGTAAAGGGAGGAGTTTGAGAGGTTGAAATAGCAAGGTGGAGGGTCGAGAAGGTAGAGGAGGAGAAAGGGAGTAAAAACCCTAATTCTATCAGAGAGTAGGAGGTGAGGAGACTGCTGGCCATGAACGGAGGCGGAATGAGGTCGAGGAAGGGGTCAGAGAACTGTCTCCTTTGCTGGGAAGAATGGCAAGAGAGAGGTGAAGGTAGCCGTGCATTCATTTGGTGGCGAGAGCCGGCAGAACGACCGGATGGTGAAGACCTCAAGGTCCTTCAATGGCGTCACACAGAGGAGGAAGAAGATGAGGGTAGCGCTCGCTATTTCTAGACAATTGCACTCGGAGGGATTGCATGATGTTTTATAGAAGCGTTCTGGAGCTGGAGGTTGCCAGGATTGCTCGCAACAACTTGTAAGTTTTGCACGTACTTTGATCGACGATTGCAGGTGGCAAAGGTAATCATTGGCAGTGGACTACCATCAGCAGGCACAGAACAGCGAGAGGCACGAGTCCTCTTTAGGTGTCGAAGGTGGTCGTGGCTCGAGGCGGCTGCAAACCGAGCTTGAAACTCGACGATAATGGCAATCAACGAAGGCGGTGAGGAGGAAGATGGCTGATGGCAGCGTGACTTTAGCTAGGGACTGGTTGCTAACTCATCAACAATCATAAGAAAGCACTATTGTCGGGTTTTTATCCTCGACAACGGCACCAAAAAGATGATCGTCAACTACCAGTTCGTACTAAAAAGGGTTTTAAAATGTCATTGCTATATTATATGTCACAAATGCAAACCGTTGTCGCATCAATTTTATTTATATACTTAATTTTTACTGGTTTATTCTAGGTCATTCACTCGAAGGTAGTTATTGATATACATCACTCTCTAAGTCCAATAATATTCTCTAATTCCAAAAAGATTGATTTTATGAACAATAATGAATGAATGAATCAAAGAATAAAAGAATGAATTAATTATGAACACAAGAATGAATTACAATACTTGAAAACATTTATCTACAAATAAGCATAAAAAATCATAAATAAATACTCTATATTTTCTATTTACAACTTATATTAATAATACTTAGTTATATGTACAATAATGACTAATAATATGTACTACACTAAACTTAACTTACTAATATCTACAGTAACATATGATATATCTACAGTAACGTATAAAAGTGTCGCTAAAACCTTAGGATACTATATACATAAGCTAAGGTAAAAACTAATGTCTATACTGGCATATAATACTATCTACAATGACATCTATATTTGTAACTAAAGCTATCTTTTATTTATATACATAATAGCTCAAACAATACTCTAAATATACTTATATACATATTAGTTACATATATACTATATATACATACGTACTTATATATATACAGACGCACACCTACTTACATTATGTACACACAATGCACAACTCAACACACACAGTATACATGCATACATACTTGACTCATACCACATTAAGGCTAACACTTAGGCACACAGACACAACACAAGGGAAACATTTAGCTGCATTTTAGGTGCCCTTTCCTCTTCGTTCTCTTGTTAACACTTAAGCCGTGATTATTGTTCATCTTAATAAAAAATTAGTTCTTAGTTGGCGGGCAGCCTTTTCGAGGGATACACAGCACCCATTACTGGGTGGGACCAGCCCTCTACTAGGGCTACCCTAATTCTCATTAGGCGAACTTTTAACTGGTTTTTATTAGTTTGTTACTAGGCCTAATCAAACCTCTGCACAATGCATAGCTCCCAGCCGTACACCGCACACCAAATTCGAATGCCAATGCTCAATTCATGTTCGTATGCTTAGGGAACGGGTTATATGTGTAAGGGGCGCCCAGCACCTATGATGACTAGGAAGGGTATATCACAAATTACATATATGGTGATGCGGGTGCTCCTCAACTTCCGGTATTGGACTAATTCTAGCATCCTTCAAGCGTTGCTGTCGTGCGATAGCTGTCTTAAATTGCTTATTATAAATTAAAAATAAATTATAGGGTTGTAAATCCCTTATATAGGGTTACATAATTATTTAATTTATTTACAAAAATAATTATTTTTGCTATATAAATAAATTAGCTAAACTTTACAATTTATACACATTGGTTTATAAGTTAATTTCTTAATTACAATATAAATTACATAATTTATAGTCTAATTGACCTTATACAGTATTAATATATATACTAAATTATTTAATACATATTTTACACGTTTTATTGAATTTATATACATTTAAATGTGCATTTTCAGGATGTTATACATATAAATTAGATATAAATAGTATAATACAGTATAAATGTAGTTAAATTAGTTTAAATTACTTACAATAATATAATACAAATATACAATATAAATTAGTTCAATAATAACTTAATTTACTAATTTATTTTAATTTAATTTAGTAAACTACCTACTAACTTATTAAATTAATTATTTACTGTATAAATATATTTAAATTAGTTTGTGGGGATTATAATATACATAATAAGTATATAAATACGTATGTACAATATTACTGATAAATAAGTTTATTTATTGGGGTTTATAAATTTATATAGCTTATAGTACATATAAGTTAATTAAATTAATATATACTTAGTAAATAAAGTTATATATATAATAATTTACTCTAAATACTTAATTTGTAATATAGAGTACATTTATAAGTTATATATACAGTTTATATACATATTATACACTATTTACATGTATAGCTTAGTTTATTGCTTATATATACATGTATTTACATAATATACATAGTATTTTTGGGAGTTTTTAGGGTTTTTCAGATTTTTATGGATTTTATATATATACCAGAGGTAGGGGATGAGAGAGAAAGAGAGATATGAGAAAAATAGAGTTGTTTTTGTTTTTTTTTTTTTGGTTTAGCTCTTTTATTAAGTTTTAAGGTATATTGAACCGTTGGCTGGTATGTTCTACTAACCCGGAGGTTCAAATGACCTTCAAACTTTGTATACACTTAAAAATATATCTATTCCTACTTAAGACACATTTATTTTATTTTATTTAAATTTTTTTATAGTTTTTATTTATTTACAAGTCAGACTCAATCTAGGACTTAAAAGGGTATTTTAATTGGAACCTAAGACACTAGGATGTGGTTTGAGAGGTGCAATGGCAATCAAAGGGTTTAGATGTGTTCTATATCTCATAGGGAAGGCGATCAAGTATTTGAATGGGTATTGCACTCCAAAATCATCCAATTTCAATGTTTGGACTGTTGGATACATATATATACTGACAAAAGAAGTTTAAAATTAACTTACAAGCATTCAAAAGAGATTCAGGGTCATTTAGAATACATGAAAGCTTGTACATGGTATATACAACAATTAAAACACATGTCAACCATTTAAAACATCAAAACTCAGTTATTGCCCCATTGATCAGACCATCCAGCAGCCATACTGCTGCAGCAGTAGCAATATCAAAGACAGCAGCAGCATTTCTGATCTCAACAGCTGGATGAGCTGCAGAGATCAGGTAGTAATTTCCAATGGCCATAAGTAAAATTCTAGACGTCTTAACATATTTTCAAAGGACTATTGTGCATCTAAGATCATCAAAATCAGCTATTCTGATTTGCAATTCAGTATATGTATCATCCAAGATCAGACTTGGGAAAGTCTCATCTTGGATGAAAAGTGTCCAAATCAGGTGTACTTCTCATTCAAAAACTCTTTGAAATTAGAAAAGAAGATCTGAAATCAATGTTCATAAAAATAAGATTTCAAACCCTTTGAAACCATTTCAAATCTTCTTCCAAAAATCCTTTAGAATCCCAATCACAACCTCCAATATAAAATCATGAAAGTGGATATATGGAGGGTAAAATGTCACCACAATTGGGCTTTTGCTTTGGGTCTTTCACTGATCTCTTCACTCAATTTCCTTGAACACCATTGATGGGTGTTCAAGGTGATTTTGTGGATTGATCAAGACCTGTTGGGTCCTATTCCATCTCAAATCAGAGTGAACTGATTTTCCGTGATAGAACTCTCCAACCAAGGGCTTAGATTAGATATATGCTCATCCACAAATTAAAACAAAACTCAAAACATTGGAATCCTTGCATACATCAAAATCAAACCCATTAAATCTTAAAAAGCTCAATTAAATCTGATAAAAATCTCAATTGAATTCCAAATAAGTGATTTGAATAGTAAACACCATTTTAAACAAGATTGAGCAATTTGAGTTGATAGAACAAGATCGAGGGGCCTTTGTGGAATTGTGAAATGGATGGGAGCCCCTTAAAGTGAGTTTTGGTGCTAATTTCAGATCTGAGAACCAAGGTTCTCAGGTTTGAAATTAGACCTTAATGTATGGGTGATCAGTGAAATTCAAATTGAGGGAAAAAGAAGGCGATCAAATGGAATGAAAGGGGAGAAAAATGAGTTGATGATGTGTATGAAAGTCTCTGATCTGAATTGATCAGAGAGATGTGGATCGTAGCTAAATTACTCTCCTCCTAAGCTAATCTAACACTACAATTTATCCAGAAAGTAGTAAAACTATGCTAATTCTACTCTTAGAAAGCATTGAAAGCCTAACTAATCAAAGGAAGGGGACTCTGTTGGGTCCAAAGCGGAAGGCTAAGGAGGACGAAATGGGAGAAGACCTCCAGCAGATGAAGGTGACTCTCAAGGGCTAGCACCTGGCGGCTAAAGGCGACGAAATGAGGGAGAAAGTAGTCCCTATCACAGACCACCGAAGAAGGAGGGAGCTGCTGGAGGGGTAGACGAAGGGGTCACTTAGGGGGGAGGGAGCGATCCTTTGCATGTGAGATCAGGAAGGAGCTTAAGTAGACTTTGAGAGTGATTCAGGTCACTGTGAGGTGGGATTAGGCATTCAGTTCAAGGACAGTCATGATAAGAGGAGAGGATGCAGGAAGAGTCAATCCAAAGGAGGGTCGTTAGATGGGATCTAGGCAAGGTGGTGAGGCTATGCGTAAATTCACGCGAAGCTTCAAATCAGTTTGAGCGATCAGATCAAAGGATCAAGGAGTGAGCAGCCCTGATGGCTCATGTTCTTGCGATGAATAGTGCACCAAGAGGTGCATCGTTCACCAGGATCTAGTGGTGAAATTACACCATCAGCCTAAAATGCGAAATGGTAGAAAAATAGCAGTAGGGCCCATAAGTGGTAAGAAATCACTACAGAGCAGTCCTTAAGGTGTTACAATTAGGTCCCTACAGCCTACAAATGGGTTCTTAGAGGTTTTAAAGTGAATAAAATGTTATGAATGAAGGACCTAAATGTGAATCTCTAAATGCAAGGTCCTATTGATGTCTAAATGCTACCAAGTTTTTATTGAAGCTTAATTAAATATATTAAAAGTTAATTTCACTTTTGATTTGAAGTTTTGAGCTCAATTGTGTGTTCAATTTGCTAGTAGATCATCATTTTGTATTTAATAATAGAATATCTCAATAAATGATCTAATTATGCATTTTTAACACAAATTTGGTGTTTTAGGTCTTTTCTGTTAATTCTTACACTTAACCCTTTTTTTGTGTTAATTTGATAGTGTTTAACCTAGTTTTTAGCTTGAAATGACCCGCTGCCCTTGGGTTGGATAAGACGTCTGGTATTTTCATCAGACGTCTGGGTATATGGCCGGATGTCTGAAAGTGAGAAGAACCGTACCTTATTGTTCTTTTCCGCACGCACGCGACATGCACACCCCCTCTTTCCTCACCCCAAACCTAACCCATCTCTATTTAAACCCCCACACTCACGCCACCCTCTCCATTACCACCAGCCACCACCTCCATCTTTCCCTCCTGCTGGCAGCCACCTTCCTTCTAGCCTCCAGCGTAGTGAGTGGAGAGGAAGAAGAGTGACGAGACATCGAGGAGGAGGAGAGGGGAGCAAGGGAGTGGGAAGAGCTCGAGGAGAGGAGCTCGCGAGGGAGTCACAGGAGCTCGGAGGAGCTCGTGTGGGAGAAGTCAAGGATGCGTGTGCGATGGAGGAGCTCACAGGTAGAAGCCTTGGCCTCCTACAGCCGCTGAAGGTGCTGCTGCAGCTCTTGCGAGCAAGCTTGCGAAGGAGATAGCTGAAAAGGGATGTGTTTGGTCGAGCCCGGATAGGTTGTGTTAATATGGTGATTTTATCATTGAAATGCATATAGTGGTTAACCTAATTCGAGCCTAACCATCTCTTTACAAAAATTTTTAGCCTGGCCTACTTGATTTTATCTTGGTCACTTTTAGGCCTAGGGTTGAACTCAGGGAAGTGGGATTAGAAGTGAATGAGTTTCTATGCCTTTCCTACAATGAATCTCTTCCATTAGTTTATTATGTTTTTGGTGTTTTTCTATTTAGATTTTTTTTGTGATAATTCTTGTCCTTGAGACACACCCTCAAAACCAGGTTCTTGGCTTTGAGCCAAATTAGGGTTCCAAAACTGGTCTTGCTATTCGCAAGAATGAGTACCTGCAAGTCAAAGATTATCTTTTCTCTTTTGTGTATTTTTTTATCTTTTCAATGGCAGGAAAGAGAAATAGAAATAAAGTAAATATAGTATATATGTATATGTATATATTATATATGTATAAAGGGGTCGGGGGTGGAGGCGGAGATGGCGTGTAGCACGGTGTCAAGTCGGTCGTCGTCTAGGAAGACGCAACCAACAGGACGAAGTGCCACGTGGAATGTAAGGTGGATGGGTGGAAGATGAGTGTGAACACGCTTTTTGTACGAGTGTATCGGGGAATATTAGCAACTGGTGCAGATATTTCCACGATACAACGTATGATAAGTGATATGAAAAAATATATATATATATGTATATATGTAAATATATATCTATATGTATATATATGGTTATAATTATATAGGTATATGTGTACTTATATATGTATATATATATATATAGGTATGTAAATATATGTATATATATATATATATGTATGTATGTATATGTATGTATATATAACTATATAGATGTATATATATATATAGTAATATATGTATATAGATATATGTAGATAGATATGTATATATATATGTATATATAGTTATATAGATATATATGTATATATGTACGTATATTTGTATATATATATAAATGTATAAGTATATGTGCATATGTATGTATATGTGTGTGTATATATATATATATATATATATATATATATGTATGTATCTCTACTTATACTTAGTTATATAGGTAATGATATATATATATAGATATATATATATATATTTATACGTATATAAGTATATGTACATATGTAAATATATATGTATATATATATATAAGTATGTAGATGTATATATATATATGTATGTATATAGACTAATACATAGTTATATAAGTACTAATATATGTATAGATATATGTGTATATATATATATGTATATATATATATATATATATATAACTATATATATGTACATATATATATATGTATATAGTAGAGTATAGGTGTGTGTACGAGAGTGTGTGTGTGTGTGTGTGCAGAGAGTGTGAGAGAGTGCTGTGAGAGAGAGAGAGAGAGAGCGTCTGGTGAGTGAAGAAGGTTGGAGTTAAGTCGTCCGCATCCTTAGGGCATCGTCTGATGGCCACAGCGCACCGCGCTGCACGTAGGCGCACGCTGGAGGGAGTGAGCACGAGGGAGAAGGACCGCAGCGCTCCGTGTTGCGTGAAGAGGCTAGTACGGGTGCGAAGAAGCGGGCGGGCGTACGCGGGTGAAGGGAGCCGGCGCACGCAGACGCTGAAGCGGGCAGGCGTACGCGGGCGAACGCAAACACGTTGGCGGGTGCTGGAGCGGGCGCGAGGCGGGACACGGGCGTAGACTAGGACCGGTTGCTGCTCGCCGGGTAAGGCAGGTGTACGCGAAGAAGCAGAAGGCGAGAGCAGCCTGTAGGCACACACGGTGGCCTTCGTGCGGGCGCGCGGTGGCCTACACTGCTGCTGCCACCTTGCTGTTGCTGTTGCGAACGAGCGGTGGCTGGTTGAGCTTCAAAGCTTGAAGCTCCTATGGCAATGGCGAGGTTGGCTTGGAATGATGAAACAGGGAAGAGAACCACCACGCCCACCGGCTCTTTGACGAGCTGGGCGGTGGTGGACTCACGGTGGTGGTTGTGCACCACAGTGAGGTACTCCTGCCTGCAGAGTGGCTCCTCAGAGGAGGAGAGGCTGCGTATGGAGGGAGAGGGGAGGAGACGGCCTGGAAGGAGGTGCTACTCTTGTTGGGTGACCAGGCTCCTGCAAGAAGAGAGCCGAGCTCTTTTTAAAGAGCAAAGAGGCATGCACAGCCATGCCCTGGCTATGCATGCCTTGTGCATGGCTAGTGTAACGACTCGACTCCCGAATCCCTATGAGACACGAGAACCGGACCGACTCGACTAATCCCAAGACCCAGTCATCCAACGAGAAAGTAACCCAAAAGAGCAGCAAAATGAACCACATTCACCATGTATATAACTAGCAGTAAAGGAAGAAAATACTACAGTATATACCACCACAACAGCAGAGAAATAAACATGTACATAACATAAAGTTTTCGGTAAGGAAAGTACAGGGAGTAACAAAGAAAACTACTCATTACAGTGGAAGAAAAGCACAGAAAGTACTACAGGTAACCCTACTGGACCCTACTAGGCCCAGCGTCCTCTGCAGCCGCTGACTCTGGCTGCTCAACACCTGGTCCTGAAAAGGTAACAAGGGTGACATGTCAGCGAAACACTGAGTAGAGTGGCAACTAAAAGCTAAAGAAGCAGTAGAGTGTACAGTAGCTGTTATATTTTTACTTTCTTTATTTACGTCTTTCTATTATTTCACTATTGATTTATTTCTCAGATCCTTCTCTTGATCTTGAATGTTCCTCGTGGGAACGATCTTGATTGTAGTCTTTTCCGAAAAGTAGAAGTAACACGTGGTGCTCTCCTGGCCAGGAGAGTCCCCCGTGGTGGTCCTACCCTCAGTCAACCACCCCAAGGTCGCTGATAGACGTAACGGTGACTACGACACGCGCGATAAACACACGGGTAGCTACCCCGCACTGGCACGCGGTCAGTCGTTTCCGTTAACGGGTGCTTCCAAAGCACAGCACGGAACCAGTATAGGACAGAGCCCTCTCAGTAACAAGGGTCCAACCCCTCCACAGTAACCAAACAGGGGTCTTGCCCCTCCACAGTCTGCGCACCCTCGCCTGACTACCCTGGTTTGCCCAGTGGGCCTAACAAGTCGGTGTAGGAGGGCCAGCAGAACCCCAGGGGCCGTGGGGTAGCTAGTACTCTCCCTACACTAGTAGCTCTCCTCGGTACTGTGTACACGAGGGCCAAAAGTTGGTACAAAGTGGCCAGACCTAGCCTCGGGTCCCTGGGGTGGCTAGCTCCACTCTGCACTAAACAAGGGGACAGTCGCTTTCGTTGGTACTCTGTACTCAAAGGCCAGCTCACTCCCCCAATTCTATTCCATTCCCTTTCCAGGAGTTCTACTCCTAATTCCCCATAGGGTTCAACCTCTTTTAACTCAGCCAATTTAGGTTTCACCGTTCCAGCTTTACGTTCATACAACCCATGTTCTCAATCATACGTATTCATTCATAACAGGCAGCTGTTAACCAATTTACAGGCAGTTATCATTTCCTTTCTACTATTCCAAGACTGCAATATTTATATATTCAACTAGTTTTCCAGTCCTAGGATTCATGTTGTACCCTAGGATCTATCATTCAATCTAGTTTTCCAATCCTAGGATTCATGCAATAACCTAAGATCTATCATTCAAGCTAATTTCTTAGTCCTAGGGTTCTTGCAATGCCCTAGACTCTATTAATTGTTTCATAATTGTAACAAATTTTGTTAAACAAATTAAAAAGCTACTCTACCAGCGAAACCGGGAGCACTGGGGGCGTGGTCGGCAATCCCGCGTGCCTCCGCAACCCCCGAGACTGCAACAGAATGGGGTCCTAACACAAGGATCAAACACAAGGAGTTTCTCATAACAGTATACAATTACTATAAACAGATAGAGGGATTAATTCTGGAAAGAACGCAACTCGGAACGCGGAAAACAGACTCCGAACGGGCCCTGAACGGGTTAAAAATGACGAAACTGTCCAAAATCAGACGTCTGGAACATTTTCCAAACGTCTTAAAAGGTGGAGCAGTCGTACCTTAGTTCTGCGCAGTCCTTCAGATGTCCAGAAGCCTGCTGGAATGTCTAGCCTTGGTTTCCAGACGTCTGATTGTCACCCCGGATGTCTGGAGGTCCTCTCCATCGTCTGGCACTATGGCCAGACGTCTGATTCACGTGGGATGGCGAGCCCTCGCACCCTCCCGAGCAGGACCTGCGCACACATACACCTGCTCTCAGCACGACGAAGCACAGAAGAAAACGCGGTGGACAGCTGCATGGCCGTACATGCGCAAAAGGAGGAGGTAAGAAATATCTTACTTGTCAGACGTCTCGACCGTCCTTCAGACATCTTCAGCGTCGTCTAGATGTAAGTCCAGACGTCTGATTCTGGAAAATTTTCCAGAACCAGAACCCGACTCGCTCTCCGCCCGCGACGCACGGCCGCGTCGCGCCCCGTCCGCCTACTGCCCGAGCTGCAGCAGCCCCTCCGTGACACCCCACGCCCGTCGCTCACTCGCTTGCTCGCTCACACTCTCGCTGGCAGGGAGAAGGAGAAGAGAAAGGAGGAGATGAGGGTGAGGGAGAGGGCGAGGGTTTATATAAGGCAGCGCGGGGAGAGAGAGAAGAGAGACGACGTGTCTGCAGGAAGAGAGAGGAAAAAGAAGACGAAGGCGGCGGGCGCAGACGCAACCCGGTAAGCCGAAAAAATTTATTACCAGACGTCTGGAAAGGGTTCCAGACGTCTGGACAGACGCCTGGGCCACTTCCCAGACGTCTTAAAAATCCGTCTGATGCCACGTTCGGAACAGCTAGCATGGCTTGGCAGGGAGTGGCTGCTACAAGGCAAGCTTTGCAAAGCATGGCGCGAAGAAGAGCTACCATGCCTTGCAGCCGAGGAGAAGAATT
Source organism: Thalassia testudinum (assembly GCA_037157565.1). Taxonomy (NCBI): domain Eukaryota; kingdom Viridiplantae; phylum Streptophyta; class Magnoliopsida; order Alismatales; family Hydrocharitaceae; genus Thalassia; species Thalassia testudinum. Next base: position 354,524 of record JAZHRO010000030.1, on the reverse strand, counting down.
CAAAGTCAAATAGAAATAAAAAATAAAGATGGAGATTTTGTGAGGCAGCACTTAAGGAATTTGTTAATTGCAAGGCCAATTTATTCACTCTCCTCCCCTCTCAATTAAATGCATGCATGCATGTATTTTCACAAATGCGACTATGGATACCTAATATGCATTGGTAATGCTAGGAAATAGCACAAGACGGCACAATTGTTCTTGTATTTTTGCTGTGCAATCAATAGCTCACGGGAGAGTTCTGCGTACTGGATATTTTCCAGTATCAAACGTCTGGAGCATCTCCTAGATGCCTGAAGTAGCAAAGGGATGTCCGAAGTTGAAGCCAGACATTTGAAAGCATGCATAGTGCTAAGGTACGTGCTTTTGCACGGTTTCCGGCCATGCAGGCCTTACCGTAGGGGATTGGTTTAGCCATTTTTAGCTCTGCACGTGAATACGCAGGGCAGAGCATTAGAAAGGCATAGTGCACCCTTCGAGACACTTTTGGACATTTGGGCACATCGCCAGACGTCTGACCGTACTTCCAGACGACCGGAAGGGGAGTCCGACGTCTAGGATTTCCCTCGGACGATTGTAGAGGGGTTTGGACATCTGAGGAAACCACAGGATAGAAAGGGTGAGTTCTGACGTCTTTTAAGATGTCTGGGTCTAGTCCCAGACGTCTGATTTTGGACAGTATGAGTGTTTCTGGCTCGTTTAGGGACCAAACGGAATAGGATTTCTGCAAACGAAGTATCGTTGTTTTCCAGTTGAGTTTCTCTACAAGTTAGTGTCACTTGTATAAAGTTTTGGACTCGTTTGACGTGGTTGGTCAATTGTATAGGTCTCCAGCCAGTTGAGTATGCGGGATCCGTGGAGACGATAGGACCTGCGATTCTCGCCCCCATTCCTCCCGTGTTTCTCGCTAGAGTGGTTACTTTAATATTAAGATTTAAATAATGAAGTGCATGTTAGAGCAACTTGATTGAACCCTAGGATGTGGAATGAACCCTAGGGTAGAAACAAACGAATATTGCTTGAGCTAAACTGTTTAGTTGAGATGCATGTTAAACCTTAATTGCTAGCAAGTGTTAAATACTTGATGTGATGCTCCTTCAGTTGTAAAAATACGAGCTACCTGTTATATGAATGAGAATCAGAAGATGAACAATGAATTATGCATGTTGAGAAATGAAATGAAACAAATACGAGCATGAACCCTACGGGGAACTAGGAGCATAACTCCTGTATACGGAAAGAACCTTGTAAGTAGACGGGAAGTGAGCTGGCCCTTGTGTATGTAGTACCAAGGAGAGCAATTGTCCCGTTAGTGTAGAGGGGAGCTAGCTGCCTTTTAAGTTGAGCCCCGGGGTTAGGCCTAGTCACTCTATAATATAGGTTCAAACATTCATACATGATGGTGGCTGAGATTGTATTGATGGATGAAAATATCATTAGTGTCATTGTAGTGGATTGTATGGAATACCAACCATCATTACGACCATTATTATTTACTTAACTAATTTTTACTGGTTTTATTCCAGGTCGTTCACTGGAAGGCAGTTATTGATTTATATCACTCTCTAATTCCAAAATTATCCTTTAATTCCAAAAAGAAGTTTTACGTCTAATAAAGAATGAATGAGTGAATACTTGGATTGATTGCTTACAAAGAATTAATCAACATGCTTGCAAAAACTAACTATAAACAAGCACCAAACATTTCATTACCATACTCTAAACTATCTCTTTATAAGTTATATTACTAATACTTTCATAAAAGTACACTACCAACTAAGATTACATAGTATACTAATTTAACTTACTAAGCTGACACCTATAGTAACACATATAATAGCTATAGTGATAGATGCAAGCGTCGCTAGACCCCAGAAAAAGCTGTATACAAACTAAAAGAGGGAAACCAGGGTCCGTAGCGATGGTTATAGAGACGTTTTATTCTGTTAGTAAAGGTACGAATTTATTTACATAAAAGTAATCGGCTATACTACATATACATATATATGGTATAATCCTTTGTATCTGTATTTTCACTCTCTGATTTCACTATACGTATTTACATCATCACTCTTTCTCTTTCCACACTACCCTTCCTCTTTTATTATTCTTCTTCTTCTTAATCTTATTCGGCATTATAAGTCTTTGAAAACACTGCGGCACACAGGTGATTAGCTGCTGTCATTAACACTCTTAATTCATAAAAAATATGTTTAATTTGCGGGAACGCTTTTCGAGGGATACACAGCATCCAGAGGGTGGGACTAGACCTCTACTAAGCACGCCCTAATTGTCATTAGGCTGCTTAATTGTGTATTATCAGCTCAGATCAGAGGGCCTCTCAGCCCGCACACACACACACACACCCGGGCCCCCGGCCCTCAAATGCTCAGCTTAATGCTTATGTATATGCTCAGAATATGTAAGGCATGGTTGTTTCGGGCGCCCGACGCCCGTGACGACTATGCCATTAGAGAACAAAATCAATATAAAGAACAGCGCACGCTATTCGAGCATCGCATCTGCATTGAAAATGCGTGCGGTTGCTCGACAAAGGGGATTTTGGCCCTTAATTCGAGGGCCATAATTTATTTTCAAATAAAAATAAATTACAGGAAAATAAAGTATTTATATAATACTATACAATTGTACACTTGATTTGAAATTTTAATTATATTTACTATATAAATAAATTAACTAAAGTATACCGTTTTTACGTACTGATTTTGATGTTTAATTCTTTAATTACTTGTAAATTAGCTACTAGATGGTCTAATTGACCTTATACAGAGTTAGTATACATGTATAAGTATTTTATAAACATTTTTATTGAATTTTACGGATTTAATTTCTGTTCTATTTACATTTAAATAACATATTTGAATTGGTTTACTTATAAATTAGGTTTAAATAATATAATAAGATATAATCATACTTCATTTAGCTTAAGTTACTTAAAGTACATTAGTCTAAGTATACAGATTCAGTTAACTTAATTCTAACTCTAAATTACTAATTTATCTAATTTAATCTAATGACTTAGCTATTAACTTAATAAATTCATTATTTATTATGTATGAAGAATTAAATTAAGGTACAGGGTTTTAGTTGTTTATAATCTACACATACATATGTATATACAGTTTTATAGCTTAATACTGTTATTTGCACTGTTTAGTGATTTATTTAGTCTAAGAGTATATATAAGTTAGTTTAATTAATAAATAGTTATATAATTAATATATATATAGTATGATCTAACTTAAATACCCAATTTACAGTGTATAATATATATACATAAGTTATTTGTACAGTTTAAATACATATGCTACTTATTTACATATATAACTTAATATAAAGCTTATATTTACAAGAGTATACTTAATATACAAAGCACTTTTTAGGTATTTTTGGAGTTTTTCACTTTTTATGGTTTTTATACATATTATAGAGATAAGAGATAAGAAGGGAAGAAGTAGACAAGGAGAAAGAGGTGTTTTTGATGTTTTTTAGCTATAATTTCTATTATTAAGTTTCATGGTATACAAATCCATCGACTGGCAAATTCTACCAAGTTGAGGGTTTTGCATACCATGTAACTTGGTATGTGGTTAAAAAACTTTCTAATCTTCGATCAAACAGTTTTATTTTAATTTTTTAGAATTTTTTTCTGATTTTTATTGAATTTCAAATCTCATCCATCCTAAGCCTTGCAAAAGGTTTCTAAGGGGTCCTAAAGGCTTAGGATGGATCTTAAAAGATCTAAAAAGGCATTGACTGCCTTATTTGTAGTCAGTATGAAATCTGATAGGGATTCAACCCATTTTAGCACACTGATCATTTTCTTTCCATTTAGTTAGTGTGTTTGGACAGTTAACTGAAAATTGAAGTAGCTGACAAACAGTTGGAAGAAAAACAACAAGCATTCACGGAATTGAAATTCAATTTCTTATATAGGAAAGCTTGTATACAAGAAATGCAATACAATTACATGTCAGCTATTTTCAGACTACATTCTACAGAGTTTCAAATCAAAAATTTTTGCTACAATTTAATACAACAGACACAGCAGCAGCAAAGATAATACACAACAACCCTGCAGCAGATCAGATTTCACTCCAGACGGCTTATTGCAGCTGCAGTAAGTCCATCTGGAATGAAATCAGACTTATGGAAAGGAGAGGAATGTAGCTGCATGTGCAGCAACTTGCTGTGGTTCTGGGATTAAAAATCAGAAATTGCCTAAACCCCCTTTGACAAGGGTTTCACTTATAAAAAATACTCAATATTCCAATTCCAATGCATAAATCCTTGTCAAAAAAAAATTCTCATTGAATCCAATCGGCAGAAACACTGATCTAACTCTTCCTAATGCTATAGATAGCATGTAGAGAGAGTTGAATCAGACAATTGAAAGCCACAATGCAAATCCCAGATTCTGGAACCATAAGGAGTATTGAGAACTCCTTCGGTTAAGAAATTATCAGTGCTCTCAACAAACCACAAACTCATGAATGCAAGGTAAACTTCAAATCACCACAGTGATTTTCCTTAGTTCTATCATGCATTCAATGCATTAAAAACCTCATAAAAACTTAGATCAGATTATGGCTCTTCTGAGATGAATTCTGACATCAGAATCATCTTAGATTCCTTGCTAGACAATGAATGAAGATCAGAATTCCTCAGTTTGTCAGATTAAGACAGTCAAAACCCAATTAAGTAAAAATCCTTGAAATCTGAGTTAAAGAAAAATTCGACAGACTGATCACTTTCAAGCTCAGATCAGGGGCTTTTGTGAACAAAAATGAGGTGAATGGGAAGCCCCTAATGTGCTTGTTGACACCAATTTCAGATCTGAGGTTAAAAACCAATCAGATCTGAAATTGGGTCAAAATGAATGGGTGAATTTGCGAGAAACAAGTCGTGGAAATCAGAAACGATTATGGAAACATGGAGAGGGAGAAAATTCATAATTATGGACTGTGTGAAACCATCCCCTCTGATCTGGAATGATCAGAGGAGGTGAGGGGGGAATTCGGGTCTAAATCTACTGCTAAGTACAGCTACACTATCATAACAGCGAAATTAAACACTACTCATTACTTGAATTCTACTCTAAACCTACTTAACTACAGCTACAACTAATTTGCAAAAATAATAAATCTACTCTAACAGGAAGAATGGGACCTATGGGTCCTTAGCCGGTGGCTAAGGAGGAAGAAGGGAGGAAGATGACTCCAGCAGAGGGAAGAGTCTACTAGTGAGGCTCCAGGGTCATCCTCAGGTGCTACGAGGTCCTTAGCGACGAGGAGGTCGAGAAGAAGGCAACGTTTTCACAGCCGGTGGCTGTGAAATCAGAGAATTGGTGGGGAGGAGAAACTGGAGTGGACGAATGATCGCTAAGAGATGTAGGAGGGAGTGATCCTCTACGCGTGCGACCACTGAGGTGCTTAAGTAGCAAACTCAATGGCTCAGATCACCTCGCGGGTGAGAAAATCCGATGGGGCAACTGGCGGTAGGGATGAGAGGAGAGGAGCGCACGGCAAGCCAACTCAAAATCTGACCGTCAGATGGGATCTGAGGAGAGGGGTGAGCATACGCGCCGATTCGCACGAAGCTTCTATTCAAATCGAACCGCAGATTGAAATCATGAGAAACAATAGACGGCTGAGATCAGCCGTGTTATTCACGCACTACAGTGCGTGCGAAAAGGAGCAGGCCGATCTTGAAATGTCGGGAAAATTGCAGGGAAGACCCCTGCATGAAGGGATAGAAAAGTTGCGTGCAGGCCCATAAGTGAAGAGAATTGCAACAGGATGGACCCTGCAGCCTTTCAAAGGGGTCCCTACAATTTACAAGTAGGTCCAAAAAGGATTTTTAAAGACAAGAATGTGATGCATGAAGGACCTAAGTGTAAACTACATATTACAAAGCCTAAATGATGTCCAAATGCCTTCAAATTTTTATATGTGCTTAATTGAACATTTAAGAAATTAATTATACTTTTGATTTGGCCTTTTAAACTTATTTATGTGTTCAATTACCGCATGGATTACCATTTGTCCTTTGCCTTCAGAATATCTCGTTTTGTGACCTATTTATGAAATTTTAACACAGAGTAAAGGTTTTAGGTCTTTTTCTTTGATTCCCACACTTAACCCTTTTTATCTGTTAATTTGATATTGTTTAACCCAGTGTCCAGCTTAACTTCAGCTTTTTAGCTATGATGAGTAGCCACTCATCACTATACACCAACTTTTGTTTGGCCCTTGTGTACGTGGTACCAAGGTGAGCTACTTAGTGTAGGGAGGGAGCTAGTGCCCTACGGGGCCCAGGGTTAGGACTAGCTGCCCTACACTGACTCTTGTTAGGCCCATTGGGTAAACCGGGATAGTCGAAAGAGGGTACAACGACTGTGGAGGGGCAAGACCCCTATTATGTTCTGATGGGCGAGACCTTTATTCTAAGAGGGCAAAGCCCTGTACTATTCCTTGCTATACCTTTAGGCGTACCCGCTAGCGGAAATGACTGATCGCATGCTAGTGTAGGATAGCTACCCGTATGCTTATCGCATGTGCCGTAGTCACCACTACGCCGTGATCGTGACCTCGAGGTGGTTGACTAGGTGTAGGATTTACACAGGGGACTCTCCCAGCTAGGAAAGTACCACATGTACATCCTACACCACAGAAAATATTGTAATCAAGATCATTCCTGTGAGGAACAAACCATATCAAGAAATGACCTGTTTCTAAGAGAATGAAAGAATGAAAACCACTTAGTTGAGCTCAATGGAATTGAATAACAAATTAATTCCCTGTCTTAAATTAAATTGCATATAAATGATTTTCCTACCACTCTACTTAGCGTTCGCTGACTCCGAAAATTCTTATAACCTTGTTTAGGTTAGGGAATTGAGTAGCCAGCACCACCGGCTGTAGAGGGAGCTGGGCCCAGTTGAGCCCAGCCTTAGCAGTTGACGTTTGTTATGAACGCGTGCCCCAGACGTATTTTAAGACGTCTGGGAGGTGGGACAGACGTCGGACCAGACGTCTGGAATAACTTCCAGACGTCGTATCAGATGTCTTGGATCGTTGCCAGACGTCTGGAAATCTGTTATCTTTGACACGCGCGGGTCGTCTGCGCGCCTGAGTGCGCAGACCCGCATATTCGCTTATTCCTTCCTCCTACAGCAGCAGATTCCCCTGCCGCGCTCCTTCTCTCTCCTCCTCGCGCGGCCTTAAAAGGCCACGCGCTCTTCCTTCACCACTGCCTCCTTCCTCTTCTCCTTCAGGAAGTGAGCGCGAGAGCGAGCGCGAGGTTGCAGCGGCAGCGGCGGCCGCAGTGAGCACGGAGGAGGCGTTGCATGCGAGAGCGGTGCTCAGCCGTGAGGGCGAGCTCGTCGGGGCTGCCAAGGCTGGCCGGCGGGGAGCGCAGCGGGCGCGGGGCGACGTAGGGGGGGACTGCTGCGGTCCGAGCAGCAGGCGCACGAGGTTCGACGAGGCGCGGCGTCGCGAGCGGAGGGCGAGTCGCGGCCTGATTCTGGAAACATTTCCAGAATCAGACGTCTGGGCTGATAGCCAGACGGCGGGGGCGACGTCTGGAATACCATCCAGACGATTGAAAGGTGAGTTCTTCCGTCTTCTTCCTTCCCGTCGACTGACCGTACTGAGAGAGAGAGTTGGGTGCGCGCAGGCTCGGTGATTCGCCATCCAACACGAATCAGACGTCTGGCTGTAGTACCAGACGGCGGGAGCGACCTCCAAACGTCTGGGGTGACCATCAAACGTCTGGGAACTAGGCCAGACGTCCCCGCAGGCTTCTGGATGTCTGAGAAACCACGCAGAACAAGGTAATTCTCTGATCCACTTTTTAAGACGTCTGGAAGAAGTTCCAGATGTCTGATTTTGCACAGTGTCGTCATTTTCGACTCGTTGAGGGCCCGTTCGGGTTCCGTTTTCCACGTTTCGAGTTACGTTCTTTCCGGAATTAAATCCTCTACCCGTCTACAGTAGCTATACACTATTTTGAGACACTCCTTGTGTTTGATCCTTGTGATAGGACCTCGTTCCGTTGCAGTCTTGGGGGTCGCGGAGGCACGCGGGATTCCCGATCACGCCCCCATTACTTCCGTCGTACCTGGTAGAGTGGCTTTAAGTATAATCTGTTAAATTATGAAACCATAAATAGAACCTAGGACATTGCATGAATCCTAGGAATGAGAAATAGATTGAATGGTAGATCCTAGTGTGTTGCATGAATCCTAGGGCTGGAAAACTAGATTGTATGATAGATCCTAGGATATGGCATGAATCCTATGACAGGAAAACTAGTGGAATGTATGAATACTGCAGTCTTGGAAAAATGTGGAAAGGAAACAATAGCTGCCTGTGAATTGAATTAACAGCTGCCTGTTATGAATAAATGAACATGATTAAGAATATGGGATGTATGAACGTGAAACTGGAAAGGTGAAACCGGAATGCGCTGAGTTAAAGAGCTGGAACCCTACGGGGAATTAGGAGTAGAACTCCTGGAAAGTGAATGGAATAGAATTGGGGAAGTGAGCTGGCCCTTGAGTACGGAGTACCAAGGAAGAGCGACTGTCCCCATGTTTAGTGCAGAGCGGAGACAGCTGCCCCAGGGACCCGGGGTTAGGACTGGCCACTCTGTAACGACTTGCTGGCCGTCGTGTACGTAGTACCTAGGAGAGCTACTAGTGTAGGGAGGTGCTAGCTACCCCACGGGCCCCGGGGTTCTGCTAGCCTCCTACACCGACTTGTTAGGCCCGCTGGGGCAAACCAGGGTAGTCAGGCGAGGGTGCGCGGACTGTGGAGGGGCATGGCCACTGTTTGGTTACTGTGGAGGGGTTGGACCCCTGTTACTGAGAGGGCTCTGCCCTGTACTGGTTCCGTGCTGCGCTTTGGGCGCACCCGTTAACGGAAATGACTGACCGCGTGCCAGTGCGGGTTAGCTACCTGTGAGTTTACCGCGCGTGCCGTAGTCACCGTTACGTCTGTCAGTGACCTTGGGGTGGTTGACTGAGAGTAGGATCACCACGGGGGACTCTCCCGGCCAGGAGAGCACCACGTGCTACTTCTACTGTTCGGAAAAAACTGCAATCAAGATCGTTCCCACGAGGAACATTCGAGATCAAGTGAAGGATCTGAGAAATAGATAAATTGTGAAACAATAGAAAGACGTAAATAAAGGAAGAAAGAAAATTTAAAACAGCTACTGTACACTTTACTATTTCTTTAGTTTAGCTGCCACTCTACTCAGTGTTTTGCTGACGTGTTACACTCGTTACCTTTCAGGACCAGGTGTTGAGCAGCCAGGGTCAGCGGCTGCAGAGGACGCTGGGCCGAGTAGGGTCCAGTAAGGTTACCACTGTTCTCTTGTACCTCTTTTTGTTCCGTTATAGTGAGTAGTTCTTGTTTCCGCTGTACTTTTCTTTACCTGCAGTTCATATTATGTTATGAATGTTGTTCTACTGTTATGGTGGTATATACTGTAGTGGTTTCTTTCCTTACTGCTGTATTTCCTTACTGTTAGTGTAACGAGCGCGTGCCCCAGACGTCTGTAAAGACGTCTGGGATCACATCCAGACGTCTGACCAGACGTCCGGGATAGTTTACAGACGTCTGGCGAACAGTTATGCTCGCACGGGATATTCGTCTGCGCGCCTGTGCGCGCAGACCTGCGATTCTGCCCTTTTTCTCTGCTGCTGCAGGCGGCTGCGACCGCCTTCTCTCTCCTCTCCGCGCGGCGTTAAAAGGGGGGGGCGCGCCTCCCCTCCCATCTCCACCATCTTCCTCCTTCTTCTCCTGCCTGTGCGCGAGAGCGAGCGGACGCGAGGGCGCAGCGGCAGCGGCAGCCGCAGTGAGCGCGGAGGAGCTGCGGCGTGCGAGGGCGGGGCTCTGCCGTGAGGGCGAGCTCGCCAGGAGCGGCTTGGCCGGCCGGGGGAGGGCGCAGGGGACGCAGAGCGTCGCGGAGAGGGACCTGCTGCGGGCGGAGCAGCGTACGCGCGAGGTGCGACGCGGGCGGCGTCGCGAGCGGAGGCCGAGCAGGGCTCTGATTCTGGAAAAATTTCCAGAATCAGACGTCTGGATTGATATCCAGACGGCAAGGTCGACGTCTGTGAGATCATACAGACGTCTGAAAGGTGAGTTTCCGCTTTCTTCTTCGTTTTTGTCGACTGACCGTACTGAGGGAGGGGGGTTGGCTGTGCGCAGGTTCTCTGATTCGTCATCTTTGCGAATCAGACGTCTGGAATTTGTACCAGACGGTGGGAGTGACCTCCAGACGTCCGGAGTGACCATCGGACGTCTGGGATCTAGGAAAGACGTCCCCACAGACTTCTGGACGTCCGGGGAACCAAGCCGAACAGGTAATTCTCTGATCCACCGTTTAAGACGTCTGGAAGGAGTTCCAGACGTCTGATTTTGCACAGTATTGTCTTTCTCGACCCGTTTAGGGCCCGTTTGGGCTCCGTTTTCCGCGATTCGAGTTGCGTTCATTTCAGAATTAATTCCTCTACCCGCCTACAGTAGCTATACCCTGTTTTGAGACTCTCCTTGTGATAGGACCTCGTTCGGTTGCAATCTTGAGAGTCGCGGAGGCGCGCGGGATTCCCGATCACGCCCCCATTACTCCCGTTGTACCTGGTAGAGTGGTTTTAAGTATTAATAAAATCTGTTAAAGTATGGAACCATAACTAGAACCTAGGGCATTGCATGAATCCTAGGAATGAGAAATATATGGAATGATAGCTCCTAGGTGTTGCATGAATCCTAGGGCCGGAAAACTAGATTGTATGATAGATCCTAGGATATGGCATGAATCCTAGGGTGGAAAAACTAGTGGAATGTATATTACTGCAGTCTTGGAAAATTGGAAAGGAATATATAAAGCTGCCTGTAAATTTATTAACAGCTGCCTGTTACGAATAAAGAAACATGTTTGAGATCATGGATTTTGAGAATGTGAATCTGGAAAGTGAAACATATGATGTTCTGAGATAAAGAGCTGGAACCCTACGGGGAATTGGGAGTGGAACTCTTGGAAAGAAAAAGGAATGGAACTGAGATGTAGTTTGTACTGTCTCTTGGGTACGCAGTACCAAGGGAAGTACCTGTACCTGTTTAGTGCAGAGTGGGGCCAGCCGCCCCAGGGACCCGGGGTTAGGATTGGCCGCTCTGTACCGACTTGTTGGCCCTCGTGTACGTAGTACCGAGGAGAGCTAGTAGTGTTAGGAGAGTACTAGCTACCCCACGGGCCCCGGGGTTCTGCTAGCCTCCTTCACCGACTTGTTAGGCCCACTAGGGCAAACCAGGGTAGTCAGGCGAGGGTGCGCGGACTGTGGAGGGGCAAGGCCCCGGTTTGGTTACTGTGGAGGGGTTGGACCCCTGTTACTGAGAGGGCTCTGCCCTGGTTCCGTGCTGTGCTTTGGGCGCACCCGTTAACGGAAACGACTGACCGCGTGCCAGTGCGGGCTAGCTACCTGTGCGTTTATCGCGCGTGCCGTAGTCACCGTTACGTCTGTCAGTGACCTTGGGGTGGTTGACTGAGGGTAGGATCACCACGGGGGACTCTCCCGGCCAGGAGAGCACCACGTGCTACTTCTACTTTTGGAAAAGACTGCAATCAAGATCTACGCTAACGTGTTTGGTTTTTTTTGAAAAACCCGTCGTTGTAGTTCGAAAGCGAAGGATTCGTGTTCAACAAATAAAATTTATACCGAAATAAGAATTCCGGGTCGAACACAGGGAGGCGAACGTTTGATTTAAAAACTCCGCGTTTCTTTTTATTTTGTCACAAAGAAATTCAATTTAAACTATCTAAGTATCTACAACAAATAAAAGAGAGAGAGGGAGTAAGAGAGAGCGAAGGAATACTATACATGGAAATCAAAATGAGATGTAGAATAGACAAGGAATTTATCATAAAAGAGTTCTTTCATTACAACTAGAAAACATAAAACAATTACTCTAGAAAGCATTAAAAGAATGGAGGGAGAAATGTCCTCCTCGACGATCGCTCGGAGGACGAATAGACTACTCTAGAAAGCAGTAAATCTATACTAGAAAGCAGTAAAAAGAATAGGGAGAGAGAAATCCTCCTCGACGGTCGCTTGGAGGACGAGCCGGACGGGACGACGCCTGGACGAAGGAGAACGAAGCGGGACGAAGGAGGACGAAGCAGAAGAACGGGAACGAAGCAGCACGCCGTCGTCGTCGCGGGATCCACTTCCGAAGGGGGACGAAAATTTGGACTTTATCTCGCGAGAAGCATCCCGGGTGTGGGACAAGCTTCTCTTGAGCTTTGGAGAGGTAGAGAGGAGAAGGAAGGGATGAAAATTTCGTATGGAGGGGGTCTCCTTTTATAGTTGCAAGGAGTGGGGGCAAAATGGACATTACATCTTCAAAATAATAAATAAGGGGCCTTTAGTGACGGATAAAACCGTCGCTAAAGCCCCGCCGTCGCCGTCGCCGCCGCACCCACGCGCGCCCGCTCGGCTGGCCTGCGCGCGTAACGCAGACGCACGTCCGCGTCGTCTCAGCCGTCCGATCGCGAGATCGGACGGTTTAGATCGCGCCCGCGCCCGCTGTGTAGCGCGCCGCCCGCGTGCGATCGCGCGCCCACCAGGGCGTCCAATTGCGCGTCGGCGCTATCGGGCGCGCGCGGCCGTTGGATCTTCATCCGACGCTCGTGCGCGCCCGCTCGCCCGCGCCTTCGCCCCCCTCTCCGCGGCTCGAACGCGCGACCTCCGCTTCGCCCGCAGCTGCGTCGCCGCTGCGCTACGCGGGCGAAATGGTCGCGCGGACGTTTTTAAACGCGCGCGACCGCAGCCGTTGGATCGAGATCCAACGGCGGAGAGGAGACGTTGCGTGGTCTTCACAGGACTCCTGCGGCCGATTGGGCGGCTGGGATGGCGCCACGTGGCGCCATCTTGGCCGTCCATCTTCTGGAAGTTGTAGATGGTGCCACGGATGTCGGATTGACTCGATTTTTGTGTCGTTCGGCTGCGATCGTCGATCCGAATTCATCCGTGTGGTCGGATTTTCCATCTGAAGTGCGAATTTACACCATCCTGGCCCTTGATCTTCTAGGGTTCCCCGGTCTCTATCTGATGCTACGGATGCCTGATTAGGGCGATCTTGGAGTCGTTGAACTCCAATCGTCGCCCTGATCATATCCATACGGTTGGATCTTTAATCCGAGGCCCCGATAAAATATTTGCCCTGTCCAAGCACATAAAAGGAGACAATTAACCTCCATTTTATTCAAACTACTCTAAATGCAAGATGATGCATGTAATGCAATATTTATATCATGAAATGCAATCCTATGCTTAAGAACATGCATAAATAGACATTTTAAGTAGTGTAAATGTGTTTACATCATACCCCCATGCCTATCTTTTGCTAGTCCCTAGCAAAAACTATATGCTATTTATAAAAGAATTAGGTTAGATTATTTGGACCTGAGTTATTTTCAATCATTAAGAAATTGTCTACTTAAGAACTGAACTTTTAAAGACACAACAGTGCCCGGGTATCAGCCAAAATGCAGACCGCCTCAAGCCTCGCCTTATTCAAAGAAAAATTTCTTTTTCTGTTTTTACTCTCTTTTTTTTTAGATTTTCAAATTTTAGGGTTTAAGAGTGGCTTTCTACGGCCATTCAACTCACCCAAGATTTGATGAGAACCCTAAGTTTTAAGCATCTTATTGTGATTGTGATAGACTCGTTGACCGGCAATTAAAACGGACTTCGGATTTCTACGCCTCTAGGTGACCTCAAAAAGAATTCTGCCTAAAGGTGTATCTTTACAACCGGTAGCTTTCTCCCTACTTTTATTTTTTAACGAGGTCAACACAAGGGTGAATCCAGTGTATATCTCCCCGGTTTATTCTACTTCTCCGCTTCTTCCTAAGTGTTTTGGGAATTTTTAGTGCATTTTCTGAGCTGGGTTCTGGACAACCGGTCGATGAGCTGTTACCACCGACAACTTGCCAGCCATACTCGTGCGGCGAAGTGTGGCTTATTTCTTTTTGTTCTTTTCTCCTTTTTGATTTTTTTTTTTTTTTTTTTTTTTTTTTTTTTTTTAAGTAGGTGGCTTCCCTGGTCTAAGATTTACCTAAAGGCAGCAAAAAGAGAAAGGTCCAGTGACTGGGCTCTGGACAACCTACCTATGGGCTGTTACCCACGATAACTTGCCAGCCATATCACCCTAGAAGGTTCATTAGCTACCCAATTTCCGTTAAAATCGCCAAACAACGAGTCAGTGCAAAGAAAGTGTGTAGATGCTTAAGACTCAAAATTCCCTCACATCAGAGGGCGGGTTGATAAGTCGTGTACTTATCACCCAAACTTATTTACTCCAATTAAAATAAAATTCAAGTTGGCGAGAACTCGAAAAACAAATCCACATTTTAGTGGATACATAGGCTGATTAAGTCCAAAGACCTGAAGGGTCTTTGTGTTCAGAACATAATATAGTATTTCTTAAGATCGAAAATTTTCTGAAACCCAAATTCTCTTTCCTAATTTTGATTTTTTTTTTTTTTTTTTTTTTTAAATAAAACAAATCTACGGAGCTGACGAATGAATTCAAAGATAAATATCCATCCCCCCATGCCTATCTAATGCAATGTCCTCATTGTATTAAAAAGACATAAAATAGAGTGGAAAAGCGTAGAAAGCACCTGAATTGCGTGGATATCGGGTCCGCTCCGAGATGAAAATGAAAAAGAACTGTATATGTGCTGAGTTTAGTGCCTTCAGCTAGGCACACTATACAAAGAAAAGAAATGAAGAATTCACATGTGCAGGTCAGAATTAGAATAAACAGAAGAATCCTCTGACCTGTCAGCAGAGGTCCACAGATGTGGACCAGATTGTGGTGCAGACCCACTCCCCATAATCGAGAATATCTTAGGTTCTGGATAAAAATTATCCAAAACCTAAAATCAGAATGCAAGCGGGGTCGGGCCTGCGATTTGTGAGGATGCAACCCAAGGCCAAAATGTCGGGTTACAGAGAATTGAAGCTCAAAAGGATAATCGTTAAATGTGTGCTTGAGTTTGACATCCTCGAAACAAATGTCGTAAGGGTTCTGATTTGATGGTTTCAGTTTAAAAGGAACCCTTCGACTCAATCTTCCATTTCCTCCAAAATTGACTTCCCAAATCAGAATTTCCCAGCTCCTATCCTCCTCATTCGGCATATCAAATTCCATGACCTCTTGTATATTCATCACCCCGTCTGAAATCTCCAAGTCTAGATGATGTGGCAAAATCAAAATTGACTTGGGTCTAATTATCTCAGAATTAGAATCATCAATAAGCTCAACAGGGTGTAACTGATAATCAGGGCATTGAATTAATTCCTCCAGAAAATGCGATTCTGGATCCGTATCGTGTGCCCTAATAAGATCAGTTTCCTCAGTTATTGGGCTATCAAATGATCTATCAGATTCCTCAGGCCCAATCGTCTCACAAAAATCGTGATCTGAAAACTCGTGTGAGACTTCGCAACTTGAATCTTCACCATCAGGATCCGTATCAATGTATGTCCCAAAATCATTTGTCACTTTGCGTTCCAAGGAGACATACGTTTCCTCGTAACCTGGCTCAGGGATTTCAGGTGAAGAAATCAAATCATCCTTAATTGGTTGTTTTAATTCAATCTGGTCAGCTTCGTAACACGTGTCCCCCCCAACAGGTGCCTGAGCGGGTTCTGTCATTGGCTTTCCTGAAGAGAGTTCATCCTGGGAATTATTCCAAGATTGAATCAAAGCAACCACGAATCTCATCCTCAATTTCGCTAATTTCCCAAGTAGAAACTCACCCGGGTTCTTATCCTTAACATCCTGGAGCCAATCCAACAAAGACTTGTTTAAATCATCAATCATTTCAATCAGGGGCTCCAATCTCTCAATGCAAGGTATTGGCTGAACTTCTAAAGATTGAATGATATTCCTCAAGTTAGCCAGAACCCTATCTTGAACCTGATTAACCTGAACCAAATGAGTTGGTTCAGGGTTGGGCGGGTTTGACATCAATGTAGAGGAATTAACGAATTGAGATTCGTTATACCCATCCTGATAATAGATCATTTCAGATTGTTCATAAGATGGAGATGACCTAAAGGCAGTGAAATCAGAGGATGGGTAAGGATCAGTGTATCCTTCTTGATTGTAGATCGCATTAGGTTGTTCATGAAAGGAGGACGATCTATAATCGATGCAACTCTGAGAAGGATAGAATTGAGAATCAAAGTGTTCAGGGTTAGACCCTAAACACGGGGGTCCGGAATTGTATCCCCAATCCGAATTATCCCAACTAACTGATGGTTGATTACAATACGAGTTGGGATAATCGTCATGTTGAGGATAATTTACAACAGGAGGGAAAGAGTGGGAATGCGTGAAATATGTGGAAGGATTCATGAGACACGGGAGGAAGAAAGGTGCCCTGCAATACAAACAATCAAACCTTTCCTTAAATGGGTTAGCCTACAGACCTACAGACTCTCAAAACCCGTCTTGAGATAAAGGAACGATTTGATCTACTTCTGTCTGTTCAATCCAACCAGTTAGAAGGAGGGACTGGGGAGAAGGTTCTTCCTTCGGCTTGCGCCTCCGGTTCCTAGTGTACCCCCCAGCCGCGATCGTTTGACTCTGCTCCCCTAGCTAGACATCAGATTGAACAGTAGAAACAGACTAATCGAAAATAATCTCGTTCTGAGTTCTGAAGAGCGAGTCCAATCCTTAAGGCCAACGTCTACTCTGTTTTATTTAGGGCTAGGTTTGAATGTGCTTTGGAATGTGATGGGCCCTTTAAATGGGTTGTGCCCTTAATGATTGATTGCTTTGTGTGTGCGTGCACAACCAGTGGTTTTCAAAGAAGATTATTTTTGATGTGGTGAATTTTAAGGTTCAAATCTTGCTTAGTAGCTTTTAGGATTCAACTTTAGGTGTTTTCAATCAAGTTTCATTGGCACACCAGGTTTTGCAAGCACAGGTGAAGATATTTTCCTTTAAAGTTTAAAAAGAATGTGGAGTGCCTGGTAGATCCCTAAGAGTTGAACCTAATTGGCAGCTACTAGATGAGTTGATTTTATTTGAAGTGGTGCGGCCCAAACAACTCAAACAACTGGCCTGATGCACCACCTAATTAGGCACACAAATGATTACCTAATCTGATTTCTTACTCAATTATGTGTTTGGATGTGTGTACCGGCTCCTAAGATTGGTTTACCGGTTGAGTTAGAAAATCAGATGAGGTTGTGTACCTCTGTGAGATTTTTTTTTATTTTTTCTTTTTTTAATGTGGGGGTTGGAGTGAGTATGGATGTCAAACAACAAACAATTTAACCTTAGAGTTTATAAAAACACCTAGGTTGATTGATGTTTGAATTATTATGTGATGAAATGAAATCTAATGGGTGGGAGGTGGGGGGTAACTTACAAAACCTTCCACAGCACTTTACTCCGATCTACCGCTTTTGCCTGTCTCGAAAGAGTACCTGCAATTACAATAAGAAAGGAGAAAAGTGAGGTAAATGATTTGTAAGTTACAAAACGCGAAGAGAAATCAAAGAGCGTTGCCTCCCCGGCAACGGCGCCAAAATGTTGAGCGAGAATCTACGCTAACGTGTTTGGTTTTTTTTGAAAAACCCGTCGTTGTAGTTCGAAAGCGAAGGATTCGTGTTCAACAAATAAAATTTATACCGAAATAAGAATTCCGGGTCGAACACAGGGAGGCGAACGTTTGATTTAAAAACTCCGCGTTTCTTTTTATTTTGTCACAAAGAAATTCAATTTAAACTATCTAAGTATCTACAACAAATAAAAGAGAGAGAGGGAGTAAGAGAGAGCGAAGGAATACTATACATGGAAATCAAAATGAGATGTAGAATAGACAAGGAATTTATCATAAAAGAGTTCTTTCATTACAACTAGAAAACATAAAACAATTACTCTAGAAAGCATTAAAAGAATGGAGGGAGAAATGTCCTCCTCGACGATCGCTCGGAGGACGAATAGACTACTCTAGAAAGCAGTAAATCTATACTAGAAAGCAGTAAAAAGAATAGGGAGAGAGAAATCCTCCTCGACGGTCGCTTGGAGGACGAGCCGGACGGGACGACGCCTGGACGAAGGAGAACGAAGCGGGACGAAGGAGGACGAAGCAGAAGAACGGGAACGAAGCAGCACGCCGTCGTCGTCGCGGGATCCACTTCCGAAGGGGGACGAAAATTTGGACTTTATCTCGCGAGAAGCATCCCGGGTGTGGGACAAGCTTCTCTTGAGCTTTGGAGAGGTAGAGAGGAGAAGGAAGGGATGAAAATTTCGTATGGAGGGGGTCTCCTTTTATAGTTGCAAGGAGTGGGGGCAAAATGGACATTACATCTTCAAAATAATAAATAAGGGGCCTTTAGTGACGGATAAAACCGTCGCTAAAGCCCCGCCGTCGCCGTCGCCGCCGCACCCACGCGCGCCCGCTCGGCTGGCCTGCGCGCGTAACGCAGACGCACGTCCGCGTCGTCTCAGCCGTCCGATCGCGAGATCGGACGGTTTAGATCGCGCCCGCGCCCGCTGCGTAGCGCGCCGCCCGCGTGCGATCGCGCGCCCACCAGGGCGTCCAATTGCGCGTCGGCGCTATCGGGCGCGCGCGGCCGTTGGATCTTCATCCGACGCTCGTGCGCGCCCGCTCGCCCGCGCCTTCGCCCCCCTCTCCGCGGCTCGAACGCGCGACCTCCGCTTCGCCCGCAGCTGCGTCGCCGCTGCGCTACGCGGGCGAAATGGTCGCGCGGACGTTTTTAAACGCGCGCGACCGCAGCCGTTGGATCGAGATCCAACGGCGGAGAGGAGACGTTGCGTGGTCTTCACAGGACTCCTGCGGCCGATTGGGCGGCTGGGATGGCGCCACGTGGCGCCATCTTGGCCGTCCATCTTCTGGAAGTTGTAGATGGTGCCACGGATGTCGGATTGACTCGATTTTTGTGTCGTTCGGCTGCGATCGTCGATCCGAATTCATCCGTGTGGTCGGATTTTCCATCTGAAGTGCGAATTTACACCATCCTGGCCCTTGATCTTCTAGGGTTCCCCGGTCTCTATCTGATGCTACGGATGCCTGATTAGGGCGATCTTGGAGTCGTTGAACTCCAATCGTCGCCCTGATCATATCCATACGGTTGGATCTTTAATCCGAGGCCCCGATAAAATATTTGCCCTGTCCAAGCACATAAAAGGAGACAATTAACCTCCATTTTATTCAAACTACTCTAAATGCAAGATGATGCATGTAATGCAATATTTATATCATGAAATGCAATCCTATGCTTAAGAACATGCATAAATAGACATTTTAAGTAGTGTAAATGTGTTTACATCACCGCCCCAGGGACCCGGGGTTAGGATTGGCCGCTCTGTACCGACTTGTTGGCCCTCGTGTACGTAGTACCGAGGAGAGCTAGTAGTATTAGGAGAGTACTAGCTACCCCACGGGCCCCGGGGTTCTGCTAGCCTCCTTCACCGACTTGTTAGGCCCACTAGGGCAAACCAGGGTAGTCAGGCGAGGGTGCGCGGACTGTGGAGGGGCAAGGCCCCGGTTTGGTTACTGTGGAGGGGTTGGACCCCTGTTACTGAGAGGGCTCTGCCCTGGTTCCGTGCTGTGCTTTGGGCGCACCCGTTAACGGAAACGACTGACCGCGTGCCAGTGCGGGCTAGCTACCTGTGCGTTTATCGCGCGTGCCGTAGTCACCGTTACGTCTGTCAGTGACCTTGGGGTGGTTGACTGAGGGTAGGATCACCACGGGGGACTCTCCCGGCCAGGAGAGCACCACGTGCTACTTCTACTTTTGGAAAAGACTGCAATCAAGATCGTCCCACGAGGACATCCGAGATCAAGTAAAGGATCTGAGAAGTAAATGAAATAGTGAGAAAAATTGAAAGATGTAAATAAAGGAAGTAATAGAACATAACAGCTACTGTACACTCTACTGTTGCCTTTAGTTAGTTTGCCACTCTACTCAGCGTTTTGCTGACGTGTTACACTCGTTACCTTTTTCAGGACCAGGTGTTGAGCAGCCAGGGTCGGCGGCTGCAGAGGACGCTGGGCCGAGTAGGGTCCAGTAGAGTTACCACAGCTTTGTACCCCCTTTTTGTTTCTGTCCTAGTGAGTAGTTTCTGTTTCCGTTGTACCTTCTTTACCTGCTGTTTTTGTTATATGATAAATGTTGTTTTACTGTTGTGGTGGTGCCTACTGTAGTAGTTTCTTTCCTTACTGCTGTACTTTCTTACTGTTAGTTATATTCATGCTGAATGAGGTTTATTTTACTGTCTTTTGGTTACTTCCTCGTTGGACGACTGGGTCTTGGGATTAGTCGAGTCGGTCCGGTTCTCGTGTCTCGTAGGGACTCGGGAATCGGGTCGTTACAGTTAGTTATATTCATGTTGAATGTGGTTTATTTTACTGCTCTTTTGGTTACTTCCTCGTTGGACGACTAGGTCTTGGGATTACTCGAGTCGGTCCGGTTCTCGTGTCTCGTAGGGACTTGGGAATCGGGTCGTTACAAGATGGTATCAGAGCAAGGTCGTCCCGAGAAGTGAATCAACTGACTGGAAAATAACCAATTCACATGTCTATAACTAGAGTAGCCGCCACAACATATCTCTTGACATGAGCTCTTAGATGTTTTCATTAGGTACTGTTCCGTACTAACATATTTCGTTGTTTTGCGTCTCCTTGTAGGAGATGGCTCATCGTGGAACTAGGAGGGTGGGCCGCAGGTGCGGCCGAGGTCGGGGCCCGAGGGACAGATGTGTCGGGCTTGGAGTGCATACTACCCCTCCTCTTCTCCTGAGCATACCGTCTCCGGACCTCGTCCAACTAATTCGAGAGGTGGTTCGTGAAGAATTTCAGCTTCCATCCACATCGCCACCCCCTCCTCCCCCTTTCGAGCGTACGACAGGGGAGTTGGTGGTGGAACGAGATTTCCACCGTCACACTAGGCGTGTTAGGAGAACTCAAAGGAGACACGTGGCGTCCGCAGGGGAGCCGTCACGTTTTGCAGGGCCATCAGTGGCCTTTGGGGGCCCTCGACAGGGGCCAGTCGCCAGCACCGGACCCCCGTCTAGCCGACAGCAAGGACCCACTGAGGGCGGGAGTCGGGTTCCCCTCTATTACCAGTGTGGCCAGCCGGGCCACATCAGGAGGGACTACCCGTCTAGGGCAGGAGGTCAGCAGATACTCCCCGCGCAGAGCACTGGAGGGCGCGTAGGAGGTCGCGGTTCCCAGGCGCGAGGAGGAGGACACCAGTCGCGAGGAGGGTACCGGCCAGCACCTACCCGTCCGACGCAGAGTGTGGCTGCTTCGTCCGCACCTAGAGCTGAAGGACGTATCAACGCCCTGACACACAGGGACGCCAGAGCTTCGGGATCGGTGGTAGCAGGTATGGTTTCAGTTTCCGGCAGACTCGTTTACACGCTTTTCGATTCCGACGCTACGCACTCGTTTGTCGCAGCCAGTTTCGCAGTTAGTTTGGACCGGGATTATACACTGTTAGAGAATCCGTTCGTAATCAGAGGTCCAAGTGGTTAGCTGGTTGTAGCTGAGGAGGTGCACACGGATTGCGAGGTCAGCGTCAGGGGACATAGCCTGCCAGCTGACCTGATTATGTTACAGATGGACTTTGGAGTGATTCTGGGGATGGATTGGTTGTTCGCTTACCACGCCTTGGTGGACTATTTTGAGAGGAGATTGTCTTCTCCATGCCGGAGTTGCCTTCCTTCGAGTTTCACGGACAGCCAGTGGACGGAGGTTTCAGGTGCATTTCAGCACTTCGGGCGGCGAGACTTTTGAGCCAGGGGTGTGAGGGCTTCCTAGCTTGTGTGGTGGCAGAGCCCAGCCCTGTGGCAGACTTCCAGAGTATCCCGGTGGTCAGAGAGTACCCTGACGTGTTCCCAGACGAGTTACCAGGACTACCACCCGAGCGGGAGATCGAGTTTGAGATCTCACTAGTACCAGGGACCAGCCCAATCTCCACCGCGCCATACAGGATGGCACCGCTTGAGCTGCGAGAGCTCAAGTCTCAGTTATAGGACCTTTTGGAGAAAGGTTTCGTGAGGCCCAGTGCGTCTCCCTGGGGAGCCCCGGTACTGTTTGTGAAGAAGAAGGATGGTACCCTACGCCTTTGTGTGGACTACCGACAGCTGAATAGGGTCACCATCAAGAACAGATATCCGCTGCCGAGGATCGACGACTTGTTTGACCAGTTGCGGGGTGCCACGGTGTTTTCCAAGATCTACTTGAGGTCTGGATACCACCAGTTGAGGATCAGGGAGACCGACGTCTCCAAGACAGCTTTCCGCACCTGGTACGGACACTACGAGTTTTTGGTCATGCCATTTGGGCTGACCAATGCCCCCGCTGCTTTCATGGACCTGATGAACCGGGTGTTTAGACCGTACTTGGACCAGTTCGTGGTGGTTTTCATATATGATGTACTCGTCTATTCTAGAGATCGGACACAGCATGGACAACACTTGCGGATGGTTCTAGACACTCTGAGACGACGCAGGTTGTACGCCAAGTACAGCAAGTGCGAGTTCTGGTTGAGTGAGGTGACCTTCTTATGTCATATGATCTCTGGAGACGGCTTGGCGGTGGACCCAGCCAAGGTCGAGGCAGTACTCAGGTGGGAGAGATCGCGTTCAGTCACTGAGATTCACTGTTTCCTGGGACTGGCAGGCTACTACAGACGATTCATCAGAGGATTTTCACAGATTGCACGTCCTATGACACAGTTGACCCGGAAGGACGTGCCCTTCGCTTGGACAGACGCCTATGAGGCGTGTTTTCTGGAGCTGAAGGAGAGGTTGACCTCGGCTCCCGTGCTCACCATCCCTGACAGTAGTGGCGGGTTCGTTGTGTACACGGACACCTCCTTGCAGGGGTTAGGAGGTGTGCTCATGCAGAGGGGTCACGTTGTCGCTTACGCTTCGCGGCAACTGAAGCCCCATGAGCATACCTACCCTACCCACGACCTAGAGTTGGCAGCTGTTGTCTTCGCGCTGAAGACTTGGAGGCACTACTTGTACGGTGAGACCTTCAAAATTTTCACAGATCACAAGAGCCTCAGATACCTTTTTGATCAGAAGGAGCTCAACATGAGACAGAGACGTTGGTTGGAGCTCCTGAAGGACTACGACTGCAGCATCTCCTACCACCCGGGAAAGGCCAATGTGGTGGCTGACGCCTTAAGCCGTAAGGCGCCTGCACACTTGGCCTGTCTACAGTTACAGAGTTGGAGCCTTTTGGAGGAGGTGGGCAGTTGGCGACCTCTAGAGTTACGAGGGTACTGTGGGGCAGTGACGGTGACACGGCAGACCAGGCCAGAGCTGATAGACCGCATCATCACAGGACAGATGGTCGATCCGTACTTGCAGTCCTTGCGCGACAGAGTACTGTCGGGAGACCCGGGGGACTTCTCTTTCACAGACCAGGTGCTGCGCTTGAGGGGACGGTTGTGCGTTCCCAGAGACGAGGAGCTGTTGAGAGAGCTCCTGACTGAGGCACACGGTTCCAGATTCACCATACATCCCGGAAACACGAAGATGTACCACGACTTAAGATGCGAGTTTTGGTGGAGGGGGATGAAGTGGGATGTGGGTGAATTCGTGCAGCAGTGCTTAGTGTGCCAGCAAGTGAAAGCTGAGCATCAGAGGCCTGCAGGGCCGCTACAGCCGCTTCCAGTGCCAGAGCGGAAGTGGGAGAGCATCACCATGGACTTGGTGGTGGGCTTACCTGTTACCCAGCGGGGACACGACGCAGTCTGGGTAATAGTGAATAGACTAACGAAGACGGCATGATTCCTGCCGATCCGAGTCACTTTGGGACCAGCACAGTTGGCAGAGAGGTATATCCGTGATGTGGTACGACTACACGGAGTTCCGTGGGAGATCGTATCCGACCGGGATACCCGCTTTATGTCCCAGTTTTGGGCTGAGTTTCAGCAGGCCTTGGGGATGCGGTTGAGGTTTAGTACGGCTTACCACCCCCAGACGGACGGACAGTCTGAGCGCACGATACAGACACTTGAGGACCTTTTGTGTGCCTGTGTACTGGACTGGAGGGGTTCTTGGGAGGTTGGCCCCAGGTTGATCCGGCAGAGTCAGGAGGTGGTCGAGCAGATCCACAGGCGACTCCGCATTGTCAGGAGCAGACAGAAGAGCTACGCGGATCGGAAACGCAGAGAGGTGCAGTTCGAGGTTGGGGATCACGTCTTTCTTCGTGTTTCGCCCATGAAGGGCCTGCAGCGGTTTGGGGTGAGAGGGAAGCTCGCGCCGAGGTTCGTGGGGCCCTTTGAGGTCCTAGAGCAGGTTGGACCCGTTGCTTACAGACTTGCCCTCCCCCCGCAGCTTTCTGGTTAGCACGACGTGTTCCACATGTCCAACCTCAGGAAGTACGTAGCCGATCCCAGTCACGTACTGAGTCACGAGAGCGTCGAGGTGGGCGACGACCTGACCTACCCCGAGCGGCCAGTGCAGATTCTAGACCGAGCCGTCCGCAGTTTGAGACGGAAGCAAGTACCCCTAGTAAAGGTTTTGGGGAGGAGCCAGCGATACGAGGAGGCTACCTGGGAGCCTGAGGCGGCAATGCGGGAGCGGTACCCGGAGCTTTTCGCGGGTACGTCTTTTCGGGCCGGCTTCGGTCCTCTTTGAGTTTGTTATGGTTATTTGGACGTCTTTTCCTCACCCTAGTTAACACAAGTTTCGGGGATGAAACTTCCTTTGAGTTTGTTATATTGTTATGAACGCGTGCCCCAGACGTATTTTAAGACGTCTGGGAGGTGGGCCAGACGTCGGACCAGACATCTGGAATAACTTCTAGACGTCGTATCAGACGTCTTGGATCGTTTCCAGACGTCTGAAAATCTGTTATCTTTGACACGCGCGGGTCGTCTGCGCGCCTGAGCGCGCAGACCCGCATATTCGCTTATTCCTTCCTCCTACAGCAGCAGATTCCCCTGCCGCGGTCCTTCTCTCTCCTCCTCGCGCGGCCTTAAAAGGCCACGCGCTCTTCCTTCACCACCGCCTCCTTCCTCTTCTCCTTCAGGAAGTGAGCGCGAGAGCGAGCGCGAGGTTGCAGCGGCAGCGGCGGCCGCAGTGAGCGCGGAGGAGGTGTTGCATGCGAGAGCGGTGCTCAGCCGTGAGGGCGAGCTCGTCGGGGCTGCCAAGGCTGGCCGGCGGGGAGCGCAGCGGGCGCGGGGCGACGTAGGGGGGGACTGCTGCGGTCCGAGCAGCAGGCGCACGAGGTTCGACGAGGCGCGGCGTCGCGAGCGGAGGGCGAGTCGCGGCCTGATTCTGGAAACATTTCCAGAATCAGACGTCTGGGCTGATAGCCAGACGGCGGGGGCGACGTCTGGAATACCATCCAGATGTCTGACCGTACTGAGAGAGAGAGTTGGGTGCACGCAGGCTCGGTGATTCACCATCCAACGCAAATCAGACGTCTGGCTGTAGTACCAGACGGCGAGAGTGACCTCCAGACGTCCGATGTGACCATCGGACGTCTGGGAACTAGGCCAGACGTCCCCGCAGGCTTCTGGACATCTGAGAAACCACGCAGAACATGGTAATTCTCTGATCCACTTTTTAAGACGTCTAGAAGAAGTTCCAGACGTCTGATTTTGAACAGTGTCATCATTTTCGACTCGTTGAGGGCCTGTTCGGGTTCCATTTTCCACGTTTCGAGTTGCGTTCTTTCCGGAATTAAATCCTCTACCCGTCTACAGTAGCTATGCACTGTTTTGAGACACTCCTTGTGTTTGATCCTTGTGATACGACCTCGTTCCGTTGCAGTCTTGGGGGTCGCGGAGGCACGCGGGATTCCCGATCACGCCCCCATTACTTCCGTCGTACCTGGTAGAGTGGCTTTAAGTATAATCTGTTAAATTATGAAACCATAAATAGAACCTAGGACATTGCATGAATCCTAGGAATGAGAAATAGATTGAATGGTAGATCCTAGGGTGTTGCATGAATCCTAGGGCTGGAAAACTAGATTGTATGATAGATCCTAGGATATGGCATGAATCCTAGGACGGGAAAACTAGTGGAATGTATGAATACTGCAGTCTTGGAAAAATGTGGAAAGGAAACAATAGCTTCCCGTGAATTGAATTAACAGCTGCCTGTTATGAATAAATGAACATGATTAAGAATATGGGATGTATGAACGTGAAACTGGAAAGGTGAAACCGGAATGCGCTGAGTTAAAGAGCTGGAACCCTACGGGGAATTAGGAGTAGAACTCCTGGAAAGTGAATGGAATAGAATTGGGGAAGTGAGCTGGCCCTTGAGTACGGAGTACCAAGGAAGAGCGACTGTCCCCCTATTTAGTGCAGAGCGGAGCCAGCCGCCCCAGGGACCCGGGGTTAGGACTGGCCACTCTGTACCGACTTGATGGTCCTCGTGTACATAGTACCGAGGAGAGCTACTAGTGTAGGGAGGTTCTAGCTACCCCACGGGCCCCGGGGTTCTGCTAGCCTCCTACACCGACTTGTTAGGCCCGCTGGGGCAAACCAGGGTAGTCAAGCGAGGGTGCGCGGACTATGGAGGGGCAAGGTCCCTGTTTGGTTACTGTGGAGGGGTTGGACCCCTGTTACTGAGAGGGCTCTGCCCTGTACTGGTTCCGTGGTGTGCTTTGGGCGCACCCGTTAACGGAAACGACTGACCGCGTGCCATTGCGGGTTAGCTACCCGTGCGTTTACCACGCGTGCCGTAGTCACCGTTACGTCTGTCAGTGACCTTGGGGTGGTTGACTGAGAGTAGGATCACCACGGGGGACTCTCCCGGCCAGGAGAGCACCACGTGCTACTTCTACTGTTCGGAAAAGACTGCAATCAAGATAGTTCCCACGAGGAACATTCGAGATCAAGTGAAGGATCTGAGAAATAGATAAATTGTGAAACAATAGAAAGACGTAAATAAAGGAAGAAAGAAAATTTAAAACAGCTACTGTACACTTTACTGTTTCTTTAGTTTAGCTGCCACTCTACTCAGTGTTTTGCTGACGTATTACACTCGTTACCTTTCAGGACCAGGTGTTGAGCAGCCAGGGTCAGCGGCTGCAGAGGACGCTGGGCCGAGTAGGGTCCAGTAGAGTTACCACTGTTCTCTTGTACCTCTTTTTGTTCCGTTATAGTGAGTAGTTCTTGTTTCCGCTGTACTTTTCTTTACCTGCAGTTCATATTATGTTATGAATGTTGCTCTACTGTTGTGGTGGTATATACTGTAGTGGTTTCTTTCCTTACTGCTGTATTTCCTTACTGTTAGTTATATTCATGTTGAATGTGGTTTATTTTACTGCTCTTTTGGTTACTTCCTCGTTGGACGACTAGGTCTTGGGATTAGTCGAGTCGGTCCGGTTCTCGTGTCTCGTAGGGACTTGGGAATCGGGTCGTTACAACATTTTTTGTTCCTTTACACTTCTTTTGTTGCAGTGAGTATTTTGTTATATGTAATACTGTTTAGTTACTTTTCTATTGTACTTTCTACTAATGTTGTTGTGATGGCCTGAAATATTATGGGACTTTTCTTGCTGCTTCCTTTACTATTTTCGTATTATTTTCTACTTAGTTACATTGTACTTGTGGTTGGGGTATATTTTTCTACTTTTGGTTATTTCTCGTTGGATGACTAGATCTTCGGATTAGTCGAGGCGGGCTGGTCTTGGGTCTTGTAGGGATCTGGGATCGGGTCGTAACATAGCTTAACTTAGGCATTTTAACTATGATGAGCCACACCTTATCAGGGACAGATTTGCAAGAAAAAGGACCTAAAAGTAATGGTTTTGGACCATATTCAAAAGATTTTGAAAGATGAGGACTAGAATGTAAAGTAGGTGCAAATGAGGTCCAACTTAGTCCAACTTTTTATGGTACCTCAATTAGAACATAGGGAATTTATTGGTATCCTCAATTTTGTATTTTGATGTTGCTTGTATGGTCAATTTACACTTTGACCCAAAATGTGCCAAATTCACGTATATAATTCTATTTTAGGTTAAAACATGTTTTGATTGTCAAATTGACTGCTTTCATCCTCATAAAATAGTTTTAGATTATTTTAAAGGATTTAGGTTGCATATGTTTCCATTGGAACCCTATCAATTTAAGTTAAACCAAAATTAGGATTTAATCATTATTTTTATAGGCTAATTTTCAGAGAAAACTCTAGATTGACTGGTTTGGGACTTATTTAGCTACCTTTTGGGTTTATTTAATGATTCTTCTAATCTAATCCCTCCTAATTAAATTATACCCCTTTTATGCATGACTTAGGTGAATTTATCCTTAGGATTTAGCAAAATTAGGCTAGCTATAGTGACTGAAGGCGATGCCATCAGGCCATCACTATAATATTAAATGAAGAGAACAAAACCACATGTATCATTCAAGAAAATTTTTTTTGGAAGCAGTAACATGTACATATTGAAAATTATTTTTTCATTTTTGAATGGATTGGCTTCAACTGTCTCATGTATTGATACAAATTGATACATATCGATATAAAGCACATACAATTTGAACTAACTTGAATTCTTATATCGTTGCAAAATAGGGTATAACAATACAAGTTACTCACTATTTTGGCCTTGTTCCAAACTTAATAAAAATCTATAAGTCACTTGTACTGATGCAAATTTTTTGTTTCAATACATATGTACTCGTGCAAAAGTTTGTACCTATACACATTGCTTTCTTTTTACAACTTATAAAATTGATTTTAAGTCATCCTTAAACCCTTTTTTCTTCACTATTTTCAGAGTTTTTAAGGAGATTATTAGACTATTTCTAAGGATTCTTTGGAGATTTACAAAAATTCTAAAACTCAAAAGATCAGGCTGGAGGTCTTCAGCCTGATCTCAAACATGTTTAGCTTTATTCTTGGGCTTTCTTGCTTTTGCCTTCATCTTCATCCTACATTTCCTTTAACTTTCATCTTCCATTTTGGCTTGAACTTGATTGGACTCTATAATACTTTGCCAACCTGTATACATGTTAGCTTATAGAAAAATAATGATATAGAATCATTTTGTAAACACCAAAATGTAAGCAGATCTTAGTTCCAACATTCTTTACCAGATATTGATAAAATAAGTAATGAACCTTCTGGTCTATCACATTTTGATGTTTGGATGTCTTCTATTCTTTCTATTGAAGGATTTGGCCATTATGTGTTCTTGATGATTATACAAAATACTTGTGGCTATTTCCCTTGAGGTCTAAGTCTGGCGTTTATTAGATGATTATACACTTCTTCAAATCTATTCAAACTTAGTTTAGGAAGCTCATCAAGTAATTTTAAAGCGATTGGAGGGAGGGTATCATAAGCTTCACTCTTAGTTTAAAGCTCAAGGAGTTCGCCATAGGATTTCTGCTTGATATACTCCTCAAGAAAGGAGTGTTGAAAGGAGAAATGAAAAAGTGGTTGAAATGGTTCATTTCTTGCTCTTTCATTCTAAAGTTCTCCTAAGATTTTGGTCCTTTGATAACTACACTACATCCCAAATTATCAATGTGTCACGTTCATCTACTGTATATAATCAAATTCCCTATCAATTACTCTATAATAAACTTGTAACACCCCAAAAAAATAGTCCCACTTCTAAAACTCATGAAAGTGAGCGGTAGGATATAAGGATTGTGAATTACTACTTAACAACTTGGGCTTAACCTGAGTGGTTGCTAGAGTCTGTTGGGCCCATACCCAACCAGTTGTCAATTTTTCTCGATTAGACTTGAGTCTAGGCTCGAGTTGTTACAAATGGTATCAAAGTCAAACTCCCTCTAGTAGGAGGAATGGGTTGCCCTTGGGATAGCCAAAGAGTGCACCATGAGATGGAGTCGCCACTACTACTATGTTACGACCCGGTTCCCGGATCCCTACAGGACCCGAGACCGCCTCGCCTCGACTAATCCCAAGACCTAGTCGTCCAACGAGGAATAACCAAAAGTAGGGAAATAAACCACATTCACACATGCAATATAACTAAGCAGAAGGAAAGAATGAAGTAGTAAACAAAAGTAGAACAACTGTCTCAAAATAGTACATGCCACCACAATAACAACAGAAAATAGAAAGTAACGAGAATAGTAGTTTAAAGTCTAGTACTCACAACTACAGCAGAAATAAAGAACTGGAAAGGAAACTACTATGGCTGGGCTCTGCTGGGCCCAGCTTCCTCTGTAGTCGGAAACTCGAGCTGCTCAACTCTTGGTCCTGAACAGGGTTACGAATAGATGGAGTCAGCGTTCGCTGAGTAGAGTATTGTTTACATTATTTAAGTGCAAGTAAAGTAAAAACAACAAGTAGGTTTTATTCTCATTTCCATTTATCTCATTTATGTATTTCTGGTTCATCTATTTCTCAAAGTATCCAAGTATTTCTTGATCTTGCATGTTCCTCGTGGGAACGATCTTGATTGCAGTCTTTTCCATGGAGTAGAAGGTACGCGTGGTGCCCTCCTTGCCGGGAGAGTCCCCTGCGGTAGTCCTACACCCAGTCAACCACCCCGAGGTCACTGTCGAGACGTAGCAGTGACTACGGCACGCGTGATAAGCGTACGGGTAGCTACCCTGCATTGACACACGATCAGTCGTTTTCGCTAGCGAGTACACCCAAAGTACAGCACGGAACAGTATAGGGTCTTGCCCTCTCAAAACAGGGCTCTCGCCCCTCCACAGTCCACGTACCCTCGTCTGACTACTCCGGTTTGCCTAAAGGGCTTAACAAAGTTGGTGTAAGGTGGCTAGCTGAACCTCGAGCCCCGTGAAGTGGCTAGCTCCCTCCTTACACTAGTAGAATGCCTTGGTACCACGTATGCGAGGGCCAACAGGAGTCAGTGTAGAGTAGCCAATCTAACCCCGGGTCTCAACCCAAGGGAGGCCAGCTCCACTCTACACTAAAAAGGAATAGTTGCTCCCCTTGGTACCGCATACACAAGGGCCAACACACTTCTCATCTACATTCTAGATTCCTTTCATACACAAGAGTTCCACTCCTAATTCCCCGTAGGGTTCATGCTCATATTCATCTCATTTATCCATATTCAGATCTTATGTTTCATAACTCGTTTCTCATTCATATACAGGCAGCTCGTGTTTTCATAATTCAGTTCTCAATCATAAACATGCAACTTGTGGTTTCATAGTTCAATTTCTCATTTACATACAGGAAGCTCATATTTTAACATGCATCTCAAGTAAACCAAAGTAATTCCATATCATGCTGATACATTTCTACCCTAGATTCATTCCACATCCTAGAGTTTCAATCAATTTAATCTAAACAGACATATTCTTTATTCATATCTTAATAATTACATTAAGCCACTCTACCGAGTATCACGGGTGGAATGGGGGCCTGTGCTACAGATCTCGTTGTCTCCACTGGCCCCGAACATGCCACCGGCTGGTAACCTATACTAGCGACTAATTTATATTAGATGAGATTAAAACAATAGATACTCAATACAAACACGTAGACGAACTCGAGTGGAAAATAACAGTACTTTGTTTGCGGAAATCCGATTCCATTTGGGTCTTAAACGGACCAAAAACGCAGTTACTGACCAAAATCAGACATCTGGGACTAGTCCTAAACGTCTTAAAAGATGTCAGATCTCACCTTGCACTTCCTGCGACTAATTCAGACATCTAGACTCCCTCTGCGACCATTTAGGGGTAGCTCCAGACGTTAGACAAGGCCTCCGATCGTCTGAAAGTACCTCCGAACATCTAGCGACGTGATCAGACGTCCAAAAGTACTTGGGAAAGTGCACCGCTCACCTTCCCAAAGCCTTCACCTACCTACGAACAATGCAGGCACAAAAATTAGTCAGACATCCCCTGCACTACAATTTGCATGGCGGAAAAGTAGCATAGGAAAATACGTACCTCGCACGATATGTGCTTCCAAATGTCCATCTTCAGCTCTGGACGTCCTAGTGCCTCACCAGCCATCTGGACGTCACTCCAGATGTCTGATACTGGAACTTCCAGTATTGAAACTCTTCCGCACAGCTCACCCCACTCGTGCCTCCACCCGCAGACGATGCAGCGGCAGCTCCAGCAGTTGCAAGAGCTTGAGTAGCTCCCCGTCGGTGTCCTCCCTTCTCCCACAACTCCTCCTCGAGCTCCACCGAGCTCCCGCGACCTTCGTCCTCCTCCCCCGCTCTCACTCCCTCGCACTCTCTCACTCTCGCTCCTCCCCATTTTCCCTCCCCAGCTCCTCTCCTTCCTCGCCGCGACTGCAGCAGAGATGGGAGGGGTGTGGCCGTCGTAAGGAGAAGGTGGAGGTGGCTTGAGTGGTGTGAGGGGGTGAGAAGAAGAGAAGGGGGGTTTATATAGAGTGGGTTTAAAGTTTGGGTGAGGGGGGTGGAGGAGAGAGAGCAAGACTCTGTACGCTGCCCACGCGTAGAGCGAAAAGAATATATGATATTCTCCTACTTTTGGATGTCCGGACATATGTTCAGACATCTGGATAGACATCTAACTGACAGTCCAGATGTCTTATCCGACTAACAAGGCAACGAGTCATTTCATACTGGGAGTATCGAACCTTGACGAGGACGTCAAGATTTCAAATGAGGGTGGTTGTAACACCCCAAAAAAATAGTCCTACATTGGAAACTCATGAAAGTGAGTGGTGGGATATAAGGATTGGGGATTACTACTTAGCAACTTGGGTTTAAGCATTTTGAGTAGTTGCTTGGGTTTGTTGGGCCCATACCCAACAAGTTATCAAGGTCAGTTTTTCTTGATTAGACTTGAGTCTAGTCTCAGGTTGTTGCAAAACCTCTTGAGATTTCTTTCTTTAAAGTTTATGGTTGCTCCTGTTATCCCCTTCTTAAAGCTACAATGAAAAATAAACTCCAACCTAGATCAACTTTACCTAGGTTTTAGTCCCCATCATAAGGCATATTTCTGTTACAATACCACCACTGACAAAGCAATCCTTTCTCATTTTGTCTCCTTCATTGAGAATTCTTCCTCTTTTTAGAATCTATGTACACAAACTTCTAATGCTTCTTCTGATCACTTTGATCTTGTTGTTCTTGAAATACCCTCCTTTCCAACATCCCCCTTATAAGAACCTACTGAAACCTCTATAATCCCCTCAACTAGTTCCACATCTAATACACAACCAACAACCTCAATCATCTTCATTGCAAGAGTCAATCAATCTTACCACCTCAGTCAGTAGCATTCATTACCTCCTATAGAGCAACAACCAATACTAGCAGTATCTTCAATTCATATAAGTGTAATTCCCTATGGAGGGGGGTGAGATCGAGCGTGATACGAAATAAAATGCAGAATAAAATGTCAATCACAAAAAATAATGCAATCTTACAAGTACATAATGATTTTTAGGTGGAAACCTAAACCCGAGTAAAAACCACCACCTAAGCTTCTCGACTTAAGATTTCCTAATCGACCTAGTCAATCAAATAGACTATCCAAGTCACTTAAACGAGGGTGACTTAACCTCTTACAACCATGCTACTATGTACGAGGGTAGCTGAAATGACCCACTGCCTTTTTGGGTTGTTTAAGACGTCTGGATTAGCCATCAGACGTCTGTCCAGATGTCTGGACAGAGTGTTGGATGTCTAAAAGTAGAGAACCGTACCTTCTTTCTTTTTCGCGTGCGCTCTGCACGTGCACTCACCTCTCTCCCCTCACCCCAAACCCTAACCCTCTCCTATTTAACCCCCCTTCACCCACGCCACTCTCCCCATCTCCACCAGCCACCACCTCCATTCTTCCCTCTTGCCGACCGCCGCCTTCTTCCCTTCCTTCCAGCGTGGCGAGAGGAGAGGAAGAAAAGAGAGAGAGACGAGATGCAGAAGAGGAGGAGAGGGGAGCGGGAGCGTGGGAGGAGCTCGAGAGGAAGAGCACGTGAGGGAGCTGCGGGAGCTCAGAGGAGCTTGTGCACGAGGAGGAGGACCTCGTGAAGGTGGGCTTCGCGGCCTCCTGAAGCTGCCAGTGTTGCAGCTGCGGGTGGCGTGGAGGGGTTCCACGTGAAGAACAACGCTCGCGGCATTCTGCGTACTGGCTATTTTCCAATATCAGACGTCTGGAGCATCTCTTAGACGTCTGGAGTAGCAGAAGAATGTCCGAAGCTGAAGTCGGACATTTAAAAGCACGCTTAGTGCTAAGGTACGTGCTTCTGTGTGGTTTATAGCTATGCAGGCCTTACCGCAGGATTTTATTCGGCTACTTTTAGCTCTTTGCGTACGTATGTAGGGGGCAGAGCATTGGAAAGGTGTGGGGTGCGCCCTTCAAGGTGTTTTTGGACGTTTGGATATGTTGCTAGACGTCTGACCGTACCTCCAAATGACCGGAAGGATAGTTCGACGTCTGGAACTCTCCTCAGATGAACGTGGAAGGGTCCGGATGTCCGAGGTAGTTGTAGGAAACCCAGGGTGAGTTTTGACATCTTTTAAGACATCTGGGACTAAACCCAGACGTCTGATTTTGGACAGCATGGGTGTTTTGGCTCGTTTAGGGCCCAAACGGAATCGGATTTTCGTAAATGAACTACCGTTGTTTTTCGCTTGAGTTTCTCTATGAGTTAGTATCACTTGTATATGGTTTTGGACTCGTTTGATGCGGTTGGTTAATTGTATAGGTCTCCAACCAGTCGAGTACGCAGGAGCGGCGAAGGCGACAGGATCTGCGATCTGAGCCCCCATTCCTCTCGTGTTTGCCTGTAGAGTGGTTTATAGTAATATTATGATTTAAATAAATGAACTGCATGCTTAGAATAACTTGAATGAATCCTAGGATGAAGATGAACCCTAGGGTAGGAACAGATGAGTATGGTTTGAGCTATACTGTATACTTGAGATACATATAGAACCCTAGGATGAGAATGAACCCTAGGGCATGAGCAAATGAGTATGATTGAGCTACACTGTTTACTTGAGATGCCTGTAGAACTTCAAATGCTAGCAAATGCATTGGTTATTTAATACGATGCCTTGTCAGTTAGAAAATCACAAGCTGCCTGTTTTAAGAATGGAAAC
The DNA here is from genome assembly GCA_037157565.1 of Thalassia testudinum. Classification (NCBI taxonomy): domain Eukaryota; kingdom Viridiplantae; phylum Streptophyta; class Magnoliopsida; order Alismatales; family Hydrocharitaceae; genus Thalassia; species Thalassia testudinum. The sequence goes on along the minus strand of JAZHRO010000030.1, from coordinate 319,409 downwards.
GAAAATGTAAATAGAAAGATTTGAAAGTGTGGAATATGAAATGAAAGGAATACTAGCATGAACCCTACGGGAAATTAGGAGGAAAACTCCTATAGATGGAAAGTGAGCTGGCCCTCATGTACGGGATACCAAGGAGAGCCACTATCCCTTTAGTGTAGAGGGGTATTAACAGCCTGTTGGGTTAAGCCTCGGGGTCAGGCCTAGGCACTTTAAACCGACTCTGTTTGGCCGTCATGTATGTGGTATCGAGGTGAGCTACTTAGTGTAGAGAAGGAGCTAGCCGTCCCAGGGGGCCCGAGGTTAGGACTAGCTGCCTGTAACGACCCGATTCCCGAGTCCCTACGAGACACGAGAACCGGACCGACTCGACTAATCCCAAGACCTAGTCGTCCAACGAGGAAGTAACCAAAAGAGCAGTAAAATAAACCACATTCAACATGAAATATAACTAGCAGTAACAAAATACAGCAGTAAGAAAAATAACTACTACAGCATGTACCACTACAATAGTAGAACAACATTCATAACATAACAAGAACTACGAGTAAAGAAAAGTACAGAGAGTAACAAAAACTACTCACTACAGTGGAACAAAAAGGGCACAAAAGAACAGTGGTAACTCTACTGGACCCTACTCGGCCCAGCGTCCTCTGCAGCCGCTGACCCTGGCTGCTCAACACCTGGTCCTGAAAAGTAACGAGTGTAACACGTCAGCGAAATGCTGAGTAGAGTGGTAGCTAAACTAAAGAAGCAGTAAAGTATACAGTAGCTGTTTTATTTTCTTTCTTCCTTTATTTACGTCTTTCTATTGTTTCATAATTTATCTATTTCTCAGATCCTTCACTTGATCTCGAATGTTCCTCGTGGGAACGATCTTGATTGCAGTCTTTTTCGAACAGTAGAAGTAACACGTGGTGCTCTCCTGGCCGGGAGAGTCCCCCGTGGTGATCCTACTCTCAGTCAACCACCCCAAGGTCACTGACAGACGTAACGGTGACTACGGCACTCGCGGTAAATGCACGGGTAGCTACACCGCACTGGCATGCGGTCAGTCGTTTCCGTTAACGGGTGCGCCCAAAGCACAGCACGAAACTAGTATAGGGTAGAGCCCTCTCAGTAACAGGGGTCCAACCCCTCCACAGTAACCAAACAGGGGTCTTGCCCCTCCACAGTCCGCGCACCCTCGCTTGACTACCCTGGTTTACCCAGTGGGCCTAACAAGTCGGTGTAGGTGAGCTAGCAGAACCCCGGGGCTCGTGGGGTAGCTAGTACTCACTCTACACCAGTAGCTTTCCTCGATACTGTGTACACGAGGGCCAAAAAGTCGATACAAAGTGGCCAGACCTAACCCCGGGTCCCTAGGGCGGCTGGCTCCGCTCTGCACAAGGCAGATAACAGGTGCTTCCCCTGGTACTACGTACCCAAGAGACAACACACTTCCACATCTTTCCTTCTCAGTTCCATTTCATTCTCTTTCCAGGAGTTCTACTCCTAATTCCCCGTAGGGTTCCAGCTCTTTTAACTCAGTAGATTCAAGTTTCACCCTTTCAGTTTCACGTTCATACAACCCATATTCTCAATCATGTTCATTTATTCATAACAGGCAGCTGTTACAATCAATTTACAGGCAGCTATTATTTCCTTTTCACAGTTTCCAAGACTGCAATATCTATATTCATTTCACTAGTTTTCCAGTCCTAGGATTCATGCCGTATCCTAGGATCTATCATTCAATCTAGTTTTCAAGCCTTAGGATTCGTGCAATACCCTAGGATCTATCATTCAATCTGGTTTCTCATTCCTAGGATTCATGCAATGCCCTAGGTTCTATTAATTGTTCCATAATTGTAACAAATTATGTTAATAATTTCTAAAGCCACTCTACCAGCTACAACGGAAGTACTGGGGGCGTGGTCGGAAATCCCGCGCGCCTCCGTAATCCCCAAGACTGAAATGGAACACAAGGATCAAACACAAGGAGTTTCTCAGAATAATATATAATTACTGGAAATGGGTAGAGGATTTTATTCCGAAAAGAACGCAACTCGAAACGCGGAAAACGGACTCCGAACGGGCCCTAAACGGGTCGAAAACAATGAAACAGTCCAAAATCAGACGTCTGGAACCTCTTCCAGACATCTTAAAATGTGGGTCATATGGTACCTTTGTTCTGCGTAGTCTCTCAGACGTCCAGAAGCCTACGGGAGAGTCTGGCCTAGTTCCCAGACATCCGATGGTCGACCCGGACGTCTAGAACTCCTCTCCGTTGTCTAGCACTTCGGACAGACGTCTGATTCGCGTTGGATGGCGAATCTCAGATCCTGCACGTACCCACTCCTCGTGCTCAGAACGAACGGTCGCAGAAAAGGGAGAAGGACGAAAATAACTTACTTGCCAGATGTTTGGATAGTCCTTCAGACGTCTTCACCGTTGTCTGGTTGGAAGCCCAGACATCTGATTCTGGAAAAATTTCCAGAATCAGAACTCGACTCGCTCTCCGCCCGCGACGCACAGCCGCGCTGCGCCACGTCTGCCTGCTGCTCGAGCTACAGCAGCCCTCCAGCGACGCTCCACGCCCGCGGCTCCCCTGCCGGCCAGCTCTAGCTGCCCCGGCAAGCTCGAGCCCTCATGGTCGGGCGTCTCCTCCCTCGCGCAACACCTCCTCCCGCAACCCGCCGCGGCTGCCGCTGCCACCGCTCGCACTCTCGCACTGGCTGGAAGGAGAAGGAAGCGGAGGAGATGAGAGTGAGGGAGAGGGCGAGGGCCTTATAAGGCCGCGCGGGGAGAGAGAGAGAGAAAGAGAGCGCAGTTTGCGCCTGCTGGAGGAGAGAGGGAAAAAGAGGGGTTTGCAGGTCTGCACGCGCAGGCGCGCAGACGCAAATTCGCGTGGTGCACAAATTAAATCCCAGACGTCTGGAATGGGTTCCAGACGTCTGGGCCACCTCCCAGACATCTTAAAAAGGCATCTAGAAAGCGCGTTCGTAATAATATAACAATCTCAAAGGAAGTTTCATCCCCGAAACTTGCGCTAACTAGGGTGTGGGAAAAACGTCATATAAAAATATAACAAACTCAAAGAGGACGGAAGCTGGTCCGAAAGACGTACCCGTGAAGAGCTCCGGGTACCGCTCCCGCATTGCCGCCTCAGGCTCCAAGGTAGCCTCCTCGTACCAGGGGTACTTGCTTTCGTCTCAAACTGCGGATGGCTCGGTCAAGAATCTGCATTGGCCGCTCGGGGTAGGTCAGGTCGTCGCCCACCTCAACGCTCTCGTGACTCAGTACGTGACTGGGATCGGCTACGTACTTCCTGAGGTTGGACACGTGGAACACGTCGTGCACACCAGAAAGCTGTGGAGGGAGGGTAAGTCTGTAAGCAACGGGTCCAACCCGCTCCAGGACCTCAAAGGGCCCCACGAACCTCGGCGCAAGCTTCCTTCTCACCCCAAACTGCTGTAGGCCCTTCATGGGCGAAACACGAAGAAAGACGTGGTCCCCAACCTCGAACTGCACCTCTCTGCATCTCCGATCCGCGGAGCTCTTCTGTCTGCTCCTGACAGTGCGGAGTCGCCTGTGGATCTGCTCGACTACCTCCTGACTCTGCCGGATCAACCTGGGGCCAACCTCCCACTTGGTCCCCACCTCAACCCAACTCAAGGGTGCTGTACACCTCCGTCCGTACAGAGCCTCGTAGGGAGCCATGCCGATGCTCGAGTGATAGCTGTTGTTGTATGCAAACTCCGCCAGGGGCAGGTGCGCCTCCCAAGAGCCCCTCCAGTCCAGTACACAGGCACGCAAAAGGTCCTCAAGTGTCTGTATTGTGCGCTCAGACTGTCCGTCCGTCTGGGGGTGGTAAGCTGTACTAAACCTCAACCGCGTCCCCAGGGCCTGCTAAAACTCAGCCCAAAACTGGGACGTAAAGCCGGTATCCCGGTCGGATACGATCTCCTGCGGAACTCCGTGTAGTCGTACCACGTCGCGGATATACTTCTCTGCCAACTGTGCTGGTCCCAAAGTGACTCGGATCGGCAAGAATCGTGCCGTCTTCGTCAGTCTATCCACAATTACCCAGACTGCGTCATGTCCTCGCTGGGTAACAGGTAAACCCACCACCAAGTCCATGGTAATGCTCTCCCACTTCCACTCTGGCACTGGAAGCGGCTGTAGCAGCCCTGCAGGCCTCTGATGCTCAGCTTTCACCTGCTGACACACTAAGCACTGCTGCACGAATTCACCCACATCCTGCTTCATCCCCCTCCACCAAAACTCGCGTCTCAAGTCGTGGTACATCTTCGTGTTTCCGGGATGTATGGTGAATCTGGAATCGTGTGCCTCAGTCAGGAGCTCTCTCAACAGCTCCTCGTCCCTGGGAACGCACAACCGTCCCCTCAGGCGCAGCACCTGGTCTGTGAAAGAGAAGTCCCCTGGGTCTCCTGACAGTACTCTGTCACGCAAGGACTGCAAGTAAGGATCGGCCATCTATCCTGTGATGATGCTGTCTATCAGCTCTGGCCTAGTCTGTCGTGTCACAGTCACTGCCCCACAGTGCCCCCGTAACTCCAGGGGTCGCCAACTGCCCACCTCCTCCAAGAGTCTTCAACTCTGTAACTGTAAGCTGGCCAAGTGTGCGGGCGCCTTCCGGCTCAAGGCGTCGCCACCACATTGGCCTTGCCCGGGTGATAGGAAATGCTGCAGTCGTAGTCCTTCAGGAGCTCCAACCAACATCTCTGTCTCATGTTGAGCTCCTTCTGATCAAAAAGTTATCTGAGGCTCTTGTGATCTGTGAAAATCTTGAAGGTCTCACCAAACAAGTAGTTCCTCCAGGTCTTCAGCGCGAAGACGACAGCTGCCAACTCTAGGTCGTGGGTAGGGTAGGTATGCTCATGGGGCTTCAGTTGCCACGAAGCGTAAGCGACAACGTGACCCCTCTGCATGAGCACACCTCCTAACCCCTGCAAAGAGGCATCCGTGTACACAACGAACCCGCCACTACTGTCAGGGATGGTGAGCACGGGAGCCGAGGTCAACCTCTCCTTCAGTTCCTGAAAACACGCCTCACAGGCGTCTGTCCAAGTGAAGGGCACGTCCTTCCGGGTCAACTGTGTCATAGGACGCGCAATCTGTGAAAAACCATGATGAATCGTCTATAGTAGCCTGCCAGTCCCAGGAAATTGTGAATCTCAGTCACTGAATGCGGTTTCTCCCACCTGAGCACTGCCTCAACCTTAGCTGGGTCCACCTCCAAGCCGTCTCCAGAGATCACATGACCTAGGAAGGTCACCTCCCTCAACCAGAACTCGCACTTGTTGTATTTGGCGTACAGCCTACGCCGTCTCAGCGTGTCCAAAACCATCCGCAAGCAAGTGCTGTCCGTGCTGCGTCCGATCTCAAGAATAGATGAGTACATCATCAATGAATACCACCACGAACTGGTCCAAGTACAGTCTAAATACCCGGTTCATCAGGTCCATGAAAGCGGCGGGGGCATTGGTCAGCCCAAACGGCATGACCAAAAACTCGTAGTGTCCGTACCAGGTGCGGAAAGCTATCTTGGAGACGTCTGCCTCCATGATCCTCAACTGGTGGTATCCAGACCTCAAGTCGATCTTGGAGAACACCGTGGCACCCCGCAACTGGTCAAACAAGTCGTCGATCCTCGACAGCGGATATCTGTTCTTGATGGTGACCCTATTCATCTGTCAGTAGTCCACACAAAGGTGTAGGATACCATCCTTCTTCTTCACAAACAGTACCGGGGCTCCCTAGGGAGATGCACTGGGCCTCACAAAACCCTTCTCCAAAAGGTCCTGCAACTGAGACTTGAGCTCTCGTAGCTCAAGCGGTGCCATCCTGTATGGCGCGGTGGAGATGGGGCTGGTCCCTAGTACTAGCGAGATCTCAAACTCGATCTCGCGCTCGGGCGGTAGTCCTGGTAACTCGTCTGGGAACACGTCAGGGTACTTTCTGACCACCGGGATGCTCTGGAAGTCTGCCACAGGGCTGGGCTCTGCCACCACACAAGCTAGGAAGCCCTCACACCCCTGGCTCAAAAGTCTCGCCGCCCGAAGTGTCGAAATGCACCTGAAGCCTCCGTCCACTGGCTGTCCGTGAAACTCGAAGGAAGGCAACTCCGGCATGGAGAAGACAATCTTCCTCTCAAAACAGTCCACCAAGGCGTGGTAAGCGGACAACCAGTCCATCCCTAGAATTACACCAAAGTCCTCCATCTGTATCATAATCAGGTCAGCTGGAAGGCTATGTCCCCCGATGCTGACCTCGCAATCCGTGTACACCTCCTCAGCTACAAACAGCTGACCACTCGGACCTCTGATTACGAACGGATTCTCTAACAGCGTATAGTCCTAACCCAAACTAACTGCGAAACTGGCGGCGACAAACGAGTGTGTAGCGCCGGAATCGAAAAGTGTGTAAATGAGTCTGCCAGAAACTGAAACCATACCTGCCACCACTGAGCCCGAAGCTCTGGCATCCCTCAGCTCTAGGTGCGGACGAAGCAGCCACACTTTGCGTCGGACGGGCAGGTGCTGGCCGGTACCCTCCTCGTGACTGCTGTCCTCCTCCTCGCGCTTGGGAACCGCAGCCTCCTGCGCGCCCTCCAGTGCTCTGCGCAGGAGGTATCTACTGACCTCCTACCCTCGATGGGCAGTCCCTCCTGATGTGGCCCGGCTGGCCACACTGGTAACAGAGGAGAACCCGACTCCCGCCCTCAGTGGGTCCCTACTGTCGGTTGGGCGGGGGTCCGGTGCTGGTGACTGGCCTCTGTCGAGGCCCCCCAAAGGCCACGGATGGCCCTGCAAAACCTGATGGCTACCCTAAGGACGCCACGTGCTTCCTCTCTCGCCGGCCCTGTGAAAAGTCTGGCTGAAAGGGCCTCTTCCGCCCACCGTCAGTGTCTCGCGCAGACGGGTTGGTCTTCTCGTAAGTCATGGCTGCCTCCACCACCCTCGAAAATGTAGGCAGCTTCAAGGGTTTGACATACCCCCAAATCGCAGGCCGGAGCCCCTCGGTGAACCTCCAAAGGCGCTCCTCCTCAGTGGCTGCCGCTGTCGCTGCAAAGTGGGACAGCTCCAGGAAACGCGTACGGTACGCGCTCATGGTCATCATCCCTTGGCGGAGAGTGTGGAACTCCCGCCTCCTCTAGTCCTGCCACGTCTGGGGAAAGTGCTGCTCGCAGAAGAGGGCGACGAACCGGTCCCAGGTCAGCTCGTCCCTCTCCTGTCCCCAGACTGCCCTCCACCACCTGTGTGCCGCACTCTCTAGCTGGTACATGGCAAAGGCCACGCGGCACTCCATCGGGGGGCGAAGGGTGTCGAAAATCTTCTCCAGCTGCTCGAGCTAGTCCTCTGCCTCGGTCGGGTCCTCATCCCCCTTGAAGGAGGGGGGCTTCAGCTTCCGGAACTGTCCGAAGAGCTCTGAGTGGCACTGTAGTGGGGATGCTGGTGCACCTCCAGGAAAAGGTGCCTCGTGCACAGAAGTGTCGGAGGAAGGTGGGGACGGCGGCGGCCCATCCCCTCCCCCGTGTCCAGCGCCGCGTCCGTCGGGTGGTCCCACAGAGGACTCCCCCTCCGCAGCCCCAGGGGGAGGCGCTTGGGGCGGTGGGCGGAGCTCCTCTCGCACAATATCCCGTATCAGCTGGGCGAGGTCTTGGGATTGGATGCAGTGGAGTAGTGGCTAGTCCACTGAGGCGTCGGCAACAGCATGCCCACCTCGCCGACCTCGTCCTCGGCTGCGCCCGCGGCCCGCCTCACCATTCCCACGACGAGGCATCTCCTGCAAGGAGACGCGAAACAAAACGGAACATGTCAATATGGAACGATACCTAACGGAAACGTCTAAGAGCTCATGTCAAAAGATATGTTGTGGTGGCTACTCTAGTTATAGACATGTGAATTGGTTATTTTCCAGTCAGTTGATTCACTTCTCGGGACGACCTTGCTCTGATACCATCTTGTAACGACCCGATTCCCGAGTCCCTACGAGATGAGAACCGGACCGACTCGACTAATCCCAAGACCTAGTCATCCAACGAGGAAGTAACCAAAAGAGAAGTAAAATAAACCACATTCAACATGAAATATGACTAGCAGTAACAAAATACAGCAGTAAGAAAAATAACTACTACAGCATGTACCACCACAGCAGTAGAACAACATTCATAACATAACAAGAACTACGAGTAAAGAAAAGTACAGAGAGTAACACAAACTACTCACTACAGTGGAACAAAAAGGGCACAAAAGAACAGTGGTAACTCTACTGGACCCTACTCGGCCCAGCGTCCTCTGCAGCTGCTGACCCTGGCTGCTCAAAACCTGGTCCTGAAAAGTAACGAGTGTAACACGTCAGCGAAATGCTGAGTAGAGTGGTAGCTAAACTAAAGAAGCAGTAAAGTATACAGTAGCTGTTTTATTTTCTTTCTTCCTTTATTTACGTCTTTCTATTGTTTCATAATTTATCTATTTCTCAGATCCTTCACTTGATCTCGAATGTTCCTCGTGGGAACGATCTTGATTGCAGTCTTTTTCGAATAGTAGAAGTAACACGTGGTGCTCTCCTAGCCGGGAGAGTCCCCCGTGGTGATCCTACTCTCAGTCAACCACCCCAAGGTCACTGACAGACGTAACGGTGACTACGGCACTCGCGGTAAATGCACGGGTAGCTACACCGCACTTGCACGCGGTCAGTCGTTTCTGTTAACGGGTGCGCCCAAAGCACAGCACGAAACTAGTATAGGGCAGAGCCCTCTCAGTAACAGGGGTCCAACCCCTCCATAGTAACCAAACAGGGGTCTTGCCCCTCCACAGTCCGCGCACCCTCGCTTGACTACCCTGGTTTACCCAGTGGGCCTAACAAATCGGTGTAGGTGAGCTAGCAGAACCCTGGGGCCCGTGGGGTAGCTAGTACTCACTCTACACCAGTAGTTTTCCTCGGTACTGTGTACACGAGGGCCAAAAAGTCGGTACAAAGTGGCCAGACCTAACCCCGGGTCCCTGGGGCGGCTGGCTCCGCTCTGCACAAGGCAGATAACAGGTGCTTCCCCTGGTACTACGTACCCAAGAGACAACACACTTCCATATCTTTCCTTCTCAGTTCCATTTCATTCTCTTTCCAGGAGTTCTACTCCTAATTCCCCGTAGGGTTCCAGCTCTTTTAACTCAGCAGATTCAGGTTTCACCCTTTCAGTTTCACGTTCATACAACCCATATTCTCAATCATGTTCATTTATTCATAACAGGCAGCTGTTACAATCAATTTACAGGCAGCTATTATTTCCTTTTCACAGTTTCCAAGACTGCAATATCTATATTCATTTCACTAGTTTTCCAGTCCTAGGATTCATGCCGTATCCTAGGATCTATCATTCAATCTAGTTTTCAAGCCTTAGGATTCGTGCAATACCCTAGGATCTATCATTCAATCTGGTTTCTCATTCCTAGGATTCATGCAATGCCCTAGGTTCTATTAATTGTTCCATAATTGTAACAAATTATGTTAATAATTTCTAAAGCCACTCTACCAGCTACAACGGAAGTACTGGGGGCGTGGTCGGAAATCCCGCGCGCCTCCGCAATCCCCAAGACTGAAATGGAACGGGGTCCTATCACAAGGATCAAACACGAGGAGTTTCTCAGAACAGTATATAATTACTGGAAATGGGTAGAGGATTTTATTTCGAAAAGAACGCAACTTGAAATGCGGAAAACGGACTCCGAACGGGCCCTAAATGGGTCAAAAACGACGAAACAATCCAAAATCAGACGTCTTAAAATGTGGGTCAGATGGTACCTTTGTTCTGCGTAGTCTCTCAGACGTCCAGAAGCCTACGGGGGCGTCTGGCCTAGTTCCCAGACGTCCGATGGTCGACCCGGACGTTTGGAACTCCTCTCCGTCGTCTGGCACTTCGGACAGACGTCTGATTCGCGTTGGATGGCGAATCTCAGATCCTGCACGTACCCACTCCTCGTGCTCAGTACGAATGGTCACAGAAAAGGGAGAAGGACGAAAACAACTTACTTGCCAGACGTTTGGACAGTCCTTTAGACGTTTTCACCGTCGTCTGGTTGGAAGCCCAGATGTCTGATTCTGGAAAAATTTCCAGAATCAGAACTCGACTCGCTCTCCGCCCGCGACGCACTGCCGCGCCGCGCCTTGTCTGCCTGCTGCTCGAGCTGCAACAGCCCTCCAGCGACGCTCCACGCCTGCGGCTCCCCCGCCGGCTGGCTCTAGCTGCCTCGGTGAGCTCGAGCCCTCACGGTCGGGCATCTCCTCCCTCGCGCAACACCTCCTCCCGCAACCCGCCGCGGCTGCCGCTGTCGCCGCTCACACTCTCGCACCGGTTGGAAGGAGAAGAAGGAAGCGGAGGAGATGAGAGTGAGGGAGAGGGCGAGGGCCTTATAAGGCCGCACGGGGAGAGAGAGAGAGAGCGCAGTCTGCACCTGCTGGAGGAGAGAGGGAAAAAGAGGGGTTCGCAGGTCTACGCGCACAGGCGCGCAGACGCAAATGTGCATGGCGCACAAATTAAATCCCAGACGTCTGGGCCACCTCCCAGACGTCTTAAAAAGGCGTCTAGAAAGCACGTTCGTAACACCGTCCTACACCGACTCTTGTTAGGCCTACTGGGCAAACAGGGATAGTCGGACGAGGTTACACGAATTGTGGAGGGCAAGACCCCTGCTCTGTGCTGAGAGGCGAGACCCATGTTCTGAGAGGACAAGGACCTATACTAGATCAAGAAATGATTTAAGTGAATAAAGGAACAACAAATTAGAAGTACTTGGTTGGACCAAATGAAAATGGATAGTTACTTAATTGCATTAATTAATTTCTTGTCTTAATTACATGAAAATGGCTAAATTACCACTCTACTCAGCATTTGCTAACTCTAAAAATTTTATAACCTTGTTCAGGTCAGGGAATTGAGTAGCCAGCACCACCGGTTGCAGAGGGAGCTGGTCCCAGTCGAGCCCAGCCTTAGCTGCATTTTTTTACTGTTACCCTAGCTTCTATTGTAGTAGTGAGTATTCTATTCTATGTAATACTATTTCTGTTACTTTTTCGCTGTACTTTTCTCTGTCGTAGTTGTGATGGCTTGTAATATAGATAGACTGTTTCGCTCTGTTTCTTTCACTATCTCTTGTTTTCTTTCTGCTTAGTTACATTGCATGTGTGGATGTGAATTATTTTCTACTTTTGGTTACTTCTCATTGGATGACTAGGTCTTGGGATTAGTCAAGGCGGGCCAGTCTCGGGTCCTGTAGGGATCTGGGATCAGGTCGTAACAGCAGCGTACCTCAAACCCCTCCTCTTCACGATGAGTATTTTGTATCACGGGGGAGATATAAATTCTCAATGCGAATACCAACGAAAGACAATAATACAAATTTCCTATAGAGCCACAAAGTATAAATCTAATTAGCTACTATAGGAAAAGGAAACTTCCCTTTGATGGAAGTGCGTCAGCTAATGACGAGGAGTACGTGATCTATGAAATGGCATGATAGTGCTCTTGTATTCGTAGGTGGGAGAGCAGGTGCACAACTAGGATGTTGCTCTCAAGATGTAGACTAAGGCTTTGTAGAGCAAGAACTTCTTCTAGACGATTTTCTTCTTCACTTGGACACATATGATGTGGAAGTAGTATGTTTAGGTGTATATGTCAAAGGAAGGGTCCTCTATTTATAGATGGCTTAGGAAACCTTAGGAAGGCTTTGGAAGCCTTAGATAGCCGTTGGAATCAAATTCAAGGCAAATCAAGCTGAAATCAGGGTTATTTATGATTCTAACAGGGTTATCAGATGTCTGAACTTAAGGTCAGACATCTGGGTCTTCGTCTGATCTAAAAGTTGATCGTCTAATCTAGAAGGGTTGATGATTTGAACTAAGTTAGATCAAGACGGACGTTTAAGAATGCTTTTTAAGTCATCTGGGACAGAAATTAGACGTCTAATTCTAGACGGCTTCCTTCCTATTTTCACTAGACTTAAACAAGGTTCTAGGATCCCATTGCTCAGACGACAGGTAGGACGTCTGGCACAGGCTCTAGACGTCTGGAAATACAATCTTCTGCAGGAATTGATTTCCCAAGGCTTAAATGGCTATTAGGTTTGACAAAAGGTGATTTTGGTCAGATCTTAGTGTAACGTCTTTTTATCAGACATCTAGTATGCTCTATGGATGTCTGAAAGTGAATGTCAGTCTGATTTAGAGTTAATGTTCTAAGATTATGCGTACAAGCCAATGGTCTTCTAATTAGACGTCTGACAAGGTTTTCAGACGTCTTGTAAGACGTTTAGACTAAAGGCAGGTCGTCTAAAACTAATGGACATAACGTACTAAGTCCAGATTAAGTGTTTGGACGTATGGATAAAAGGTCAGACATCTTAGAAAACAAGATCAAATGTATGAGGTCCAGATTGGATGTCTAATCAGGCTGTCCGATTACTGTTCTGATTTTCTAAGTGATTTCTAAGATTGTCTAGGAATCCTAGGGATAGTGTAAGTGTTCCTAGGACTAATGTAAGGAAATTTGGGCTCTTTACATGAATCTAAGAAAATAAAAGAGTAAAGTACAATAAGATAGACACAAATTACATGAAAGATAAATATCTATCCTATTCTTCTTGACTTCAAGCTTTCACTCCATGCGAAGCTCCATCTCTTCTTCCTCTATCAAGCTTTTCCAATCTACCATGGACACGAGCTTGAACTCCTTCATACTTGTATCTATTTGTATTTATCTTGAAACTTATAAACTCAAATGCAAATGTTAAGTCACAAGTGTTTTGTTATCATCAAAATCAACGATCGTAGTGCCCTTACACCAACAATAGAATGTGAACTAGAGTCATGGATGGAATATATAAAAAAAAGTTCTTGCTTGTACATCTTTATCCTCTACCAGAGAGTCTTGTACATAAACAAACAATGCCCACTTTTTTTAATGCAGCTAACAAACTTCCTAAATGGAGGGTTGCGATGTTTGAGGAAGATGCTCTAGTAGAAAACAACAAATGGAAGCTTATTCCTCGCTAACCAAATATAAATGTGATAAGGAACACATGAGTTTACAAAAGTAATCATAGGTTCGATGTAACTATTGATTGATTCAAAGTACAATTTGTTGCAAAGAGTTGTCACCGAGTACCAATCCAAGACTACTTTGAAACCTTCATTCGAGTTCTAAAGGCTACCACTGTATGCATTCTTCTTGCCTTACCTATGCAATACAGTTAGTCTCTCAAGCAATTCAACATACATAATGCTTTCCTACATGGTTCTCTTGATGAACTTATGTTCATGGAATAACCACAATGATTTCTTCATCTTGATTTTCCTAACCACGTAGGGTCGGTCATTCCAACCCAACTCCAAGTCAAGATGGACTTGGCTTGACAAGAAAATCTAGTTTGTCCTAAACTTCGAATCAGGGTAGATTAGGCTTGTCAAACAAGTCAAATTTGTCCCAATTGGAGAGGCTTCCCCTTCATCCTAGGGTCGGAATCTTCTAGAAAGGGAATAAAATCCCAACCGTTGGGCACCATACCCTTGCAAAAATGGACATGTCCCTTCTAACAACATCAGATGAAAGAGGAAAGGTAAGATTCCATATCCCATTCCCACAACCATCTAATCAACATCTCCTAGAAAGAAAAAATCACAACCTCACAATCAACATCTTCCATCCTCTTTTTGGAAGCTTCATCAATGCCCTATTTGAACTTGCATCGACTTTTGGAAGGGGGTGTAGGGGTTCAAGCTATCTCTTATTCCTTACCTTGTAATAAGAAATGGCTCCATCTTTGTAATCTCTATTTTATCATTAGTGTAAATTGAGGGTTAGAACACCTCCCAGGACGTACGCCCCTCACTAGATGGAACCTAGTAGAATTTGTTGTGCATCATGCAATTGCTTGGTAATAGCTCATTCACCCCTTACTTGTAGTGTGTGATAGCATGGGACATTGTACCCAAATCCTATCAACCTCGATCCACCATCCTCTAGAAAAGTCCCAACTATCAACTAGGTCACCTTATAAACTTAAATAAGCACTGCATGCTTAGCTTATGAGATAAAGTGCCTCTCTTAAGCAAGGAATTTGTGGGATCTAAAACTAACACCTCCCTTTTTATTCTACACCATTAGAGTGTTGTGGTGTATTTATTGATCTATATATGTAGATGACATCCATATCATCTCTTCAAATAATTCTTTACTAAAGGAATATGTGCATCAATTGTCTACTAAATTTCTTTGTACGATCTTGGTAATCCTTCATTCTTTCTTGGGATTGAATTGAACAAAACCGACAATGGTATTCTTCTTCCTCAGTAGTGTTATGTTGCAAACCTCTTATTAAAATTTCATTTTGATGGCTTAAAGTTGGCACAAATGCCTATGTCACATTTAGCCGCTAATCAGATTGCAAAGTTCATTGGAAAGTCCTTGGCTGAACCTACTATTTTTAGACATATTATTGGTACCCTTCAATATCTTAGTTTTACTAGACTTGATATAGCATTTGTAGTTGATGAACTTTCTCAAATGGTGCATTTGCCTAAAAGGAAGCATTAAGAGGGTCTCAAAAGAGTTATGCGCTACTTAAAGGGAACTGTGAATTCTTATTTACATTTCTATCACACCATCAATCTAGAACTTCAATTATAGATCCACATCAAGATATGCAATTTTTTTTACAATCCCTTATTTCCTAGGCATTTAAGAAATAGCCAACAATTGCTTAATCATCAACTAAAGCCAAGTATTGCTCCATTCATAATGCAACCGCTAAAGTTACATGGCTGCAATCTCTCACAGTAAGGAAAAAGTCAGTTTTAGATGTTTATTTTCTAGACATTTAACCAAAATTAACGAGGAGTAAAATCTATTATAACACTCTTTCAAAACCTTTGGGCCAAATATTTTTAAAGGTAAGTTAGAATATGTTTGGACTAAACATCTCAAAAGAATATCTCATCATAGATTTTACTTAACATGTATCTTGATTAAATGTCAAGATCACTACAACTTATTGGGACATTTATGAAAATAAACATCGAGAAAGGTCCTTGTTTTATCTGTTGGAAGAATTAGGCATACATTTATCCTCCCCACCAATCTTGTGATGTGACAATATTAGTGCAATTTACTTAGCTTCAAATCCAATCTTCCAAGTTAAGACAAAGAACGAGTTAGGTTTCCATGTTGTTTGAAATGAAGTAGTTGCAAAGGAGCTTCTCATGTGTCACATTTCCATTTTTGAACAAGTAGTTGATATAAGTACTAAACCATTGTTCTCACAACCTTTTGTTTCATTGTGCTGCAAACTATAAGTCTTTTAAGATCCTATGTTTGATTAGGGGTGTAAATATGTATGTACTTTGAGATCATTAATTTGTAATGTGTAATTAACTATCATTAACTCAGCTCTAATTGATGCCATCCTGAATGAGAGGGATAAATAACATGTAAATTTATCCTCTAGATAAGTCGAGACTTGAAATGATGACTTGTTGTTCTTGCTAAAGTGGTATGAGCCTACTCACCAGTGAAACTATCTGACGGACTTAACTGAACTCTAATTGACTCATAGCTTATAGCAAAAACTGATGTTGTTGTAACCTCGGAAACACTCTTAGGTGTTCTCCAAATATGAGGTGATCACTACTATTTTGATTGTGATCACGGCAACAAATCTCTCCACTCTAATAATTGAAACGTTTTGATACAATGCCGCAGCTAGCAAAATCTAAAATGAAAAGTGTACTTCTCCTTGTTAGCTAAAATAAAGACTCGAATTCTAGAGCTACTAGAGTCTGATATCTCACTTTCAATCATGTACATACGTGTTTGTTTATCAACTACTACAAGACAAACATGTACATATGTTATCGTTTCATCTCCTATATACCATTTATTTTTAGATAAATACTAACCACACACCAGTAGGCAGCCCGTGTTACGCGGCATAAATAATATTATTGTCGACAGAATATTATATAACGAAGAATCGTGGTATATTTGTACGTAACATCTCAAATGTGTCACCTCTCTTTATAAAATGTGTCCTTAAAATTTTGAAACCTTGTGTTTTTGTGATTTCGAGATAAAAAGAAAAAAGTGTTTTTGTATTTTCTATTTTTATCTTTTTCTTGGCAAGAATTAGGGGTTTCTGAAAGTATTTAGGTGGGTAAGATTTATCGAGGATGACATGTATATCCACCTAATTAGAAATACAAGAAAAAGTATTATTATTATTATTATTATTATTATTATTATTGATGTTTTATTTTTTAAAGTAAGAGGAGGGAGGGATCATATTTTGTTAATTTATTAAATAGGTGAGATTTAATTTGAGTCAGACAAAGATGAGAGATGTGGGTGGGGAGATTGACGTGCCAAATATGTTATGCCTAGTGAGCCGAAGTGTACTTAAGAATTTGAGATTAAGGAAAAATTGGTTTTGTATCTTTTTGGTTTTGATTCTTTTCTTTAAGCAAGGAAGAGAGGTTTCTACGGGTACGTGGGTGTGCCAAATTTAGTGGGAGAATGATATCATGTACCCACAAAAGGAGATGTCAAAATATTTTATTCATTGGATATGAGAGATTTAATTTGAGTGAGATAGAGAAAAGAAGATACTAGCATGACATATGAGCTTTTTGTTTTTGTTTGGGGGTTAACTTGAGTGAGAGACAGGGTGGGGGATGAGGGTGACATGTGGAGGCCAAAACCCTCCTTTTAACATATACTAGTGTGTTTTGTACCATATTTTGCTTGGAGATTGATAAGGGAAAAGAAATGAGAGAGAGAGACATCATATATATATATATATATATATATAGAGAGAGAGTAATGTAATTAAATTTACCTTTAAGATATATTAAAATTAATTATTAAAAAATAAGTCATGCAAAAATGATGAATTTATATTTTAAGATTATAGTTGAATAAAAAATAAAAGAACGAGGGAAGGGTGGGGATAGTAAAGTGATCGTATGTAATAAAGTTTTGTATCACCCCCATAAATTCACCACATATTAGATAATTCACCAAGCTGAGGTTCAATTAAGATAGTAATTTGAGACAAAATGAAAATAACATACGGTCAATAGATACGTGTAATCAAAGAATAACATTTACAGGAAAAGAAAAAAGAAGTTACGACCTAACATTGTGCTACTTAAATTAATCGATGAGGCTACAAAAAAAATACTCTTTTAATATTAGATTTTTATGCAAATTTCATGTAATGTGTCTTCGACTGTTGCATCAAGAGGAAATAAAATACCACACCTAAATTCTATTATTAGGTGAGGTCCATTTGCATACTTAACATTCCGCCCTTTCGAACGCTTTTTGAGAAAAAAAGACAAGGAATCTCACCTTACAATGTAAATCAACATATTTCTCCATAATTAAAAAGGTTACCTATGAAAGAATCGAGAGAGAGAGAGAGAGAGAGAGAGAGAGAGGGAGAGAGTGGGGTGTGGACTCGGTGAAGATGGAGGGGGGGGGGGGGGGTGTGTGGGTGGCATGTGTGGCCGTGTGGCGACGGGGTGGGGGTGTGGAGAACTCCACTTTAGTAAAGAGCATAGATACTAGTCAGCTGGCCTACGTTTGGCACTAAATTATTATCTTAAGTAAAATTATATTTATTTAATTGATATTTATTTAAAAAATATAAATACACCAACATAATATATATATTAAAATTTATTCATCATACGACATCAAATCATTTATACTCGTATCATAATATTAAAAAATTATATTTACTAACATTATATATCATCGTACCAATCTTATCTCATCTTCCAAAATAAAATTCCTTCTTAATTTATCTATCTTTCGTTCTGTTCTCGGATTAACCTGCTATGAAACATAACTTTAAGATCTTATCAACAGTATATGAAGGTACCTTTATTTATCATGTCAAGATCTGTGTGATTTCATCCTACCAATATTATCAGATACATCCAACTGATAAAATAATTATTCTACTATAACTATCGTTGAAAATAATTAATGACAATAATTTTGATGATTTGTGAGTAACATGTCTGAAACACTGAAAACCAAAACAATCCACACCAATGTTTAAAATCACTGATTGATTTTTTTCTTACACGCCTTACAAAATATATTAAAATAAGGATTTCTTAACTTATATATATATATATATATATGAAAAGAGAACGTATCAATGAGCATTGTCGCCTTTATTTTTTAAAAAAGTTACCGCTTCCCCCTCCCCTGCTCCCTCTGCCTCTCCCTCACTGGCTTTCTCTTGGTTACAGAGCTGTTCTGTTTTTTTTTTTTTAATTTTGGCGCTTCCCCTCCCATGCCGCTCCTTGCTCTCTCCCTCTCTTCTTTCCCTCACAGTTGCCTTCTGTCTAAAGGTGGAGCTGCTCAAAATCATGATTGCCTCTTCGGCAGCAGGTGCGGGAATTTCAACCTGCGCGTCAACCTCTCTTATATTATATATTCACACAAACAATATATATATATATAAAATTAAATAAATTATATTAAAAATATTTATATATTTAAAATAATATATACTATAATCTTAAATATATATTATACCCTAAACCACATCTTTTTCTCTCTTTGTTTCTAGATCTCATCGTGAATTACAGGTCAAACACACTAGTATATATACACAAGGAGGAATAATCAATAACTATGGTGTATTCAATAAATTATTCCAATAACTATGAATGGGAATAAGCATCGTCGCCCCCATGAAAGACCGGTGTATCATCACTTTGTCTATAAATCGGGTCCTGCATGTGCTGACCACAGCCTTTCGAAAGGGTGATGTTGAATGGCACGGACCTAAAGATGGGATTTTTCAAGGATGAGCTAAAGATGGGCTTGTTGGGAGTAATACGCGGCGAACAGCAGACGTTCCATGGCCATTTCTAATAGGAGGAGGAAAGAACACATAGGAAAAACATATGGAATCTATTCTTCAATGTGGTACACACGACTCAAAGGAAAGAGGAATAAAGTTAAAAAAGTGTCCCAACCGATCCCCTTCGTTAAGATCACAAGAATTGGAACTAGAATCCATCTATATACTAAAATGGGGTGCTAGACCCCCTCCCTTCCATACGTGTCCCCCCCCTCCCTTCTATCTATATATGAAAAAGTAAAGTCACTTCGGGGATACGATCGCCAAGAAGATGAAAGGTTTAATTTTGTTTCACCCATGCATGTATGGGAATGTTAGATGGTGTGCAGTTTAGATAAATTAATTATTACGTCATTAGGGATAAATTTGCACGGAGATTGAATATGAAAGGAAAAGGATCGAGTTTAAATAGTTAACTTTCATTGGGAATTTCATCATCCAACTTTACACTCCGATGAAAACATTTAAGGTTGTGTTATTTGCACTCCCATTTAGCTTCTAAAGTTCTTCTGTAGCTTAAGTCTTAAACACTAGTCTTGTACAAATGCACGTAATAAGGAATCATAGATTAAATATCAAAAATTAGTTCCTTTTATCCTTTTAACATCAAAATTACGGTTACCACGGTGTATGTACCAACAAGGAGTGCATGTGAGAGTTCAAGGTTAATGTAAATACTCCTAGAATGTATGTAAACGTAGATATCTCGAAGGCACTCAACTTTGTGAGAAAAGATTTTCTATATTTTATGATAGAGCAATGGGGATTCTCAATGATCATTGTTTAGTGGGTCAAAAGATTCCCCAAGTCCCTGTGCCTCTGGTGAATGACTGGAAAGTGGAGTTGGTCTATATCTTTCATGGTTTATATCAAGTTGGTCCCTTTCTCCAATCAAGCTAATTAATTTTCCTTGATTATCAATGTAATGGTGATTATTTGGAGATTTAAGTAGATTGGGGACTTTATCGAAGTTTCATGCATTGGTGGTGTCCCTATCATCTCTCATTAATGATGCTTTACCATTTTGAAGTGCTAATTAACACAATATTCATGGAGAGAATGCATGAGAAATGGGTTGGATGCTTTTGGGTTCGACGGGACTGATCCTAAATGCATCAAAAAGTGGTGTGTAAATCTCGAAGAATCTCATGCTCTATTTGATGCCGAGTGTGGGATTAAAGTTCTCAATTAACCTTTGTAGATAGGTTTCTACGGGTTGGCAATTACTTAATTATCTACGTAGGAGGTTCAAACTTATGTAGTTCTAGTGCTACAGAGTGGACATCAAACACAAATACCTGTCTCCCTGTGGATATTCCTGTAACAAAATTTATATACTAGCTTCATGATGTACGACTATCGAGTGTTGCAATAAAAATGATGCTTTATGTGTTATTATTGTAGTATTTTTATCATAAATGGAAACGATATTGCGTCATTTTTATTTAATTATAATTTTTACTAGTCAGTTTCTAGGTCATTTATTGGGAGACAGTTATTGATATATATCACTATCTATGTCAAAAAATATTCTTTTATTCCAAAAAAGCTAATTTTATTTACAAAATGAATCAATGAATCAATTAATGCATGAATTAGTTAATTATATACAAAAAAAAGTTAATTAATAAACACTACAATACTTTAAACATATTCGCAAATAATAGGCATAAAAAATCAGCTAATATTACACAATGTTAGTTATAGACAACTAATATAAGTAATGCCTAAATGTTGGTACAAAAATAGCTGATAATATCTATTATACTAAATTATATTAACATACTAATATCTTTAGTAACATGTACTATATATACAGTAACAGAAATATACGTCAGTGTAGTCTTAGTAAAATATATACATAGCATAAGGCATTATATGCTGACATATAAGCATATCTACAGTAACAGACATATTTGTCATTAAAGCTCTAAGGTTATTTATATATAATAGAGCTCAAACATATCTATACTATTTTTATACTTATACACATATACTAATTATATACATATACATATTTATGATTATTTATTTACATTATTTATATACATATATTATATTATATACTTATACTCTATATATACACATACACATGCACACACACAAGCATAGTAGCTAACACTTAGCCAAATCTTGACTCATTCGCTTCTTTCTCTTCATTCTTCTTCTTTTTTTGTCTTTCTCAACATTTAGAAATCTCTCACACAAACCCGGTTCAGCTAATGTTCACCTACTCTAAAAATGTGTTTTGATGGGCGGGCCGGCCCATGTTCGAAGGATACGCAACATCCATATGGGTGGGACTAGACTCCTACTATTAGGCCAACCCTAGTTTTAATTAGATGTATTTTTTCCAATTTCAGGCCCAATAATAGGCCCACACGCTTGCAGGCACACGTGGCACGTGACCCAAGGATGACCAATACATATGCTCATTAGTGCATCCTGCAATGACGACCAAGGGGGTCGCCAGCGCCTTGTGTGTTATACCGCTTCACACGATTTAAAGGCCACGATGTGGCATTGTCTAAGGTGCCTGATTGGCGCGTTGCTGCGCTGGGTTGCATTTGATTTCAAGAGTTTTGGACCTTGATTCGAGGGTTGTAAATTATTTTAAATTAAAATTAAATTATATGAATACAAAGCCCTTATATAGGGCTACCTAATTGTATAATTTATTTTAAAAAAATAAGTTACTTAAATATATAATAAAAATGGTTAAATTTGTGAAATTATACATGTTAATTTAGGGATTAATTTCTTAATTAAAGTATGAATTATTTAATTCTACAAGAAATTGACTTAATACAGAGTTAATTTATATAATAACTTATTTATTACAAATTTTATTGTATTTTAATGACTTTATTTTAATTTATATACATTTAAATACATATTTTAGATAGTTATACACATAAATAATTTATAAATACTATAATACACTATAGATACAGTATAAATAGGTTGAAAATACTTAATGCAATATTATAAAGTGTACATTATAAACAACTTCATTATTAACTTAACTTACTAATTTATTTTATTTTAAGTTAATAAATTACTTAATTAACTTAATTACCTACTGTAATTACTTAATTAAATTAAATTACAGGTATTATACAGTATATATTATGTGGTTAAATATGTATATATAGTATTATACTTAATTATGTACATATAGATAGGTTTGTATAATTACTTAGGTTATTATACATTTAGTTAATATAAATTAATAGATAATTATTCAATAAAGTTATATATACAATAAATCATCCTAAATATTTAATTTAATGTATAGAATACATATATAAGTTAATTATGTACATTTTCTACATATTATACAATATTTACTTGTAGTTTAGGCCTAAGGTATATTTACAGGTGTGTACCTATATATACAAGGTATTTTTAGATATTTTTAGGTATTTTCTGATTTTTATAGTTTATATATATATAATAGAGATAGGGAATAAGAGAGAAAGGGTGAGGTGAGAGATAGAAGTTTCTTTTCGTGATTTTTCAACTTTGGTCTTTTATTAAATTCCAAGGTATACTAAACCGTCGGCTGGTATATTCTATTAAGTTGGGGGTTCAGAATATCTTGAAACTTGGCACAAACCTAGAGAAATACCTGATCTTAGTCAAGATAGGTTTATTTTATTTTTTTACCATTTTTAAAAGTATTTTATTTATTTATAAATCTCACACAAAAGAGGCCTTGAAAGAATTTTAACCTAAGAACTTAAGGCCTCATACTGAGATCTAATAGGTAGGAATGCAACTTAAACACTCATAAATGATCAACACTTCATAGGAAACATGTTTGAATCATTAAACCTGATTTTAATATTGCATTTATCAAAATGTGTGAGTTGGATAGTTAATCACTTTACATGTAGCTGACAAAAGAATTGAGAACATAGTCTGTAAGACATTACAAACATATTTAAGATGCAAAAATGAACATGAATGTTTATACACATATGTTCTAACAATATAAATGTGCTTGCTCCCTATTACAACTCAAATCTCAGCTCAAATCCTCATTTATCAGTCAAGACAGATCACAAAAGTCCACCTAATTCAGGAACATGCTGCTGCTAACTTTGTAGCAGACCAGTAGCTACAACATGGTCAGTTCAAACCTACTGAAGCTATTGTTCAGCAGCTAATATGGCTGCTGCTGTTGTTTATGAGATCAGCAGCCGATGCTGCCCACTTCCATTAGTTGAAAGCAGCTATTGCTAAGAACTGAATAGCTGATTCAAAATTACGTTGAAACCAGATTCGAGACTCTCAAATTCCATTCCAGTATAAAACAACCCTAGACATCAGGAAGCTTATAAATAACTCAGATCACAAAATTACTTTTAATCAAGGTGTAAAACCCATTCAAGACTCTTAAAATCTAGATCTCATATCAAAACCTAATGAGAACCTAATTGACTCTTCTATCAAGCCATAGATAGCTTAATAGAAAGAGATCAATAGGAACACTGAAAATCCACTCAAAATGACTTCCCAACCTTCATTAAAACTTGTCAAACCTCAATCAAAGTCCTAGTCAGCAAAGAAAATATGTTCAAATTCAGATCACATGTCATCCATCTGAAATTCTTTTAATTTGAGCTTGCCAAGATGATTTAATCATCTAGGATACCTGCATACCATTGATTGGTGTTCAAGTATCCAATGCAATGCTATCCATCCATTTAGGTCATTGTCTAGACCTCAAATTAGTGTAACTTTCATTGGCCTAAACTACCTATTGTTCATCAAAATTTAGAATCTGACTTCACATAAAACACCATGAATGGATTCACTAAAATTCTAATCAAACAAGTTTAAATCAATTACAGAAATCCAAATCAAACCCAGATAAATCTAATTTCAGCTATTAAATCTAAATGATTTGCAATTAACTCAAAACTTATTCAATCAACTTCAAAAATCCATCTCAATCAATTTAGTCAGATTCGATCGTTGTAAATAAGAAGAAGGGCATTTGTGGATGTATGGGCTGAGTGAAATGCCCTTAATTTGGTTTTTGAACGCCTCAATAATTTTGAGAGCTAATTAGCTTCAAATTCATTGAATGCTCTAATGAATGGGTGTTTAGTGAATGAATGGTGCATAGAGTGAATGGATGTGAATTGTGAGGTGAAGAGGGAGAAGAATGAATTGCAATGGAGGTGGAAAAATACTTCTTTGCTCTGAATTGATCAGAGAGGGAGAGATCTAGTCTAGGCTAACTTACTTCTAATCTACAGTAATCCATCATAGAAATTACACTAACTAACACCAAAACTAATCTAGAAAGCAATTACAATCCTAATATAATCGGAGGAATGGGACCTTTGGATCCAAGGCCGGTGGCTAAGGAGGAAGAAGAGAGGGAGGAGGTCTCCAGCGGTTGGAAAGCTCTCTAGTGGAGCTCAGAGTCGCCCTTAGGTGCTATGGAGTCCTTAGCGGCGAGGAGAGATCGCAGGAGGTGGAATTCCACTTCCATGGGCGACGGACAAGGGCATATGGGGAGAGGGAGCTAGAGAGGATGAAGGGATCGCCTAAAGAAAGTCGGAGGGGAGGTTGATGTTGCGCACACGAACTCAATGGAGTGCTTGAGTAGCTGATGCAGTAGATAAGATCACCATGAGGTGAGGTTAGGCATGGTTAGGGTAGATGGTGGGATGAGCTCGAAAGGATGGCGGGAAGGTTTATATCAAAATCCCATCGTCAAATGGGACTTGAGGCGAGGGGTGATTCTACGCGCGAAGGCGTGCAAAGGTTCGATTTGGATCAGCCGTAGATCAAAGGACTTGTGGAGGTGACAGCCTTGATTGTTCAAGTTCATGCGAGTGAATAGTGACTCACCGGCTTCAGTTGTATTAGGATATTTGCGAAGACACCCTTTAGGCGAAACGGTAGATGAATTTCACGTAGGCCCATAGGTGGCAAAGAAATCTTGTAGTGTGGTTTACAAAGAAGCCCCTGGCAGCTTGTAATTAGGTCCTTGAGGGTTTTAAACATAGAAGAATGTGAATAACTTAAGTGAAGGATCTAAAGATATGTAATATATATATAAGATAATACCAGTTTGAGAACCTAGGAAGGACACGAATCATGTTGAATTGCGTGAACAAAACACGTCAATGTGTTTGCAAACCCGTAGCACGATTGGAAAGCAGCAAACACAATTTCTTCTCTTGAATATGTGGTGGAAAATATGAATTATAGCTCTAGGAATTTTCTTCTCTTTTCTCATGTCTCTTGTGTGCAAACAAAGAGTCCTAGGGTCATTTTATAGAGTTTAGGACCTAGGATACTCGTCTACTAAATGTTGGGATTTAATTCCCAACATTCATATTGTTGGAATTAATATTTCTGTCATTTTATTTTGGGCCAACGGCTAGATGATACCGGTACTAAAGTACCTGTATCGGTACTAGCACCCCACTGCCACCAGTACATGAGTCCTAGTATCGGTACTCATCATGGGTACCGGTACTTGTGACTCCCAGGTTTGGAATTCCTTGGACACAGTAACCTACCTGTACCGGTACTCATCATCGGTACTGGTACTTGTAAGGTTCAGGCCAGAATTAAGCCTTCAACCTGTGGCCAACATGTATCGGTATTGGTACTGGTACTTGTTGTTCACAGTTTGAGATGAATTCTTAAACATGTGCCTTGCAAATACCAGTACTGATGAACAGTACCGATACTTACTTACAAGTACCTATTTTAAGCGATTTAATCAATTACGTTCTTCGAAAAGGAATGCCATATAAATCCTAATTTATCTCTAATTGATTTTTATGATCTAAGTTAAATTCTCTTGTTAAAAGGCATACAATCTATGAAAACCTAAACTAGAAAAACAAAGGAACGAAGATGATTGTTACGAACGCGTGCCCCAGACGTCTGGGAGGTGGCCCAGACGTCGGACCAGACGTCTGGGATCACATCCAGACGTCTGACCAGACGTCTGGGATCGTTTCCAGACGTCTGGAAATCAGTTATTTTCGACACGCGCGGGTCGTCTGCGCGCCTGAGCGCGCAGACCGCATATTCGCTTATTCTTCTCTCTGCGGCTGTAGACGCCGCTGCCGTGCTCTCTCTCTCTCCTCCTCGCGCTTTCTTAAAAAGACCACGCCTCCCCTCGTTTCCGTCGCCTCCACCCCTTTCCCCTTCTTCCAGTGAGCGAGCGCGAGAGCGGGCGCGGGTTGCTGCGGCGGCGACGGCCGCAGTGAGCACGGAGGGGGTGCTGCGTGCGAGAGTGGCGCTCAGCCGTGAGGTCGAGCTCGCCGGGGCTACCAGGGCCGGCCGGCGGCGAGTGCAGCGGGCGCGGAACGACGTGGAAGGCCTGCTGCGGCTCGAGCAGCAAGCGCACGAGGTGCGACGCGGGCGGTGTCGCCAGCGGAGGGCGAGTCGCGCCCTGGTTCTGGAAAAATTTCCAGAATCAGACGTCTGTGCTGATAGCCAGACGGCGAGGTCGACGTCTGGAAGACTGTCCAGACGTCTGAAAGGTGAGTTTTCCGTCTTCCTCTTCCTTCCTGTCGACTAACCGTACTGAGGGAGAGAGATGGGTGTGCGCAGGCTCGGTGATTCGCCATCCAACGCGAATCAGACGTCTGGCTGTAGTACTAGACGGCGGGAGCGACCTCCAGACGTCCGGGGTGACCATCGGACGTCTGGGAGCTAGGCCAGACGTCCCCGCAGACTTCTGGACATCTGGGAAACCACGCTGAACAAGGTAATTCTCTGATCCACTTTTTAAGACGTCTGGAAGAAGCTCCAGACGTCTGATTTTGCACAGTTTCATCATTTTCGACCCGTTTAGGGCCCGTTCGGGTTCCGTTTTCCGCGATTCGAGATTGAGACACTCCTTGTGTTTGATCCTTGTGATAGGACCTCGTTCTGTTGCAGTCTCGGGGGTCGCGGAGGCACACGGGATTCCCGATCATGCCCCCATTACTCCCGTTGTACCTGGTAGAGTGGCTTTAAGTTATTAATAAAATCTATTAAATTATGGAACCATAAATAGAACCTAGGACATTGCATGAATCCTAGGAATGAGAAATAGATGGAATGATAGCTCCTAGGTGTTGCATGAATCCTAGGGCTGGAAAACTAGATTGTATGATAGATCCTATGATATGGCATGAATCCTAGGATGGGAAAACTAGTGGAATGTATAATACTGCAGTCTTGGAAAATGGAAAGAGATATAAAGCTGCTTGTAATTTGAATTAACAGCTGCCTGTTGTGAATAAATAACGTGGTTGAGAACATGGATTGTAAGAATGTGAAACTGGAAAGTGAAACCTGGATGTTTGAGTAAAAAGGATGGAACCCTACGGGGGAATTAGGAGTGGAACTCCTGGAAAGAGAAAGAAATGGAACTGAGATGTTGTTGTGTACTGTCTCTTGGGTACGTAGTACCAAGGGAAGTACCTGTACCTGTTTAGTGCAGAGCGGAGCCAGCCGCCCCAGGGACCCGGGGTTAGGACTGGCCACTCTGTACTGACTTGCTGGCCCTCGCGTACGTAGTACCGAGGAGAGCTACTAGTGTAGGGAGGTACTAGCTACCCCACGGGCCCCGGGGTTCTGCTAGCCTCCCACACCGACTTGTTAGGCCCACTAGGGCAAACCAGGGTAGTCAGGCGAGGGTGCGTGGACTGTGGAGGGGCAAGGCCCCGGTTTGGTTACTGTGGAGGGGTTGGACCCCTGTTACTGAGAGGGCTCTGCCCTGGACTAGTTCCGTGCTGTGCTTTGGGCGCACCCGTTAACGGAAACGACTGACCGCGTGCCAGTACGGGTTAGCTACCTGTGCGTTTATCGCGCGTGCCGTAGTCACCATTACATCTGTCAGTGACCTTGGGGTGGTTGACTGAGGATAGGATCACCATGGGGGACTCTCCCAGCCAGGAGAGCACCACGTGCTACTTCTACTTTTTGGAAAAGACCGTAATCAAGATCGTTCCCACGAGGAACATTCGAGATCAAGAAAAAGATCTAAGGAATAAATGAAATAGTGAGACAATTGAAAGATGTGAATAAAGAAAGTAATCGAACATAACAGCTACTGTACACTCTACTGTTGTCTTTAGTTTAGTTGCCACTCTACTCAGCGTTTTGCTGACGTGTTACACTCGTTACCTTTTTCAGGACCAGGTGTTGAGCAGCCAGGGTCAGCGGCTGCAGAGGATGCTGGGCCGAGTAGGGTCCAGTAGAGTTACCACTGTTTCTTGTACCTCTTTTTGTTCCGTTATAGTGAGTAGTTCTCGTTTCCGCTGTACTTTTCTTTACCTGCAGTTCATATTTAGTTATGAATGTTGTTCTTCTGTTGTGGTGTGATAGCGATTTCACACGGTTTGTTAAAATACGTCGTTGTAACGCGTAAAATCGATCAACTCTTAAATTTATATTCCTAGATAGGGGAGTATCTAGGGTCGTCCAAGGAGGCCAAATGTTTGCAATAGTGATTCTCTTGCTAGGAATATAAATCTCAACTTTCTTTTTGGTATTTTTCAATATATCATTTTTTTTTATTTTTAAACTAAGGCAACATACGAACTGATGGCGGGAAAAGTGTTTACACTTCCAATTAAGTAAACAACTCTAAATTAGCAAGTAGAGCCTCTCCCTAAGCTCACTCTAGGAAAGTGGAGACCTAGAATAATTAGGGAGAGGAAGTGAAGAATGCTGAAAATAAGCAAAAAGAAATGCAAACAAGATATGCGAAAAAGGCAACTAGATAAGTGATAAAGTGTTTAACAAAAATGCCTAGTAGAGGAATGCTTCTACTACTTGATAATTGAAGTAAAAGAAAACACAAATCCTCTAAATAGATGGTGAAGAAGAGGGCTTCTTGCTCCAAGGTTGGTGGCTCCCAAGCTTGAAAAGAATCCTTCAACTCCTTCCTTGCAGAACTCCGCCAAGGTGATGACCTCCAAGGCAAGCCCTAAGGGGGCGTGCCCTAAGTTTCTCTCCAAGGGTGGACGTCCACCCTAAGTCCTTCTCCCTTGCCTGGCCGTCCTCCTTGAAGTGGAAGAGTCCTCCTCCTTGGCGTGGCTCAAGTTGAAGAGAGTGGGGAGAAGAAGGCACCAAAAGGGCTGGTGATGTGCCCCTTTAATCTCCTTCTCTACTCCTTCTTCTTGGCCGTAGGTATAGGTGGTTTAGGTAGAAAATATACTAAGGGAGGATGCCCCAAAAATGGTGGTAGGTGGTGGCTTTTTATAGAATAGGAGGGGGGCTATGGTGACCTTTGAAATGGATGGCCAAGATGAGTTGATGGAGGTGGTTGGAGATCCCATGGCCAAGGAGAGTTGGCGCCACCTTAAAGGGCACCAAGGGGTAGTTATGGGTGTTGACACCCTTTGGTGTTGGCGCCAAAATGGGCATTCTAGAAGGTCATTAGGTGGCGCCACCTTAAGGTTCTAGAAGGGGGGTTATGTGGATGGCTAGGATGGCTTATGTGGGTAGGTGTAGGGTGGATTTAAGGGGCTGAAAGTGGCGCCAATATAGAGGTGGTTAGGGGTGGTTTTTGGCACCAACTTGAAGTGTCTTTTGGTGGAGATAATGGGGTGAAGGGATGGCTAGGAGGTGGCGCCAACTTGAGTAGAGTAGCTAGCTTAGGTAAGCTTGAGTTGGTGGAGCTAGCTAGGGTTGATTTTGGAGGTAATGACTGGCCAAGGAGCTGGTTGTTAGCTATGCTAAGCTAAGCTAAGATAAGCTAAGCTAGCTTAGCTAAAGGTGGAGTGGAGGAGAAGGTGTTGGAGCTAGGGTTTGGAGGAAGGAGCTGAGGAGGAGAGTCTGGAGCTGGAGCTGACTGCTACTGAAGAGGCTGGCATGGGGCTACTCTAGCTGGCTTAGCTTGCTAGTTCTTTGCTAGCTACTAAGCCAAGCTAAAGTGAGCTAGCTTCTACCAAAATGAGCTGAGGTGAGCTAGGTCTGGTGCTCCCAGGGAGAATCAAGCTGGTTGAGGCAGCTAAGGTAGCTTAGCTCAACTGAGTTGAGCTAAGCTGAGTCCCCGGGAGCTGGACTTGAGCTTCCTGAGCTGAGATGAATTCTTCTTCAGCTGGCTGGAGTTGAGTGGAGCTGAATGTAGCTGGATCTGAGCTGGGGTGAACTCCTGTCAACTCAGCTGAGCTAGCTAGAGCTCCCTGTGAACTAGTGGGAGCTGAGATGAGCTAGACTCAGCTAAGTTGAGCTGGATCTGAGCTGACTTGAGCTAGGGTGAGCTAAGGTGAACTCTCTTGAGCTGCCATCCAGCTGAGATTAGCTGAATGGAGCTGGGATGAGCTAACCCTAGTTCAAGTAAGCTAGGTTCCAGCTATGGTGAGCTGGATCAAGCTGGGTTCCAACTAGTCTGGGCTTCTCCTTCACCAATTGCCTTCTTGAGCGCTAGGGTTTTAGGGATCTGTGAATTTATACATCCCTAACACTCACAAAAACACATTAAAACAACAATAAAAAATGCAATGCATGCCTATCCTAATTTATGCCTAAATGCAGCCCAAAAACCCGTTTGCGGAGTAAAATCCTAAGAGCTAGGTTTGTTTTAATGCATAAGAATGATGATAAACTGGCGTTTATCATGGTGGTATCTACTGTGGTAGTTTCTTTCCTTACTGCTGTACTTTCTTACTGTTAGTTATATTCATGCTGAATGCGGTTTATTTTACTGCTCTTTTGGTTACTTCCTCGTTGGACGACTAGGTCTTGGGATTAGTTGAGTCGGTCCGGTTCGCGTGTCTCGTAGGGACTCGGGAACCGGGTTGTTACAAGATGGTATCAGAGCAAGGTCATCCCGAGAAGTGAATCAACTGACTGGAAAATAACCAATTCACATGTCTATCACTAGAGTAGCCACCACAACATATCTCTTGACATGAGTTCTTAGACGTTTTCGTTAGGTACTGTTCCGTACTGACGTTTTTCCGTTTTGTTTCGTGTCTCCTTACAGGAGATGCCTCGTCGCGGGACTGGCGAGATTGGCCGCAGGCGCGGCCGAGGACGAGGTAGGCGAGGTGGACGTGCTGTTGTTGATGTCTCGGTGGACCAGCCACCACTCCCGAGCATCCAGGCCCAGGACCTCGCCAGACTGATACGAGACATTGTACGAGAGGAGCTCCACCCACCGCCCCGAGCACCTCCTCCTGGGGCTGCAGAGGGGGAGTCCTCTGTGGGACCACGCGACGGACACGGTGCTGGACACGAGGGAGGGGATGGGCCGCTGCCGCCCCCACCTTCCTCCGACACTTCTATACACGAGGCACCTTCGCCTGGAGGTGCACCAGCACCTCCCCTACAGCGCCACTTCAAGCTTTTCGGACAGTTCCGGAAGCTGAAGCCCCCCTCCTTCAAGGGAGATGAGGACCCGACCGAGGCAGAGGACTGGCTTGAGCAGTTGGAGAAGATCTTCGACACCCTTCGCCCCCCGGTGGAGTGCCGCGTGGCCTTTGCCACGTACCAGCTGGAGAGTGCGGCACATCGGTGGTGGAGGGCGGTCCGGGGACAGGAGAGGGACGGGCCGACGTGGGACCAGTTCGTCACCCTCTTCTGTGAGCAGTACTTTCCCCAGACGTGGCAGGACCAGAGGAGGCGGGAGTTCCACACTCTCCGCCAAGGGACGATGACTGTGAGCGCGTACCGCACGCGTTTCTTGGAGCTGTCCCGCTTTGCAGTGACAGCGGTAGCCACTGAGGAGGAGCGCCTTTGGAGGTTCACCGAGGGGCTCCGACCTGCGATCCGGGGGTATGTCAAACCCCTGAAGCTGCCTACGTTTTCGAGGGTGGTAGAGGCAGCTATGACTTACAAGGAGACCAACCCGTCCGCGCGAGACACGGACGGCGAGCGGAAGAGGCCCTTCCAGCCATAATTTTCACAGGGCCGGCGAGAACGGAGACACGTGGCGTCCGCAGGAGAGCTGTCACGTTGTGCAGGGCCATCAGTGGCCTTTGGGGGCCCTCGACAGGGGCCAGTTGCTAGCACCGGACCCCCGCCTAGCCGACAGCAGGGACCCACTAAGGGCGGGAGTCGGGTTCCCCTCTACTACTAGTGTGGCCAGCCGGGCCACATCAGGAGGGACTGCCCATCTAGGGCAGGAGGTCAGTAGATACTCCCCGCGCAGAGCACTAGAGGGCGCGCAGGAGGCCGCGGTTCCCAGGCACGAGGAGGAGGACAGTAGTCGCGAGGAGGGTACCGGCCAGCACCTACCCGTCCGACGCAGAGTGTGGCTGCTTTGTCCGCACCTAGAGCTGAGGGGCGTATCAACTCCTTAACACACAGGGACGCCAGAGCTTCGGGATCGGTGATAGCAGGTATGGTTTCAGTTTCTGGCAGACTCGTTTACACGCTTTTCGATTCCGGTGCTACGCACTCGTTTGTCGCAGCCAGTTTCGTAGTTAGTTTGGACCAGGATTATACACTGTTAGAGAATCCTTTCATAATCAGAGGTCCGAGTGGTCAGCTGTTTGTAGCTGAGGAGGTATACATGGATTGCGAGGTCAGCGTCGGGGGACATATCCTACCGGCTGACCTGATTATGATACAGATGGAGGACTTTGGAGTGATTATGGGGATGGATTGGCTGTCCGCTTACTACGCCTTGGTGGACTGTTTTGAGAGGAAGATCGCCTTCTCCATTCCGGAGTTGCCTTCTTTCGAGTTTCACGGACAACCAGTGGACGGAGGTTTCAGGTGCATTTCGGCACTTCGGGCGGCGAGACTTTTGAGCCAGGGGTGTGAGGGATTCCTAGCTTGTGTGGTGGCAGAGCCCAGCCCTGTGGCAGACTTCCAGAGCATCCCGGTGGTCAGAGAGTACCCTGACGTGTTTCCAGACGAGTTACCAGGACTACCGCCCAAGAGTGAGATCGAGTTTGAGATCTCACTAGTGCCAGGGACCAGCCCCATCTCCACAGCGCCATACAGGATGGCACCGCTTGAGCTGCGAGAGCTCAAGTCTCAGTTGCAGGACCTTCTGGAGAAGGGTTTCGTGAGGCCTAGTGCGTCTCCCTGGGGAGCCCCGGTACTGTTTGTGAAGAAGAAGGATGGGACCTTACGCCTTTGTGTGGACTACCGACAGCTGAATAGGGTCACCATCAAGAACAGATATCCGCTGCCGAGGATCGACGACTTGTTTGACCAGTTGCGGGGTGCCACGGTGTTTTCCAAGATCGACTTGAGGTCTGGGTACCACCAGTTGAGGATCAGGGAGACCGACGTCTCCAAGACAGCTTTCCGCACCCGGTACGGACACTACGAGTTTTTGGTCATGCTGTTTGGGCTGACCAATGCCCCCGCTGCTTTCATGGACCTGATGAACCGGGTGTTTAGACCGTACTTGGACCAGTTCGTGGTGGTTTTCATAGATGATGTAGTCATCTATTCTAGAGATCTTACGCAGCACAGAAAGCACTTGCGGATGGTTCTGGACACTCTGAGACGACGCCGGCTGTACGCCAAATACAGCAAGTGCGAGTTCTGGTTGAGGGAGGTGACCTTCTTAGGTCATGTGATCTCTGGAGACGGCTTGGCGGTGGACCCAGCCAAGGTCAAGGCAGTACTCAGGTGGGAGAGACCGCGTTCAGTCACTGAGATTCGCAGTTTCCTGGGACTGGCAGGCTACTACAGATGTTTCATCAAGGGATTTTCACAAATTGCACGTCCTATGACACAGTTGACCCGAAAGGACATGCCTTTCGCTTGGACAGATGCCTGTGAGGCGTGTTTTTTGGAGCTGAAGGAGAGGTTGACCTTGGCTCCCGTGCTCACCATCCCTGACAGTAGTGGCGGGTTCGTTGTGTACACGGACGCCTCCTTGCAGGGGTTAGGAGGTGTGCTCATGCAGAGGGGTCACGTTGTTGCTTACGCTTCGCGGCAACTGAAGCCCCATGAGCATACATACCCTACCCTCGACCTAGAGTTGGCAGCTGTTGTCTTCGCGCTGAAGACTTGGAGGCACTACTTGTACGGTGAGACCTTCGAGATTTTCAAAGATCACAAGAGCCTCAGATACCTTTTTGATCAG
The DNA here is from genome assembly GCA_037157565.1 of Thalassia testudinum. Classification (NCBI taxonomy): domain Eukaryota; kingdom Viridiplantae; phylum Streptophyta; class Magnoliopsida; order Alismatales; family Hydrocharitaceae; genus Thalassia; species Thalassia testudinum. The sequence goes on along the minus strand of JAZHRO010000030.1, from coordinate 285,440 downwards.
AAGGAGCTCAACATGAGACAGAGACGTTGGTTGGAGCTCCTGAAGGACTATGACTGCAGCATCTCCTACCACCCGGGAAAGGCCAATGTGGTGGCTGACGCCTTGAGCCGTAAGGCGCCCGCATGCTTGGCCAGTCTACAGTTACAGAGTTGGAGCCTTTTGGAGGAGGTGGGCAGTTGGCGACCTCTAGAGTTACGAGGGTACTGTGGGGCAGTGACGGTGACACGGCAGACTAGGCCGGAGCTGATAGACCGCATCATCACAGGACTGATGGCCGATCCGTACTTGCAGTCTTTGCGCGACAGAGTACTGTCAGGAGACCCAGGGGATTTCTCTTTCACAGACCAGGTGCTACGCTTGAGGGGACGGTTGTGCGTTCCCAGAGACGAGGTGCTGTTGAGAGAGCTCCTGACTGAGGCACACGGTTCCAGATTCACCATACATCCCGGAAACACGAAAATGTACCACGACTTGAGATGCGAGTTTTGGTGGAGAGGGATGAAGAGGGATGTGGGTAAGTTCGTGTAGTAGTGCTTAGTGTGCCAGCAGGTGAAAGCCGAACATCAGAGGCCTGCAGGGCCGCTCCAGCCGCTTCCAGTGCCAGAGTGGAAGTGGGAGAGCATCACCATGGACTTGGTGATGGGCTTACCTGTTACCCAGCGGGGACACGACGCAGTCTAGGTAATAGTGGATAGACTGACGAAGACGGCGCGATTCTTGCCGATCCGAGTCACTTTGGGACCAGCACAGTTGGCAGAGAGGTATATCCGTGATGTGGTACGACTACACGGAGTTCCGCGAGAGATCATATCCGATCGGGATACCCGCTTTACGTCCCAGTTTTGGGTTGAGTTTCAGCAGGCCTTGGGGACGAGGTTGAGGTTTAGCACGGCTTACCACCCCCAGACGGACGGATAGTCTGAGAGCACGATACAGACACTTGAGGACCTTTTGCGTGCCTGTGTACTGGACTGGAGGGACTCTTGGGAGGAGCACCTTCCCCTGGCAGAATTTGCATACAACAACAGTTATCACTCGAGCATCGGTATGGCTCCCTACGAGGCTCTGTACGGACAGAAGTGTACGGCACCCTTGAGTTGGGTTGAGGTGGGGACCAAGTGGGAGGTTGGCCCCAGGTTGATCCGACAGAGTCAGGAGGTAGTCGAGCAGATCCACAGACGACTCCGCACTGTCAGGAGCAGACAGAAGAGCTACGCGGATCGGAGACGCAGAGAGGTGCAGTTTGAGGTTGGGGACCACGTCTTCCTTCGTGTTTCGCCCATGAAGGGCCTACAGCGGTTTGGGGTGAGAGGGAAGCTCGCGCCGAGGTTCGTGGGGCCCTTTGAGGTCCTGGAGCGGGTTGGACCCGTTGCTTACAGACTTGCCCTTCCCCCACAGCTTTCTGGTGTGCACGACGTGTTCCACGTGTCCAACCTCTGGAAGTACGTAGCCGATTCCAGTCACGTACTGAGTCACGAGAGCGTCGAGGTGGGCGACGACCTGACCTACCCCGAGCGGCCAGTGCAGATCCTAGACCGAGCCGTTCGCAGTTTGAGATGAAAGCAAGTACCCCTGGTAAAGGTTTTATGGAGGAGCCAGCGGTACGAGGAGGCTACCTGGGAGCCTGAGGCGGCAATGCGGGAGCGGTACCCGGAGCTTTTCGCGGGTACGTCTTTTCGGACCGGCTTCGGTCCTCTTTGAGTTTGTTATGGTTAATTGGACATCTTTTCCTGCACCCTAGTTGGTGCAAGTTTCGGGGACGAAACTTCCTTTGAGTTTGTTATATTGTTACGAACGCGTGCCCCAGACGTCTTTTAAGACGTCTGGGAGGTGGCCCAGACGTCTGGGATCACATCCAGACGTCTGGGATCATTTCCAGACGTCTGGAAATCAGTTATTTTCAACACGCGCGGGTCGTCTGCGCGCCTGAGCGCGCAGAGCGCATATTCGCTTATTCTTCTCTTTGCGGCTGCAGACGGCGCTGCCGTGCTCTCTCTCTCTCTCCTCCTTGCGCTTCCTTAAAAAGACCACGCCTCCCCTCGCTTCCGTCGCCTCCACCCCTTTCCTCTTCTTCTTCCAGTGAGCGAGCGCGAGAGCGGGCGCAGGGTTGCTGCGGCGGCGACGGTCGCAGTGAGCGCGGAGGGGGTGCTGCGTGCGAGAGCGGCGCTCAGTCGTGAGGTCGAGCTCGCCGGGGCTGCCAGGGCCGGCCGGCGGGGAGCGCAGCGGGCGCGGAACGACGTGGGAGGCCTGCTGCAGCTCGAGCAGCAGGCGCACGAGGTACGACGTGGGCGGCGTCGCCAGCGGAGGGCGAGTCGCGCCCTGGTTCTGGAAAAATTTCCAGAATCAGACGTCTGTGCTGAAAGCCAGACGGCGAGGTCGACGTCTGGAAGACTGTCCAGACGTCTGAAAGGTGAGTTTTCCGTCTTCCTCTTCCTTCCTGTCGACTGACCGTACTGAGGGAGAGAGATGGGTGTGCGCAGGCTCGGTGATTCGCCATCCAACGCGAATCAGACGTCTGGCTGTAGTACCAGACGGCGGGAGCGACCTCCAGACGTCCGGGGTGACCATCGGAGGTCTGGGAGCTAGGCCAGACGTCCTCGCAGACTTCTGGACGTCTAGGAAACCACGCTGAACAAGGTAATTCTCTGATCCACTTTTTAAGACGTCTGGAAGAAGTTCCAGACATCAGATTTTGCATAGTTTCATCGTTTTCGACCCGTTTAGGGCTCGTTCGGGTTCCGTTTTCCGCGATTCGAGTTGCGTTCTTTCTGGAATTAATTCCTCTACCCGTCTACAGTAGCTATACACTGTTTTGAGACACTCCTTGTGTTTGATCCTTGTGATAGGATCCCGTTCTGTTGCAGTCTTGGGGGTCGCAGAGGCACGCGGGATTCCCGATCACGCCCCCATTACTCCTGTTGTACCTGGTAGAGTGGCTTTAAGTTATTAATAAAATCTATTAAATTATGGAACCATAAATAGAACCTAGGACATTGCATGAATCCTAGGAATGAGAAATAGATGGAATGATAGCTCCTAGGTGTTGCATGAATCCTAGGGCTGGAAAACTAGATTGTATGATAGATCCTAGGATATGGCATGAATCCTAGGATGGGAAAACTAGTGGAATGTATAATACTGCAGTCTTGGAAAATGGAAAGAGATATAAGCCTGCTTGTAATTGAATTAACAGCTGCCTGTTGTGAATAAATAACGTGGTTGAGAACATGGATTGTAAGAATGTGAAACTGGAAAGTGAAACCTGAATGTTTGAGTAAAAAGGATGGAACCCTACGGGGGAATTAGGAGTGGAACTCCTGGAAAGAGAAAGGAATGGAACTGAGATGTTGTTGTGTACTATCTCTTGGGTACGTAGTACCAAGGGAAGTACTTGTACCTGTTTAATGCAGAGCGGAGCCAGCCGCCCCAGGGACCCGGGGTTAGGACTGGCCACTCTGTACCGACTTGCTGGCCCTCGCGTACGTAGTACCGAGGAGAGCTACTAGTGTAGGGAGGTACTAGCTACCCCACGGGCCCCGGGGTTCTGCTAGCCTCCCACACCGACTTGTTAGGCCCACTAGGGCAAACCAGGGTAGTCAGGCGAGGGTGCGCGGACTGTGGAGGGGCAAGGCCCCGGTTTGGTTACTGTGGAGGGGTTGGACCCCTGTTACTGAGAGGGCTCTGCCCTGGATTGGTTCCGTGCTGTGCTTTGGGCGCACCCGTTAATGGAAACGACTGACCGCGTGCCAGTACGGGTTAGCTACCTGTGCGTTTATCGCGCGTGCCGTAGTCACCATTACATCTGTCAGTGACCTTGGGGTGGTTGACTGAGGATAGGATCACCATGGGGGACTCTCCCAGCCAGGAGAGCACCACGTGCTACTTCTACTTTTTGGAAAAGACTGTAATCAAGATCGTTCCCACGAGGAACATTCGAGATCAAGAAAAAGATCTAAGGAATAAATGAAATAGTGAGACAATTGAAAGATGTGAATAAAGAAAGTAATCGAACATAACAGCTACTGTACACTCTACTGTTGTCTTTAGTTTAGTTGCCACTCTACTCAGCGTTTTGCTGACGTGTTACACTCGTTACCTTTTTCAGGACCAGGTGTTGAGCAGCCAGGGTCAGCGGCTGCAGAGGACGCTGGGCCGAGTAGGGTCCAGTAGAGTTACCACTGTTTCTTGTACCTCTTTTTGTTCCGTTATAGTGAGTAGTTCTCGTTTCCGCTGTACTTTTCTTTACCTGCAGTTCATATTTAGTTATGAATGTTGTTCTACTGTTGTGGTGGTACCTACTGTGGTAGTTTCTTTCCTTACTGCTGTACTTTTTTACTGTTAGTTATATTCATGCTGAATATGGTTTATTTTACTGCTCTTTTGGTTACTTCCTCGTTGGACGACTAGGTCTTGGGATTACTTGAGTCGGTCCGGTTCTCGTGTCTCGTAGGGACTCGGGAACCGGGTCATTACAATGATCTTCTTCTTCTCGATCCATTATTGTCATCTTGCCTCCTCCTTGTCATCATTTTCTCTTTCTCATCATGATGCCTCCATCACTTCCTATTTTTCTTGATCTTCACCTAAATCTGAAAGAACTCAGTTGCAAACATTAATCTATAATAATTTTGTTAACACCAAAATAAGATGTGGAACAAGATTCCAACAATCTCCCCCTTTTTGGTGTTGATAAAACTATCTTGCAAATAGATAATTATAAGAATAAAAAATAATTTTTAACAATGTTATATGAAGGAAAAAAAACTTTTAATTAAATCCTCCCCCTCAATATATGCTCTCCCTAAAAATATTACTATTTGCCCTCTATCTTTCTCCCCCTTTTTGTCAATCACAAAAAATGAAGAAATATCATACCATAAAATTTACCAATAGTAAAATGGAGCTTGTGGATACCAAGCATCTATCGTCCAACATTCTTGGTCTTTATTCAACCTATAGAAAGGTTGAAGTGTTCCGTTATGTGCCTTGAACACCCATTGATTACTTTGATATACTCCTACAAAACAAATATCTTTTCTAGGTACCCATTTTCTTGTGGGTCCTTTAGAGTTAGCACCTTTCAAATCCTGATATTTATAGAACTTTTTAATGTTAGATCTATAATTCTTGAGATTTTTAACCTTTTGATACATCCATGCATGCCTAGGTTGATGTGATTTATTTTGTATATTTTTTTTACTTTGAAATTTTGATTTTAATGAATCACAAAATTCAGTATTTAGCCTAGTTGTTATTTTAAGATTATTCAAAGTCCCTTCAAAATGCTCATAAATATCTTCTAGTTCTAATATCTTTACATGCAACTGATTATTAGTTTCTTTTGACATTCCTAATTCTATTTCTAAACATGATTTTTCTAACTCTAATGTTTGATAATTATTCTTTAAAACCTTATTTTCCTTTTTAAATGACATAGCTTTATGATATAGTTCTTCATATGCTTCTAATAATTCTTTAAAAGAGAAATTAAGGTTTACCTCATTATCCGTGTCTTCCGTAGTTGCTGCCAAACATAGATGAGCGACCTCGTCGTCATCCGATTCGCTAGAGTCAATGTCCATGTCGGAGTCACTATCATCCCATGTTGCTTTTAAAGCTCTCCTCGTCTTCTTCTTGACTTCTTTTGAGTCTTTCCTTTTATCTTCCTTCTCCTTATTCATAGGGCAATCCTTCCGCAAGTGGCCCTTCTTCTTGCACTCATAACAAATAATATTAGAAGAAATTTTATTTACTTGCTTACCTTGTTTCTTGAGGAATTTCTGGAATTTCCTAGTGAGCATTTCCATCTCTGCGTCTTCGGATTCTGATGTTGTTTAGTTTGAGTCCTCCTTGATTGCTCTAAAAGCAATGCTTTTCTTCTTGCTTGTCGCCTTCTCCTCGCTCTTCTTTATGTTCCCCAATTGAACTTCATATGCCATGAGGCTTCTAATCAGATCATCCAAGGGGAGAGTGGATAGATCCTTCGCCTCTTGGATCACTGTAGTATTTGGAGACCAATCACTTGTAAGAGATCTTAAGATCTTCCGTACAAGCTGCTCTTTTGTAAACTTCACTCCAAGGTTCTTTAGGGGGTTAACTATTTCCCTAAACCTTGTGTACATGTCTTTGATCATTTCACCTTTTGTCATCCTGAGACACTCATATTCTTCGGTTAGAATAGAAATATGGGTTTCTTTTACCTTGTTAGTACCTTTGTGGGTATTTGAAGTGTGTTCCATATCTCAAATGCTAACTCGCATGTTGAGATACGGTTGAATTCTTCCCTTGACAATGCACAATAAAGTGCGTTCATTGCCTTCGCATTTCCCGCAATCTTTTTCTTTTGCTCCATTGTCCAAGCTACGCCTTCCTGTGGCTCTGGATCCGTGTACTTCTCTTGAATGAGAATCTAAGACTCCTCATCTATTGCTTTGAGGAAGACTTGTATCCTCCTCTTCCAATACCGATAATCCATCCCATCGAAATAGGGAAGATTGGTGGATGACTGTCCTTCGGTGTGCCTTGATGTGGATGCCATCGCAAGTCGAGTTGTTACGTCTTCTTGCAACCGGGCTCTGATACCACTTGAAGGAGCTCTAATGCAACTTGAAGGATCTAAAGATATGTAATATATATAAGATAATACCAGTTTGAGAACCTAGGAAGGACGCGAATCGTGTTGAATTGTGTGAACAAAACACGTCAATGTGTTTGCAAGCCCGTAGCACAATTGGAAAGCAGCAAACATGATTTCTTCTCTTGAATATGTGGTGGAAAATATGAATTATAGCTCTAGGAATTTTCTTCTCTTTTCTCTTATCTCTTGTGTGCAAACAAAGAGTCCTAGGGTCATTTTATAGAGTTTAAGACCTAGGATACTCGTCTACTAGACGTTGGGATTTAATTCCCAACGTTCATATTGTTGGAATTAATATTTCTGTCATTCTGTTTTGGGCCAACGGCTAGCTGGTACCGGTACTAGCAACTCACTGCCACTAGTACATGAGTCCTGGTACTGGTACTCATCATAGGTACTGGTACTTGTGACTCCCAGGTTTGGAATTCCTTGGGCACAGTAACCTACCTATACTGGTACTCATCATGGGTACCGGTACTTGTAAGGTTTAGGCCAGAATTAAGCCTTCAACCTATGGCCAACATGTACCGGTACTAATGGTTGGTACCATTACTTGTTGTTTACAGTTTGAGATGAATTCTCAAACCTGTGTCTTGCAAATACCAGTACTGATGAACAGTACCGATACTTGCTTACAAGTACATATTTTAGGTGATTTAATCAATTACGTTCTTCGAAAATGAATGCCATATAAATCCTAATTTATCTCTAATTGGTTTTTATGATCTAAGTTAAATTCTCTTGTTAAGAGGCATACAATCTATGAAAACCTAAACTAGAAAAATAAAGGATCGAAGATGATCTTCTTCTTCTCGATCCATCCTTATCATCTTGCCTCCTCCTTGTCCTCATTTTCTCTTTCTCATCATCATGCCTCTATCACTTCCTGTTTGCCTTGATCTTCACCTAAATCTGAAAGAACTCAATTGCAAACATTAATCCATAATAATTTTGTTAACACCAAAATAGGATGTGGAATAAGGTTCCAACAATAAGGACCTAAGTGAAAAATCATTAAAGAAAGGTCTTAATGATGTCCAAATGTAACCAAGTTTTCATTGAAGTTCAATTGAATATTTAGGAAGTTGATTTTACTTTCAATCAGAACTTTTGAACCTAAATAATTGTTTAATTCGTAATTGGATCATCATTTTACATTTTTAAATAGAATATCTCATTTTATGATCTAATTATGCATTTTTAACACTGATTTATTATTTTAAGTCATTTTTGTTAATTCTCAGACTTAAGCCATTTTTTGTGTTAATTATGTGGTGTTTAATTTAGTTTCTAGCTCAACTTGAGCATTTTAACTATGATGAGTCACACATCATCGCTTCACCATTAAATCGTCCCTTAATATACTACATATCGGTGAACAGGATGAAAATGGATCGAGTAAAGATTGGGATGAACAATGACCATATATATCTGAATATGGTCAAATTCATATATTTGTTGGATTTAGATATGATAATTTTGTCGGATATGGATTCGGATATGATTTGCGTAAATTTGGATCGAATTCGAATGTTCGATGGATTAAACATATATGTTATGTGATGGTAATACCATAATCCTTCACAATTAGCCTAATTTGTGATGGTAATACCATAATCCTTCATAATTATCCTAATTTGACTAAGTTTCAAGGTTAAATTTATCTTAATAACCAACAAAATGGCATAATTCTACTATTTTAACAGATAATTATAACTGCAGAATAGCTGAGGGGTGAATGTATGATTAATTAAAGGTCAAACAAGCTTAAAAAGACAAACTAGTGAGTTTAAACTAATCAATCTAAGGTTTCATTGAATTAAGTTAATTAATTATTAATTAACCCTAATTTTGGCCTCACTTTAATTAATAAGGTTCCAGTGAAAATAAATCCTCTAAAGATATTCTATGAGGATTAGAATAGTTAATTTGACAATTGGAACCCGTTTTTGTTGGTGCTAGAGTACCACGATCATTTGTTTTGATGATAACAAAACACGTGTCATTTAATATTTGCGCTTTGAGTCCTAGATTTCAGGTCAATCGTAAATGGATACGTGATTAGACGGAGTTCGAGCTCGCATCCAGGACGGATTGGAGGAACTCGATGGAGAGCAGAAGAGATTCGCGAGGAGCGATATATTGAAGAAGGAAGGAGATGAAGAATAGGATAGATTTCCTTCTCTTGTACTCATTGTATTTTTCGTTTCTTTTGTTGCTCTTTATTTTTGTTACTTAGATTTCTGTTAAAGAGCCTCAAAGTACCCTAACAGTAGTCCTAGGAACACCTGCACAACCCTAGGATACTTAGGTTTTCTGTAGAGAACTTAGAAAATCAATATAAGGTTTAAACAACACTTCCAGACGTCTAATTCCCAAATCAGACGTCTGATAAAGTGTTTTAAGACGTCTGACTGTTGATTCAGACGTCTGATAACTATTAGGTTGGACATAGTTAGTTCTGTCTGATTAAATCAGGCGTCCATACCTTAGACCAGACGTCTTAGAAGACGTCTGATGACTTTGCCAGACATCCAATTAATGGACCGTTGGCTGGCTTAGCAAACACTCAAGAGTATGACCGTTAGAGCCTTATCAGACGTCCATAGGACTGTCTAGACGTCTGATAATTGACCGTTTTGCCTCGGTTGGCCCAAAATCTCTTCTCAGAGATTTTCTAGCCGTTGCAACGTTTGGAAATCCATTCCCACAGAAAAAGTAGGTTTCCAGACGTCCAGATATAGTGCGAGACGTCCTATATGTCGTCTGATGGACTTGCACTAGAACCCTGTTTAGATCTGATCCAAGTCAGGAAGAGACTCGCCCAAAATCAGACGTCTGACCTTGGAATCAGACATCTTAAAGTGAACTTCCTGACGTTTGATGCTAGAATTAGACGTCTGATAAGCCTGTCAGAGCAATGATTGTTCCTGATTTCGGGCTGATTCTCTTGGGCTTTGTTACCAACGGCTATGGAACCTTTCCTAAGCTTTCCAAAGCCTTCCTAAGGCCTCTATAAATAGAGGGGAACCTTTGCAACACAAACACACACCTAGAGACACCCATATACACAAGATACACACTAAGAGAAACAAGAGACACACCTAAGCAACTTAGTTCCACTCTTTTGTGTCCAAGAGAAGCCCTTGCTCTCCAAGCTCTTGTTTCATTCTCTTGAGAGCATCAAGCTGTTGCGCACCCGCTGTCCCGCCGTAGTTTACGAGAGCGAAGTTGCGCCGTCGCGTGGCTCACGCACCGCGTCATCAACTCGACGCACTCCTTGCAAAGGGGAGTTTCCTAATTCCTATAGAAGCTAGGTTTAAAATTACTTTGTTGGCTCTATAGGATTACTTGTTTATTTTATCTTTGTTATTTGGTTGGGTATTCGCTTTGCGAATTCCCGTCTCCTTCGAGGGACAAAATCCTTCTCGTGAAGAGAAGGGGTTGAGGAACGCTACCCTCGCACTTGTAGCGTGGTTGTATTGAGGTTGAATCACCCTCGTTTAAAGTGATTCAGTTTAGTGGATTTTGATCAACTTGGTTGATCGGAAAATCCTAACTCGAGAGGGTTAGGTGGTGGTTTTCACCCGGTTTGGGTTTCCACCTAAAAATTCTTGTGTACTTGTGTGATTGTCTAATTTGTGAGATTATTTATATTTATTTCCGCAATTATTACGTCAACCCCTCCTGGTAGGGCCGAAACCTACAGTTGGTATCAGAGCAGGTTCTTACGAGATCGGAGTAACACCCGGCAAGAGATCAAATGGAGGGAAGCACATCAGCGATCCGAATCTCCGAGGGGCAGTCCACGTCCCGTCCGCCATTCTTCGACGGGAGAAACTACCCCTATTGGAAGCTGCGGATGAAGACTTGGCTTCAAGCCAATGACTTCATGATTTGGGCCAGGTTCGAGACGCCATTTGAGATCCCAGAAAAACCCGCGGGAGGCTACTCGCAACAACAAATTTGCGAACTCTCTTTGAACGCGAAGACCATGAACGCCCTCTACTGCGCGCTTAGCTAGGAGGAGTTCAATAGAATCTCGCAATGCGCCACCGCATACGAGATCTGGCACACACTTGAGGTAACTCATGAAGGTACCTCTAAGGTAAAAACTTCTAAAATAAATTTACTTTCTCAAGAATTTGAATGCTTTCCTATGAAACCTAACGAGTCTTTAAGTGAGATGAACACTAGGTTTACTCTCATTGTAAATAACTTGAAAGTTTTAGGGAAGACTTTCATCAAGGGGGCGCTTTAAGGGAAGCTTCTTCGTTCCCTCGGACCGGAGTGGGAACAGAAAGTCACCGCCATCGAGGAGGCGAATGAAGTGGAGGAGCTCAACATGGAAGATCTCCTAGGCAATCTAATGGCCTACGAGACAAAGTTGAAGCAGAAGAAGAAGGATACACCGGAGCCTAAACCGAAGAAGACTCTCGCCTTCAGAGCTGCGTCGGATAGCGAGGTAAGTTCCAACGACGAAGACTTTAGAATTTTACTTAAAAAATTTTCCAAGTTTTGTAGGGAATTAAAGAAAGAGAAGGAGAAGAAGGAGAGCCCGAGACGTTGCTACCACTGCAACGAGAAGGGCACCTACGACCAGAGTGCCCTCTTCTCAAAAAGGAGAAGAAGAAGGAAAAGGAGAAGAAATCTAAGAAGAAGGCGTTCCAAGCCACTTGGGACGATTCAAGCTCGGAGGAAGAAGAAGAAGAAAAAGAAGAAACCGCTTGCTTTGGTTTCATGGCCAGAGGAAGCGACAGTGAAAGCGGAAGCAACTCAGACAACGAGGTAAGTTACGATTTACAAGAAGCTTTTAATGAACTATTTGAGCTTAGTAAATCACTAAAAATAGAAAACAAAAGCATGAAAAAGAATCTTAGCTTTCTTAAATCTGAAAATGATAGGTTAGGAATAAAACTTAAGGATCTAGAAGCTTGTCCTAAAAATGATAACCTATTATTAGAAAATCATAATCTCATCAATGAAAATAATAAATTGATTGAGGAAAATGATAGTTTAAAGTTAGAAATCTGTGATCTAAAGACTAAGATGCATACTATAGAAAAAGAAATCACATGTCTTAGGGAAAACTCTAACAAACTAATCAACAAAGTAGATGATTTATATAGCCCTAAGATTGAGAAAGGATCTCCATCAAGGAGACCCGCTAACAGATCCGGATCCAAGCCCACTTGGATACCGAAAAAAGAATTAGAATCTTGTTTTGTAGGGTTCAGGGATAATTACAACACAAAGGACTGGACATACAAACTCAAAGCTGGTCAACTCAAGTTAGGAGAACCAAGGAGTAGACCAAGGAGGAGAACAAGAAGACCGACGAGACGGCGAACAAGCGACGGACCCACCGCACGTCGACCACCAGATTGGAGATCGGCGCCAATGCCTGGGCCTCCAAGCTACGGATGGGAGCCCCATCCGATGTGGTATCCACCACCATTTGGCCCATTTTATTGGCCATGGTAGGTGAGGTAAAACCCTTTACCCTATCTTTTTATCATAAGCATTTAGATAGGGGGAGTTAAAAAATCATAAGCTAATTGTCAATTTTTAAGGGGAAGATATAAGGTAGCTAAATTTCCTTTAGAAAGGGGGAGAAAAATAATAGCTATCTTGTTGTTATAAAAAAGGGGGAGGCATTACCTTTGTTAAAAGAAATTTATAGAAGAGCATGTTTTAAGGGGGAGTTATAGGAAATGTAAAATCAATTAAACCTTTTTGATAATGTCAAAAAGGGGGAGGATTTTTTGCATTATTATTTATGATTTTGTCATCATCAAAAAGGGGGAGATTGTTGGTGCTAGAACACCACGATCATTTGTTTTGATGATAACAAAACACGTGCCATTTAATATTTGCGCTTTGAGTCCTACATTTTAGGTCAATCGCAAATGGATACGTGATTAGACGGAGTTCGAGCTCGCATCCAGGACGGATTGGAGGAACTCGATGGAGAGCAGAAGAGATTCGCGAGGAGCGATATATTGAAGAAGGAAGGAGATGAAGAATATGATAGATTTCCTTTTCTTGTACTCATTGTATTTTTCATTTCTTTTGTTGCTCTTTATTTTTGTTACTTAGATTTCTGTTAAAGAGCCTCAAAGTACCCTAACAGTAGTCCTAGGAACACCTGCACAACCCTAGGATACTTAGGTTTTCTGTAGAGAACTTAGAAAACCAATATAGGGTTTAAACATCACTTCCAGACGTCTAATTCCCAAATCAGACGTCTGATAAAGTGTTTTAAGACGTCTGACTGTTGATTCAGACGTCTGATAAATATTAGGCTGGATATAGTTAGTTCTGTCTGATTAAATCAGACGTCCATACCTTAGACCAGACGTCTTAGAAGACGTCTGATGACTTTGCCAGACGTCCAATTAATGGACCGTTGGTTGGCTTAGCAAACACTCAAGAGTATGACCGTTAGAGTCTTATCAGACGTCCATAGGACTGTCCAGACGTCTGATAATTGACCGTTTTGCCTCGGCTGACCCAAAATCTCTTCTCAGAGATTTTCTAGCCGTTGCAACGTTTGGAAATCCATTCCCACAGAAAAAGTAGGTTTTCAGACGTCCAGACATAGTGCCAGACGTCCTATATGTCGTCTGATGGACTTGCACTAAAACCCTGTTTAGATTTGATCCAAGTCAGGAAGAGACCCGCCCAAAATCAGACGTCTCACCTTGGAATCAGACGTCTTAAAGTGAACTTCCTGACGTCTGATGCTAGAATTAGACGTCTGATAAGCCTGTCAGAGCAATGATTGTTCCTGATTTCGGGCTGATTCTCTTGGGCTTTGTTCCCAACGGCTATGGAACCTTTCCTAAGCCTTCCAAAGCCTTCCTAAGGCCTCTATAAATAGAGGGAAACCTTTGCAACACAAACACACACCTAGAGACACCCATATACACAAGATACACACTAAGAGAAACAAGAGACACACCTAAGCAACTTAGTTCCACTCTTTTGTGTCTAAGAGAAGCCCTTGCTCTCCAAGCTCTTGTTTCATTCTCTTGAGAGCATCAAGCTGTTGCGCACCCGCTGTCCCGCCGTAGTTCACGAGAGCGAAGTTGCGCCGTCGCGTGGCTCACGCACCACGTCATCAACTCGACGCACTCCTTGCAAAGGGGAGTTTCCTAATTCCTATAGAAGCTAGGTTTAAAATTACTTTGTTAGCTCTATAGGATTACTTGTTTATTTTATCTTTGTTATTTTGTTGGGTATTCGCTTTGCGAATTTCCGTCTCCTTCGAGGGACAAAATCCTTCTCGTGAAGAGAAGGGGTTGAGGAATGCTACCCTCGCACTTGTAGCGTGGTTGTATTGAGGTTGAATCACCCTCGTTTAAAGTGATTCGGTTTAGTGGATTTTGATCAACTTGGTTGATCGGAAAATCCTAACTCGAGAGGGTTAGGTGGTGGTTTTCACCCGGTTTGGGTTTCCACCTAAAAATTCTTGTGTACTTGTGTGATTGTCTAATTTGTGAGATTATTTATATTTATTTCCGCAATTATTACGTCACCCCCTCCTGATAGGGCCGAAACCTACAGTTTTGACCTAAAACAGAGATCTAGGTGAGTTTTGAATACCATTTAGTTGGTATTTAGGTCTAGGTGAGTTTTGAATACCATTCAGTTGGTAGATCCTTGCGGTTCTACCATTTAGTTGGAGATTGATTCCACCCTTTTGCACTTTTGGTGGAATGAGAAAGTCTCTTTGCCTTGGAAAATTAAGATGGAGTTTGGGGACCTCGGTGACATCAAAAGCCACGTGGTCTCCCTTGCATATATTCACCCTTCAGCCAATCTTTAGCAGCCAAGGTGGCCATTTTGGCCTTGAACCAATGAGTTGTCCTTTCTTCAGTTAGGGATTTCCATGTGCATATTCAAGGCATTATTACCTTGGATAAAATTTAGATGTCCTATGTGATTTCTTGATTGTGGTTTTCCCGTATGTTGTTGGCTGCTCTTGCTGGTTCTCTTTTTAGGCTTGTGTTGGGGTCTGTTGGTTTGTGGCGTGGGTAGGGCGTGTTTTGTCTCTTATTTTGTACTGGGCCACGAGTCGTGATCCGCTTCTTTTCTTTGTACTAGGAGAGTTTTGGTTTGGTCCCCCTGTCTCTTTTTTTGGCCTCCAAGGAGTGGGGAATGAATAGAAATACTCCCATTTTTTTTTAAAAGGTGAGTTTTTAATACATTTTGGGTCAAATCATGAATTGACCATGCAAACATCATCAAAATAAAAAATTGAAGTCACTGTTAAATTACTTATGTCGAAATTAGGTTACCATAAAAATTTAGGCTCATTTGGATTTTATCTTGGTCAATTTTACAATTTGGCCCTTAATTCCTAATTTCCTTGCAAAAACCCCCTAACTCTTCATTTTCTTCACAAAATGGCTCCTACCAGCAGCAACAGCGAGCTCTCCTCTCGCTGCAACTTCAGCCCCGACTTGCGATCAATCCGCTCGACGAATTCCTGCAAAATTTGGTGGATTGATTACCCTATCATATCTCTTCCAAATCGAGCCAATTCTAGCGGTTCTTGCGAACTATGGAGGCCACAAATCTCGCCTGAGGATCTCACGTGAGTGCATTCAAGCCATGTCCATCTTAGCCTTGATTGGGCTGCTAATTGCCTTAATTGCTACAGTCGAACATCTTTAAAGGAAGGCCATGTCCTTGTGGATCTTTTCGTCGAGTTTTTGGCGAACATAACTTCTTCTTCATCCTCGAACATTTCCATTGACAAGGCCATTGGAGCTCCACAACCTTCCTTCATTGCTGTGCCTTTTCGTCAACAGAGGCTGCGAATATCCTCCCCAAGTCCTCACCGAGCTTCTCGCCATCGAAGTTGGCTTTCTCGTCCTCCTCATCGCTCCAATCACGTCGATAGAGTGTTCTTGTTCTCGAGGTTCAGCCAATCAACGTCACCAGACCTCCTCCGACGTCACTCTCCCTCTGTTAGGTATCCTATTCTCTTCTCTTCTCTTCGTAGTACAAGTTTGGACTCTTAGGTTCAAAAGCCACCAGTCGACGCCAACTCTGGCGATCGACTCCACCTTGCTCCACGCAAGTCGCCGGCCGCCAATCACCTCATCACCTCCGCCACGCCACCACGAGAAGAACCGCTCAATCAATTTGAGGGATTGCCTGTTGGACACCTCCACGTGACTCCTCCCGCCGTTCATGCCTTCATCGAGTCTGTTGAAGCTTTACAACCCTCCTCTCAACGAATCATCACCACATCACCTTCAGTGAGCTCAAGCGAAGATTCTCAGCTCTTTTGTTGAGAGCTTCACACACTCCACCACTGGTTCAACCTTCGTTGTTGCAGCCATCATCGTCAATGTCGTTCACTGTCGATCATTGAGCCAACGACCACCAAGCTTCACGAGAAGCCTTGAGGCGGTCCAAGGAAGTCATGTGACTAAATTTCAGGGGCTATCGTGCTATGAATCACCAAGATCGAGCTCCACCAAGTCTTCTCTGTGGCCTCCTTCATGCGAGGAAGAGGAAGGCCCCCCTGCTTGCTGGTATGGGGTTGATTGAAAAAAGAAAAAGCTCCCAAAGACTTGATTGCAATTTTGTAGGGCCCTATTTGCAAAACTTACAGGGACCTCTTTGCAAAAGACAACCTTCCAAGGACTGATTTGTTATTCTTATTGATTAGGCTTAAAATTTGGTTCTAAATAATTTTTGATTACAATTACTTCCTCAAACATTCTTGATAATTGAGTATGTAGTGCTTAATTACTTTCACACTTGATTGATTTATATTGTTGAGCATTGAATAATTTTTGCACGTGATTTTAAGTTCATATCTTAATTTGTAGAACCAAGTGTAAAACTAAACTTGTTTATTTTAAAAATTTACATTTACTGCAAGTTCAGTAATACATAATTAGATAGTGATTTTCGTATAATTATTTACTCGTAGCAAACGATGTTGGATTACTTCAATAATTTGAGAAACTATAAATTTAAAATGTTAAATTCATTTTAATCTACCATACTAGGATGTGTATTTTGAAATACAATTAAAGCGACTTAACATTATGTATTATCATTGACTTTATGTAGAATATATTTTTTTTGGATGCCGTAGGTGTGAAATTGACTGAACCTTTTAATAAGAATTTATTTTTTCATTTAAATTATATATTTAAAACTAAAGAGCTATCTTCACCGCTAAATATATTTATTGATAGTTCGAAACTCTTAAGATGTGCCTATTTTTATTCAATGTTTATCTACATGAATTATATCTTAAGTTAATATCCGACCTATATTCTTATTTAATTTTTATCATAACTGAATTCGTATCGTTTTTCTTTTTTTGTTTAATAAGATGATACAAATATTATATCCGATTGACCTCCAAATTCAAACACGCATGCAACTTTAAACAAAACAAATTCGGATATCAAACTACCATATCCATATCCGATCCGACATTATCGGTACGGTGAGCCGATCGAAGGCACTGGAACCATCAGGAAAAGATCAAAAGTATATATATTAGTTCATTCCAAAGTGGACAGTAAATTGGTGGAGCATCAGCACTACACCAAATGGTGGTGCGAACTGTGAATGAAGGTAAGGGGTTGGGATGGCATACATATCATAGCTGTGATATTACCTAAAAGTTACCACTACAGCTCTGTCTGATATATTCACGTACGTACACTGCAATAGCATGCAGCAGCAACACGGACCGTTGCATGCCGTACTGAACCACTGAGGAAAAGACTTTAACATTTTTTACTTTATTGGAGTCCAATGTAGTCCAGTCTTATTGCGGACTTTTTATTTGGGAAAGGCTTTTAAATTTCGAGAACATGCCGTCGAGCTTCAAATCTTCTGGATTTTTTTTTTTTTCCAAAATATTTGGGAGGAATTAGGCCCTGTTTGGCCGTAGGATTGGGGAGGAGTAATCCCCACTTTGAGAGGATTGGGATATTACTCGAAGATTGGAGAGAATATTTCTCTTAAATTAATATTTTAAGTAAGCCATTTCATTATATATATATATATATATATATATATATATATATATATATATATATATATCACATCAACTTATTCATACCCATATCTTAATAATAAGTAAATATCTATTAATATTATATTATAATAACAATTATTTTATCTCACTTTTTATTCTTTATATATCAACCAATTAAAATCTCTCCACTTATTTGTAGAGTATTTTATTTTGTTATAACTTTTATCCCATTATCTAACGTAGCCTTATTGAACATAGCATGCCATATGGGCAAGGGGATCATTACCCTCTTTCAAGTCAAATTTTTATGATTTAAAAGTGTGGTGTCATTCCAAATTATTATGGCATTTTATTTTTCATGGTATGTATATTTCAAAATTTGCATTCATATTTCAATGTGATTCCTTAGCATCTAAAACTACCAATGTGGTTCTCATAATTAACTAAAAACGGCAATGACAACCTTTCCTTACACTTAAAAAAGAAGATAATGTTTATTTTAGATGGGAGAGATTAATAACCTGCAAATCCATCTCCCTAAGTTAACCAGGTTTAGAACCCAAGATTTATCATTTCCATTAAAATGATATAAAGTTGTTCACCAGTTGAAATACCTGGTGGACTCAACCCTTCCTTACACTGATGTTCACTATTTCAAAAACCTACATATTAGCTTTTTTGGGGGCTCTGATCATTCCAAGAGTGGCTAAGTAGAGTGAACACGATTGAGAAGGGGTGAATCATGATACGTATACAACCTTTTGAGAGGTCTTTGAGAAGGATATGAACGACATTAATTAATATTACATTACACCTAATAGCCCCTAATTAATTCACACTAACGCATGTACCCTACATTCAGAGTTGGTTCACTTTCTCCGTCATGTTAGATTAGGGATGATTCCCAAATTAAATGATTTTAAATGCCATGGCCACTGTAAAGAATTTTGGATTGAGCACGTGCATTCAAAAGAACCGCAATAAGCTATTTTTTCGATATATAGGAGTCTTGATTACCTATAAGAAGATAGATTTCTATGACACTTGATTATGAGTATGGTCTCATATACATATGTTTGCATCTATAAGATTTCCTTAAAAAAAAAAAAAATGTTTGCATCTATAGAAGAAAATATTTTGTTGGGACCCTTCAACTTCTATATATTAATTGTGTAATGGTAGGTATCTGAACCCTAATCCTCTCAGATTAATCATTGGCAAACCTAAATTTTATATTAGTTAATATATATTAATCGTAGGAGATGATACAGTCGTGCCATCTAAATTATCACATCTTAGAGTTCAACCGAGATATTGAAAGCTAATGTTCGTCTTTGCCTTTTTAACGTTTTCCATAGTAGTATATGAGTGAAATTCTCGTACCATTAGTTCCCCCTGATGAAACGTTTGGCTTGTATATATATTTGCCCACCAAAGCTCACTGGTGAGTCTGACCGATTGATCTCGAGGATCATTATGATACCTAATAAGCAACATGATCGAATATGAGAATAAAAAAAAGTAAGGCGTATTTCCAAAAAAATCGATTACATGAGATCTAAAATAAAGTCTTAAACCTTTTTAATTAGATCTATATGCACTAAAATGTACAAATATTGAAAAATTCAAATCATGGTTTCAAACCGTTGGCACAATAACGGAGCCCTTGATCGACATCATTTAGGCATTGCTTTTATGTATTACTTACAATATCTCCAACA
Organism: Thalassia testudinum; assembly: GCA_037157565.1. Classification (NCBI taxonomy): domain Eukaryota; kingdom Viridiplantae; phylum Streptophyta; class Magnoliopsida; order Alismatales; family Hydrocharitaceae; genus Thalassia; species Thalassia testudinum. The sequence goes on along the minus strand of JAZHRO010000030.1, from coordinate 266,059 downwards.
CATTGGGATTACCAAGTATTGAGTTACGGTGAATGCATGCTTTATATATTTTGCAAGATTAAAAGAAATAATTTGGTGTTGAATTTCATCAATGATACAGTTATGAATTATCATACCAATATATTTAAGAGAAAGTCTACCAGCAAGGTGTTGTTATACACTAGTATATTACTCACTAGCATATGGAGAAATGGTGGAAACTTCTGTGTACCAAGTTTGACGGGGCATTATGGATTTTGGCTCCCAATTGATGTTGGCATATGAGGTACACTCTACCTCTCGATCAAGAGGAGCCTGTGGTGGTCGGCCAACTAAGGGATTAGGTAGGATTACTCAAAGTCAATCTAGGTCCTGCTCTTCATCCCTATTATGATTAAGTGTCTCTTTGGGAATTGTCAGGGTATCCTTAATATTCGGGTATCCTTAATATTTTGACTTTAAACCACCTCAAATCTTTGAACGTGGATCATTCTTTAAATTAGGTTTTTCTTTTGGAACCTTTTGCCCCTCCTCATGATGCTTTAAAGATTATGGTTGACATTGATTTTGATTATTATTTAGCGGACCCTTCCTCCTCTAATATCTGGTTGTTACGACCCGATTCCCGAATCCCTACAGAATACAAGAATCAGACCGACTCGACTGATCCCAAGACCCAGTCGTCCAACGAAAAAGTAACCAAAAAGTAGTAAAATAAACCATATTCACCATGTAAGTAACTAACAGTAACAAAAGTACATCAGTAAAGAAAGAACTACTACAGTATACACTACCACAACAGTAGAGAATTAAAACAGGTACAGAAATATAAAGTTTACAATAAAAGAGTACAAAAGTGTAACAAAATACTCACTACAACAGGAACGGGTACAACACAAGTACAACTACTGGGCTCTACTAGGCCTAGTACCCTCCGCAGCCGTAGGCTCTGGCTGCTCAACACCTGGTCCTGAAAAAGTAGTAAGTATGACACGTCAGCGAAACGCTGAGTAGAGTGGCAACCAGCTAGCTAAGAAAAAAAAAACAGTAAAGGTGAACAAGTAGCTGTTGCTTTTAATTTCTTTCTTTATTTTACTCTTTCTTGGTTTATTTCTTAGGTCTTTCTCTTGATCTCAAATGTTTCTCGTGGGAACGATCTTGATTGTAGTCTTTTCCAAAAAGTAGAAGTAGCACGTGGTACTCTCCTGGCCGGGAGAGTCCCCCGTGGTGGTCCTACCCTCAGTCAACCACCCCAAGGTCGCTGACAGACGTAACAGTGACTACGGCACGTGCGATAAACGTACGGGTAGCTACCCCGCACTGGCACGCGGTCAATCGTTTCCGTTAACGGGTGCGCCCAAAGCACAGCACGGAACCAATATCGGGCAGAGCCCTCTCAGTAACAGGAGTCCAACCCCTCCACAGTCCGCGCACCCTCGCCTGACTACCCTGGTTTGCCCAGTGGACCTAACAAGTCGGTGTAGGACGGCTAACTGAACCCCGGGCCCCGTAGGGTGGCTAGCTCCCTCCCTACAATAGTAGCTCTCCCTGGTACGGTGTACGCAAGGGCCAAAAGTCGGTACAAAGTGGCTAGACCTAACCCTGGGTCCCTAGGGCGGTGGCTCCGTTCTACACTAAGAGGTAACATGTGCTTCCCTTAGTACTACGTACCCAAGAGACAACACACTTTCACATTCACTTTTCTAGTTCCATTCTATTTATTTCCAGGAGCTCTACTCCTAATTCCCTGTAGGGTTCATGCTCATGTTTCTCAGGCCATGCCATACTAGGTTTCATCATTTCAATTTTATTTGCATATAGCACGTATTTCCAACATTTAATCTTTCTTTTCCAATTTATATACAAGTAGCTCGAATTTAGTTTCCAAATAACAGGAATTACATGTAGCAGTTACTAGCAACTGTACTCTACATTTCACAGGCAGCTGTTATCCAATTACAGGTAATTATCATTATTGTATTTACTCATCTAAGACTGCAATTCAAGCATTCAAAACATTCGTTCCAGTGTTTCTGTTCCTAGGATTCATGCCACACCCTAGGATCTATCATTCAATCTAGTGTTCAGGTCCTAGGATTCATGCCATACCCTAAGATCTATCATTCAATCTAGTTTTTCTGGTCCTAGGATTCATGCCACATCCTAGGATCTATCATTTATTCCAGATATGCATTTATGTTTGTAATTAACTAAGGGAAGCCACTCTACCCGCAAAATCGGGAGTAATGAGGGCTCGATCGGTAGGTCCATATGCCTCCTCAACCCTAAGTCCGCAATAGAACGAGGTCCTACACAAGGATCAACCACAAGAAATCAGTCAGAACAGGATAAAAGTATTTCAAACAAGTAGAGGAACTTATTCTAAGAAGAACGGAATCTTAAACACGAAAATCGGACCTCGAACGGACCCTAAACGGGTCAAAAACTACAACTCTAACTCAAATCAGATGTCTGGAACACCTTCCAGACATCTTAAAAGGGGTCCAGATCCATACCTCACTCTATGCTGCTCCTCAGATGTCAAGGGGTCCTGCTAAACCGTCTGGACCTAGTTCAAGACGTCCGACTATCTCTTCGGATGTCTGGAGATGCTCTCCGCCATCTGCTGACTCGCCCAGACGTCTGAATCGCGTGGGAGGGCGTGTCCCATGTAACGACCCGGTTCCCGAGTCCCTACGAGACACGAGAACTGGACCGACTCGACTAATCCCAAGACCTAGTCGTCCAACGAGGAAGTAACCAAAAGAGCAGTAAAATAAACCCCATTCAGCATGAATATAACTAACAGTAAGAAAGTACAGCAGTAAGGAAAGAAACTACTACAGTATATACCACCACAACAGTAGAACAACATTTATCATATAACATGAACTGCAGGTAAAGAAAAGTATAGCGGAAACAAGAACTACTCACTATAACGGAAACAAAGAGGTACAAAAGACAGTAGTAACTCTACTGGACCCTACTCGGCCCAGCGTCCTCTGCAGCCGCTGACCCTGGCTACTCAACACCTGGTCCTGAAAAAGGTAACGAGTGTAACACGTCAGCAAAACGCTGAGTAGAGGGGCAACTAAAACTAAAGACAACAGTAGAGTGTACAGTAGCTGTTATGTTCTATTACTTTCTTTATTTACATCTTTCAATTGTCTCACTATTTCATTTATTTCTCAGATCTTTTACTTGATCTCGAATGTTCCTCGTGGGAACGATCTTGATTGCAGTCTTTTCCAAAAAGTAGAAGTAGCACGTGGTGCCCTCCTGGCCGGGAGAGTCCCCCGAGGTGATCCTACCCTCAGTCAACCACCCCAAGGTCACTGACAGACGTAACGGTGACTACGGCACGCACGATAAACGCACAGGTAGCTAACCCGTACTGGCACGCGGTCAGTCGTTTCCATTAACGGGTGCGCCCAAAGCACAGCACGGAACCAGTCCAGGGCAGAGCCCTCTCAGTAACAGGGGTCCAACCCCTCCACAGTAACCAAACCGGGGCCTTGCCCCTCCACAGTCCGCGCACCCTCGCCTTACTACCCTGGTTTGCCCCAGCGGGCCTAACAAGTCGGTGTGGGAGGCTAACAGAACCCCGGGGCCCGTGGGGTAGCTAGTACCTCCCTACACTAGTAGCTCTCCTCGGTACTACGTACGCGAGGGCCAGCAAGTCGGTACAGAGTGGCCAGTCCTAACCCCGGGTCCCTGGGGCGGCTAGCTCCGCTCTGCACTAAACAGGGGGACAGTCGCTCTCCTTGGTACTCCGTACTCAAGGGCCAGCTCACTTCCCCAAAACTATTCCATTCACTTTCCAGGAGTTCTACTCCTACTTCCCCGTAGGGTTCCATCCCTTTTTACTCAAACATCTAGGTTTCACTTTCCAGTTTCACATTCTTACAATCCATGTTCTCAACCACGTTATCTATTCACAACAGGCAGCTGTTAATTCAAATTACAGGCAGCTTTATATCTCTTTCCATTTTCCAAGACTACAGTATTATACATTCCACTAGTTTTCCCATCCTAGGATTCATGCCATATCCTAGGATCTATCATACAATCTAGTTTTCCAGTCCTAGGATTCATGCAACACCTAGGAGCTATCATTCCATCTATTTCTCATTCCTAGGGTTCATGCAATGTCCTAGGTTCTATTTATGGTTTCATAATTTAACAGATTTTAATAACTTAAAGCCACTCTACCAGGTACAACGGGAGTAATGGGGGCGTGATCGGGAATCCCGCGTGCCTTCGCGACTCCCAAGACTGCAACTGAACGAGGTCCTATCACAAGGATCAAACACAAGGAAAGTCTCAAAATAGTGTATAGCTACTGTAGACGGGTAGAGGAATTAATTATGAAAAGAACGCAACTCGAATCACGAAAAACGGAGCCCGAACGGGTCCTAAACGGGTCGAAAACGACGACACTATGTAAAATCAGACGTCTGGAACTTCTTCCAGACGTCTTAAAAAGTGGATCAGAGAATTACCTGCTCAGCGTGGTTTCCTAGATGTTCAGAAGTCTGCGGGGATGTCTGGCCTAGCTCACAGACGTCCGATGGTCACCCCGGACGTCTGGAGGTCACTCCCGCCGTCTGGTACAACTTCCAGACGTCTGATTCATAAAGGATGGTGAATCAGCGAGCCTGCGCACAGCCAACTCCCTCCCTCAGTACGGTCAGTCGACAGGAAGGAAGAAGTGGACTACTCACCGTTCAGACGTCTGTATGATCTTCCAGACGTCTCCCTCGCCGTCTGTCTATAAACCCAGACGTCTGATTCTGGAAATTTTTCCAGAACAGGGCACCGCTCGGCCTCCGCTCGCGATGCCGCCCGCGTAGCACCTCACGCGTCTGCTGCTCAGACCGCAGCAGGTCCCTCTCCGCGTCGTTCCGCGCCTCCTGCGCCCTCCGCCGGCCGGCCAAGCCGCTCCGGCGAGCTCGCCCTCACGGTAGAGCTCCGCCCTCGCACGCCGCACCTCCTCCGCGCTCACTGCGGCCGCCGCTGCCGCCCTCGCGCTCGCTCGCTCTCGCGCACAGGAAGGAGAAGAGGAAGGGGACGGTGGAGACGACAGGAGGGGAGGCGTGGCCTTTTAAGGCCGCGAGAGGAGGAGGGAGAGAGAGCGCGGCAGGCCTGCAGCCGCAGAGAGAGAGAGGGAAAAAGAGAGAGAGAGAGGAATCGCGGGTCTGCGAGCACAGGCGCGCAGACGAATCTCTCGTGCGAAAAATAACTATTTTACAGACGTCTGGAAACGATCCCAGACGTTTGGTCAGACGTCTGGATGTGCTCCCAGACGTCTTGTCAGATGTCTGGGCCACCTCCCAGACGTCTTAAAAGACATCTGGGGCACGCGTTCGTTACAATATAACAAACTCAAAGGAAGTTTCATCCCCGAAACTTGCGCCAACTAGGGTGCGGGAAAAGACGTCCAAATAACCATAACAAACTCAAAGAGGACCAAAGCCGGTCCGAAAAGACGTACCCGCGAAAAGCTCCGGGTACCGCTCCCGCATTGCCGCCTCAGGCTCCCAGGTAGCCTCCTCGTACCGCTGGCTCCTCCACAAAACCTTTACCAGGGGTACTTGCTTTCGTCTCAAACTGTGGACGGCTCGGTCTAGGATCTGCACTGGCTGCTCGGGGTAGGTCAGGTCGTCGCTCACCTCGACGCTCTCGTGACTCAGTACGTGACTGGAATCGGCTACGTACTTCCTGAGGTTGGACACGTGGAACACGTCGTGCACACCAGAAAGCTGCGGGGGAAGGGCAAGTTTGTAAGCAACGGGTCCAACCCGCTCCAGGACCTCAAAGGGCCCTACGAACCTCGGCGCGAGCTTCCCTCTCACCCCAAACTGCTGTAGGCCCTTCATGGGCGAAACACGAAGGAAGACGTGGTCCCCAACCTCAAACTGCACCTCTCTGCGTCTCCGATCCGCGTAGCTCTTCTGTCTGCTCCTGACAGTGCGGAGTCGTCTGTGGATTTGCTCAACTACCTCCTGACTCTGTCGGATCAACCTGGGGCCAACCTCCCACTTGGTCCCCACCTCAACCCAACTCAAGGGTGCTGTACACTTCCGTCCGTACAGAGCCTCGTATGGAGCCATGCCGATGCTCGAGTGATAACTGTTGTTGTATGCAAACTTCGCCAGGGGCAGGTGCTCCTCCCAAGAGCCCCTCCAGTCCAGAGCACAGGCACGCAAAAGGTCCTCAAGTGTCTGTATCGTGCGCTCAGACTGTCCGTCCGTCTGGGGGTGGTAAGCCGTGCTAAACCTCAACCTCGTCCCCAAGGCCTGCTGAAACTCAGCCCAAAACTGGGACGTAAAGCGGGTATCCCGGTCGGATACGATCTCCCACGGAACTCCGTGTAGTCGTACCACATCACGGATATACCTCTCTGCCAACTGTGCTGGTCCCAAAGTGACTCGGATCGGCAAGAAACGCGCCGTCTTCGTCAGTCTATCCACTATTACCCAGACTGCGTCGTGTCCCCGCTGGGTAACAGGTAAGCCCACCACCAAGTCCATGGTGATGCTCTCCCACTTCCACTCTGGCACTGGAAGCGGCTGAAGCGGCCCTGCAGGCCTCTGATGCTCGGCTTTCACCTGCTGGCACACTAAGCACTGTTGCACGAACTCACCCACATCCCGCTTCATCCCTCTCCACCAAAACTCGTGTCTCAAGTCGTGGTACATTTTCGTGCTCCCGGGATGTATGGTGAATCTGGAACCGTGTGCCTCAGTCAGGAGCTCTCTCAACAGCTCCTCGTCTCTGGGAACGCACAGCCGTCCCCTCAAACGTAGCACCTGGTCTGTGAAAGAGAAGTCCCCTGGGTCTCCTGATAGTACTCTGTCGCGTAAAGACTGCAAGTACGGATCGGTCATCTATCCTGTGATGATACGGTCTATCAGCTCTGGCCTGGTCTGCCATGTCACCGTCACTGCCCCACAGTACCCTTGTTACTCTAGAGGTCGCCAACTTCCCACCTCCTCCAAAAGGCTCCAACTCTGTAACTGTAGACTGGCCAAGCGTGTGGGTGCCTTACGGCTTAAGGCATCAGCCACCACATTGGCCTTTCCCGGGTGGTAGGAGATGCTGCAATCGTAGTCCTTCAAGAGCTCCAACCAACGTCTCTGTCTCATGTTGAGCTCCTTCTGGTCAAAAAGATATCTGAGGCTCTTGCGATCTGTAAAAATCTCGAAGGTCTCATCGTACAAGTAGTGCCTCCAGGTCTTCAGCGCGAAGACAATAGCTGCCAACTCTAAGTCGTGGGTAGGGTAGGTATGCTCATGGGGCTTCAGTTGCCGCGAAGCGTAAGTGACAACATGACCCCTCTGCATGAGCACACCTCCTAACCCCTGCAAGGAAGCGTCCGTGTACACAACGAACTCGCCACTACTGTCAGGGATGGTGAGCACGGGAGCCGAGGTCAACCTCTCCTTCAGCTCCAGAAAACACGCCTCACAGGCGTCTGTCCAAGCGAAAGGCACGTCCTTCCGGGTCAACTGTGTCATAGGACGCGCAATCTGCGAAAACCCTCTGATGAACCGTCAATAGTAGCCAGCTAGTCCCAGGAAACTGCGGATCTCAGTGACTGAACACGGTCTCTCCCACCTGAGCACTGCCTCGACCTTGGCGGGGTCCACCGCCAGGCCGTCTCCAGAGATCGCATGACCCAAGAAGGTCACCTCCCTCAACCAGAACTCGCACTTGCTGTGTTTGGCATACAGCCTGCGTCGTCTCAGAGTGTCCAGAACCATCCGCAAGTGCTGTCCGTGCTGCGTCCGATCTCTAGAATAGATGAGTACATCATCTATGAAAACCACCACGAACTAGTCCAAGTACGGTCTAAACACCCGGTTCATCAGGTCCATGAAAGCAGCGGGGGCATTGGTCAGCCCAAACGGCATGACCAAAAACTCGTAGTGTCCGTACCGGGTGCGGAAAGCTGTCTTGGAGACGTCGGTCTCCCTGATCCTCAACTGGTGGTATCCAGACCTCAAGTCTATCTTGGAAAACACCGTGGCACCCCGCAACTGGTCAAACAAATCGTCGATCCTCGGCAGCGGATATCTGTTCTTGATGGTGACCCTATTCAGCTGTCGGTAGTCCACACAAAGGTGTAGGGTCCCATCCTTCTTCTTCACAAACAGTACCGGGGCTCCCCAGGGAGACGCACTGGGCCTCACGAAACCTTTCTCCAAAAGGTCCTGCAACTGGGACTTGAGCTCTCGCAGCTCAAGCGGTGCCATCCTGTATGGCGCGGTGGAGATGGGGCTGGTCCCTGGCACTAGTGAGATCTCAAACTCGATCTCACGCTCGGGCGGTAGTCCTGGTAACTCGTCTGGAAACACGTCGGGGTACTCTCTGACCACCGGAATGCTCTGGAAGTCTGCCACAGGGCTGGGCTCTGCCACCACACAGGCTAGGAAGCCCTCACACCCCTGGCTCAAAAGTCTCGCCGCCCGAAGTGCCGAAATGCACCCGAAACCCTCGTCCACTGGATGTCCGTGAAACTCGAAAGAAGGCAACTCCGGAATGGAGAAGACAATCTTCCTCTCAAAACAGTCCACCAAGGCGTGGTAAGCGGACAGCCAATCCATCCCCAGAATCACACCAAAGTCCTCCATCTGGATCATAATCAGGTCAGTTGGCAGGCTATGTCCTCCAACACTGACCTCGCAATCCGTGTACACCTCCTCAGCTACAAACAGCTGACCACTCGGACCTCTGATTACGAACGGATTTTCTAACAGTGTATAATCCTGGTCCAAACTAACTGCGAAACTGGCTGCGACAAATGAGTACGTAGCGTCGGAATCGAAAAGCGTGTAAACGAGTCTGCCAGAAACTGCAACCATACTTGCTACCACGGATCCTGAAGCTCTGGTGTCCCTGTGTGTTAGGGCGTTGATACGCCCCTCAGCTCTAGGTGCGGACGAAGCAGCCACACTCTGCGTCGGACGGGTAGGTGCTGGCCGGTACACTCCTCGCGACTGCTGTCCTCCTCCTTGCGCCTGGGAACCGCGACCTCCTGCGTGCCCTCCAGTGCTCTGCACGGGAAGTATCTGCTGACCTCCTGCCCTAGATGGGCAGTCCCTCCTGACGTGGCCCGGCTGGCCACACTAGTAGCAGAGGGGAACCTGACTCCCGCCCTCAGTGAGTCCCTACTGTCGACTAGGCGGGGGTCCGGTGCTGGCGACTGGCCCCTGTCGAGGGCCCCCAAAGGCCACTAATGGCCCTGCACAACGTGACGACTCTCCTGCAGACGCCACGTGTCTCCGTTCTCGCCGGCCTTGTGAGAAGTCTGGCTGAAAGGGCCTCTTCCGCCCGCCATCGGTCTCTCGCGCGGACGGGTTGGTCTCCTCGTAAGTCATAGCTGCCTCTACCACCCTCGAAAACGTAGGCAGCTTCAGGGGTTTGACATACCCCCGGATCGCAGGCCGGAGCCCCTCGGTGAACCTCCAAAGGCGCTCCTCCTCAGTGGCTACCGCTGTCGCTGCAAAGCGGGACAGCTCCAAGAAACGCGTGCGGTACGCGCTCACAGTCATCGTCCCTTGGCGGAGAGTGTGGAACTCCTGCCTCCTCTGGTCCTGCCACATCTGGGGAAAGTACTGCTCGCAGAAGAGGGTGACGAACTGGTCCCACGTCGGCTCGTCCCTCTCCTGTCCCCGGACTGCCCTCCACCACCGGTGTGCCGCACTCTCCAGCTGGTATGTGGCAAAGGCCACGCGGCACTCCACCAGGGGGGCGAAGGGTGTCAAAGATCTTCTCCAGCTGCTTAAGCCAGTCCTCTGCCTCGGTCGGGACCTCATCCCCCTTGAAGGAGGGGGGCTTCAGCTTCCGGAACTATCCGAAAAGCTCGAAGTGGCGCTGTAGGGGAGGTGCTGGTGCACCACCAGGCAAAGGTGCCTCGTGTACAGAAGTGTCGGAGGAAGGTGGGGGCGGCAGGGGCCCATCCCCTCCCTCGTGTCCAGCGCCGTGTCCGTCGCGTGGTCCCACAGAGGACTCCCCCTCTGCAGCCCCAGGAGGAGGCGCTTGGGGCGGTGGGTGGAGCTCCTCTCGTACAATATCTCGTATCAGTCTGGCGAGGTCCTGGGCCTGGATGCCCGGGAGTGGTGGCTGGTCCACCGAGACGCCAACAACAGCACGTCCACCTCGCCGACCTCGCCCTCGGCCGCACCCGCGGCCAGTCTCGCCAGTCCCGCGACGAGGCATCTCCTGCAAGGAGACTGATAAAAGCCAGTTTATCATCATTCTTATGCATTAAAACTAACCTAGCTCTTAGGATTTTACTCCGCAAACGGGTTTTTGGGCTGCATTTAGGCATAAATTAGGTTAGGCATACATTGCATTTTTTATTTGTCTTTTAATATGTTTTTGTGAGTGTTAGGGATGTACAGATATATAGATCCTTAAAACCTTAGCACTCAAGAAGGCAAATGGTGAAGGAGAAGCCCATACTAGTTGGAACTCAGCTCGATCCAGCTCACCACAGCCGGAACCTAGCTCACTTGAACTAGGGTTAGCTCGTCCCAGCTCCATTCAGCTAATCCCAGCTGGATGGCAGCTCAAGAGAGTTCACCTTAGCTCACCCTAGCTCAAGTCAGCTCAGATCCAGCTCAACTTAGCTGAGTCTAGCTCATCTCAGCTCCCACTAGTCCACAGGGAGCTCTAGCTAGCTCAGCTGACCTGACAGGAGTTCACCCCAGCTCAGATCCAGCTACGTCCAGCTCCACTCAACTCCAGCCAGCTGAAGAAGAATTCATCTCAGCTCAGGAAGCTCAAGTCCAGCTCCCGGGGATTCAGCTTAGCTCATCTCAGTTGAGCTAAGCTACCTTAGCTGCCTCAACCAGCTTGATTCTCCCCGGGAGCACCAGACCTAGCTCACCTCAGCTCATTTTGGTAGAAGCTAGCTCACTTTAGCTTGGCTTAGCAACTAGCAAAGAACTAGCAAGCTAAGCCAGCTAGAGTAGCCCCATGCCAGCCTCTTCAGCAGCAGCCAGCTCCAGCTCCAGACTTCTTCTCCTCAGCTCCTTCCTCCAAACCCTAGCTCCAACACCTTCTCCTCTACTCCTCCATTAGCTAAGCTAGCTTAGCTTAGCTTAGCTTAGCTATGCTCCAACTTCCTTGGCTTGTACCACCCCAAAAACCCACCTACCAACTCCACCCAACTAGCTCCACCTAAGCTCCACATAAGCTAACCTACTTGGCACCAACCTAACCTACCCACCACCTCCAAAAGACACCTAAAAGTGGTGCCAAAAACTACCCATAACCACCCCTTAATGGCTCCACTTTTCCCTCCAAAATCTCCCCTCATCTCCACCACACAATCCCCCTTGAACCCATCTCCACCATCCACCTAACACCCCTTCTAGAAGACCCCATGTTGGCGCCAACATGGTGGTGTCTCTCCACCACCAAAAGACACCAAAACCACCATAACTACCCCCTTTAACACCTCTTGGGTTGGCGCCAACTCTCCTTAGCCATAGGATCACCAACCACCTCCATTCTTCCATCCTAGCCCTCCATTTCAAGGGGCACCTTAACCCCCCATCCTACCCTATAAAAAGACCACTACCCACCACCATTCAAGCCATCCTTGGCTAGCAATTTCACTCTCATATTCCACCAAGAAGCCCACGTCCAAGAGAGAAGAAGAAGAAGAAGATTAAGGGGATATTCTGTCCCCTTGGTGCCTTCCCCTCTTCCCTTCTCTCTTGGGTCACGCCAGCCAAAGGAGAAGCCAGGCAAGGAAGATCTTGGAGGAGATCTTGAAGGTGGTCACACCACCTTGGAGGAGTTTTTGAGGGTGGTGCACGCCCACCCCTTGGAGAGAGCATTAAAGGTGGTAGCTTCCACCTTGGAGGAGCTCTCAAGGAAGGAGAAGAAGGAGGCCCTCTTTTCAAGCTAAGGAGCAGCTAGGCTTGGAGCAAGAAGACGCCCTTCTTCACCATTGTTGCAAGAGGATTTGTGTTTATTTTCTTGCTTTTAGATTTGTTTAAGTTCTAGTAGAAGCATTCCTCTACTTGTCCTTGAAAAGAACACTCATTCTACTCAATCAAATTGCCTTCTTTTAGCTTTTTATTGCAGTTGTTACTTTTGGTTCTAGCACTTGTTTCACCTCTTCTTCCTAATTACTCTAGGCCTCCACTTGCCTAGAGTGAGCTTAGGAAGAAGATATTTCTATCTTTTAAATTTTAGTTAAGCATTTGTAGGTGTTAGTACTTTTCGTTACAATTCGCATTTTGCCCTCGTCTTTTCAAAATACAAAAAAAAAATTACATATTGAAAAATATCAAAAAGAAAGTTGAGATCTATCTGTAAGCAAGAGGATTAATTTTGCAATTTTTGCCTCCTTGGACGTCCCTAGATACTCCCCTATCTAGGATATAAATTTTAAAAGCGTAAGCGGATTCGCGTGTTACAACGACGTTAAAAACCCGCTTTTACAAATCACGCGCAATTTCGCTACCAGAGACGCGAAACCAAGCGAAAACGTCAAAACAGACGGTACCTAACGAAACTTCTAAGAGCTCAAGTCAGGAGATATGTTGTGGTGGCTACTCTAGCTATAAACATGCGAATTGGTTATTTTCCAGTCAGTTGATTCACTTCTCGGGACGACCTTGCTCTGATACCATCTTGTAACGACCCGGTTCCCGAGTCCCTACGAGACACGAGAACCGGACCGACTCGACTAATCCCAAGACCTAGTCGTCCAACGAGGAAGTAACCAAAAGAGCAGTAAAATAAACCCCATTCAACATGAATATAACTAACAGTAGGAAAGTACAGCAGTAAGGAAAGAAACTACTACAGTATATACCACCACAACATTAGAACAACATTTATCATATAACATGAACTGCAGGTACAGAAAAGTACAGCGGAAACAAGAACTACTCACTATAACGGAAACAAAGAGGTACAAAAGACAGTAGTAACTCTATTGGACCCTACTCGGCCCAGCGTCCTCTGCAGCCGCTGACCCTGGCTGCTCAACACCTGGTCCTGAAAAAGGTAACGAGTGTAACACGTCAGCAAAATGCTGAGTAGAGTGGCAACTAAAACTAAAGACAACAGTAGAGTGTACTTTAGCTATTATGTTCTATTACTTTCTTTATTTACATCTTTCAATTGTCTCACTATTTCATTTATTTCTCAGATCTTTTACTTGATCTCGAATGTTCCTCGTGGGAACGATCTTGATTGCAGTCTTTTCCAAAAAGTAGAAGTAGCACGTGGTGCTCTCCTGGCCGGGAGAGTCCCCCGTGGTGATCCTACCCTCAGTCAACCACCCCAAGGTCCCTGACAGACGTAACGGTGACTACGGCACGCACGATAAATGCACAAGTAGCTAACCCGTACTGGCACGCAGTCAGTCGTTTCCGTTAACGGGTGCGCCCAAAGCACAGCACGGAACCAGTCCAGGGCAGAGCCCTCTCAGTAACAGGGGTCCAACCCCTCCACAGTAACCAAACTGGGGCCTTGCCCCTCCACAGTTCGCGCACCCTCGCCTGGCTACCCTGGTTTGCCCCAGCGGGCCTAACAAGTCGGTGTGGGAGGCTAACAGAACCCCGGGGCCCGTGGGGTAGCTAGTACCTCCCTACACTAGTAGCTCTCCTCGGTACTACGTACGCGAGGGCCAGCAAGTCGGTACAGAGTGGCCAGTCCTAACCCCGGGTCCCTGGGGCGGCTGGCTCCGCTCTGCACTAAACAGGGGGACAGTCGCTCTCCTTGGTACTCCGTACTCAAGGGCCAGCTCACTTCCCTAAAACTATTCCATTCACTTTCCAGGAGTTCTACTCCTACTTCCCCGTAGGGTTCCATTCCTTTTTACTCAAACATCTAGGTTTCACTTTCCAGTTTCACATTCTTACAATCCATGTTCTCAACCACGTTATCTATTCACAACAGGCAGCTGTTAATTCAAATTACAGGCAGGTTTATATCTCTTTCCATTTTCCAAGACTGCAGTATTATACATTCCACTAGTTTTCCCATCCTAGGATTCATGCCATATCCTAGGATCTATCATACAATCTAGTTTTCCAGTCCTAGGATTCATGCAACACCTAGGAGCTATCATTCCATCTATTTCTCATTCCTAGGGTTCATGCAATGTCCTAGGTTCTATTTATGGTTTCATAATTTAACAGATTTTAATAACTTAAAGCCACTCTACCAGGTACAACGGGAGTAATGGGGGCGTGATCGGGAATCCCGCGTGCCTTCGCGACTCCCAAGACTGCAACTGAACGAGGTCCTATCACAAGGATCAAACACAAGGAAAGTCTCAAAATAGTGTATAGCTACTGTAGACGGGTAGAGGAATTAATTCTGAAAAGAACGCAACTCGAATCACGGAAAACGGAGCCCGAACGGGTCCTAAACGGGTCGAAAACGACGACACTGTGTAAAATCAGACGTCTGGAACTTCTTCCAGACGTCTTAAAAAGTGGATCAGAGAATTACCTGCTCAGCGTAGTTTCCCAGATGTTCAGAAGTCTACGGGGACGTCTGGCCTAGCTCACAGACGTCCGATGGTCACCCCGGACGTCTAGAGGTCACTCCCGCCGTCTGGTACAACTTCCAGACGTCTGATTCGCAAAGGATGGCGAATCAGCGAGCCTGCGCACAGCCAACTCCCTCCCTCAGTACGGTCAGTCGACAGGAAGGAAGAAGAAAGTGGAATACTCACCCTTCAGACGTCTGTATGATCTTCCAGACGTCTCCCTCGCCGTCTGTCTATAAACCTAGACGTCTGATTCTGGAAATTTTTCCAGAACAGGGCACCGCTCGGCCTCCGCTCGTGACGCCGCCCGCGTCGCACCTCGCGCGTCTGCTGCTCAGACCGCAGCAGGTCCCTCTCCGCGTCGTTCCGCGCCTCCTGCGCCCTCCGCCGGCCGGCCAAGCCGCTCCGGCGAGCTCGCCCTCACGGCAGAGCTCCGCCCTCGCACGCCGCACCTCCTCCGCGCTCACTGTGGCTGCCGCTGCCGCCCTCGCGCTTGCTCGCTCTCGCGCACAGGAAGGAGAAGAGGAAGGGGATGGTGGAGACGACAGGAGGGGAGGCGTGGCCTTTTAAGGCCGTACGAGGAGGAGGGAGAGAGAGCGCGGTAGGCCTGCAGCCGCAGAGAGAGAGGAATCGCGGGTCTGCGTGCACAGGCGCGTAGACGAATCTCTCGTGCGAAAAATAACTGTTTTACAGACGTCTGGAAACGATCCCAGACGTCTGGTCAGACGTCTAGATGTGCTCCCAGACGTCTTGTCAGACGTCTGGGCCACCTCCCAGACATCTTAAAAGACGTCTGGGGCACGCGTTCGTTACATCCCACGCCTTCCCGAAGCTAAACCTGCACGCTCACGCAAAACTCTCTCAACACGGCACACAACAAAGCTTCGGCGGAATGGCCTGCATGGCCGTATTCGCAAAAAGAAGCATAGGAGGAAATACGTACCTCTCAGTCGTCTGGATCTCCATCCAGACATCGTCCACGTCATCTGGATGTAGGTCCAGACGTCTAATTCTGGGAGAAATCCCAGAATCAAAACCTCCTTCGTCTTCTTCCCGCTGCGCGCGACCTCGCCGCACAGCCGCTCGTTCGCTGCTCTGCTGCAGCAACGTCGGGGAAACCTTCCCGACACACCCTCCGCCTCGCGCAGGTCGGCCGGCCTTGAGCTGCTCCGACGAGCTCTCTCTCTTTCACGGCTCACGTGCTCTCTTCTCTTCCCTCTCGCTGCACCTCTCCTCTCCGCCACTACACCCGGCAGCAGCAGTTGCCCTTGCTCTTGCTCTCGCTCTCCTGCTGGAGGAAGGAGGAGACGGATGGATGTGGGTGGCGTGGAGGAGAGGAGGATGTATGTAGGGACGGGGGGGTGGGGGGGTGGGAAGGTGCTGCAAGTCGGCGGGGGATGAAGAAAGAGAAGGGGGGCGGCTGGGGTTCAGTCTATGTGCTCTACACGCGCAGACTCGAGGTCGTACGCACGCAAAAATTAATTTCCAGACGTCTGGAAGGGTGTCTAGACGTCTGACCAGGCGTCTGGCCCAAGTCCCAGACGTCTTAAAGAACTTTGATGGCACGGGTCTTAACACTGGTGCTTTTGGAAAAACAATCTGACCATATCCCTTAGAAATTCAATGCTCCAATCTTTAACTAGGGATTGTGTCCACTCCAAATTGGTGACCATTTTTGCTATTTATGACTCTTATGAGGAGGACCTTAGAGCCAATCTTTGGAATCACTTAGTTCACCATTCATCTAATATCTGCACCCCTTGGCTCTATGGTGGAATTTTAATTGTATTCTTAATGCCTATGGAAAGAGTGGTGGGTTGCCTTATCGTGATTCCCAGTCCATTGACATCCAATCTTTCATTGACTGATTGATTTATCGATGGGTGGAAATCAACTCCCATGGTGCAACGATCATAGAGGCAATTCTGGCATTTATCAAAAGCTTGATCAAATTCTTTTTAATCCTGAAGCTATGGCTCTTTGTCCCTCTGGGAAGTACTTATCTCGCCGTAATTCTGATCACTCCCTCATGATTTTCACTTTTTGTTAAGACCCGTGCACCAAAGCCGTTTAAGACATCTGGGACTTAGGCCAGACGTCTGGACACCTTCCCAGACGTCTAGAAATTAATTTTTGCATGCGTACGACCACGAGTCTGCACATGTGCCGCGTGCAGACTGAACCCTAGCCGCTCTCTTCTCTTCCTTCTTCCCTCGCAGACCTGCAGAATATTTTCCCCCATACCTACAAATACCCCCGTCCTCTCCCTCATGCCACCCCACTCCATCTGTCTCCTTCCTCCAGCGCGAGAGCGAGAGTGAGAGCAAGTAGCAGCTGTTGCCAAGTGCAGTGGCAGAGAGGAGAGGTGGAGAGAGAGGGAAGAGAAGAGAGCGTGAGAGCCATGAGTGAGAGACCTCGCCAGAGCAGTTCGAGGCCGGTTGGCGTGCATGCGGAGGAGCGTTGTGCTGGGGAGGTTTCCCCCAGTGCTGCTGCAGCTCGAGCAGCGGACGAGCGGCTGCGTGGCGAGGTCGCGCGCAGCGGGTAGAAGATGAAGGAGCTTCTAATTTTGGGATTTTCCCAGAATCAGACGTCTGGACCTACGTCCAAACAACGCGGACGACGTCTAGAGGAAGCTCCAGACGACTGAGAGGTACATATTTCCTCCTTTGCTTCCTTTTGCGGAAACGGCCATGTAGGCCATTCCGCCGAAGCTCCGTTGCGTGATGTGTTGAGAGATTATGTGTACTCGTGTAGGATTCACTTCGGGAAGGTGTGGGACACGCCCTCCCATGCGGTTCAGACATCTGGACGAGTCACCAGACGGTGGAGAGCATCTCCAGACATTTGGAGTGATAGTCGGACGTCTGGAACTAGGTCCAGACGGTTCAGCAGGACCCCTGGACGTCTGAGGAGCAACGCATTGCAAGGTATTGATCTGGACCCCTTTTAAGATGTCTGGAAGGTGTTCCAGATATTTGATTTGAGTCAGAATCGTCATTTTTGACCCGTTTAGGATCCGTTTGAGGTCCAATTTCCATGTTTAAGATTCCTTTCTTCTTCGTATTAGTTCCTCTACTTGTTGGAATGCGTATTATCATGTTCTGAGTGGTTTCTTGAGGTTGATCCTTGTGTTAGGACCTCGTTCTGTTACGGATTTAGGGGTTGCGGAGGCACGTGGACCTGCCGATCATGCCCCCATTACTCCCGGTTTTGCGGGTAGAGTGGCTTCCCTTAGTTAATTACAAACATAAATGCATGTCTGGAATAAATGATAGATCCTAGGGTATGGCATGAATCCTAGGACCAGAAATACTAGATTGAATGATAGATCCTAGGGTATGGCATGAATCTTAGGATTAGAAACACTAGAATGATTGTATTGAATGCCTGAATTACAGTCTTGGATGAGTAGATAGAATAATAATAAATGCCTGTAATTGGATAACAACTTCCTCTGAACTGTAAAGTACTGCTGTTAGTATCTGCTACATGTAATTCTTGTTGTTTGAAACTAAATACGAGCTACATGTATATAAATTGGAAAAGAAAGTTTGAACATTGGAAACACGTGCTATATGCGAATAAACCTAAAATGATGAAACCTAGTATGGCTTGGCCTAAGAAACATGAGCATGAACCCTACGGGGAATTAGGAGTTGAGCTCCTGAAAATAAATAGAATGGAACTGGGAAAGTAAATGGGGAGGTGAGCTGGCCCTTGAGTACGGAGTACCAAGGAGAGCGACTGTCCCCCTGTTTAGTACAGAGCGGAGCTAGTCGCCCTAGGGTTGGGACCCAGGGTTAGGACTGGCCACTTTATACCGACTCTGTGGCCCTCGCGTACACGGTACCGGGGAGAGCTACTAGTGTAGGGAGAGAGCTAGCCACCCCACGGGGCCCGGGGTTCAGCTAGCCATCCTACACCGACTTGTTAGGCCCACTGGGCAAACCAGGGTAGTCAGGCGAGGGTGCACGGACTGTAGAGGGGCGAGACCCCTGTTTGGTTACTGTGGAGGGGCTAGACCCCTGTTACTGAGAGGGCTCTGCCCTATACTAGTTCCGTGCTGTGCTTTAGGCACACCCGTTAACGGAAATGACTAACCGCGTGCCAGTGTGGGGTAGCTACCCGTGCGTTTATTGCGCGTACCGTAGTCACCGTTACGCCTGTCGGCGACCTTGGGGTAGTTGACTGAGTGTAGGACCACCACGGGGGACTCTCCTGGCCAGGAGAGCACCACGTGCTACTTCTACTCTTCGGAAAAGACTACAATCAAGATCGTTCCCACGAGGAACATTCGAGATCAAGAGAAAGACCTGAGAAATAAACCAAGAAAGAGTAAATAGATAAATAAAGAAAGAAATTAAAACACAACAGCTACCTGTCCACCTTTACTGTTTTCTTAGCTAGCTGGTTGCCACTCTACTCAGCGTTTCGCTGACGTGTCGTACTTACCACCATTTTCAGGTCCAGGTGTTGAGCAGCCAGAGCCTACGGCTGCGGAGGTTGCTGGGCCTTGTAGAGCCTAGTAGTTGTACTTTTGTTGTACCTATTTTCTGTAGTAGTGAGTATTTTGTTACACTCTTGTACTCTTTTAATTTAAACTTCATATTTCTGTACCTGTTTAAAATTCTCTACTGTTGTGGTGGTGTGTACTGTAGTAGTTCTTTTCTTTAGTGCTGTACTTTTGTTACTGTTAGTTACTTGTATGGTGAATGTGGTTTATTTTACTGCTTTTTGGTTACTTTCTCATTGGACGACTGGGTCTTGGGATCAGTCTAGTCGGTTCGATTCTTGTGTCCTGTAGGGATTCGAGAATCGGGCCGTAACAAGATGGTATTAGAGCAAGGTCGTCTCGAGAAATGAACCAACTGGCTGGAAAATAACCAATTCACGTGCTTGTAACTAGAGTAACCACCACAACGTACCTTTTGACATTTGATCTAGGGTTCCTTCGTTGAATGTCGATTAGTATCGACATCTTTTCTGTTCCGTGTTCGCGTCTCCTTGCAGGAGATGCCTTGATGAGGAGGTAGCGAGGCGGGCCGCGGACGCGGCTGAGGATGAGGTCAGAGGGGCGGGAGCATTAAGCCCGACACCTCAGTGGACCAACCACTGCTCTCAGGCATTCAGGCCTAGGACCTCGCCCAGCTGATACGAAAGATTGTGCGAGAGGAGCTCCACCCGCCGCCACGAGCACCTCTCCCTGGGGCTGTGGAGGGGGAGTCCTCTGTGGGACCACGAGATGGACATGGTGCTGGACGTGGGGGAGGGGGTGGGCCTCCACTACCCCCACCTTCCTCCGGTAGTTCCAAGCACGAGGCCTCTTTACCTGGAGGCATACCAGCTTCTCCACTTCAACGCCACTACGAGCTTTTCGGACAATTCTGGAAGCTGAAACCCCCCTCCTTCAAGGGGGATGAGGACCCGACCGAGGCAGAGGACTGGCTCAAGCAGATCGAGAAGGTATTTGACACCCTTTGCCCCCCTGTGGAGTGCCGCGTGGCCTTTGCCACGTACCAGCTGGAGAGCGTGGCACACAAGTGGTGGAGGGAGGTCAGAGGTTTGGAGAGGGATGAGCTGACTTGGGACCAATTCGTCACCCTCTTCTGTGAGCAGTACTTCCCCCAGACGTGGCAGGACCAGAGGAGGCAGGAGTTCCACACTCTCCGCCAGGGGACGATGACCGTGAGCACGTACCGCACGCGTTTCCTGGAGCTATCTCGTTTTGCAGCGACAGTCATGGCTACCGAGGAGGAGCGCCTTTGGAGGTTCACTGAGGGACTCCGGCCTGCTATTCGGGGGTATGTCAAACCCCTGAAGCTGACTACGTTCTCGAGGGTGGTGGAGGCAGCTATGACGTATGAAGAGACCAACCCGTCCTCACGTGACATTGACAGTGGGCGGAAGAGGCCCTACCAGCCAGACTACTCACAGGGTCGACGAGAGAGGAGGCACGTGGGGCCTGCAGGAGAGCCGTCACGGTTTGAAGGGCCATCAGTGGCCATCAAGGGTCCCCGACAGGGGCCAGCTGCTAGCACCAGACCCCCGCCCAGCCGTCAGCAGGGACCGACTGAGGGCGGGAGTCGAGTCCCCCTTTGCTACCAGTGTGGCCAGTCGGGCCACATCAGGAGGGACTGCCCATCTAAGGCTGGAGGTCAGTAGATGCTCCCCGCGTCGAGCACTGGAGGGCGAGCAGGAGGCCGCAGTTTCCAGACGTGAGGAGGAGGACAACAGTCGCGGGGAGGGTACCGGCCAGTGGCTACCCGTCTGACTCAGAGTGTGGTTGCTTCGTCCGCACCTAGGGTTGAGGGGCGTATCAATGCCCTGACACATAGGGATGCCAGAGCTTCAGGATCAGTGGTGGCAGGTATGGTTTCAATTTCCGGCAGACTAGTTTACACGCTTTTTGATTCCAGCACCACGCACTCATTTGTCGTCAATTTTACTGTTAGTTTGGGGCAGGACTGTATGTTGTTAGAGGATTCGTTCATGATCAGAGGTCCGGGTGGTCAGCTGTTCATAGCTGAGGAGGTGTACACAGGTTGTGAGGTCAGTGTTGGGAGACACAACCTTCTCGCTGACCTGATCGTGATATAGATGGAGGACTTTGGCGTGATTCTGGGGATGGACTGGTTGTTTGCTTACCATGCCTTGGTGGACTGCTTTGAGAGGAAGATCGTCTTCTCCTTACCAGAGTTGCCTTCTTTCGAGTTCCACAGGCAGCCAGTGGACGGAGGCTTTAGGTGCATTTCTGCACTTCGGGTGACGAGACTTTTGGGCCAAGGGTGTGAGGGCTTTCTAGCTTGTGTGGTGGCGGAGCCCAGCCTTATGGTAGACTTTTAGAGTATCCCAGTGGTTAGAGAGTACCCCGACGTGTTCCCAGATGAGTTGCCAGGACTATCGCCCGAGCGTGAGATCGAGTTTGAGATCTCACTGGTACCAGGGACCAGACCCATCTCTACAGCACGGTACAGGATGGCACCACTTGAGGTGCGAGAGCTCAAGTCTCAGTTGCAGGACCTTCTGGAGAAGGGCTTTGTGAGGCCCAGTGCGTCTCCATGGGGAGCCCCGGTATTGTTCGTGAAAAAGAAGGATGGCACCCTACGCCTTTGTGTAAACTACAGATAGCTGAGTAGGGTTACCATCAAGAACAAGTATCCGCTGCCGAGGATTGATGACTTGTTTGACCAACTACTAGGTGCCACGGTATTCTCCAAGATAGACTTGAGGTCTGGGTACCACCAGTTGAGGATCAGGGGGATAGACGTCTCCAAACAGCTTTCCGCACCCGGTACGGACACTACGAGTTTTTGATCATGCCGTTTGGGCTGACTAACGCCCCCGCTACCTTCATGGATTTGATGAACCGGGTGTTCAGACCATACTTGGACCAGTTCATGGTGGTATTTATTGATGATGTGCTCATCTACTCTCGAGATCAGGCGCAACACGGATAGCACTTGCGGATGGTTTTGGACACACTGAGACGACGTAGGCTGTACGCCAAATACAGCAAGTGCGAGTTCTGGTTGAGGGAGGTGACCTTTTTGGGCCATGTGATCTGCGGGGATGGCTTGGCGATGGACCCAGCCAAGGTTGAGGCAGTGCTCAGGTGGGAGAGACTGTGTATAGTTACTGAGATCCGCAATTTCTTGGGACTGGCGAGCTACTACAGGCGATTTATCAGGGGCTTCTCGCAGATTGCACGTCCTGTGGCACAGCTGACCCGGAAGGACGTGCCCTTTTCTTGGACAGACGCTTGTGAGGCATGTTTACAGGAGCTGAGGGAGAGGCTGACTTCGGCTCCCATGCTCACCATCCTAGACAATAGTGGCGGATTCGTTGTGTACACGGATGCCTCTTTGCAGGGATTAGGGGGTGTGCTCATGCAGAGGGGTCACGTTGTCGCTTACGCTTCACGGCAACTGAAGCCCCGTGAGCATAGCTACCCTACCCACGACCTGGAGCTGGCAGCTGTCGTCTTCGCGTTGAAGGCTTGGAGGCACTACTTGTATGGTGAAACATTTGAGATTTTCACAGATCATAAGCGCCTCAGATACTTGTTTGATCAGAAGGATCTCAACATGAGAGAAAGACGTTGGTTGGAGCTCCTAAAGGACTATGACTGTAGCATTTCCTACCACCGGGGAAAGGCCAATGTGGTGGCTGATGCCTTGATCCGGAAGGTGCTCGCCCACTTGGCCAGTTTACAGGCACAGAGTTGGAGCCTCTTAGAGGAGATGAGAAGTTGGAGACCCCTAGAGTTACTGGGGCATTGTGGAGTAGTGACCGTGACATGACAGACGAGGCCAGAGCTGATAGACCGCATCATCACAGGATAGATGGCCGACCCGTACTTGCAGTCGATGTGTGACAGAGTGCTGTCAGGAGACCCTGGGGACTTCTCCTTTACAGACGAGGTGCTACGCATGAGGGGACGTTTGTGCGTTCCCAGGGGCGAGGAGCTGTTGAGAGAGCTCTTGACTGAGGCATACGGTTCCAGGTTCACCATATATCCCGGAAACACAAAGATGTACCATGATTTGAGACACGACTTTTGGTGGAGGGGAATGAAGCAGGATGTAGGTGAATTCGTACATCGGTGTTTAGCGTGCCAGCAGGTAAAGGCCGAGCACCAGAGGCCTGCAGGGCCGTTGCAGCCACTTCCAGTACCAGAGTGGAAGTGGGAGAGCATCACCATGGAATTGGTGGTGAGCTTGCCCGTTACCCAGCGAGGACACGACGCAGTTTGGGTGATCGTAGACAGATTGATGAAGACGGCACATTTCTTGTAGATCCGAGTCACCTTGGGACCGGCACAATTGGTAGAGAGGTATATTCGCGACGTGGTACATTTACACGGAGTTCCGCGGGAGATCGTATCCGATCAGGATACCTATTTTACGTCCTAGTTTTGAGCTGAGTTTCAGTAGGCCTTGGGAACACAGTTGAGGTTCAGTACAGTATACCACCCCCAGACGAATGGACAGTCTGAGCGCACGATACAGACACTTAAATACCTTTTGCGTGCTTGTGCATTGGACTGGAGGGGCTCTTGGGAGGATGATAACACTGCATAAGGGGGTGATAATTATGTTGAATATGGCCCATCTTAAGAATAAAAGGCACAACATAAGTAGAATGGGAGCATTGCATGCATCATGTACCAAGATTGCTTATAAAACTGTATTAATGGCTACTTGTGTAAGCACTTTCATAGCAGGCCTCAGATGAGCAATCAGACCGCACGGATGGATTCAGAACGACGAACGGAATCCAACAGACTCAAGATCGGCCAAATCCAACATCCGGAGCTCCTACAATGGGCCCAAGAAGTTCTGACCGTTGATCTGGAGATCAACGGCCTCATTACGCCACATCACACCCTCACCACCGCACGCCACCTCTTCATCCAGACGAGACTCACGCGCCCACCCGCAGTTGCCGCGACAAAGCGCGGGCGTGGCGCAACGGTTAGCACGCAAGCTCGCACGCACGCGACGCAGGTTCGAGTCATGCGGAGCATGAAATCAAAGATGAAGGATGCGCGCGGCAAAATTGGGTCGCCCGATCAGCAGCAGGCGGCCGAGATTTCGTCACGCGGCGTGCCCACAGCTCGTGAGCGCCCATGCGCGTGCGCAAGTCGAGCGATGACGCCTACGCACACGTGCACCCGAGGTACGATCCATGCGCAGCCAAGGAGAGATCTAAGCCGTCCGATCTTTGATCGGACGGATCGGACAACTCTCACGCAGCGACCGCTGATCGAGCGTGAAGAAGAAATAGCGCGTGCGGTTGACCGGCGGGCTGGAGGTCTTCACTGACGCTTTTGGAGTGGTTTTAGCGACGTTCCGGACGTCGCTAAAGCCCCTTCTTCTTTTAGAAAGTCCTTAACCCTATTTAAACCCCCTCCAACCACTCATTCAATTCATTCACTTACCTTGCAACTACTCCACCCCTCTCTTAGCTAGCTTTAGGCCCTCTTGTAATCGCCGGAGACGACGAGCCACCGATGGAGCCTCCTCCACCGCCGTGGCTGCCTCGTCGCTCTCCATCCTCTCTCTCTCTCTTTTAAGCTTTCCATTACTTTTGTTTGAGCATGTATTTATTGTTGTAAGTTATGAACTAAAAGTGCATGATTAATGAAGCTATTTTCTGTACAGTTGTTACTTTAATTTCTGTTTAAGTTGCATGATCAAACAAGGAACGCTTTAACCCTAATTTCTCTCTCTCTATATCTCTCTCTCTTTTCAAAACCGCATCTTTTGCAAGCAAAACTCCGCACTTTTCGTGACAAGTGATAAGTAAAATCTGATTTTCTCGCTTCCCTAAGACTGACACTCGAACTCACCTCCGTTTACTTATTTTAAAATCGGCGTTGCAAGTGCGACTATAACGACACTTCTTAACACACACGCACAACCGCACACCAATTTTTGGTGCCGTTGTCGGGGAGGCAACGGATTTGTTTTGTCACCTCCATTCCACATTCATTCTCACATCGTCTAATGTCCTATTTTCCTTTTTACTTGATGGTTGCAGGAATTCGACGCGTGGACGGTGAAGTGACGCATCCCACGACGGTAGTAAGGGAGTAGGCGCTACGAGGACCGATAGTGAGTAATTCTACTCTCATGATTGTTTGCTTACATGAAAAAACTAAAAAATTGTAAAAATTGAAGAAAATTGGCGTGGTGTATGATTGCTTGACCCACATCCTTAACATATCACCCCACAAAAAAATGTACACTCTAACATTCTGAATAAATTCTTGGAGTGTTCTTTTCTTTTTCTTGAGTGGTGTTTGCAAAGCCACTGTGAGTTGACCTGGGCCGCACCACTCAACCCTAAAATCGACTCATCTAGTAGAAGCTGCATGATCATTAGGATGAGTACATTAGGATTTTAGAGCCTCTACAGAATAAAAGGAAATTTACTTTCACCAAATTGTGTGCAGAAGTTGACGTGCCCACTGAAACTTGTTTGAAAACATTAAGACACGTCAACCCTAAAAAAAATACTAAAGTAAGGATGAAACACTAAAAGACATCACATCTTAAAAAACCCTTGCTTGAAAACCATGTGTTGCTAGAAGCACACACCTTGAAAGTGAAAAATTAAAAGGCACCACCCCAATCAGCACCTCATCACATAACCCTAAGCACAAGCACTATCCTAACCCTTTAAAACTGAGTAGACATGCCCTAGGCAGGACTGAGTTAAGTCTCGAAAGGCACGGTTTTGTTCGCTGGGCACTTGGCTTTCATTCCCTTGGTAGAATCTGGTGACAAGGTTGCGGGCCAGTGTCAAACGACCACAGTTGTGGGGTCTACGGAACCGGAGGTGCAAGCCAAAGGAAGAACCTTCCCTGCAATCCCCTCATAATCAACCTAGCCAGATTAGCCTTGGGAAGGGGAGTCCAGTGCTTACGGACTTAATCACCCTTTGTGAGATTTCTAGGTCTCCTAAGAAATACACCGTAAGGACTAGGCTCGTGTGCTTGATTGAAACACATTTCTCGCATTTGTCTCCCTCCGCATACCCTCCTGTTCTTCTATAGTGTATGCATGGGAGACGCTCACTGCATCCCGAGTTGTGTGTTTTGGGGCAGGAATCTAGGCGACGTAATTCTGTTGGAAACATGGCTGAACCTAGGGTAGATGAGGTTGAAGATCAACCCCCACCAGACGCTATGGCCATCATCTAAGCCCAAATCAATGCTAACCACCGGATTCAGCAACAACAAATTCACACCATCATGCAAGCCATACAATGGTTACAGAACCCACAAGAACAACCACCACCACCTTTCCAAGACATACCAGGGCAACCACCACTTGGTATACCACCATTTCAGGATCAGCCGAGGCCCCTCCGCGATTTCTATAATCCCTCTGCTATTAGAGTCGAGCCACACCTTAGGATCCCCGAGGGGGGAGATGATTTTGAGCTGAGACCGAATGTCTTAAGTCTGATCCAGAGCCACTTTCATGGAAGCTTAAATGAGGACCCCTTTCAGCACCTAGAGGATCTCAACCGCATAGCGCGAATTGTGAAACCTGGGAACATTAGCCTTGACATTGTTCTAATCAAGATGTTTCCATTCTCATTAAGAGACAAGGCTTCTCATTGGCTTAGAACCCTAGGGAGACCCATCACCACCTAGGAAGAACTGAGGCATGCATTTTTAAAGAAATTCTTCCCCATAGGAAAGACCAATGCCCTCAGAAGAGCTATCACTACCTTTACACTCCAGGGTGGGGAACAATTTCATGAGGCGTGGGAAAGATTTAATGAACTTTTTAGGAAATGCCCACACCACGAAGTACCAAGGTGGCAATTGGCCCAGATCTTCTACCATGGTCTGGATAGCAACCTGCGGAACTTCGTCGATGCCTCATGCAGGGGAAACTTCCTGAACAAAGACGAGGAGAGCACGTTTGAGCTCTTTGAGTCTATGAGCGAGAATTCACTCAACAATGCCTCCATGAACCAGTTTAACAGGTCCTGTCAACCCCGTGGCAGGATTTATGAGGTGCAAGCAAATTCTGGAATGGTTGACATGGACATCATTGCCAAGAAAATGGATCGAGTGGAATTGGTGGACAAAAAGATTGATGAGGTACTGAACCAGACCAGGAACCCCTTACAGACTTTCTCCCTAGCAAAGGGAGCGCATAATATTGACCTGGTCCAGCCCTTAACCCAACTGAACCTAGAACAACCCCTGACCATGTTCCAGGGAGGGACCTTTGCTTCCTCAACCCTTGATTACTCCCCTCTCCATCAACATCGGCTATCCTTGAAGATGTGCAAGTTGTCCAAGGTTATGCGAAACTAGACCCTTTCTCCAACACTTACAACACTGGCTGGCGTAACCACCCCAACTTTGGTTGGACAAACCAGAAACCACCGCAATTCCAAAACCAGCTCAGACCAAACCAGCAGCCACACTTACCCCCCTATCAGCAAGGACCACCAGTTAGACCCTAATATAATCAGAATAGGGCAGCCCCTCCCCCACAAAACCAAATGGATACCCTAATAAAGATGTTGGCTGACATGAACCAGAAACATCAGGAGGAAATGGCCTTGGTAAAGGGATAGTTAAGCCAACTCTTGGACTGTAAACAACAATGATCCCTACCTTCCCAACCACAACCCAACTTGCGAAACATGATTAACAGAGGCCCCAATTCACAAGGGTTCCAAAGCAACCCCGGGTAGGCTCACATGGTCCAGCTAGCCCCGCAAACACCTCCTGGGTTTGGTGCTTCTTCGTCCTCGTCTTCTGAAGGATCAACCCATGGCCCCAATGCCTCTGCGAATGCTGTGACCTTGAGAAGCAGCACCAAAACCCGGGATCCCAAATGGCTGACTGTTATGAACGCGCGCTCCAGACGTCTTTTAAGACGTCTGGGAGGTGGCCCAGACGTCGGACCAGACGTCTGGAATCACCTCCAGACGTCGGACAAGACGTCTGGAATCATTTCCAGACGTCTGTAAATCGGTTATTTTGGCACGATTGTTTTGTCTGCGCTCCTGAGCGTGCAGACCTGCGGAAATTCCCTCTCTCTCTTTTTCCCTCTCCCTCCTGCACCCTCTATCGTGCTCTCTCTCTCCTCCTCGCGCGGCCTTAAAAGGCCACGCCCTCTCCCTCACTCCCGTCACCCCCGCCTCCTTCCTCTTCTCCTTCTAGCCAGTGCGCGAGAGCGAGCGCGAGGGTGAGCGGCGGCGGTGACAGCCACGGCGGGTGCGGGAGGAGGTGCTGCGTGGGGGAGGAGGCGTCAGCCGTGAGGGCTCGAGCCTGCCGGGGCAGCGGGTGCCGGCCGGCGGGGGCGCAGCGGGCGCGGAGTGGCGCGGGAGGCCTGCTGCAGCTCGAGCAGCAAGCGGAGCACTCGCAGCGTGGCCGGGCGTTGCGAGCGGAGGGCGAGTTGCGCCCTGGTTCTGGAAACTTTTCCAGAATCATACGTCTGGTCTGATAGCCAGACGACGGGCACGACGTCTGGAAGACTGTCCAGACGTCTGGAAAGTGAGTTATTTCCGTCTTCTTCCTTTTCTTCGACTGACCGTACTGAGAGAGAGAGATGGGTACGCGCAGGTTCGGTGATTCGCCATCCAACGCGAATCAGACGTCTGGCTGTAGGACCAGACGACGGAAAGGACTTCCAGACGTCCGGGGTGACCATCGGACGTCTGGGAACTAGGCCAGACGCCCCCACAGGCTTCTGGACGCTTGAGAGCCCACGCAGAGTGAGGTAATTCGCTGATCCACTTTTTAAGACGTCTGGAATAAGTTCTAGATGTCTAATTTTGCACTGTTTCGTCGTCTTTGACCCGTTTAGGGCCCGTTCGGGTTCTGTTTTCCGCGTTTCGAGTTGCGTTCTTTTCGGAATTAAATCCTCTACCTGTCTACAGTAGCTGTATACTGTTTTGAGAAGTTCGTTGTGTTGATCCTTGTGATAAGACCCCATTCCGTTGCAGTCTCGTGGGTTGCGGAGGCACACGGGATTCCCGACCACGCCCCCAGTTCGCCTGTTGTAACCGGTAGAGTGGCTTTAAGTATAATCTGTTAAATTATGAAACTATAAATAGAACCTAGGGCATTGCATGAATCCTAGGAATGAGAAATAGATTGAATGGTAGATCCTAGGGTGTTGCATGAATCCTAGGGCTGGAAAACTAGATTGTATGATAGATCCTAGAGTATGACATGAATCTTAGGATGGGAAAACTAGTGGAATATGTGAACACTGCAGTCTTGAAAATGTGGAAAAGAAATAATAGCTGCCTGTGAATTGAATTAACAGCTGCCTGTTATGAATAAATGAACATGATTAAGAATATGGGATGTATGAACGTGAAACTGGAAAGGTGAAACCGGAATGCGCTGAGTTAAAGAGCTGGAACCCTACGGGGAATTAGGAGTAGAACTCCTGGAAAGTGAATGGAATAGAATTGGGGAAGTGAGCTGGCCCTTGAGTACGGAGTACCAAGGAGAGCGATTGTCCCCCTGTTTAGTGCAGAGCGGAGCCAGCCGCCCCAGAGACCCGGGGTTAGGACTGGCCACTCTGTACCGACTTGCTGGCCCTCGTGTACGTAGTACCGAGGAGAGCTACTAGTGTAGGGAGGTACTAGCTACCCCACAGGCCCCGGGGTTCTGCTAGCCTCCTACACCGACTTGTTAGGCCCACTGGGCAAACCAGGGTAGTCAGGCGAGGGTGCGCGGACTGTGGAGGGGCAAGGACCCTGTTTGGTTACTGTGGAGGGGTTGGACCCCTGTTACTGAGAGGGCTCTGCCCTGTACTGGTTCCATGCTGTGCTTTGGGCACACCCGTTAGTGGAAACGACTGACCGCGTGCCAGTGCGGGTTAGCTACCCGTGCGTTTACCGCGCGTGCCGTAGTCACCGTTACGTCTGTCAGTGACCTTGGGGTGGTTGGCTGAGAGTAGGATCACCATGGGGGACTCTCCCGGCCAGGAGAGCACCACGTGCTACTTCTACTGTTCGGAAAAGAATGCAATCAAGATCGTTCCCACGAGGAACATTCGAGATCAAGTGAAGGATCTGAGAAATAGATAAATTGTGAAACAATAGAAAGACGTAAATAAAGGAAGAAAGAAAATTAAAACAGCTACTGTACACTTTACTGTTTCTTTAGTTTAGCTGCCACTCTACTCAGCGTTTTGCTGACGTGTTACACTCGTTACCTTTCAGGACCTGGTGTTGAGCAGCCAGGGTTAGCAGCTGCAGAGGACGCTGGGCCGAGTAGGGTCCAGTAGAGTTACCACTGTTCTCTTGTACCTCTTTTTGTTCCACTGTAGTGAGTAGTTCTTGTTTCCGCTGTACTTTTCTTTACCTGCAGTTCATATTATGTTACGAATGTTGTTCTACTGTTGTGGTGGTATATACTGTAGTAATTTCTTTTCATACTGCTGTATTTTCTTACTGTTAGTTATATTCATGCTGAATGTGGTTTATTTTACTGCTCTTTTGGTTATTTTACAGATCAGTGAAAACCCCGAAGGGGGTTGTCGACGAAGTGATTGTACGAGTCAAGGACTTCTATTTCTCGGTCGACTTTTTAGTGCTCGACATGGAAGTCCCAGAAAAATTACAGATCGCACCCATAATCATAGGCAGACCTTTCTTAGCTACGGCTAAGGCAAACATTGATTGCGACACGGGATGTATGGAAATAGCCTTCGGGGACAGGAAAATGCAATTGGATATCTTCCGGGTGACAAAGTCTTTTGATTGCGATTGCATTGAGGAACATGATCCCGTAGAAACTCTGATCGAGGAATGCCTCACCCTCAGTTCTGTATCAGACCACCAAACCCGTAGTGACTGTGCTGACCCATCATTACCCGTGGACCTCTGTAAGGCTGAGTACCATCACACGACACCATTTGAGGAGATCGATGTTGATCAACTACTGCCCTTTCCCTTCCCATCGACTGTGGTTCCACCCGCACCTGAACTTAAACCATTGCCCGAAAATCTCAAGTATGTCTTCCTGGGACCTGACCAAACCTTCCCAATGATTATTAATTCTCATCTCACTAAGGATCAGGAACTCAGGTTGATTGCGACCCTTTCAGAACATCGGGCCGCCATTGGATGGACCATTTCAGACTTAAGAGGAATTAGCCCCACCTATTGCACCCATAAGATTTACCTGGAAGATGGGGCCTGACCTTCCCGCTAGATGCAGAGACGTTTAAACCCAAACATGCGGGAGGTCGTTAAAAAAGAAATTATCAAGTGGCTTGACGCCGACATCATCTACCCTATCTCCGATAGCCCCTGGGTGAGCCCCACTCAAGTGGTTCCCAAGAAAGCTGGGCTCACCGTTGTCACCAATGATCATGGCGAATCCATCGCCACCCACACCACCACCACATGGCGGGTGTGTATTGATTATAGGAAGCTCAATGAAGCCACTAAGAGGGATCATTTCCCCTTGCCATTCATTGACCAAATCCTCGAAAGATTGGCAGGGCAGAAGTATTTTTGCTTCCTGGATGGATATTCAGGATATAACCAAGTCGCAATTGTTCCGGAAGATCAGGAAAAGACCACATTCACTTGCCCGTATGGCACGTTTGCATTCCATCGAATGCCATTCGAGTTATGCAACGCACTTGCGACCTTCCAGCATTGCATGCTAGCCATTTTTTCAGAAATGGTGGGTGAATACTTAGAGGTCTTTATGGATGATTTCTCTGTATTCGGGAATTCATTCGACCGTTGTCTGAGCAACTTGGAGAAAATCCTGAAATGATGTATCGAGGTTAACCTGGTGTTAAGTTGGGAAAAGAGCCATTTTATGGTTCAAGAAGGAATTGTCCTCGGTCACATCGTATCGCATAGGGGCATCGAGGTAGATCGGGCTAAGGTTGATTTAATTTCCAAACTTCCTCCACCTAGCTCGGTCCGACAGATTCGCTCCTTCCTAGGACATGTTGGCTTCTACCAAAGGTTCATTAAAGACTTTTCCAAGCTTTCCAAACCCTTGATCGACCTTCTAGCCAATGATGCCATCTTCCACATGTCTTTTGATTGCATCCAGGCTTATCACACCCTCTGGGACTTAATCTCCACCGCACCTGTACTTCAACCCCCAGACTGGTCCCAAGACTTTGAGATTATGTGTGATGCATCAGATTTTGCCGTAGGCGCTGTCCTGGGACAAAGGCAAGTCAAGAAGCCCGTGGCGATCTACTATGCGAGCAAAACGTTGGACGAGGCCCAACGTACTTATACGGTCACAGAGAAAGAGTTGCTCGCTGTAGTCTTTGGACTTGAAGAGTTCCGATCGTACTTATTGGGATCCCACGTGACTATTTACACTAACCATTCAGCCATCCGGCACCTATTGGCCAAAAAGGACGCAAAGCCCAGGCTCGTCAGATGGATCCTGGTTTTGCAGGAATTTGACTTGGAAATCCGAGACAAGGCCGAATTGAAGAATGTGGTGGCTGACCACTTGTCTAGACTTCATCCAGACCACATTGGACCCTCCCTACTTCTATTTGACGCCTTCCGTGATGAACACATCCTGGCCGTGTAAGATAAGAAAATGCCGTGGTATGCTGACTACGTCAACTACTTGGTTGTAGGACAAACCCCGCATAGCTGGTCTAGACAGCAACGGGACAGGTTCTTGGCTGAGGCCAAGCACTATTTCTGGGATGATCCCATGCTGTTTCACCTCTGTGCTGACCAAATCAAAAGGAGGTGTATCCCCGAAGACGAATTTCAAAGTGTGCTTTTCTTTTGTCATGACCAAGCTTGTGGTGGCCACTTCTCTAGAAAGAAAATAGCTGCAAAAGTTTTGCAGTCTGGATTTTACTAGCCGTCCCTATTTAAGGATGCACACAACTTTGCCAAGACTTGCTCACACTGCCAAATGCTGGGGACCACGACCAAGAGAGATATGATGCCCCTTCAACCTATTTTGATTGTCGAAATCTTCGATGTTTGGGGTATCGATTTTATGGGCCCCTTTCCACCATCCAACGGCTTCGAGTACATCCTACTCTCAGTCGACTATGTTTCCAAATGGATTGAAGCCGTCGCCACCCGTCGATGCGATCACAAGACTATCATGGACTTTGTTAAGAAGAACATCTTTTCCCAGTTTGGAATACCCAAGGCCATGATTAGTGATGGTGGAAGCCATTTTATCCATTTCTAATTCTGTGCCCTACTTAGAAAATATGGGGTGAACCACTGCATTGCTACCCCGTATCATCCACAAACAAATGGGCAGACTGAGGTCTCAAATAGACAAATCAAGAACATTTTACAGAAGACTGTATGACCTGACAAGAAAGACTAGTCCACACGACTTGATGATGCCCTGTGGGCATACAGGACCGCTTTCAAGACCCCGATAGGCATGTCACCTTATCGCCTGGTCTTTGGCAAAGCCTGCCATCTTCCTGTCGAATTGGAACACCGGGCTTACTGGGCTGTCAAGCAATGTAACATGGATCCCCAGTTAACCGGTGCGCAGAGGATGCTCCAATTATCTGAGCTTGAAGAAATTCGTCGGGATGCCTTTGACAATAGTCGACTATATAAGGAGAAAATGAAAGTCGTCCACGACCGATTCATTCATAGAAAAACCTTTGAGCCTAACCAACAAGTCTGGTTGTTTGACGCTTGCCTAAAACTCTTCTCAGGGAAACTCAGGTCCAAATGGATTGGACCATTTCAGGTGGTTAAGCCCTACACTAATGGGGCAGTTGAAATCGCTGATCCTAACACTGGGCACACTTTTATAGTTAATGGTCAATGATTGAAGCATTTCTTGGCCCAGGTTCCCCCAAAGGAGAGTGTCACCCTCATTGAGGGTTGACACGGTGCACCGCCCAGCTGGAGGCGTTAAACTCAGCACTTCCTGGAAGGCAACCCAGGGGATTCAGATTGATCCAGTATTTTACGTCACTCAGGTACTATCTTTCTGAACCCTTATGCATCCATGTACTTGCCAATGAGGACATTGTCCAACTTAAGCATGGGGGGGTGGTAAATTGCATTATCCTGAGCTCATTTAATCAGTCTGAATAAATAGATAAAAAAAAACTTAGGCATTAGAAACTTGTCAATATTGGGAAATAATACAAAAAGAACTTAAACACTTAGACTTTTCAGGCCTTTAGGCTTAATCAGCCCTGGTGTCCGTTAAAATAAGGATTTAGCTTTGAATCCTTGC
The DNA here is from genome assembly GCA_037157565.1 of Thalassia testudinum. NCBI lineage: Eukaryota > Viridiplantae > Streptophyta > Magnoliopsida > Alismatales > Hydrocharitaceae > Thalassia > Thalassia testudinum. The sequence continues at coordinate 231,824 of JAZHRO010000030.1, read as the reverse complement.
AACGTTAAGCCATTCTAACCCACCTACTAAATAAGGTGATAAGTATACGACTTATCAACTCACCCTCTAACTTAGAAAAACTTTGAGTCTAAGCATCTGCACACATTTTTGCACAGACTCACTTCTCGGAGATTTTGACAGAAATTGGGTAGCTAATGAACTCTCTAGGGTGGTATGGCTGGCAAGTTGTCGTGGGTAACATCCCATTGGCAGGTTGTCCAGAACCCAGCCACAGACCATTTCTTCTTCATTGCCTCTAGGTACATTTGAGATCAGTGAAGCCACCTACGAAAAAAAAAGGAGAAGAAAAGAAAATAAACCACACTTCACCGCACAAGTATGGTTGGCAAGTGATCGTGGGTAACGGCCCATTGGTCGGTTGTCTAGAGCCGAACTTAATAACTGTAGAAAAAGAACCGAAACACTTAAGGAAGAAGCGGAGAAGTAGTACAAGCCGGGGAGATATACACTGGAAAAATCCATGTGTTGAACCCAATTAAAACAAACGTAGGGAGAAAGCTACCAATCGAACAAATACACCTTCAGGAAAATTTATTTCCTTTTCCGGTCACCTAGAGGCGTAGAAACCCGAAGTCTGTCTCAATTACCGTTAACTGAGTCTATCACAATTTTCATACCAAGATGCTTAGCACTTAGGGTTTTGACCGAGTTTTGGGTGGGTTGGGTAGCCATAAAAAGTTACTAACCTACTCTGAATTCCGAAAAAATTCTAAAAATATATATATATATACATATACATATGTAAAGTTATATACATTAAAGTAAGGATTCGGGCGATTCGTATTTTGGCAGACACCCAGGTGCTGCTTAGTCTTTGTAGATTAAGATCTTCGTATATTTCCTCCTATTGACAAGTGACGAAGTGTCTAAGCAATTACTTCCTAAATTCTGAAAGGAAAAAAAGGCTAGAATAAACCTTGCTAGGGACTAGCAAGGAGTAAGCATGGGGGTATGATAACACTGCACAAGGGGGTGATAATTATGTTGAATATGTCCCATCTTAAGAATAAAAGGCACAGCATAAGTAGAATGGGAGCATTGCATGCATCATGTACCAAGATTGCTTATAAAACTGTATTAATGGCTACTTGTGTAAGCACTTTCATAGCAGGCCTCAGATGAGCAATCAGACCGCACGGATGGATTCAGAACGACGAACGGAATCCAACAGACTCAAGATCGGCCAAATCCAACATCCGGAGCTCCTACAATGGGCCCAAGAAGTTCTGACCGTTGATCTGGAGATCAACGGCCCTCACTGCACCACGTCACCCCCGCTCCACCGCACGCCACCTCTTCATCCAGTCGAGATCAGATCTCGGCCGTCGATCTTTGATTGAACGGCCGAGACTCGCGTGCCCCCCCGCAGTCGCCGCGACAAAGCACTGGCGTGGCGTAACGGTTAGTGCGCACGCCCGCACGCGACGCGAGTTCGAGCTGCGCGGAGCATGAAATAGAAGACGAAGGATGTGCGCAGCGAAATTGGGCTGCCTGATTAGTAGAAGGCGGCCGAGATTTCACCACGCGGTGCACCCACAGCTCGCGAGCCGCACACGTGCCCGAGGCGCGATCCAAGCGCAGCCAAGGAGAGATCCGAAGATCGGACGGCTCTCACGCAGCGGCCGTGGATCGAGCGCGAAGAAGAAACAGCGCGCGCGGTTGACTGGCAGGCTGGAGGGCTTCACCGACGTTTTTGGAGTGGTTTTAGCGACGTTCCGGACGTCGCTAAAGCCCCTTCTTCTTTTAGAAAGCCCTTAACCCTATTTAAACCCCCTCCAACCACTCATTCAATTCATTCAATTCCCTTGCAACTACTCTACCCCTCTCTTCGCTAGCTTCAGGCCCTCTTGTAATCACCGAAGCCGATGAGCCACCGACGGAGCCTCCTTCTCCACCGTGGCTGCCTCGTCACTCTCCATCCCCTCTCTCTCTCTCTCTTTTAAGCTTTCCATTACTTTTGTTTGAGCATGTATTTATTGTTGTAAGTTATGAACTAAAAGTGCATGATTAATGAAGCTATTTTCTGTTCAGTTGTTACTTTAATTTCTGTTTAAGTTGCATGATCAAACAAGGAACGCTCTAACCCTAATCTCTCTCGCTCTCTATCTCTCTCTCGCTTTTCAAAATCGTATCTTTCGCAAGCAAAACTCCACGCTTTTCGTGACAACAAGTGATAAGAAAAATCCGATTTTCTCACCTCCCTGAGACAGACATTCGGACTCACCTCCGTTTACTTATTTAAAATCGATGTTGCAAGTGCGACTATAACGACACTTCTTAACACACACGCACAATCGCACATCAGAGGAGCACTTGCCCCTGACGGAATTTGCATATAATAACAGCCATCACTCGAGCATCGGCATGGCACCCTACGAGGCTCTATACGGACAGAGGTGTACGGCACCCTTGAGTTGAGTTGAGGTGGGGACCAAGTGGGAGGTTGGCCCCAGGCTGATCCGGTAGAATCAGGAGGTGATCGAGTAGATTCACAGGCGACTCCTCATTGTCAGGAGCAGACAGAAGAGCTATGTAGATCGAAAATGCAGAGAGGTGCAGTTTGAGGTTGGGGACCACGTGTTCCTTTGCGTTTTGCCCATGAAGAGCCTGTAGTGGTTTGGGGTGAGAGGGAAGCTCGCGCTGAGGTTTGTGGGACCCTTTGAGGTCCTGGAGCGAGTTGGACCTGTTGCTTACAGGCTTGCCTTTCCTCCCCAGCTTTCTGGTGTGCACGACGTGTTCCACGTGTCCAACCTCAGGAAGTACGTCACCGATCCCAGTCACGTTCTGAGCCACGAGAGCGTTGAGGTGGGTGACGACCTGACCTACCCCAAGCGGCCAGTGCAGATTCTTGACAGAGCCATCCAGAGTCTGAGATGGAAGCAAGTACCCCTGGTGAAGGTCTTGTGGAGGAGCCAGTGGTACGAGGAGGCTACCTGGGAGCCTGAGGTGGCGATGTAGGAGCGGTACTTGGAGCTCTTTGAGGATACGTCTTTTCAGATCGGATTCGGTCCTCTTTGAGTTTGTTATGCGTATATTGTTCTTTTTCCGCATCCTTGTTAGCGCAAGTTTCGGGGACGAAACTTTCCTTGAGTTTGTTATGTTGTTAAGACCTGTGCCACTAAAGCCGTTTAAGACATCTGGGACTTGGGCCAGACATCTGGTCAGACGTCTGATACCTTCCCAGACGTCTGGAAATTAATTTTTACGTGCGTATGACCGCGAGTTTGCGCTCGTGTCGCACACAGACTGAGCCCGAGCCACCCTCTTCTCTTCCTTCTTCCCTTGTAGACCTGCAGAAGCTTTTCCCCCACGCCTACAAATACCCCCATCCTCTCCCTCACGCCACCCCACTCCATCCATCTCCTCCTTCCTCTAGCGCGAGAGCAAGAGTGAGAGCGAGCAGCAGCTGCTGCCAAATGCAGTGGCGGAGAGGAGAGGTGCAGCGAGAGGGAAGAGAAGAGAGCACACGATCCGTGAGAGAAAGACCTCACCGGAGCAGTTTGAGGCCGGTCGGTGTGCGCACGGAGGAGCGTTGTGCTGGGGAGGTTTCCCCTGGTGCTGCTGCAGCTCGAGCAGCGGATGAGCTGCTGCGTAGCGAGGTCGCGCACAGCGGGCAGAAGCTGAAGGAGCTTCTGATTTTGGGATTTTCCCAGAATCAAACGTCTCGACCTACATCCAGACGACGCAAACGACGTCTGGAGGAAGCTCCAGACGACTGAGTGGTACGTATTTCCTCCTTTGCTTCCGTTTGCGGAAATGGCCATGTAGGTCGTTCTGCCAAAGCTCCGTTGCGTGATGTGTTGAGAGATTATGCGTACGCATGCAGGATTCGCTTTGGAAAGGCACGGGACACGTCCTCCCACGCGGTTCAGACGTCTGGACGAGTCATCAGACAGCGGAGAGCATCTCCAGACATCTGGAGTGACAGTCAGACATTTGGAACTAGGTCCAGATGGTTCAGTAGGACCCCTGGACATCTGAGGAGCAGCGTAGAGCGAGGTATGGATCTAGACCCCTTTTAAGACATCTAGAAGGTGTTCCAGACGTCTGATTTGAGTCAGAATCGTCGTTTTTGACCCATTTAGGGTTCGTTTGAGGTTCGATTTCCGCGTTTAAGATTCCTTTCTTCTTCCTATTAGTTCCTCTACTTGTTGGAATGCGTATTATCATGTTCTGAGTGGTTTCTTATGGTTGATCCTTGTGTTAGGACCTCATTCTGTTGCGGATTTAGGGGTTGTGGAGGCACGTGGACCTACCGATTAAGTCCACATTACTCCCAATTTTGCGAATAGAGTGGCTTCCCTTAGTTAATTATAAACATAAATGCATGTTTGGAATAAATGATAGATCCTAGGGTATGGCATGAATCCTAGGACCAGAAATACTAGATTGAATGATAGATCTTAGGGTGTGGCATGAATCCTAGGACTAGAAACACTGGAACGATTGTATTGAATGCCTAAATTGCAGTCTTGGATGAGTAGATAGAATAATAACAAATGCCTGTAATTGGATAACAACTGCCTGTGAACTGTAGAGTACTGCTGTTACTATCTGTTACATGTAATTCCTGTTGTTTGAAACTAAATACGAGCTGCATGTATATAAATTGGAAAAGAAAGTTTGAACATTGGAAACACGTGCTATATGCAAATAAACCTGAAATGATGAAACCTAGTATGGCTTGGCCTGAGAAACATGAGCATGAACCCTACAGGGAATTAGGAGTAGAGTTCTTGGAAATAAATAGAATGGAACTGGGAAAGTAAATGGGGAGGTGAGCTGGCCCTTGAGTACTGAGTACCAAGGAGAGCGACTGCCCCCTTGTTTAGTGTAGAGTGGAGCTAGCCACCCTAGGGTTGGGACCCGGGGTTAGGGCTGGCTACTTTGTACTGACTCTGTGGCCCTCGCGTACACGGTACCCGGGAGAGCCACTAGTGTAGGGAGAGAGCTAGCCACTCCACTAGGCCCGGGGTTCAGCTAGCCGTCCTACACCGACTTGTTAAGCCCACTGGGCAAACCAGGATAGTCAGGCGAGGGTGCGCGGACTGTGGAGGAGTGAGACCCCTATTTGGTTACTATGGAGGGGCTAGACCCCTGTTACTAAGAGGGCTTTGCTCTATAATAGTTCCGTGCTGTGCTTTGGGTGCACCCATTAACGGAAATGACTGACTGCGTGCCAGTGTGGGGTAGCTACCTGTGAGTTTATCGCACGTGTCGTAGTCACCGTTACGCTTGTCAGTGACCTTGGGGTAGTTGACTGAGTGTAGGACCACCACGGGGGACTCTCTCGGCCAGGAGAGTACCACGTGCTACTTTTACTCTTCGGAAAAGACTGCAATCAAGATCGTTCCCACGAGGAACATTCGAGATCAAGAGAAAGACCTGAGAAATAAACCAAGAAAGCGTAAATAGATAAATAAAGAAAGAAATTAAAACACAACAGCTACCTGTCCACCTTAACTGTTTTCTTAGCTAGCTGGTTGCCACTCTACTCAGCGTTTCGCTGACATGTCGTACTTACCACCTTTTTTAGGTCCAGGTGTTGAGCAGCTAGAGCCTACGACTGCGGAGGGTGCTGGGCCTAGTAGAGCCCAGTAGTTGTACTTTTGTTGTACCCATTTTCTGTAGTAGTGAGTATTTTGTTACACTCTTGTACTCTTTTATTGTAAACTTCATATTTCTGTACTTGTTTAAAATTCTCTACTGTTGTCGTAGTGTGTACTGTAGTAGTTCTTTTCTTTACTACTATACTTTTATTACTGTTAGTTACTTGCTTGGTGAATGTGGTTTATTTTACTACTTTTTGGTTACTTTCTCGTTGGACGACTGGGTCTTGGGATCAGTCGAGTCGGTCCGATTCTTGTATCCTGTAGGGATTTGGGAATCGGGTCGTAACACTTTTAATGATGGCGCATCTTTCTGCCCTCGTCCTTTCTGATTTTTGAATATGTGGTTAAGGGATAAAAACTTTTCTGATATGGTCCAATCTATTTAGTCTCAACCTATGCACAATTTTAATGGTGATCCCATTATTTGCCTTTATGTGAAACTTGCTTCCCTTAAGAGGGCTCTGAAGGCTTGGAACAGATCAACTTTTGGGGATATCCAAAAGATTGTTGATCAGCTTGAGTCTCACCATGACGAGCTTGATGCCTCCCTTGCATTCATTTGGGATGAGAACACCTCCACTGAGCTCAATGATATCCGTATCCAACTTGATGATGCCATTCTCAAATTGAACAATCTCTATATGCAAAAGGCTAAAGTTAATTGGCTTAAAAATGGGGAAGGTTGCAATAGGTTTTTCTTTACGACAATTAAAAGAAAATTTGCTAAACGTGCTAGATCTTCTTTGGTGGATAAGATTGGTAATGGTTCTAGGATGGAAGCTATTTGAAAATCTATTGGTTACTTCAAAAATCTTCTTGCCTCTGAATCTCCTGCGGGATTTGAACCTTTTCTCTAGCATATACTTTCAATTATCTCATCTACTAATTGTGAGGACCTTGCTAAGGCTCCGCCTAAGGTTAAAATCTTGGATGTTTTATCTCAAATGCCTCCTAATAAGACTCCTGACCCTGATGGGTTTAATGCTGAATTCTTCAAACATTGCTAGGATTTTATTAAATTTGACGTTATTAAGGCAATTTATTACCTTCTTTGACACTCACACGGCCCCCCACTCCTTTAACAACACGTTCATTGCTCTTATTCCCAAAAAGGCTAAACTTCTTAAGTTAGCAGATTATAGGCTGATCAGCTTATGCAATGTTCTTCATAAATTAGCCTTGAACGTTCTAGCCAAAAGGCTTGAATCCCATCTTCACAAGCTGATCTCTCGTGAGTAGGCTGGTTCCATTAAGGGTCATTCTATATCTTATCATATAGCCACTACTTTTGAGCTTACGCAACGCCTTGATAAAAAGGTCCATGGTTCCAATGTCATTCTCCAAATGGACCTTGAAAAGGTGTACGATAGAGTGGAATGGGGGATCCTCTTTAAAATTCTTAAAGCTTTTGGTTTTTCCCATCAGTGTATCAATCTATTTAGGGCTTTCATGTGCCATGAGGGGTCTTCTATATTGATCGATGGGAGCTCTTCCCCCTTTTTTAAGGCCTCTTGTGGCCTGCGTCAAGGAGATCCTATCTCCCCTTTTTTTTTTCTTTTGAGAAAGAAAGGAATGCTATCGAATCACCGATAGCAAACCAGGAGAGCTATTATTGATAATAAAAAATATTTACAAGTTCGACTCCCAATGCTGTATGAGACTCCAGCATAAATTTATAATATTTTCCACATACATTGCGGTTTCCTGAAAAACACGCTCATTTCTAGCCCTCCATACAGCCCATAACATAGCCACCATATGTATATAAGGCTTATTCCCATCCACAAGGTAGCACCACAAATTCCCCCAAGTGGGTAAGGACTTGTTGCATACTCTCCTCCATACATAATCAGTGATGGCACATGAAGAAAAGATATGAATGTTAGAATCATTATGCATCCCGCATAAATAACAAAACTGGGTGGGGGTCCCCATCCTTCTGTGCCTCAGATCTCCAGTAATCAATCCATCCCTCCTGCAGAGCCCTAAGAGAATTTGTAACTTTAGTGGTATTTTTAACTTCCATAGTTTTTTCCCCATTTCTTCATCTTCCGCCATCCTGGAGGACATTATCAACCTGTCATAAGCAGCCGCAGTAGAAAAATTACCTTCCCATTTGTATGTATCATATTCATGAGGCATGGGTTTGAAAGCAGCAAGCTCTTGCATGAGACATTCAATCTCTACACGAGATCTTGTTTCATGATTATTCCACCCACCATTATTTAACAACCACTACTCCGAATCCACATCCCAATAATCGGCTACCACTGCATTTTTATTTGCAGCCGCAGCATAAGCAAGGGGGAACCTGTCTTTAAACGTCCCTCCATTTACCCAATTTTCCAGCCAAAACTTGAAGCTTTTTCCATCACCTAAAACTGATTTGAAAAAATTCCAATTATCTTTCAGGGCGCGCACCACAGAAGACCAAAAGGGGGACGGTTTACGTGGGTTAAGATGATTTATCTCATCATTGGTACTCCCATAACTATCCTGGACAATTTCTGTCCATATTTTTTTTTCTCCCTGCGGCAATCGAACAGCCCACTTCAATAGTAATGCTTCATTGAATTCTTTGAGGGATCTAACACCCATGCCACCCATCTGCTTTGGTTTGCAAATTGATTCCCACTTTAAGGGTTGAAAAAAGGCCCCTTGAAGAGAGGCCCCTTTCCAAAAAAATCTTTTCTGCATCACCTCCAGCTTTTTCCAAATAGGGTTCGGAGCTCTAAGGATAGAGAAAAAGAAGACAGGAATTGAAGTGATAACAGAATTCAACAGTATATACCTCGCTCCTTTTGATAAGTATCTACTGCTCCAGCACTCCAATTTTGAAGCTACCTTTTCAAAGAGGAAAGATTAATCTGCTTTCTTCATCTTAGAACATTTCAGAGGCAGACCCAGATATTTAATCGACAGTGGAACCACAGGTGTACCAAGAATGGTGGAGATTGTTGAAGCGACTTAATCGATCTTGTTTTAACAGTTAATTACGTCGTAGTATAGGTGATCAAGAGTCGTCAACAAATAAAGAGTTTTTTATTACTTGAAAACCGGAGTATCCGAGGTCGAACACAGGGAGCAATTGGAATTTACTACTAATCTCAAATGTAATTGAACACTCTAATTTACTCAAAACTTTACTTCAAATGTATTTAAAAAGTAATTCGGGCAAAAGAGTAAAATTGGACGTCTGATCCCAAGATCAGACGTCTTAAAAGTATTTTCCCTTCTTTGATTATTCTTCTTCTTTTGATATGCTTTCTTTCTGCTGCAGTCTTCACTTGGCCTCTTCTTTCTCTTCTTCTCAGCAGTCTCTCCTTCTTCCTTCTTTTCTTCTCTTCTGTGAAGGCTTCTTCCTCTTCCTTGGTCTTCTGTTCTTCCTTCTATCTTCTTCTGATTCTGTGTTGGCTTTCTGCGAAGGCTTTTTCTGCCTTGGTCTCTTCTTTCTTCTCCTTTGTCTCTACAGTCCTTTCTTTCTTCCTTCTTTTCTCTGCCTCACTCAACTAAGTCTTTCTTCCTCAACGTTCAACCTGCATACACAGAGAGCAAAACCTACCCTTTTCCCTCTACCCAAACGTCTCTCTCTCTCTCTGCAATTCGCTCAAGGACGCTCTCCCAGAGCCACAGGTATTCGGGTCGGATTTCGCACCCGGGACCAGGTGCACCTGCAGGTGGGTGATGCGCGAGGAGTGCTCAGGTCAGGGTCGGGTTGGATCCCGCCAGATCCGCGAGGTGAAACCACGGACGAGGCGAGTGTGGGTCAGGTGAGGGACCTCACCCCTGTGCGTTCGGAGGAAACGAGCGTATAACACAAAATCAATTTAAAGCATACCCGCACCTCGTATCTCGCCGATGTGGGACTATCTGGCCTGCCCCAATCTTGCGCGCTCCCGGAGACGATTCTTGCAATCGCCACAGCTGCAGCCTTTCTTCCGTTGATTACTGGATCAGATGGCTTCGCAGTGCTTGCCCCAATGCGCAGCACCTGAAGCCTGGAGCTGCTGGAGCCTGGAGCTGCTACAAAGCTGCTATGCGTAACCGTCAATGGCGGCAGCAGCTTGCATACTGTCATGCATGAATACGGCCTATTGGCCTAATCAAATCACCTGCAGACCTTCGCCGTGGCACAGCGAAGGTGGTGAGCCATGCAGTAGGCCGCAGGACGGCCTAGGCATCCATTTCCAGGTCAACCTGTGGCCGGATGTGTGGGCGTGTTCGGGGGACTGTGGTGGAGGCGTGGAGTGGCAGTGGAGGGGTGGAGATTGTTCCTTGTGGTGAGGAGGAGCTTACGAGATGATTGGCGAGCCGTGTGGAGGGGCGGAATGGTGGGAGCGGCTCGCCGGAGGTTGGTCGGAGGTGAGGAAGATGGAGGTGGTCAGCTATGGTCGAGGGGAAATTAAATGAAATAACAGGGGAAAAAGAGAGAGGGGAAGATAGAGAACAAATCTAACCTACTTACAGGGACGAAGGGGACGGAGAGGCGGACAGCTGTACTTGCTGTCGTAGGAGAAGAAGCTGCCCAGTGGAGGAGGACGGCGGCGACGACGGAGCTGAAACTGCGTGCGCGGGTATTGCGCGACGCGGAGGAGAATCAGGAAGATGTCTCTGCCACTGATTTTGTGGCAGAGCGAGGAGGGAGGGGAGGGGGACTCGCCGGAGCTCGCTGGGTTCTTGGCCGGAGAAGAAGAGACGAATTGGAGGTGGACGTCCGGCCAAGTCAAGCTGAAATTGAGCGGCCGGAGGTGTGGGTTCTTTTATAGGCACTAGGCCGGGTGTTCAGAGCGTGGAGGGCACGCCTTTGCCTTTGATTGCTCGTCGGAGAAGGAAAGAGGTTAGATACCCAAATCTCTCGTGTGTTCGCACGAGAGATTGGGTTCACACCAGAGATTGTGATTGGCCTTAGATGGAAGGGAATTCCTCAGAGAATCTCCCTTCCATTTCTGGGAGGGAATCTCTGAGGAATCAGAGAATAATCCCTCTCTAAACCTCGCCGAAGGTCGGCTCTGCCCTAACAATGGCGGCAGGACCCGATTGCAAAGGTGGCGAGAAAATTAGGGGGCTCTCTGCAATGATTTCAAAAGATAGGGACCAAATTATGATTTGGGTGTACTAAATTGCAAAGTAGGTCAAGATGACCTTCCCTTAGGTCCAACTTTTGGTAGAAACCTAATTTGGACCTAAGGAATCCAATGGTGAAGTTGGATTTTAGGTTTGACCTCTTTTGACTGGATATTTTGAGTAAAAACCCAAATTAGGTTACTTGAAGAGCTAGGACCCTAATCTAGGTCAAACTGGGTTCCAAAGGCCAAATTAAGTGTTCTAAACCCTAGAGGATATTTGTCCATGATTTTTAGAGGGTTTGCTTGATTCTTATCCTGGCCGAAACCTTGTTAATTTAAGCGGGTCTGTTTTAAGGTTACCAAATGTCATTTAATTCCTAGATTGCACATAAACCCATTTCTGATTGACTCAACCCAATTTTTATCTCATTTAGACCATTTGACCTATGTTTTGCTTCTGAGAAATCCCGTTTATGTACTGCAATGGTAAAATTATAGTTTTAACCTTTAATTCATGTTTTCTTCTCAGAGCACTTATTCCTTTATTTAGGCCTTCTTGTAGGTTATGTAGGAGCTTTTATCTTCTTTATTGGGTCAAAATGAGATAGTTATGGCTCATGATGAGGCTCTCATCATACCCCCATGCCTAGCTTTTGGTTGTCCCTTAGCAAAATTCCAAGGTTTTAACTTCCGTTCTAGACCCTGAGTGTAAGTGCTTTTCTTTTTCCTTTGTGATTAGGTAGGAATGCCGACAATAGGCCTAGAGGTATTCAAGTACCAACCAAAATCCGGACCTGTTCCGCTTTAGCCTCAGTCTTCCGCAAAGGTTTCTAAGGCCCACAGAAACTAACCTAGGGTTTGTTGGACTCCGCGGTTAAAGCACCCATGCTTGAGACATTTTTTGCCTAAGTTCAGTTTGCAGTGCGTTTTTGTAAGAGAGAGATAGAAGATTTATTTGTTTGGAGAACTTTTCTCTCTCTTTTTTCTTTTTATTTCTAGTTTCGAATTAGCTTCTCAACACGGTCTGTATCGAATTCCTCGTCCCCATCATCAATCCTCAAGGGTCACTGGCTTTCGAGATTTTAAGATAATCCCGCCCATGGCAACCCCCAGAACCCTGGCTTTCCAGATTTTGAGATAATCCCGCCCATGGCGTTCCGTGGCCGAATTCAGACCTTGGCAATCGACATTTCGAGATAATGCCGCCCATGGTTTCTGAACCAGCAGAGTGCTTACATGCCCCTAGTAGGATATTTAAATATCCTAAGAGACAAGCACCGAGGAGACGATATGTTGTTACGCATCTTCGAGGGCAATTTCCTGCCTCTCCACGCTGGGAACTCGTCCAAATCAACTTGTGTTGATTGGCCGTTCCTAATCTAGGTTACTTTTTCAGAACATTAAATGCTTTTGCGTGGTTTGGATGTTTATGTGCATTGAACCAGACTATGTGTGAATTTGGGGTGCTTAGGTTACCGAATCCCACAAATCGGGGGTCAGTTAACGAGGCCGAATACTTCCTAAGCTTTAGACCTAATACTTAAGCTTCGCATTTTCCCCAACCTCTTGAAGATTATCCAAATTTTAGCGGATACATGAATTTTTAAGCTAAAGAATCTAGCCCAAGAGGCCTAAGACCAGCGTTCCCGCTAATCTCTTGTTATGTCTCCTTAGCACTTTTCTTTTATTTCTTTTCTTGATCTGGTCTAGAACTTCAGTTAATTCCTTAATCTTTTACTAATGACTATTTCTTTTTCTTTTTCATTTTGTGCTCCTTTTTGTCATTTTTCTCTTTTTCTCCTCCTTATGAATATGTGGCTCACAACATTTCCTCCCTCCCCCATTTTTTTGTTCTTTTTCATAATTTTTCAATTTTTTTGTGTTTTTGACATATGTGAATTTTTTTTGTGTGAGAATCCTTTTGATTTTTTCTTGGTTCTGTATGTATGCACTTTATCACCCCCCATACCTAAGTTTTGCAATGTCCTCATTGTAAACAGAGGGTGTGAATTAGTGTTGAGGTCAGTGGCTTAGAACAGGATATATCGGGTGGGTGAATGGGTCGGAAATGACTGATGCGGATGATTTTAAGCTCTGATACGTGTACCAGAGGTGGGATCAACTGTCTAAGGCTGAACTCAAGGTGCAATAGACGTGGAGTACAGATAGATAATCAGACGGGTCTCTGTTTTTGAGATGACGGGTTGCCTCCCGTTAAGCGCTAAATTTAATGCCTTCAGCCGAGCGGACAATGGGGTGGAAAGGGAGTGGTCAAATTAGTGGAGTTTTGGAAAACAAGCACCTTGATTAAGAGTCTGGTTGGTCCAACCAGGTGCTTGTTAAGATCAGTGGGCTGATGATGCTGCCCAAACCCAATAAGTCTGGTGGGTTGATAGATGTAGATCAGCAGATGCGAAACCCACCATATGCAGTGAAGTTCTGATGGATATGGAAGTGAAAACTCGGGTTTAGGCTGAGTTGACTCAGCCTGGTCAGAGTAGGGTTCCGAAAAATAATCAATGTAAGGTGTGGAATCCCTACAGGGGTGATCAAAGACTGATGGCTCCTGATTTTCGGTCTGATCAATGCCCGATACCTGGTATAGATATGGAGTTGAATCATTTGCAACCGGCTCAGTGAGAGTTGAATCGGAATAGAAATTGAGTCCGGTTGCGGGTCGGGGTAGGGAACGGGTTTTGATTGGTTCTGTATATGTGGGGCAGGTGGCTTCAAAGAAAATTGGCTTGTTATAATCAGGAAGCAGATTTTCTCCGATGTTATGATCATATTCGAAATCATCGGAGAGTTTGCGAAAATCAAAATTTGAATGAGATTCCAGATCATGAGTTCCACCATAGAATAAATCATATGTTGTATACTCAGCAGCCTGATTGGAGTCTAGCCTAAATGTTAATTATGAGCTTAAAAAGGTATCCTTATCTGGTAGAGGCTTAGGTTCTAAGCTAGTAGAGCAGATCCAATTGAAACCCCGCTCGTCCAACTCCTCGGTTTCTGTGTCGTAGATTGGCATGACTTTCGAAAAATTGATTCGTTCCTCTGAGGAGGTTGGCGAGGGATATTCATCAAATCGAGGCCCAAAATCATATTCTTCATTGAAAGATTGATCTTCTTCATCTGGGGCCTTGAAATCTTCAAAATAGGTTTCAGATCTAGGTTCTAGGCTTCGGATGTGGGTTGAATTACTAGAATCTAGGTCTGAATAACCTTCAAGGGTCACCTTATCAGAATAAGGGATGAAATTTATACCCTCGAGAGGTTCAGTTCTACTCTCATTCTTGCAGGAGTTTTGGGATTCTAAAATGGGTTCAACATTGTATTTTCCTGCATTTGGAGCTTCCCAACCTTCTTCAATATCAGGCACATTGTATTCTATCTGGGTTGGGAATCCACAACCAGTTTGTGCCTCAAACCCGAGATCAGATTTATCCTCGATGTTGTCCCAAGATAGTTCATTCTCTGTTGGTATACACGGGTATTTCTGGTCAATAACTTGTTTTACTATTCTCATTATCTCTTCCCATTTTTCAAGACTATCTTGGTGTTGCTTCCAAAGTCGAGGATTTGTCATACAATGGAGGTATTCAAGGTTGTGCAATTTTTCTATCTCAATGTATGCCGTAATGAGCAAGTCACGGGTTGATCCTTTGTTGGCTTCTGCTAATAACACTTGGGCACAAGTTATGACAAAGGTTGTGGTTGTTGGGACATCAACCTGAATGTTTCCTACTGATGTTGAGGTTTCTTCATTTTCATAGAATTTCATGGCATCCTCAATCATTTTATCTCTCATGGATCTCTGATATTCAGGCTTCTCGACTGGTAGTCCTAGGTGTTTTGGCTGCATTTTTTGATGAAGTGGTGGAATCAAGATGTAGAATCAGTGTTTGAATCAAGATGTGTTATGAAGCGATCAGATCTGAATAACGAGTCCCACTGAAAATGAGTGTGTGTGCTCTAAAGAGAAAAGATGAGGGATTGGAGATGTTTTTGACCCAATCCAGACACCTAAAGATGTTTGGATGACTATGGAGGTTCGGGGCAGATGGACCCCTAGATCAGAAGATCTTCCACCTGAGAATTACCTGGGTAGCCAGAGAGGGAGAGTCCCGCAAAGACCCCTACACGATAGAGCATCCCCACGGGTTACAGGGTTTCCCCCACCCGACCTCTCTTGTCACTGAGATTCCAGGTAGACCAGAATGGGGACCTTGACCACTTAAGTCTACCACTTTTATTTCAAAGGTGCTTTTAGGGTTCTCACTTGAACTTTAGATGTTTTGATATTGTGCCCTAATTTAGAGGTTCTTTGACCCAAGGGGTCAACTTCACCTGACCTGTCCTACAGATGGCAGAATGATTCTAGGTTTGGAGCCTAGAGATCACCCTGATTTGACTCCCAGGTTATTAGGTCCAAAAAAATTTAAGATTCAAGTGATTTTAGAGTTCAATTTTTAGGGTTTGTCTTGTTAATATCTCTTCAATCAAGGTCTTGGGTAGCACACTGATGCGGGAGGGTTTATTTCCTTTTATGCAGGCATGTGTGACTAGCACTTCAAGACCCTACTGTAGAAACCCTAATTTGGTTCTATTTCCAATCCTCTTTTCTTTTTCACCAAAATTCTCCTTGGACTTTAAAAGCAAGAAATGTGTTGTCCACAGAGATTAAGCATTATTTCTATTAGGCACATGAATTTGTGGGATAGAATCTAAAACAAAATTGCCCCAACTTCAAGAAGATTTGAAAAATTTTCGCAAAATCAGGAAATGTTTGACTTAAAGATGTGATTACTATATAAAGAAGGCAATTGATTCTAAATTGATTTTCTTCCTTTTGTCTTTTCAGGATTAGGGGATAATTTAAGGAAGAAAAGAAATTACCTGCCCTGGAGTGGTTGACTTGCGGGAGGGATTTTCTTGTGAAATACCTGCAAGATCACATCAAAGCATAGTAGGGCAAGTTAGTGTTCAATATGAAGAAAAGAATGTAGAGACTAGTGGTAAATTGCGCATTGCTCCCCGGCAACGGCGCCAAAATGTTGAAGCAACTTGCTCGATCGTGTTTTAACAGTTAATTACGTCGTAGTATAGGTGATCAAGCGTCGTCAAAAAATAAAGAGTTTTTAATTACTCAAAAATCGGAGTATCCGAGGTCGAACACAGGAAGCAATTGGAATTTACTACTAATCTCAAATGCAATTGAACACTCTAATTTACTCAAAACTTTACTTCAAATGTATTTAAAAAGTAATTCTGGCAAAAGAGTAAAATTGGACGTCTGATCCCAAGATCAGACGTCTTAAAAGTATTTTCCCTTCTTTGATTATTCTTCTTCTTCTGATATGCTTTCTTTCCGCTGCAGTCTTCACTTGGCCTCTTCTTTCTCTTCTTCTCAGCAGTCTCTCCTTCTTCCTTCTTTTCTTCTCTTCTGCGAATGCTTCTTCCTCTTCCTTGGTCTTCTGTTCTTCCTTCTATCTTCTTCTGATTCTGTGTTGGCTTTCTGCGAAGGCTTTTTCTGCCTTGGTCTCTTCTTTCTTCTCCTTCTTTGTCTCTGCAGTCCTTTCTTTCTTCCTTCTTTTCTCTGCCTCACTCAGCTAAGTCTTTCTTCCTCAACGTTCAACCAGCATACCCAGAGAGCAAAACCTACCCTTTTCCCTCTACCCGAACGTCTCTCTCTCTGCATTTCGCTCAAGGACGCTCTCCCAGAGCCACGGGTATTCGGGTCGGATTTCGCACCCGGGACCAGGCGCACCTGCAGGTGGGTGATGCGCGAGGAGTGCTCAGGTCAGGGTCGGGTCGGATCCCGCCAGATCCGCAAGGTGAAACCACAGACGAGGTGAGTGTGGGTCAGGTGAGGGACCTCACCCTGTGCGTTCGGAGGCAACGAGCGTATAACACAAAATCAATTTAAAGCATACCCGCACCTCGTATCTCGCCGATGTGGGACTATCTGGCCTGCCCCAATCTCGTGCGCGCACGTAGACGATTCTTGCAATCGCCACAGCTGCAGCCTCTCTTCCGTTGATTACTGGATCAGATGGCTTCACAGTGCTTGCCCCAATGCGCAGCACCTGAAGCTTGGAGCTGCTGGAGCCTTGATGAGAACCTCATCATGAGCCATAACTAGCTCATTTTGACCCAATACAAAGGATAAAAGCTCCTACATAACTCAAGGAAAGGCTTAACTCAGAGAATTCTGAGTTTAAGGAGAAAACAAGTCATAAGGGGTAAAAATGCAATTTCACCAGTATAATCTGCATACAGGGTAATTCAGGGCCCAAACATAGGTCAAAGCAGCTTAATAAGAATAAAAGTGGGATGAAATGATCTAGCAAGGGCTACAGCAATTCCAAGAAACTAAATGATAAATCTGTAACCCTAAAACAACCCACTTCAATTCACAAGGTTCGAGGCAAAGTAAAAATAGAATAAACCCTCTAAAATTCATAGAAAAATAATCTCTAGGGTTTAGAACCTTCAATTTGGCCTTTAGAACCCATTTTGACCTACATTGAGAACCATGCCCAATTAATAACTTAATTTGGGCTTTTGCGCAAATTGACCGGTCAAACAAGGTTTAATATGAAAATGAAATTCACCATCAGATGCCTTGGGTCCTAATTAGTCATGTATAAAAACTTGAGCCTAAGAAGAAACCTCCTTGACCGACTTTACACTTTGGTCCTCATATATTTACTCTTTGGCCCTCAACTTTTGAACCCTCGCATTTTGGCCCCTAACTCTCCTTCGTTCTTTGCAATCAGGTCCCTCCTGCAAAACCTGCCAGCACCATGCTCCGGCGACCTTGCGCGGAGCGTGGCGCCGCGCAGGGTGAGGTGGGGGACCTGGCAAGTAAACCGGGGGTGCCCTGCGTCGTCAGCCGTCGCAGGGACACCCCCCTGGTCGTTGTAGGCCACCATACCGGCCGTGCGAACGCACGGAAGGTATGGGTTCTTGTTTCCGACCATCCTCCGGCAAGGGAGACACGTCGTCTCCCTCCGCCTTCCTCCCTGTTTGATCCCTATAAATACCCCCCGCTGCTCCACCGACCAGGGCAGCCTGGATCTGACGGAGAAAATCCCCAACTTTCTTCTCTTCTTCCTCCGGCAGACGCTCACCAGCTCCGGCGGTTTCCTCCCCCTCCACCTCTTCGCTCTGCCGCAATACCAGCGGCAGAGACTTCCTCCCTTCTCTTCCCGCGCCACGCCGCACCCAGCTGGCGCCTCTCCGGCTCTCTGCTCGCCGCCGCCCCTTTCCCTGAGCATCGTCTTCTCCGGCGACAGTCGATACGACTGTCGCCCTGTTCCTCCCCCTTCGTCCCTGCAAGTAAGCTAGAGCTACTCCCCTTCTTCTCCTCTTTCTATCCCCGCTTTCAATTTATTCACTTAAGCCCTCGACCGACCCTGACCACCTTCACCCCCTTCGTCTCCGACCACCCTCCGGCGAGCCGCTCCCATCACCTCAGCGACCCACACGGCTCGCCGACCACCGCAGGACCTCCGCCTCCTCACCCTGATCAACCTCCGCCCTGCCACTTCCCCCACATCACCCTCTGCAACCCCACCGAACAGACCCATTCTCCGACCCACAGTCCGACCTAGGGCAGCCCTCGCACGCCGCCCCGCGCCTCGCCACCACCCACACGAGCTTCGCCGCACCCTGGCGAAGCTCCTGGCACTCTCTGATTAGGCCGAGAGGCCGTTTTCTGTGGACAGGCCACCCGACCTCCGCCGCCATTGCCGTGCAGGAGGAACTGCTTCCGCCTGCAGCTACAGGCGCGCCACGCTCAGCGCCACGCCCAAATTCACTCCCAGGCCTTGCGAGGAGTTTTGGCAAAACACCAGGTTCGCAGTTGAGGAAGAAAGCTCCGCGTGACGCCGCCATCTCCTGCTGAATTCCCCGCTGCGGGCGCGCAATTGAGGTGGGCCGTTTAGTCCCACCTCGGAAACGCCTGAAGAGCCGCAGCGACATAAGATGCAAAAGTGCACTAGCCTTACTGCCTCAGTACACGGGGTGAGGTCCCCTTCACCCGCCCGGTTACCCGGTCTCGTCCGCGCTCACGCCCCGCGGACCTGACCCGAACCGACCCGACCTGACTCGACTGACCTGCACTCCTCGCCCACCACGCACGCCAGTGGGCCTGGACCCGGGCCTGATCCGAACCCGGTTACCCGGTAGCTCTGGGAGAGCTTTCCCAAGAGTGGTTTCAGAGAGAAAGAGAGACGCGGGGGGGGGAGGGTAGAGTAGGTTTTGCCTCTGACGAAAATTCTGAAGTGTGCAGGCACAGGCGAAGAAGAAGACCCGCGGAAGAAGAAGGAGCTGCACTGTAGCAAATGCATAGTTAAGTCGTCTAAGCACCGGGTCAGACGACGGAAGGTCAGCAGCCAGAGCAGGAAAGAAGGCAGGCTGAAGAAAGAAAGAAAAGAAGAGCAACGGCCAAAGCAGAAGAAGAAGAAAGGAAGACTTAGTAGCTGAAGGTAGAACCTCTGCAGAACGAAGAAGAAGAAGAAGGAGATCTGAAGAAAGAAAGGAAGAAGAAACATTCACAGAAGAGACTGCAGAAAAAGAAGAAGAGAGGCCAAGACAGAAACCAAGGAAGAAGAAGAAGGAGATCTGAAGAGGAGCATCACCTCTGCAGAACAAAGAAGAAGAAGGAGATCTGAAGAAAAGAAAGAAAGAAGAACATCACGAGGAGAAAACGAAAAGAACAACAAATTCTTTCCCTCTCTCTTTCTTTATTTTGTAAAAGAAACATGTATATCTCTAGAATACGACTTGCTCCCTGAGTTCGACCTCGGGAACTCTTTTATTTTCCGAGTAAAAAATTTATATTTGGAATGTTGGTAATAACCGGCTTTACTACAACGTTATAACAAAACCAAAACCCGGTCATCAAACAGAACCGACACCAAGCCTGGAGCTGCTCCAAAGCTGCTTCGCGTCACCGTCAATGGCGGCAGCAGCTGGCATACTGTCATGCACGAATACGGCCTATTGGCCTAATCAAATCACCTGCAGACCTTCGCCGTGGCACGGCGAAGGTGGTGAGCCATGCAGTAGGCCGCAGGACGGCCTAGGCGTGCGTGCCTAGGTCAACCTGTGGTCGGATGTGTGGGTGTGTTCGGGGGACTGTGGTGGAGGCGTGGAGTGGCAGTGGAGGGGCGGAGATTGTTCCTTGTGGTGAGGCGGAGCTTATGAGATGATTGGCGAGCCGTGTGCAGGGGCGGAATGGTGGGAGCGACTCGCCGGAGGTCGGTCGGAGGCGAGGAAGATGGAGGTGGTTAGCGATGGTCGAGGGGCAATTAAATGAAATAACAGGGGGAAAAGAGAGAGGGGAAGATGGAGAACAAATCTAACCTACTTACAGGGACGAAGGGGACAGAGAGGCGGACAGCTGTACCTACTGTCGCCGGAGAAGAAGTGACTGGTCGATCTTTCGCTTTTAAGTCGTTTGTAGTTTAATGTGGTGGAAAAATCGACTAATCAATTTTTAACAAGAAATAACCACTCGCAGAGGAGCGGGTCGTATCCACAGGGAGGCAATAACGCATTAAAATTCGTGCCACTTAAAAATGTTTGTTCGTAGTCAATTTGGTCAAGAACCAAGCCAAGATTGCCTTTAGATTAAGGTTTAAGCAAGAAACAATGCTGAAATGGAAATTATGAGAAACTACAGGATATTTTCCGCAATGCAGAGTGAATAGAATATGATTAAAATGTGGCAATGGCAGAAAATGTAAATTTTAATTAACGTTTTACTGTAGCAAAACAGGGGAATTTTTCCCCGTTGTCTTGCGCGACGAGGAGCCGATGGCCGGGCGCGGGAAGCTCGGAGGAGGTCCCTTGGATCAAGGGCTTCGAATCGGTGGTGGCGGCGAGTCGCGCGGTGGCCGGAGGTGGCCGGACGAGCTCCGGCGGAGGTGCTGCAGTCGGCAGCTTGCGCAGCCTGTTGGCGTGAAGTCCGCCGCCTGCTGCTGCTGCGGGGGTGGCTGCTGCCGCTGCCGTGGGCACTGCTGCGGCTGGCGTGTGAGGCTGGCGTGCGCGGTGGTCGGTTGGGTGGTCTGCAGGCGGTTGTGCGTGGGCGCACGGAGGGTCTGCGGAGGGCGTGCGGTTGTGCGTGGGCGGTGGTCTGCAGGAGGGCGCTTGCGCGGTGGTCTGCAGGCGGTTGGCGTGTGCGGTGGAAGCTGGCGTGGGCGGAGGGTCTGCGGAGGGCGTTGGCGCGGTGGAAGCTGCAGGCGGTTGGCGTGTGCGGTGGAAGCTGCAGGCGGCTGTTGGAGGATGCTGCAGGCTGGTCTGCAGGCGTTGGAGGAGAGCGCGGGCTGATCTGCAGGCGTGCGCAGGTCTGCAGCTGGTGAGCGGTGGAGGGTGCAGGCGGTCTGGTGGCCGGTTGGAGAGTGCAGGCTGAGGAAGTGGAGGTGAGCAGGTAACTTCAGACGTCTGGGAAATTTCCCAGACATCTTAAGTTACTGAGAGGGTGGCTGATCAGTAGCTTGGTGGTGGTGGTCTGCGACGACGGCGAGGAAGATGCACGCTAGGGTGCTCACGGTGATGCGGCGAGCTCCGGATGGCGGTGTGGCCTGTCACACCACACGCCCACGGTGGTGGAGACTCGCTGCCACGGTAGAGGCCGGCAGTGTGGAGTGGAAGAGAGAGGTTCTCTCTGCACAGTGGTGAGTCGGTGGCGGAGGCCTCCTGAGCTCGGCTGCCTCCCTGCTCCTTTTGTAGTGGCCTGAACAAGTTTGAAATCAGCCGCCGACCAGATCCACCACATCCGCTCCCCCTTGAATGGCTTCATCACTGCAGCAGCCGGGCGTTGGAGCGGCAGCCAGCCGTTCTGAAAGAAGGAGAATAAAGAAAATATTGTTAAAATATTAGGGTTATTTATGTACAAACCCTCAACTTCTATGTTAATAAAAACAATGTACCTAATTGGTTATCTAATTAGATGAATGCTATTCTAAGCTAATTCTAAATGCACTTAAGATATGAATGCAATGTATGGATTATGTAATTAGATTAAAACTATGAATTGATCTATTTACATCCTAATTTATACTAAATAAATGTTAGAATTAATCTAATATATAGGCACTTAAATACTTAAATAGCCCACAACTATGGGCTAATCAAGAAGCTGCCTAGTGGAGGAGGACGGCGGTGACGATGGGGCTGAGGCGGCGTGAGAGGGTATTACGCGACGCGGAGGAGAATCAGGAAGATGTCTCTGCCACTGGTTTTGTGGCAGAGCGAAGAGGGAGGGGAGGGGGGCTCACCGGAGCTTGCTGAGTTCTTGGTCGGAGAAGAAGAGACGAATTGGAGGTGGACGTCCGGCCAAGTCAAGCTGAAATTGAGCAGCCGGAGGTGTGGGTTCTTTTATAGGCACTAGGCCGGGTGTTCAGAGCGTGGAGGGCACGCCTTTGCCTTTGATGGCTCGCCGGAGAAGGAAAGAGGTTAGATACCCAAATCCCTCGTGTGTTCGCACGAGAGATTGGGTTCACACCAGAGATTGTGATTGGCCTTAGATGGAAGGGAATTCCTCAGAGAATCTCCCTTCCATTTCTGGGAGGGAATCTCTGAGGAATCAGAGAGTAATCCCTCTCTAAACCTTGCCGGAGGTCGGCTCTGCCCTAACAATGGCGGCAGGACCTGATTGCAAAGGTGGCGAGAAAATTAGGGGGCTCTCTGCAATGATTTCAAAAGATAGGGACCAAATTATGATTTGGGTGTACTAAATTGCAAAGTAGGTCCAACTTTTGGTAAAAATCTAATTTGGACCTAAGAAATCCAATGGTGAAGTTGGATTTTAGGTTTGACCTCGTTTGACTGGATATTTTGCGTAAAAACCCAAATTAGGTTACTTGAAGAGCTAGGACCCTAATCTAGGTCAAACTGGGTTCCAAAGGCCAAATTAAGTGTTCTAAAACCTAGAGGATATTTTTTCATGATTTTTAGAGGGTTTACTTGATTCTTATCCTGGCCTAAACCTTGTTAATTTAAGCGGGTCTGTTTTAGGGTTACCAAATGTCATTTAATTCCTAGATTGCATATAAACCCATTTCTGATTGACTCAACCCAATTTTTATCTCATTTAGACCATTTGACCTATGTTTTGCTTCTGAGAAATCCCGTTTATGTACTGCAATGGTAAAATTATAGTTTTAACCTTTAATTCATGTTTTCTTCTCAGAGCACTTATTCCTTTATTTAGGCCTTCTTGTAGGTTATGTAGGAGCTTTTATCTTCTTTATTAGGTCAAAATGAGCTAGTTATGGCTCATGATGAGTCTCTCATCAAAGATCTCATTCTGTAACCCACTATTCATCCCAAAACAGACCAGGGAATATTTACTACAATTCAATCTGAGACTAGAAACCTCTCCAAAAATTTTTACCATATGTAACAGAGCCTGCGCTTCTCTCTTCCCCCCTTCCATAAGAAAAGTAGTATCATCAGCATATTGAAGTACAGGGGCTAGAGCCCTATGATTAGACAATGAATACCCCCTTATAAAACCATCCACTGCTAGTTTACAGGCAAATCTAGCCAAAGTATCCATCGCAAGGTTAAAAATCAGAGGGGCAATTGGGCAACCTTGCCTTACTCTACATTGGGGCTAGATACAAGAGCGACATGGTTTACCATTTATCAATGGGGAAAAATAGGCTGTCGTAATGCACCTCTTCACCCATTGAATTAGTAAGGGTGGAAATTTCCTCCTTCTAAGAATCTCCCACAAGTAAGACCAGGAGACTGAATCATAGGCTTTGGAAAAATCAACTTTCCATAAGAAAGCCTTAGATATTCTCCTTTGCCAACCCATAACAATCTCCTGCTCAACAATGAATGACTCCTGTAAAGATCTCCCAGGAAGAAAAGCTGACTGAACAGGCATTATCAAGTCCTTTAAAACCTCCCGCAATCTGTTAGCAATAATCTTACTAATAATAAGATAGATGGAATTAGATAGCGCAATGGGTCTGTAATCAGAAAAACTTTCCGCACATGATTTCTTAGGCAACAGAAATCGATAAGATTTGTTCAGCCTCTCAAATCTGGAGTTTCCCAATTCAAACTCATGAATAACCTTTAACACATCCTCCTTAACCACATTCCATAGCTCTCTGTAGAAAAACACCTGAAATCCATCCGGACTGGGAGCACTTTCATTATTTAATTCTTTAATAGCTTTTAGCACTTCTTGTTCAGAAATAGGGGACACATCATGTCTCTCTGTTCATTATTTACACAAGGGAAATCCATTGCTGCCAGCCTCCAAGAACCTCTTGGAGCAGCCTTGGACATTTCTTTAAAAAATTTACTTGCTTCAGATCTGATCTCCTTAATAGAGGTAATATTTCTTTCTTCAACTTTAATAGATGAAATAAGGTTGACTCTCCTTCTAGCACTGGCCGCAAGATGGAAAAATTTTGTATTCGCATCACCCTCTTTAAGGCATAGCTGTCTGGATTTTTCACGCCAATCCATTTCTGTTTTCAGATCTTCATCCCCCACAATTGCTTGCATCTGCTGCCTCAGCTGCTACTCCTGTTGGTTCAAAGCCAGCCTACACTCTTTCAGATCCAAATCCTTGATGAATATCAAGGCTTCCCTCCTCTTCTGGTCTCTAATCAGATTCACAACCTGCCCATTTTCCTTCAACATTTCACGCAGACCAGCCAGTTTTGAAGCAAACTGCTGTGTGGCAGTGCCTTGAACAACCTTGCTTTGCCACCACTGAGAAACCATTTGCATGAATCCATCTTCCCTAAGCCAAGATCTCTTGAGTTTGAAGTATGATCCCATGTCTGCATTCACTCCACTGTCCCAAACCAAAGGTGTGTGATCAGAGAACGGCCTATCAAGGCTCAACACAGCTAATAGTTGATATCTCTCTAACAAACTAGGACTGCCAAAGAATCTGTCCAATTTGGAAAGCTGCCCACTGCCATTCCTCCAAGTATACTCCACACCACTGATGGGATATTCAGTCAAGCCCATGTTCTGCACAGC
Organism: Thalassia testudinum; assembly: GCA_037157565.1. Lineage (NCBI taxonomy): Eukaryota > Viridiplantae > Streptophyta > Magnoliopsida > Alismatales > Hydrocharitaceae > Thalassia > Thalassia testudinum. The sequence continues at coordinate 207,097 of JAZHRO010000030.1, read as the reverse complement.
CAATTGGAAGCCAGCTGTAGAACTGTCCACTCTCCCATCCGAATTATCATCACCAGAAAGATAGCAATTGAAATCACCCCCTAACAACCATGGGGTCTCTTGCACTCTTTGATGCATTGCATAGAGTTCCTCCCACAAGCCAACTCTATCTGCTGCCACACAAGGACCATATATGCAAGAAATAAACCATTCTATATCTCCTTGAGGAGATTGACATCTACAAGAAATTAAAAACCTATCACGAATAATTTCAGTTACTGACATGGAAGATTTTCTCCACCAAAAAGCCAGTCCTCCAGACCGACCAGTAGCACCCTTAGCTGCAATATCATTACGGCCCAATTGCTTAAAACATTCCCATTCTTGACCATTTTCCCTCTCGAAGTGAGTCTCTTGTATAAGAGCACAGTCTATCTCCCACTCAGAGAGATATCTACACAATGAAGCCCTTCTTTGTTTGTTGCGTAGCCCACACACATTCCAAGACAAAACTCTCATTTCTCATTAGAGAGATCCCCATTGGCCTTGCAACCCACATATTCAACCATAATGGAATTAGCAATACTTTGCTCCTCAATAGGAGGCAAGGACTCCTTCCTTCTCCTTCTCAACATGTATGGAGATCTACCCACACCTCTTTTTTGCTTCGAACCACTGCCATACTACAAGTCAGCAGGAATAGCAAGTTGCATTTGGATTGGCTCTTTAATCAACAAATCCTTCCTTGTCCTGCCCACTTCCATACTGCAGTTCATCTCAGAATCTGCCATTGGAGTCTCAACAACCTCCAAATAGCAGTCCTCTTTGACTATCATGGCTTATCTGCTATCAGCAGTAGAAACATCATCTTCCATCTAATGTTCTCAGCCATGTCACAGTGACAGTCCTTCCTCTTTTTGGTTCCAGGAGCATCAGCAGGAGGAGTGCGTCCACATCTGTCACTCTGATTTCTCTCCTCACTGTTGGTTCCAGACTTCAGTTTATTCTCAGACGACTTATCTTGACCACATTCAGCCTGCCCAGACACCTGTCCAAGAACAGCAAGTCTAACAAGCCAAGAAGTGCCCCCACATCTGACTGTGATCGAATTAGGAATTGAGCCAGCATTTGTAACTTCCACCTTGACTTTTAGAGACCTAATATCCCCCTCTCCAATCAAAACTTCAGAACCATCACAGATTGATGCAAAAGCTGCTAACATTTTAGAGACAACCCCCTTTAGCTGCAGGTGCAATGGCAGACCATAGATCTCAAGGAGAATCCTCCTGGAGGTCACTCTTTGTGGAGGGCGCTCAGACAGAGCCCCATCAAATGGGGAGACCATTCTCCAAATCGCACTGACTTCTTCAAAAATACTTGAGCGAAACCTCAATCATTCCACATCTAGCATACCCAAACCATACACCAAGAAGCGAGACTGGGATAACATGGCTACCTTCTAGCCCACAGATAAAAGATCCAGGGAACATACCAGATTCTGAATCATTGCAATCGATGGCCTGCCTGCCATGATCTCTCCAATCAAAGCACCTCTCAGTGTGATCTCTGCAGTCGAGATCTCCTCCGAAGATGGGATCTCAACTTCAATTGTGTGGCTACCCAATGTCGGCGGCGGCGGACGAGCTTCATTCTTGACCCTCCAAACAGGATGCGAGACTGCCCTCTGAGATCTCCAAGAAATCCTCCTAAGGCATGACTCACGCTTGTGTCCTTCACTCCAGCATTCCAAGCAAATCAGGGGGTTTTTACAAATCACTGCCACATGCCCCCTTCGTCTGCATCTGAAGCAAAGAACCTCTCCATTCTTTCTCCTCCAGGTACGTCTTCGAGCATTTTCAGACGACCTAAAGAAACTCTCCTGCCAAATCTGCTCCCTTCTCCTCCAAGCCCTCGATCTCCATGTCCTCCATTCACCTTCTGCTCCAGCCCTGGACGGCTCCGCCCCAATGGCACCCTGCGCCTAGCGTCGATCGCCCTCCGCCCACCTTCGCCCCATCGTCAATTCCTATCTCCCCTTTTTTATTTGACATTTTTCTGGAACCTTTCATTAGGAACCTCAAACATCTTGTAGATTTGGTGGGAGTTAGATCCTTTTCTCTTTGGCGTAATGTCTTGCCATCGATTTCTCTTCTATATGCTGATGACTAATCATCTTTACTAACAGGAACCTCAATTCCATTTGTAACCTTTCTAAATTTATTTCCAACTTTGAAAACACTTTTGGGCAGAGGGTTAGTCTACAAAAGAGTTATTGTTATGTTGGGAAAAACTTTCCTTGTGGTCGTCTTCCTCACCTCCTTGATATTATGGGCTACCAAAATGACTCCTTTCCTTATACTTATCTTGGATGCCCCATTTTTACTGGTAAGGCCAAAATCTCCTACTATGCTAACATTATCAAAAGGATCCAATTTAAACTTTCGGGTTGGAAAGCCAATCTTCTATCTACTACGGCCAGACATCTTCTGATTAAGCATGTACTCACCTATGTTCCAATACACATTATGGCTGTTCTGGATGTTCCCTCCTTTGTGATCCGAAAATTAAATTCCATTTTTGCTAATTTCTTCTGGGGTAAGACAGCTGACGGCTCTCACCATCACTAGATTTCTTGGAATACTATTATCCCCCCACAAAATTTAGGGGGTTTAGGTATTAGGAATTTGTCACTTTTTCCCAAAGCCTTGAGAATGAAGAGGGTTTGGCATATTTTGCATGATGATTCAGTCTTCTCTACCCTTGTCCGTGATCTTTTCAAGACTACTAACCTCCCCATGCTTCCCTCTAGATTACATGCTCTTCTCCATGCCTATGAGGATATGAAACCTTTTATTAGGTGGGAGGTTCATGAAGGTCGAGTAGACTTTTGGTTTGATATTTTGATTGGGGATTGTGCCCTTAGAGATTTCCTTCTTGAGGATTCCCTCTTCCAACACATTCTCATCAAAGATATCATCTCTTCCTTTACTTCCAACCCTCTAAGTGTGTTCATCCCTTCCCACATTCGGGATCATATTGCTAATCTCTCTTTGGATGCGGTGAAGGATAGGCCTATCTAGACCCCCCAGTTCCCTGGCTCATTTTCTGTCTCTTCGACCTATCATCTGATCTCTGTGACTGCCGTTGAAAGGCCCGAGCTTCAGGAGCCTTTGGAAGCTGAAGCTTCCTCTGCGAATCTCCCTTTGTGTTTGGTGAATCTTGTCTCATAGCCTTCCGACTGATGAGAATATCCCTAAATTGGGTGTTCTCCTGGTTTCAAAATGATTTTTCTATCTCCGTACTCCATCCATGGAGACTTTCGTCCACATTTTCACAAATAGTCAGCTTGCATAGAAATTTCTAAGTGGGTTTTTCTTAAGAGCTTTATTTCCCCCATTGACCCAGCTCTTTTCTTCGCAATTATGGAAGTCCAACCTTCCCACAGGTAGGGAAATATTATTAAAGCTAGGATCTGCTTTATTTGGTATCATGTTTGGTGAGTTAGGAATAAAATCCGCCATGAAAATTTCCATTGGAATGGTCTGGATTGTTTCCTGGAGTATGGCTGGTATAACTTTCAAATGTACCTTTGGATTAGAAATCAGAGCCTTAAAAATTTGATCCTCTCCTGGACTCGTCCTTCATCTGGCTTTAACATTAATGTGGCTTCTAAGTCAGATAATCTTCACTCTCTGTTGGGCTGGGTTATTAGGGATTGAAATGGGAATTTTGTCTTTGGAGCCTCTTGCAAAACCTCGGTTCTCCCTCATGAAGTTGGTATAATGCGAGCTCTGCTTCATGCCCTATCCCTTCCTTTTGTTAATTTTCTTTTACAGGTTGAAGTGGACTCCACCCTCTTATATTATTGGTGGAATGGTAAAATATAGGTTGCTTGGAATGTGTGCAAGGAGTTTAATTCTATTCTGTATAGGAAAAATCAAATTCAATCTCTCTCTCTCTCTCTCTCTCTTATGTGCACCATACGGTTAATCTCTTTGGTTCCAATCTTGCAGAGTTTGCAGATGGAGGTTGGAGGATTTTTAGAAATATTTCCAACCTTCCTCGCAAACTTAGAGGGATTTGTCATTTGGATAGTATCCATTGTCCTTATGTCATAGTTTGATATCTCCTTCTCTGGGATCCTCGGTGCTGGATTGACGCATCCTTACTGCAACTTTAGTTCCTGGTGCTTGGTGCTTGGTGTTTTGTAGGGTTTGGTTGATTTTGGTGTTGCCTTTTTCTTGGGGGGGATTTTAATGTATTAAGCCACGAGTCTTGATCTCCCTTTTCTTGTAGGAGGCAGGAATTGGTTTAATCCCCTACCTCCCTTTTTATGACTTGGGATTGGAGGATGAATAAAAAATGATCCCATATTTAAAAAAAAAAAAAATTGATGGGCCATGAGTTTTCTCCCAACTTGTTTTACCCTCACTGTCAGTCTCATGATCAAATCAAAAGTATATGTAATCATTCCTAAATGACGTATGGACAAATTCAGCAACACATATACTATCCATATGAAATTTAAAATAACCAACATGACTTTTAAATACGATCTTCTTTATTTAACCATGAATAGCATATGTTTAAAAAAAGAAGAAGAAATAAAAAAAAGGTGAATAGCATATGTTTCTAACCTTTCCATTTTTCAACAATTTAAGACTTTTTTACGCTAGGTCTCTTTTATTGTCATGTATGAAACGGGCAGCCTTCCCTTAATTATATCTATCCATCAAGTCATGAAAATAAACATTTGAAGTTTGTCATTTGAATATCCTATATACCACAGCCTCACGAGACACCTAGAAGTAATTTAATTTTCTAAGAAAAACGACGTCATTTTTCCAAGACGTGTCCCACTCGAGTCTACGACAAATAGCGTACGTGCTTGGGCTCCATGATATATGTCGATGTGAGTAAAGTACATTGGGTCCTAATAAATTTAACAGTAGGATAAGATTGATGGCGACCATTTTCTCAAACTCCAACGTGATTCGCTTCCTTGAAACACTGCTTGTCTTCTCTTTATAATCCAAGGACATCTACATCACGTGCCTTAAGACCAATATAACGGAGCACAAAAGCCAGGTTTCTTGTCCCACACCAGATGTGAGCGCAGCACCAACCAAAGAGTCAAACGGCTTTCTCTATGATTTACGTGTTGGTGCAACATGCGTGCATGCATGGGCACCTTTCTCTAGAAAACAATTTCCATTTTTCATTTCTAAATCTATATAATATCCAATTGCTACCGAGTACGTACCAGCCGGAGGGAGCTGACCATACACGTACGAGATCTCTTGTCGTAGAAAGCTGTCCGCGTTAGGTCTTGGTTGACCCTTGAGGCCTTCCAGCAGAAGGTGGAAATCTACGAGGACAAACGTACGTATATAAAGAAGGATCCTCCGTAGCCCTCCATTGTGGAGAGAGAGAGAGAGAGCTAATGAGTTGATGGGTTCTCTGTGGTTGCAATGCGTGTGTGGGAGTTTCTCCTATAAATTAATCGAGGATATCCCCAGGAATATCCGCTGACCACCAGTGTGAAAGAGACGACAAGGGAAGGAATTGTGGCAGCTGCACTTCCTGGTTGCTTACACACGTTTCCTTGGGTTTGCACTATGATCATAGCAGGTTTGAACTCCGCTAGGCCACTTTAGGCTTGCCATCAGAAGGTCAGCCTTTGTCGGCTATCGGAATTAATAACGGTCATCATATTTATCCTCTCATCTTATTTTCTACGTGCCCTTCATTTTTTTCGTGATTGGATAGTACTATAACAGAGATAATGGCGAATATTTGAAAATGAGGATGTCAGATATAGCCAACAGTCCCCAAGTGGGTATATTTAAAGGGCTTCTCCCGTAACGATTTGTACATAGGTGTAACAACCTTAAGCCTCGGTTTGATTATTTCATGATAGAATATGAGTGAAATAATTATAGAAGGTATTTGATTAGTGGAATTGTAATGATTGGTATGTTGGTGTTGTGAGAGAGTAAAGAGAGTTAGTAGATTTTTATGTGATGAATTATAATTATTAGGTAATATTTTTTGAGTTATATGTGAAAAGAGAGAGTATTAGTGAGTTTTAATGTGATGGGAAGAGAGAGTATATGTGAGAAAAGAGACCTCCTCGTATGCCGTGCACCCCCACCCTTATCTTATTCCTAACCCCCCTACTATTCCCTTTTTCACCTCCTATGCCCTAAGCAAACATTGCCTAAGAGTAGGCACCTTGATCTACTCTTATTTGCAAGGCATAGCATAGATATTTATCAAACTCTGTGGTGAATTACATAAATGCTATTACATATTAACAATGCCCCTCAAATTGAGAGCTCCTTTAGCTCTAAGGTTTGTAACTAAATTGGGAAAATTTGGTGTTTGAGAGAGGCTTAGTGTGTATATTAGCCAACTATTGCTCAAAGGGAAGGTGTTGAGCAATAACATCCCTGCTTCCAACCCGATCTCTAATGAAATGATGATCAACCTCCACGTGTTTGATTCTTGAATGTAAAATTGGACTTCATATCATGTAATTGACATTGATGTTATCACAATATAATTGTGGAGGTGTTACAATTGTGATTCCTCTCTTAGTTAAGAGTGATTTGATTCGCACTAATTCCGTAGAAGGGTTGGCTAGTGATCGGTATTCAACTTCTATAGATGAGTGTGCTAGAGTTAACTACTTTTTGGAGGACAAAGAGATCGGCAAAGCTCCAAGAAAGATACTAAATCCAGAGGTGGATTTTCTATCATTCGAGCATGAAGCCCAATTTACGTTTGTGAAGGCATTGATCGTTGGAGAGGACTTGTTTCAGAAGTGAAGAGCAAGTGACAAAGTGCCCTTAAAGTAGATGGCTTTTCAAAATATCAAAGTGAACATTGGTGGGAGCAACCATGAATTGGCTAATATGTCTAGCCTCATAAAGAGTAGATACTAGAGAGTCCCAATAATTTGGCAATAGGTTGATGGATTTTGGAGAGGAGCACCAGATTTGGCTGTTATAGATGATATGTAAGAGGTTGCAAGTGGTGTCTGAATAGACTTGAGACCTTCCATTTTTTTTTTAAGGGAAATCAGGTGTCACGCCCCAAAACCCAAACCCTTAAGTAAGGGTCAGAGTCCCGAGGGATGGAAAAGAAAGAAGTGCTTGTTTATTTAATTCGGGTTGTACCTAACTAAGTTGAGCTAAAAAGAGTTCCATTTACAACATAAAATGGTAGAAAATCTGAAAAGAATGGCACAAAATTGAAACAGGAAAACAATAACAAACATAAACTTGTTGTAAAACAAAGCATAAAATGTACTATTAACTGAGCACGCACACTTACGTAGTGACAAGTCTGTTACGTCGATGACATGTGATGACAACTTGAAAGTAGGTAACAAAGTAGAGATGAGCCAATCAGCTCAGTAGGGAATAATTATCTACTGTATCTCAACCAAATAGGATAGTGTGCAGTTTCAATTATTGGCTAGTTCTTAGCCTAAACCCACACTCTAGGTTCTAGTTTCTCGAACCCTACCTGGTATGACCAATCACCTCGGTTTAGTAACCCATTAATAAGTTACCTAAGTTCCTTCCTTACATTTGGTGTAATAATTTATTCCCTCACTCACCTCAATGATCAGATTCTGGAAATCATCTCTCTCTACTAGAGGAGATTAAGATGCATCATTTCCTTTGAATCCCAACCTAATAGTCTCGCCCTGGCCAAGGGAGAGATTAGTAGTCTGTTAATCCTCTACAAAGGCGTGCCCGTTCTCGATGTAACGAGTACGTTGCTAACTTCAGTCAGAAGAGTTGGGCCTCTTGGGAGCTACCCAGGCCTATGGCTTGTAATCAAGAAACACGAGCCCAAACGGTGTCCAACAAGAACTAGTCACAAAACAAACCAGATCATTATTGCAGGATTGGCCAGAATTGCCGAGCCACACCAATGCTCCCACTAGGAGTAGCTCTCTGTAGGAGCGCAGTCGTCGGGTATGCCCTCTCAATCCGCCATCGAATGAGATCTCAACAAATTCATCTCAGTACCCCAGCCATCTCTCCATATGCAGGTGCCTAGTGAGCCTCTTGCTCAAGTGACTTCACATCAAGTCGGATTCGGGTACATCCAAGTACCAAACACCAGTGATTGCCCCAAGGCTTGTCACCGAACCTAGGAACCTTCTTGTTCCGAGGCAAATCTCCTTGGTAGCCTCTTGCTATCGCAACAGCTCAGGTCTTCTACCCGAGCAGTGAACCCATGGTTCACGAAGTCTAAGAGGGCAACCTTACAAACTCATCTAGTTGACTTAGCATCTCATTAATTTCATTTGTGCTCCATGTCCGAAACGCAGTCCTAAAGACCTAGTGGATCTCTTAGGGTTTACTCAAGACCTTAGGATCCAAGCACTTCCTCTTATTAGACTCGGACCGAGTAATAGGTGTCATCTCGTGGGATTCAAGCCATTACTTAGTCAATTCAGATTGCTTTTAATGTGTTTAGTGAGTTTCATGCTCAAATTATAGGTGTACACACACACACACACACACCCACACATGCTTCACCCCTCTAGGGTCTAATTGCATTTTTTTCCCATTCATCCCTATCCATTAAGATACCTGTTAGACCCCCAATTAGGTTCTAACATTACACAAGATTTTTAATTATCAGAATCACACAGTTCAATATAATTATTACATTTAAAAACTATCAAACACCCGAGACTTTCTCCTTAACATTAGTACACTCAACTAGCATACATCTGTTATCAGGTAATCTTAACCTATTGCTAGGTCAAGTTGCTTGTCCAAACTAGGGCTGCAAAACCCATCTTTCGTGCCCGAAACTTGGGTTTTGTACCACCAAGACCATTTGTAATCTAGACCACCAATACACGCACATGTCTGTACCTTGAACCCAAGAGATCCTTGATCTCAATATTATGGTTTCACCCTTAACCTGATTGAGCACAACAGTACCGTTCCTAGTCTTAGGTACCGGTGCTGGTCACCCTCGCTGTCATGGCTATTGAACTCACGTGGTATCGGTACGGGCCACCACTTCCGATACAAGGTGCCTTCAGTACTAGACTTAAGTCCCTTTTTAACTTATTTCGATTCAACAAGTATCGATAACTGTCATTGCTACTAGTACCGGGCGTTTGCTGCTCCCAAACCTTGGCTTAAACCCTCCATTTGATTACCCAAATTATACAATTAACAGAGGGGTGGGTAAGCCCCGTGATGAGAACCTCATCATGAGCCATAACTAGCTCATTTTGACCCAATACAAAGGATAAAAGCTCCTACATATCTCGAGGAAAAGCTTAACTCAGAGAATTCTGAGTTTGAGAAGAAAACCAGTCATAAGGGGTAAAAGTGCAATTTTACCAGTATAAACTGCATACAGGGTAATTCAGGGACCAAACACAGGTCAAAACAGCTTAATAAGAATAAAAGTGGGATGAGATGATCTAGCAAGGGCTACAGCACTTCCAAGGAACCAAATGATAATCTGTAACCCTAAAACAACCCACTTCAATTCACAAGGTTCGAGGCAAAGTAAAAATAGAATAAACCCTCTAAAATTCATAGAAAAATAATCTCTAGGGTTTAGAACCTTCAATTTGGCCTTTAGAACCCATTTTGACCTACATTGAGAACCATGCCCAATTAATAACTTAATTTGGGTTTTTGCGCAAATTGACCGGTCAAACAAGGTTTAATATGAAAATAAAATTCACCATCAGATTCCTTAGGTCCTAATTAGTCATGTATAAAAACTTGAGCCTAAGAAGAAACCTCCTTGACCGACTTTACACTTTGGTCCTCATATATTTACTCTTTGGCCCTCAACTTGTGAACCCTCGCATTTTGGCCCCTAACTCTCCTTCGTTCTTTGCAATCAGGTCCCTCCTGCAAAACCCTGCCAGCACCATGCTCCGGCGACCTTGCGCGGAGCATGGCGCCGCGCAGGGTGAGGTGGGGGACCTGGCAAGTATACCGGGGGTGCCCTGCGTCGTCAGCCGTCGCAGGAGCACCCCCATGGTCATTGTAGCCCCCCAAACCGGCCGTGCGAACGCACGGACGGTATGGGTTCGTGTTCCGACCATTCTCCGGCGAGGGAGACACGTCGTCTCCCTCCGCCTTCCTCCCTGTTTCATCCCTATAAATACCCCCCGCTGCTCCACCGACCAGGGCAGCCTGGATCTGACGGAGAAAACCCCCAACTTTCCTCTCTTCTCACTCCGGCAGACGCCCACCAGCTCCGGCGGTTCTTCCTCCTCCTCCTCTTCGCTCTGCCGCAATACCAGCAGCAGAGATTTCTTCCCCTGCTCTTCCCGCGTCGCGCAATACCGGCGCGCGCTGCCTCTGCCCCGTCGTCACCGCCGTCCTCCCCCCACTGGGCATCGTCTTCTCCGGCGACAGTCGATACGACTGTCGCCCTGTTCCTCCCCCTTCGTCCCTGCAGTTAAGTTAGAGTTACTCCCCTTCTTCTCCTCTTTCTTTCCCCGCTTTCAATTTAGTCAATTAAACCCTCGACCGCTCCTGTTCACCCTCATCCTCTCCGCCTCCGACCACCCTCCGGCGAGCCGCTCCCATCACCTCAGCGACCCACACGGCTCGCCGACCACCGCAGAACCTCCGCCTCCTCACCCTGATCCTCTTCCGCCCCTCCACTTCCCACCAAACACCCTCTGCAGATCCACCGAACACACCCACTTCCTCGCTCACAGTTTGACCTAGGACGACCTGTTAGCTCCACCTCGCCCCCTGCAGACCCCCTGACCACCTTCGCCGTGCCACGGCGAAGGTCTCCCCCCTGTCTGATTTGGCCGAGAGGCCGTTCTTCTGTGACCAGGTGACTCGCCCGCCGTCGCCATTACTGCGCAAGCAGAGCTGCTTCACCTGCAGGTGCAGGCACGCCTTCGCCCAGGGTTGACTCCCAGGTTGCGCAGGGACTCTCCGCGAAACGTCCCTGGTTCACAGACGGGGCGAAGGCCGCGCGGGAAGCCACGATCGCCCACAGCTCCATCCGCGACGCGCGCTCAATTGGGGTGGGACATTTAGTCCCACCTCGGAACCTCTCGGAGGCGCGCAGACGCATAAAGGCAAAAAGTGCCTTATGCTGTCTGCCTCCTGACCACGGGGTGAGGTCCCTCTCACCCGACCCGACCCGACCCGGCCTCGTCCGTGACCACGCTCCGCGGACCTGGCCCGACCCGATTAGACTGACCTGCACTCCTCGCCCACCACGCACGCCGGTGGGCCTGGACCCGGGCCTGACCCGAACCCGATTACCCGGTAGCGCTCTGGGAGAGCTTCCGAAGAGTGATTTCAGAGAGAGAGATACGCGGGGGAGGGGGGTAGAGTAGGTTTTTGCCTCTTGAAAAAAAAAAAAAAAACTCTGAAGTGTGCAGGCCAAAGAAGAAGAAGCAGACCCGCTGAAGAAGAAGGAGCTGCTGCACTGTAGCAAAGGCATCGTTAAGTCGTCTCAGCACCGGGGCAGACGACGGAAGGTCAGTAGCCAGAGCAGGAAAGAAGACAGGCTGAAGAAGAAGGAAGAGCAACGGCCAACGCGAAAGAAGAAGAAGAGAGGTCAAGGCAGGTGAAGACAAAGAAGAAGAAGAAATGAAGAGAAGCAAGAAGCAAGAAAAGAAGAAGAAGATCTGAAGAAAAAGAAAGAAAGAAAACAAGGAAAGAACAGAAGACAGAAGAAGAAGAGCACGAGGGGAAGATCTGAAGAAAGCAGAAGAAGAAGAAGAAGAACAGGAAGAACAAAAGCCAAAGAGGAGATAAGACAAAGAGGAAGAAAGAAGAGAAGAAGAAGAAGCCAAATTTTTATCTCTCTCTCTCTCTCTCTCTTTATTTTTGTAATAGAACTTGTATATCTCTAGAATACAACTTGCTCCCTGAGTTCGACCTCGGGAACTCTTTTATTTTTCCGAGTAAAAAAATTTTTATATGAAACGTTGGTAACAACCGGCTTTACTACAACGTTATAACAGACCCGGTTGCCGACCTACGCGCTTTCACCCCGCAACCTCTCAAGATGGCTATCCCCATCTATGGACAAAGATTCACATGAAGTCCATATTAATAGCCCATTGCTAGTGGTGATCCTCTCCTCACCTAGGACCTACAATGGGTACAGGAGTACCTCCCGCGACAAACGGTTAGGACCCTAAATCTTTATTGTTACAAAAGTTCCTAATGGAACTTCCCTTCCAACCTTACAGGATTGTGCTTATCTAGCCCGTTAGGATTTCTATACCTTCACCAAGACCCATTAGGTTTAGTTTATACCACACATTTTGGCCTCACAGATATTTTGGCAACATGGCCTCATGCATTCACTTTATAATCTTTTCTTTATTGTTTCCAAATTAGGATTTGTACCACTAGAGGGTTTGTTTTATTTTCATTTAGGACTAACCACCCTCGGGTCCTAATTATGCCTAAAATCCAAGTTTCCTGACATTAGGTGCTAACCAGGATTCTTAGCTTACATCAACGGTTACCAGGCTGGGGTTTAATTAATTAGATTAAGCTCTTGATTCCCATGGGAAAATTCCATGCGAAACAGAACCATAAGCCTCAAATTGGATGTCTAGCATCATGTGTTAGACATCCGAGAATAACATCCCACTTCTAGTAGCTACAGGTGATTGGATGATTCCTAGGATAGATGTCCGAATCAAACATATTGGGCGCTCGATGTAATATCAGGCGTCCAATCGCTAAGAGTTAGTCCCTGGAATGAAAATCCAGTCGCAGGGACATTTAACCAAGGGATCATACGTCAAGATCAAGGGTATCAGTTGCTTAATGGATCATCAGACGTCGGATAAACCACTCAGAGCCACATCTGAGTTCAGGATGAGTTCCTAACATTCAAAAGCCACCCACAATAGCCTTTACCTAAAGAATTATTATTTACAACTTGAATTCAGTTTATAACCGCATACAACCACATGTATTTTGCACATTTTGTCCTCAAACTCAACTTGGCCAACCGGTACCAGTACTAAGCATTAGTAGCGTGATAACACTGCACAAGGGGGTGATAATTATGTTGAATATGGCCCATCTTAAGAATAAAAGGCACAACATAAGTAGAATGGGAGCATTGCATGCATCATGTACCAAGATTGCTTATAAAATCGTATTAATGGCCATTTATGTTAGCACTTGTCAAAGCAAACCTCAGATGAGCAATCAGACTGCACATATGGATTCAGGACGACGAACGGAGTCCAACAGACTCAAGATCGGCCAAATCCGACATCCGGAGCTCCTACAATGGGCCCAAGAAGTTCTGACCGTTGATCTAGAGATCAACGGCCCTCATTGTGCCACGTCACCCCCGCTCCATTGCATGCCACCTCTTCATCCAGCTGAGATCAGATCTCGACCGTCGATCTTCGATCGAACGGCCGAGACTCGCGCACTCGCCCGTAGTTGCTGCGATAAAGCGCGGGCGTGGCGCAACAGTTAGCGCTCACGCCCGCATGCACGGGACGCGGGTTCGAGTCGCGCAGAGCGTGAAATCGAAGACGAAGGACGTGCACAGCGAAATTGGGCCGCTCGATCAGCAGTGGGCGGCTGAGATTTCTCCACGCAGCGCGCTCACAGCTCGCGAGCGCCCACGCGTGCGCGCACGTCAAGCGATGACGCCCGTGCACACGCGCCCGAGGTGCGATCCAAGTGTAGCCAATGAGACATCTCAGCCGTTCGATCTTCGATCGGACAGCTCTCACGCAGCGGCTGCGGATCGAGCGTGAAGAAGAAACAGCGCGCACGGTTGACCTGCGGGCTGGAGGTCTTCACCGACGCTTTTGGGGTGGTCTTAGCGATGTTCCGGACGTCGCTAATGCCCCTTCTTCTTTTAGAAAGCCCTTAACCCTATTTAAACTCCCTCCAACCACTCATTCAAGGCATTCACTTCCCTTGCAACTACTCCACCCCTCTCTTAGCTAGCTTTAGGCCCTCTTGTAATCGCTGGAGACGATAAGCCGCTGATGGAGCCTCCTCCACCGCTGTGGCTACCTCGTCGCTCTCCATCCTCTTTCTCTCTCTCTTTTAAGCTTTCCATTACTTTTGTTTGAGCATGTATTTATTGTTGTAAGTTATGAACTAAAAGTGCATGATTAATGAAGCTATTTTCTGTTCAGTTATTGCTTTAATTTCTGTTTAAGTTGCATGATCAAACAAGGAATGCTCCAACCCTAATCTCTCTCTCTATCTCTCTCTCGCTTTTCAAAATCGCATCTTTCGCAAGCAAAACTCTGCGCTTTCCGTGACAACAAGTGATAAGCAAAATCCGATTTTCATGCCTCCCTGAGACCGACACTCGGACTCACCTCCATTTACTTATTTTAAAATCGACGTTGCAAGTGCGACTATAACGACACTTCTTAACACACACGCACAACTGCACGCCAGTTTTTTGCGCCGTTGCCGGGGAGGCAATGGATTTGTTTTGTCACCTCCATTCCACATTCATTCTCACATCGTCTAATGCCCTATTTTCCTTTTTACTTGATGGTTGCAGGAATTCGGCACGTGGACGGTGAAGTAATGCATCCCACGACGGTAGTAAGAGAGTAGGCGCTACGAGGACCGATAGTGAGTAATTCTTCTCTCATGATTGTTTGCTTGCGTGAAAAAACTAAAAAAATTGTAAAAATTGAAAAAAATTGGCGTGGTGTATGATTACTTGACCCACATCCTTAACACATCACCGCACAAAACAATGTACACTCTAACATTCTGAATAAATTCTTGAAGTGTTCTTTTCTTTTTCTTGAGTGGTGTTTGCGAAGCCACCGTGAGTTGACCTGGGCTGCACCACTCAACCCTAAAACTGACTCATCTAATAGAAGCTGCATGATCATTAGGATGAGTACATTAGGGTTTTAGAGCCTCTACAGAATAAAAGGAAATCTACTTCCACCGAATTGTGTGCAAAACTTGACGTGCCCACTAAAACTTGTTTGAAAACATTAAGACATGTCAACCCTAAAAGAAAAACTAAAGTAAGGATGAAATACTAAAAGACATCACATCTTAAAAAATCCTTGCTTGAAAATCATGTTTTGCTAGAAACACACACCTTGAAAGTGGAAAATTAAGAGGCACCACCCCAATCAACGCCTCATCACATAACCCTAAGCATAAGCACTATCCTAACCCTTTAAAATTGAGTAGACATGCCCTAGGAAGGACTAAGTTAAGTCTCGAAAGGCGAAGTTTTGTTCGCTGGGCACTTGGCTTTCATTCCCTTGGTAGAATCTGGTGACTAGGCTGAGGGGCAGTGTCAAACGACCGCAGCTGTGGGGTCTACGGAACCGGAGGCGTAAGCCAAAGGAAGAACCTTCCCTGCAATCCCCTCGTAATCAACCTGGCCAGATTAACCTTGGGAAGGGGAGTCCAGTGCTTACGGACTTAATCACCCTTTGTGAGATTTCTAGGTCTCCTAAGGAATACACCATAAGCACTAGGCTTGTGTGCTTGATTGAAACACATTTCTCGCATCTGTCGCCCTCCACATCCCCTCCTGTTCTTCTCTAGTGTATGCACGGGAGATGCTCACTGCATCCCGAGTTGTGTGTTTTGGGGTAAGAATCTAGGTGACGTAATTCCGTTGGAAACATGGCTGAACCTAAGGTAGATGAGGCTGAAGATCAACCCCCACCAGACGCTATGGCCATCATCCAAGCCCAAATCAATGCTAACCACCGGCTTCAGCAACAACAAATCCACACCATCATGAAAGCTGTATAATGGTTATAGAACCCACAAGAACAACCACCACCTCCTTTCCAAGACATACCAGGGCAACCACCACTTGGTATACCACCATTTCAGGATCAGCCGAGGCCCCTCCACGATTTCTATAATCCCTCTGCTATTAGAGTCGAGCCACACCTTAGGATCCCCGAGGGGGGAGATGATTTTGAGCTGAAATCGAATGTCTTAAGTCTGATCTAGAGCCACTTTCATGGAAGCTCAAATGAGGACCCCTTTCAGCACCTAGAGGATCTTGACTGCATAGAGCAAACTGTGAAACCTAGGAACATTAGCCTTGACAGTGTTCTAATCAAGATGTTTCCCTTCTCATTAAGAGACAAGGCTTCTCATTGGCTTAGAACCCTAGGTAAACCCATCACCACCTAGGAAGAACTGAGGCATGCATTTTTAAAGAAATTCTTCCCCATAGGAAAGACCAATGCCCTCAGAAGAGCTATCACTACCTTTACACTCCAGGGTGGGGAACAATTTCATGAGGCATGGGAAAGATTTAATGAACTTTTGAGGAAATGCCCACACCACGAAGTACCAAGGTGGTGATTGGCCCAGATCTTCTACCATGGTCTGGACAGCAACCTGCGGGACTTCGTCGATGCCTCATGCGAGGGAAACGTCCTGAACAAAGACGAGGAGAGCGTGTTTGAGCTCTTTGAGTCTATGAGAGAGAATTCACTCAACATTTCCTCCATGAACCAGTTTAACAGGTCCAGTCAACCCCATGGCAGGATTTATGAGGTGTAAGCAAATTCTTGAATGGTTGACATGGACATCATTGCCAAGAAATTGGATTGAGTGGAATTGGTGGACAAAAAGGTTGATGAGGTACTGAACTAGACCAGGAACCCCTTATAGACTTTCTCCCTTGCAAAGGGAACGCATAATATTGGCCTGGTCCAGCCCTTAACCCAACTGAACCTGGAACAACCCCTGACCACGTTCCAGGGAGGGACCTTTGCTCCCTCAACCCTTGATTACTCCCTTCCCTCTCCATCAACATCGGCTATCCTTGAAGATGTGCAAGCTGTCTAAGGTTATGCGAAACCAGACCCTTTCTGCAACACTTACAACACTGGCTGGTGTAACCACCCTAACTTTGGTTGGACAAACCAGAAACCACCGCAATTCCAAAACCAGCCCAGACCAAACCAGCAGCCACGCTTACCCCCTATCAGTAAGGACCACCAGTTAGAACCCAATATAATCAGAATAGGGAGGCCCTCCCCAACAAAACCAAATGGATACCCTAATAAAGATGATGGCTCACATGAACCAGAAACATCAGGAGGAAATGGCCTTGGTAAAGGGACAGTTAAGCCAACTCTTGGACTGTAAACAACAAGGATCCCTACCTTCCCAACCACAACCAAACCTGCGAAACATGATTAACAGAGGCCCCAATTCGCAAGGGTTCCAAAGCAACCCCGGGCAGGCTCACATGGTCCAGCTAGCCTCGCAAACACCTCCTGGGTTTGGTGCTTCTTCGTCCTCATCTTCTCAAGGATCAACCTATGGCCCCAATTCCTCTGCGAATGCGGTGACCTTGAGAAGCGGCACCAAAACCGAGGATCCCAAATGGCCGACTCTCCCCGAGACTTCACCCACTGAAATACCCGACTCAGAAAAGGCACCAACCAAGGACCCAGAAATAGAACCAACCCACATTCAGACACCCTACCCTGAGGCCTTGGAAACAATCAAGAAAAAGAAGAATGTTGTGGAAATTGAGGAGCTGTTGGAAATCTTTAAGCAAATACAGATTAATATTCCTCTCCTTGAAGCTGTCAAACACATCCCTGCTTACGCCAAGTTTTTAAAGGATGCCTGTACACCCAAGCATATGCCGAGACCTCAAGCACCTAAGAAGGTTGTACTCTCTGAACAAGCAAGTTCCATAATATCAAGCAACCTTCCACTCAAGCGAACTGACCCGGGAGCGCCCCTGATTTCCTACAATATCAAGGACATGACGTTTGATAGAGCGCTCCTGGACCTAGGTGCTTCTATCAATCTGATTCCAACAACCCTGTACCACCAATTTGGTTTTGGGGAGCTGACACCAACTCCTGTCACCATCCAGCTGGCTGATAGATCAGTGAAAACCCTGAACGGGGTTGTCGAGGACGTGATTGTACAGGTCAAGGACTTCTATTTCTCGGTCGACTTTTTGGTGCTCGACATGAAAGTCCCTGAAAAATTACAGAACGCACCCATAATCTTAGGTAGACCTTTCTTAGTTACGGCTAAGGCAAACATTGATTGCGACACGGGATGTATGGAAATCGCCTTCGGAGACAGGAAAATGCAATTGGATATCTTTCGGGTGACAAAGTCTTTTGATTGCGATTGCATTGAGGAACATGATCCCGTAGAAACTCTGATCGAGGAATGCCTCACACTCAGTTCTGTATCAGACCACCAAACCCGTAGTGACTGTGCTGACCCATCATTACCCGTGGACCTCTGTAAGGCTGAGTACCATCATACGACACCATTTGAGGAGATCGATGTTGATCAACTACCGCCCTTTCCCTTCCCATCGACTGTGGTTCCACCTGCACCTGAACTTAAACCATTGCCCCAAAATCTCAAGTATGTCTTCCTAGGACATGACCAAACCTTCCCAGTGATTATTAATTCTCATTTAACCAAGGATCAAGAACTCAGGTTGACTGTGACCCTTTCAGAACATCGGACCGCCATTGGAGGGACTATTTCAGACTTAAGAGGAATTAGCCCCACCTATTGCACCCATAAGATTTACCTGGAAGACGGGGACCGACCTTCCCGCTAGATGCAGACACGTTTAAACCTAAACATGCCGGAGGTCGTTAAAAAAGAAATTGTCAAGTGGCTTGACGTCGACATCATCTACCCAATCTCCGATAGCCCCTGGGTGAGCCCCACTCAAGTGGTTCCCAAGAAAGCTGGGCTCACTGTTGTCACCAATGATCATGGCGAATCCATCCCCACCCGCACCACCACCGCATGGCAGGTGATGAGTGGCTACTCATCATGGCTAAAAGGCCGAAATTAAGCTAGACACTAAGCAAAACAATATCAAATTAACATATAAAAAGGGTTAAGTGTGGGAATTAAAGAAAAGACCTAAAACTTTTAATGTGTGTTAAAACCTCCTAATTAGGTCACAAAAATGAGATATTCTGAAAACTAAAGAACAAATGATGATCCATGCATCAATTGAACACATAAACAAGTTTTAAAAGACAAATCAGAAGTAAAATCAATGTCTTAAATGTTCAATTAAGCACATGTAAAAATTTGAAAGCAATTGGACATCATTTAGGCTTATAAATAAATATATTACAATTAGGTCCTTCATGCATTACATTTCTACCCTTCAAAACTCCTTCTTGGACCTTTTTGCAAGCTGCAGGGACCCTTCTGTATGACTGCAAGGCCCTTCCAGTTATAGTTCTTTTCACTTTTGGACCTGCACGCTATTCTTCTACCCCTTCGTTCAAGGGTCTTCCTGCAAGTTGTCCCTCATTTCAGAGAGAAGCCTGTGTTCTTCACGCGCAGTGTAGCACGCGAAGAACACAGCCATTCTCGACCGTCCATCGCACTTTTGATCTCGATCTGCGGCTGGAATCAATTGGAACCTTCGCGCGATTCGGTGCGTGCGTTCACCTCTCTTCCCAGATCACATCTGACGGTCAGATTTCCCTCTCGACTCACCGCGCGCTCTACCCATCTCATCCTCACCGCCGGCCTAATTTTGATTAACCTCACCCTTGCGGTGATTCCAGTCACTGAGCTGCTATTTAAGCACCTCAGTGGTGTCGTGCGCAAGGGATCGCTCCCTCCTACATCTCTTAGCGATCAGTTCGTCCACTCCAGTCTCTCCTCCTCATCTAGACCCTGATTTCACAGCCACCGGCTGTGGAATCATCGCCTGCTCTCGACCCTCCTCGTCGCTAAGGACCTCGTAGCACCTGAGGACGACCCTGGAGTCTCACTAGCAGACTCTTCCCTCCGCTGGAGTCACCCTCCTCCTTTCTTCCTCCTTAGCCGCCGGCTAAGGGCCCATAGGTCCCATTCTTCCTTTTAGTTTAGGTTTTTAATTCTGCACAAGTAGTGTTAGATTTAGTTTGCAGTAGTTTAGAATAGATTTAGTTTTAATCGTTAGTGTTTAATGTTAGCTGTAGTTAGATTAGTCTTAGGAGTAGAATTAGTATTAGATCCCCTCCCTCACCTCCTCTGATCAGTCCAGATCAGAGGGGAAGAATCATCTGTTCATTGTTCAATTTATCTCCCTCTTCATGTTTTGTTTTTCCATCATCCAAATTCTGATTCTTGTTTTTCCTTTTAACGACGAATTTTTCATCAATCACCCACACATCCTGACCCAATTTCAGATCTGATGGTGCACTGCCTCAGATCTGAAAGTGGCGTCACAAGCACCATTTGGGGCTTCTCACTCACTCCATTTGTTTCACAAAAGCCCCTCTGTTTTAAATGGATTGCCTCAGTTTGTTAGAGCACTTTTGATTTGGATTTTAAAGGATTTTTACTCTCTGAAATGTTTTGACAGATCTGACAAATTGAAGGGATTTTTGGTTTTCATTGTGGGCAAGGACTCTGAGAAGTTCTCTGGTGACAGAGAACCAATCAGAAGAGCCTTTCATGATTCTGTTTATACTTTGTTTTGAATGCATTCGCCAGCTTCCATTAAATTTCCTTAATGCATTCTTAGTCTCTTTTTGCTATTTCAGAACTGCCATACACTATTTGTGTTGATGATCATTTCTGTATGGTGATTCTCTAACCTAAGGAGTTCTCCATACTCCTTAAGGTTGCAAGAAACTGGAATTGTATGTTGTTGGTTTTAATTGATTGAGCTAAGTCTTCCTTCATGCTGTCTATGGCATTAGGAAGACTAACTCAATGCCATTTGAGTTTTGATCTGAAAGGATGCTTCTGATAGGGTTTTTCCTAATGAGTATTTGAGCTGAATTTACATGAGATTTTTGTGAGATTTAAACCCTTATCAGATTTGGATTTCAACTCTCAAAATTTTTAGTTTGTTTTGAATTTTCTCTTATTCCCAGTTATACAGCAACATGCTGCATCTAGCAGCTACATTCCCCTCTTCTCTAAACTCCATTCTTCCCTCATTTCCTAACTTCCTACTAAAACCTAATTATACATATTTTAAAACTGTAAATATACCTATCCATAGTATTATAACTATAACATATAGACTAATTATGTAAGATACATAGTTATACTGTAAATATGTATAAAATCTGCACATAAATCCATATACATATGTAATCTATGTAAATATATGTATATATACTAAACTATTATGTATGTATCCACTTAATAATGTATATATATATAAACAGATCCCTATTTACATATTTAGTAGCTAGATTATAGATTAACTTAGCTAAATTAATAATTTAGAGCTATAATTAAATTAAATAAATCTATAAACTTAGGATAATATATATAGTAAGTAATTTAAGCGAATTAAAGTGTATTTATACCTAGTACAGCTTACTGTAACTTAGTTTTAATTATAAACTACACAGAATTGCTATTTTAACCTAAATAAAACATAAATAAATTCGTAAAAATACAATAAAAATATGTATTAAATACTTAAGTATGTAAATTAAAACTGTTTAAGGTCAATTAGACCATTTACTAATTATTTTATAAGTAATTAACTATTTAATCACCTAAATCAACCTGTATAATCAGCCTAGTTTATCGAATTTATTTGTATAGTAAAAATATTTAAAATTAAAAATTAATTAATAAATTATGAAGTATTATATAAATATTTTATTTACCATATTTTATTTTATTTTTTTTAATAATTTATGGCCCCCAAATCGAGGGCCAAAAACGTGCCCAGACGCAGCTGCGCCTGATTTCCAACGCACGATGTGGCGCTGGAATAGCACCACATCGTGTGCTGCAAGTCAAGCGCAGCCCCATATAAGTTAATTATGTTATATCTTCACCAGTCGTCACGGCGCCGGGCGCCCGAAACACAGCGTACCATCGTATGATCCGATTACCCATTGATCTCTGGTCTGATTTGCGATAAATATGTAATGTGTGTATGGGGCCGGGGGCCCGAGCGTGCGAGCATGTGGCGTTTGGCTGAGGCCTGACGCTGACCTAAAATCGTAACTGAGCCACCTAATCTGTGATTAGGGCGCGCTTAACTGAGGTCTGGTCCCACCGTGAAGGTGTTGTGTATCCCTCGAAAAGCGCGCCAGCAAACTAAGCAAGTTTTTAAACTAATGATATTAGCCTAACCCCCACCCCACCGCAGCCTCTGAAGTATCTTAAGACAGAAGAAAAGAACAGACGAGTTGACACAAAGAGAAGAAAAAGAGAGAACACAAGAGATAACAAGAACAGAAAGACTTACTGTACATATAGTAGTAGAATAAGTAATATATATACGTATAGGTAAATCTATATAATTACTAACAGAATCAAATGACACTATAAACGTCGCTAAAGACCTCAGTTTTGCCTTTTAGGTTGTATATAGTGTTTTCTGAGATTTAACGACGCTTATATCTGTCACTAAAACTGATATATATGTTACTATACATAATAGACTAATAAGTTAAGTTTCTACACCATTGCATTCTAATGTATTATATACTATTATGTTAGTACTAATAGGATAACTTGTAAATACATAGTTTAGAGTATAATAATAGAGTGTTTGATGCTTGTTCATAGTTAGTATTTTTGCAAGCACTTAGTAACTAGGTAAATAAAACATTCATTCATTCTTTAAGTGTAAAGTTTCTTTTTGAATAAGAAGACAATTTTGGAGATAATCAAAGAGTGACCGAATTAAATTCAATAAATTGCCTCCCAGTGAACGACCTGGAACAAAACCAGTAAAAATTAGATAAATAAGAAAATAATAATAATGGTTGTAATGACTGGTACTCACCCATACTCACCACTATACGACATTCTTAATGTTATATTATACACCCTATACTACAACGACATGATCATAACAATAATCATTCATCATCATACAACCAATGTGTCATATACACATTACACATTATTATCATCATTTTTTGGCGCCGTTACCGGGGACCATCGGTGTCATTGTTATCATTGTCATGTATGCATTATCATCAGCAGGTGTGTATTGATTATAGAAAGCTCAATGAATCCACTAAGAGGGATCATTTCCCTTTGCCATTCATTGACCAAATCCTTGAAAGATTGGCAGGGGAGAAGTATTTTTGCTTCCTGGATGAATATTCAGGATATAACCAAGTCGCAATTACTCCGGAAGATCAGGAAAAGACCACATTCACTTGCCCTTATGGCACGTTTGCATTCCGTCGAATGCCGTTCGGGTTATGCAACGCACCTGCGACCTTCCTACGTTGCATGCTAGCCATTTTTTCAGAAATGGTGGGTGAATACTTAGAGGTCTTTATGGATGATTTCTCTGTATTCGGGAATTCATTCGACCATTGTCTGAGCAACTTGGAGAAAATCCTGAAACGATGTATCGAGGTTAACCTAGTGTTAAGTTGGGAAAAGAGCCATTTTATGGTTCAAGAAGGAATTTCCCTCGGTCACATCGTATCTGATAGGGGCATCGAGGTAGATCGGGCTAAGGTTGATTTAATTTCCAAACTTCCTCCACCTAGCTCAGTCTGACAGATTCGCTCCTTCCTAGGACATGTTGCTTCTACCGAAGGTTCATTAAAGACTTTTCCAAGCATTCCAAACCCTTGACCGACCTTCTAGCCGACAACGCCATCTTCCACATGTCTTTTGATTGCATCCAGTCTTATCACACCCTCCGGGACTTAGTCTCCACCTCACCTGTACTTCAACCCCCAGACTGGTCCCAAGACTTTGAGATTATGTGTGATGCATCAGATTTTGCCATAGGCGCTGTCCTGGGACAAAGGCAAGACAAGAAGCCCGTGGTGATCTACTACGCGAGCAAAACGTTGGACGAGGCCCAACGTAATTATAAGGTCATAGAGAAAGAGTTGCTCGCTGTAGTCTTTGGACTTGAAAACTTCTAATCGTACTTGTTGGGATCCTACGTGACTATTTACACTTACCATTCAGCCATCCGGCACCTGTTGGCCAAAAAGGACGCAAAGCCCAAGCTCATTAGATGGATCCTGCTTTTGCAGGAATTTGACCTAGCAATCTGAGATATGGCCGGATCGAAGAATGTGGTGGCTAACCACTTGTCTAGACTTCATCCAGACCACATTGGACCCTCCCTACCTCTATCTGACACCTTCCCTGATGAACACATCGTAGCCGTGCAAGATAAGAAAATGCCGTGGTATGCTGACTACATCAACTACTTGGTTGTAGGACAAACCCCACACAGCTGGTCTAGACAGCAATGGGACAGGTTCTTAGCTGAGGCCAAGCACTATTTCTGGGATGATCCCATGCTGTTTCGCCTCTGTGCTGATCAGATCATCAGGAGGTGTATCCTCGAAGACGAAGTTCAGAGTGTGCTTTCCTTTTGTCATGACCAGGCTTGTGGCGGCCACTTCTTTGGAAAGAAAACAGCTGCAAAAGTTTTGCAGTCTGGATTTTGCTGGCCGTCCCTATTTAAGGATGCACACATATTTGCCAATACTTGATCACCCTGCCAAACGCTGGGGACCATGACCAAGAAAGAAATGATGCCCCTTCAACCCATTTTGATTGTCGAAATCTTCGACGTTTGGGGTATTGATTTTATGGGCCCCTTTCCACCATCCAACGGCTTCGAGTACATCCTGGTCTCAGTGGACTATGTTTCCAAATGGATTGAAGCCGTCGCCACCCACCGATGCGATCACAGGACTGTCATGGACTTTGTTAAAAAGAACATCTTTTCCCAGTTTGGAATACCCAAGGCCATGATCAATGATGGTGGAAGCCATTTCATTCATTTCCAATTCCGTGCCATACTTAGAAAATACAGGGTGAACCACCGCATTGCTACCCCGTATCATCCGCAAACAAGCGGGAAGACCGAGGTCTCAAATAGACAAATCAAGAACATTTTACAGAAGACTGTGAGACCTAACAGGAAAGACTGGTCCACACGACCTGATGACGCCCTGTGGGCATATAGGACCGCTTTCAAGACCCTGATAGGCATGTTGCCTTATCGCCTGGTCTTTGGCAAGGCTAGCCATCTTCCTGTCGAATTGGAACATTGGGCTTACTGGGCTGTCAAGCAATGTAACATGGATCCCCAGTTAGCCGGTGCGCAAAGGACGCTCCAATTATCTGAGCTCGAAGAAAATCGTCGGGACGCTTTTGAAAATAGTCGACTGTATAAGGAGAAACTAAAAGCCGTCCATGACCGATTCATTTATAGAAAAACCCTTGAGCCTAACCAGCAAGTCTGACTGTTTGACGCCCGCCTAAAACTCTTCCCGGGGAAACTCAGGTCCAAATGGACTGGACCATTTCAGGTGGTTAAGCCCTACTCCAATGGGCAGTTGAAATCACTGATCCTAACACTGGGCACACTTTTACAGTTAATGGTCAACGATTGAAGCATTTCTTGGCCTAGGTTCCCTCAAAGGAGAGTGTCACCCTCGTTGAGGGCTGACACGGAGCACCGCCCAGCCGGAGGCGTTAAACTCAGCGCTTCCTGGGAGGCAACCGAGGGGATTCAAACTGATCCGGTATTTTACGTCACTCAGGTACTATCTTTTTGAACCCTTATGCATCCATGTACTTGCCAATGAGGACATTGTCCAACTTAAGCATGGGGGGTGGTAAATTGCATAATTCTGAGCTCATTTAATCAGTCTGAATAAATAGATTAAAAAAAAAATTGAATTTAGGAAGAAAACTTAGGCATTACAAACTTGTCAATAATGGAAAATAATACAAAAAGAACTTAAACACTTAGACTTTTCAGGCCTTTAGGCTTAATCAGCCCTAGTATCCATTAAAATATGGATTTAGCTTCGAATCCTTGCAACCTTAAGCTATTCTAACCCACCTACTAAATAAGGTGATAAGTATACGACTTATCAACTCACCCTCTAACTTAGAAAAACTTTGAGTCTAAGCATTTGCACACATTTTTGCACAGACTCACTTCTCAAAAATTTTGACAAAAATTGGGTAGCTAATGAACTCTCTAGGGTGGTATGGCTGGCAAGTTGTCGTGCGTAACAACCCATTGGCAAGTTGTCCAGAACCCAGTCACATACCATTTCTTCTTCATTGCCTCTAGGTACATTTGAGATCAGGGAAGCCACATACGAAAAAAAAAAGAAGAAAAGAAAATAAACCACACTTCACCGCACAAGTATGGCTGGCAAGTGATCGTGGGTAACAGCCCATTGGTCGGTTGTTCAGAGCCCAGCTCAATAACTGCACAAAAAGAACGAAAACACTTAAGGAAGAAGCGGAGAAGTAGTACAAGCCATGGAGATATACACTGGAAAAATCCTTGTGTTGACCCCAATTAAGACAAACGTAGGGAGAAAGCTACCAATGGAACAAATACACCTTCAGGCAAATTTATTTCCTTTTCCGGTCACCTAGAGGCGTAGAAACCCGAAGTATGTCTCAATTACCGTTAAGTGAGTCTATTACAACTTTTACACCAAGATGCTTAGCACTTAGGGTTTTGACCGAGTTTTGGGTGGGTTGAGTAGCTGTAAAAAGTTACCAACCCACATTGAATTCCAAAAAAAATTTCTAAAAATATATATATACATATACATATGTAATGTTATATACATTAAAGCAAGGATTCGGGCGATTCATATTTTTGCAGACACCCGAGCGCTGCTTAGTCTTTGTAGATTAAGATCTTCGTATATTTCCTCCTATTGACAAGTGACGAAGTGTCTGAGAAATTACTTCTTAAATTCTGAAAGGAAATAAAGGCTAGAATAAACCTTGCTAGGGACTAGCAAGGAGTAAGCATGGGGGTATGATAACACTGCGTAAGGGGGTGATAATTATGTTGAATATGGCCCATCTTAAGAATAAAAGGCACAACATAAGTAGAATGGGAGCATTACATGCATCATGTACCAAGATTGCTTATAAAATTGTATTAATGGACATTTGTGTAAGCACTTGTCAAAGCAGGCCTCAGATGAGCAATCGAACCACACAGATAGATTCAGAATGACGAACGGAGTCCAACGGACTCAAGATCGGCCAAATCTGACATCCGAAGCTCCTACAATGGGCCCAAGAAGTTCTGATCGTTGATTTGGAGATCAACGGCCCTCATTGCGTCACGTCACCCCAGCTCCACCGCATGCCACCTCTTCATCCAGCTGAGATCAGATGTCCGTCGTCGATCTTCGATCGAACGACCGAGACTCACGCGCCCGCCCACAGTCGCCGCAACAAAGCGTGGGCATGGTGCAAGGGTTAGCGTGCACGCCCGCACGCACGCGATGAGGGTTCGAGCCGGGCGGAGAGTGAAATTGAAGATGAAGGATGTGCGCGACGAAATTGGGCCGCCCGGTCAGTAGCGGGCGGCCGAGATTTTGCCACGCGACGCGCCCACAGCTCGTGAGCACCCATGCGTGCACGCACGCCGGGTGATGACGCCCGCGCACCCGCGCGCCTGAGGCACGATGCAAGTGCAGCCAAGGAGAGATCTCAGCTTTTCGATCTTCAATCGGACGACTCTAACACAGTGGCTGCGGATTGAGCGTGAAGAAGTAACAGCGCGCGCAGTTGACCGGTGGGCTAGAGGTCTTCACTGACGCTTTTGGGGTGGTTTTAGCGACGTTCCGGACATCGCTAAAGCCCCTTCTTCTTTTAGAAAGCCCTTAACCCTATTTAAACCCCCTCCAACCACTCATTCAAGGCATTCACTTCCCTTGCAACTACTCCACTCCTCTCTTAGCTAGCTTTAGGCCCTCTTGTAATCACCGGAGACGACGAGCCACCGACGGAGCCTCCTCCACCACCGTGGCTGCCTCGTCTCTCTCCATCCTCTCTCTCTCTCTTTTAAGCTTTCCATTGCTTTTGTTTGAGCATGTATTTATTGCTGTAAGTTATGAACTAAAAGTGGATGATTAATGAAGCTACTTTCTGTTTAATTGTTACTTTAATTTCTGTTTAAGTTGCATGATCAAACAAGGAACGCTCTAACCCTAATCTCTCTCTCTCTATCACTCTCTCGCTTTGCAAAATTGCATCTTTCGCAAGCAAAACTCCACACTTTCCGTGACAACAAGTGATAAGCAAAATCCGATTTTCACGCCTCCCTGAGACCGACACTCGGACTCACCTCCATTTACTTATTTTAAAATCGGAGTTGCAAGCATGACTATAACGACACTTCTTAACACACACGCACAACCGCACGCCATAGCGGTACTAGGAAACCCCAGCACCAAATTTGCAAGTTCCAACCAGTATCAGTACTGGGCACCAATACTGATACTACGCACCATCAGTTTGGTATCAAAAAAACCCAGCCAGTGCTGGTATTAAACATTAGTACTGGTACTGGGTACCACTGGTCCGGTACCAAAAAACCTAGCCAGTACCAGTACTGGGCAACCCTACTTCACCGACTGGAATCATTCAGTACCGGTATTGATCACCAGTACCTGCACTGGGTGCTCTTAGTCCCCATTTTCGTGCGTTACATTGTGGTGCAAGGTCAACTAGTACCGGTATTGATCATCAGTATCAGTACTAGGTGCTCTTAGCACCCAATTCACCTTAACAAACACCCATCCTTTTACCTATAAGCCTACATGGCTATTTTGATTAAAACCCTCCCCTTTATTACCTTCAAAAATGGAAACAAAAGGGGAAGAACAATCTCTACCATTTCACATGCAACACAGAATCTTAAACCAAAACAACCCTTTCTTTTGACTATTTCAGATCATGGAAACAAGAGAATGAAACAAGAGAATAACCCTACCTCAGTTGGAGCTCCCTTCTCTTCTCCTAATCGTAGTAGCAACATCAAAAGCTGCAATGGTAGCTGCTACAACAGCAACACCACCTCCTTTCCTCTCTTCTTCTCCTTCTTTCTTTCACGCAGCAGCAGCAACAACAACCACAACAGCAACAACATCTTCAACAACAGTTGTTGTAGAGCTCTCGTCCTCCTCTTCCTTCCCTTCTCCTCATAGCAGCAGCTAGCAGGGAGGAGGGGGAAGAGGGTGCATCAACTGGAGGGGAAGGAACCAGCTAAGGGGAAAGAAAATGAGATTTCCTTTTAAATTTTTAAATCTCTCTCTCTTAAATAAACGTTGGATATTTTGCATCCAAGCCCTTCAGCTTCTTACTTTAAGAAAGGCCTCCAAACATGTTTTCCTCACAAATGGCCCCCCAACTTTTCATTTATTAACATTTTGTTAAAGACTTAAAGGATATGTTTAATTCCAAGGCTAATAATCACTAAATTAAGGTTCCCTAAACCCTTAATCTCACATTAAGCAACCAATTAAGGTTTTTAATTAGCCTATTAAAAGTATTACAAATTCGAGGCATTACATCAGGAGTCAATGTTATTCATACTCCACTCTCCAGGGGTAAGCAAAAGACAAGGGGACTACACCAAAACTTGCCTGGTACAAGAAAAGATGAACCACGACTCGTGGCCTATTACATTTCCAAACAAGCAACAAGGACCACAAAAGCAAAAAGAAACAAAGATAGAAGAGTAGCTCAAAGCAAAAGACAGATAAGGCTAAGCCACAAAATGCTAAAACCTAGAGATGATATATGTGAATTGGATTCTATCCAATCATAGGATCCCCTGCAAGTGTATTGGTAGATGTGAAGAGTTCGTGATAAAAGTCCAATCAGCAGCTCCTAATTCTGCTAGTTTCAAGGCAAAAGCATTGGCAGCCAGGTAGATATAGGAAATAGAGTTGATTCTATGTTTGCTTCTAAACATTTGACTATAATCCTATTGTATTGTCCATGGAATATGAACTTTACCATTCCACCAGTAGTGTAATAAGGTGGAGTCAAACTTCAGCTGAAGGGGAGTAAAACTTAAGGAGTTGGAAAGTGCGTGGTTTGGAGTCTTGATAAGAGCTTTCTCATTAACAGTAGCATTAGACCTATAAGAACCAACTTTGATGAAATCTCAAATAGAATTACGAATTGCTCAAGCCATGTAAGTATAAGAATCTTTGTAACACACAGAAATATTAATTTTGAAACCAACCGAAGGACAAACCCAAGTGACCGCAAAGGTGGCAGGTGATTGACAAGACATCATCAATTACAAGAAAGTACTATTAGTGCCAAAAATATGATCGATGACTTTCGATTTGTAGTAAAAATGGCGTTTAATGTACCGATATTGTAGTATAGATGTTACAAATGCAAACCGATGTTGCATCAATTTTATTTGTTTACAATTTTTACTGATTTGTTTCCAGGTCATTCACTGGGAGGAAGTTATTGATGTACATCACTCTCTAAGTCCAAAAATATTCTTTTATTCCAAAAATATTAATTTTATTTACAAAATGAATGAATGAATCAAATAATGAAAGAATTGTTTAATTATTTACAAAAGAATTAATTAATATGTATTATAATGCTTGAAATAAATGTACAACAAACAGGCATAAAAAACTATCTACTACTACATTATGTTACTTATATACAACTATTATAAGTAATACCTAAGTATAGGTACAAAAATAGCTAATAATATCTACTATACTAAATTATATTAACATACTAATATATTTATAGTGACATATATAAGTGTCGCTATACCCTTAGCGAAATATATACATAACTTAAGGCAAAAGTAGTTATCTATACTGATAAATAAGTATATGTACAATGACACATATACACATTACTAAAACCTTAGTAACATATTTACACAACCTAAGGTGAAAATTATTAGTTACGCTGATGTATATACATATATACAGTAACATATATTTATGTCACTAAAGCTCTTTTATTATTTATAAACATATAAGAGCTTAAACATACTATACTACTCTTATATACTACTATATACATGTATATTACAGTATACATGATTTATTTACATACTTGTACTTATTTACATTATTTATGTACATATATACTTTTTACACATACTATATATATATATACACACACACACACACACACACACAAACACACAGACAAACACTACGGCCAACACTTAGCTATTGAGAACTCATTGACTTATCTCCTCTTCTCTCTTCTAACACTTAGTTGCTTTAGGGCCTTCTTCTCTTTTCACACAACTAGTTCACTATTCCTTAACCCAAAAATTTGATTTTTAATGGGTGGGCCGGCCACGTTCGAGGGATACATAACACCCAAGAGGGTAGAACCAAATCTCTACTAGCAGCTAACCCTAATTCATATTAGGTTCTTTACTAATCTGATTTCAAGTCCATCGTTGGGCCTATATAGGCCCAACTATAGTGCATGGCTCCCGACCCACCACTATTCCAATATTTATGCTCAATCATATGCTCAGATAAAAGGAGATGGGTAATAGGTGTAATGGGTGTGCCGTGTGCTGTCGACTGGCAAGGTTAAGGAGGGAATTGCTTTTATATGGTGTCGACGCACTTTCCCCTTCCGATGTAGGACTATCCCACATAGCAATTGAGTGCATAGCTGTGTGTTGCATAGCTTTCATTTAGGAATTTTGGCTCTCGATTTGAAGGCTATAAATTAATTTAAATTAAAACTAAATTGCACGATTTTAAAGGCCTTATATAAGGCTACCTAATTGTACAAGTTATTTACAAAAATAATTTATTTAAATATATAATAAAATTAGTTAAATTTGAGTATTTATACATGTTAATTTAGAGGTTAACTACTTAATTAAAATATAAATTAGTTAATTAATCATACAATTGACCTTATACTGTCCTAATTTATGTAATAAATTATTTATCATACATTTTTAATATATTTTCGGAGCTTTATTTTAATTTATTTATATTTAATTACACGTTTAAGTTAGTTTTATACATAAATAATTTATAAATACTATAATACATTATAAATACAATATAAATAGGTTGAAAATAATTAATATAATATTATACAAGTACATATTAGAACTTACTTTAATATTAAATTAAATTACTAATCTATTTTATTTGAAGTTAATAAATTACTTGATTAACCTAATAACTTAATTACGTACTGTAACTACTTAATTAAATTAAATTACAGGTATTATATAATTCATATTATATATTTAAATATGTATGTATAGTATTAGGTACAATTATATACATTTAGAGATGTTTATAGAGTTACTTAGGTTATTATAAATTTAATTTATATCAATTAATATCTAATAATACAATAAAGGTATATATATAATAAATCACTCTCAATACTTAATTTAACATATAGAATATAGATATAAGTTAATTATACATACTATATACATATTATACACTATATACATATAGCTTAGGTTTAATTTATATATACAACTATATAAATAGTATATAGTGTATTTTTAGGTATTTTTGGGGGCTTTTTCTCATTTTTATGGTTTTTATATGTTTAGGGGATGTAGGGGATGAGAGAGAAAGAGTGAGATGAGAGAGATAGAATTCTTTTTGTTGTTTTTGATTTGATTTTCTTTATTAAATTTCAAGGTATACTGAACCGTCAGTTGGTATGTTTTACCAAGTCGGGGGTTCAGAATACCTTGAAACTTGGCACACACCTAAAAATATACTCAATCCTACTCAAGACACCTTTATTTTATTTTTTTTTCAATTGTTATGAATTTTTTATATATTTTCAATTTCCCCTAAATGTGGCTTAAAACAAGTTTTCAATAAGGAACCAAAGCCTTACAATTCAATTCTAGGAGTTAGAGGTGTGCTTTAATACATCAGACATGTCCAACATGACACATGGAATAGGTATGAGCTTTCAAACATGATGTACACCTTGAATTTCACTCAAATTTCATATTGGACAGTTTAAGCATTAAACATGTAGCTGATAATGAATTTAAATAAGATTACAAATAATTAAAATTCAATCCAAGTACCTGAATGCTTTTACATGTGTGTTCTAACCATATACACGTGTTAGCTACAAAGAATCCTTAAAATCCCAGCTATAAATCTACAGTAGCAACCATTGCACAAGGTCAGTAGCTGTAACGACCCGGTTCCCGAGTCCCTACGAGACATGAGAACCGGACCGACTCAACTAATCCCAAGACCTAGTCGTCCAACGAGGAAGCAACCAAAAGAGCAGTAAAATAAATCACATTCAGCATGAATATAACTAACAGTAAGAAAGTACAGCAGTAAGGAAAGAAACTACCACAGTATGTACCACCACAATAGTAGAACAACATTCATAATATAATTTGAACTGCAGGTAAAGAAAGTACAGCGGAAACAAGAACTACTCACTACAACGTAACAAAAGAGGTACAAGAGACAGTGGTAACTCTACTGGACCCTACTCGGCCCAGCGTCCTCTGCAGCCGCTGACCCTGGCTGCTCAACACTCTGGTCCTGAAAAAGGTAACGAGTGTAACACGTCAGCAAAACGCTGAGTAGAGTGGCAACTAAAACTAAAAGCAACAGTAGAGTGTACAGTAGCTGTTATGTTCGATTACTTTCTTTATTCACATCTTTCAAATGTCTCACTATTTCATTTATTCCTCAGATCTTTTTCTTGATCTCGAATGTTCCTCGTGGGAACGATCTTGATTGCAGTCTTTTCCAAAAAGTAGAAGTAGCACGTGGTGCTCTCCTGGCCGGGAGAGTCCCCCGTGGTGATCCTACCCTCAGTCAACCACCCCAAGGTCACTGACAGATGTAACGGTGACTACGGCACGCGCGATAAACGCACAGGTAGCTAACCCGTACTGGCACGCGGTCAGTCGTTTCCGTTAACGGGTGCGCCCAAAGCACAGCACGGAACCAGTCTAGGGCAGAGCCCTCTCAGTAACAGGGGTCCAACCCCTCCACAGTAACCAAACCGGGGCCTTGCCCCTCCACAGTCCGCGCACTCTCGCCTGACTACCCTGGTTTGCCCTAGCGGGCCTAACAAGTCGGTGTGGGAGGCTAGCAGAACCCCGAGGCCCGTGGGGTAGCTAGTACCTCCCTACACTAGTAGCTCTCCTCGGTACTATGTACGCGAGGGCCAGCAAGTCGGTACAGAGTGGCCAGGCCTAACCCCAGGTCCCTGGGGCAGCTGGCTTCGCTCTGCACTAAACAGGGGGACAGTCGCTCTCCTTGGTACTCCGTACTCAAGGGCCAGCTCACTTCCCCAATAATATTCCATTCACTTTCCAGGAGTTCTACTCCTACTTCCCCGTAGGGTTCCATCCTTTTTACTCAAACATCCAGGTTTCACTTTCCAGTTTCACATTCTTACAATCCATGTTCTCAACCACGTTATTTATTCACAACAGGCAGCTATTAATTCAAATTACAGGCAGCTTTATATCTCTTTCCATTTTCCAAGACTGCAGTATTATACATTCCACTAGTTTTCCCATCCTAGGATTCATGCCATATCCTAGGATCTATCATACAATCTAGTTTTCCAGCCCTAGGATTCATGCAACACCTAGGGGCTATCATTCCATCTATTTCTCATTCCTAGGATTCATGCAATGTCCTAGGTTATATTTATGGTTCCATAATTTAACAGATTTTATTAATAACTTAAAGCCACTCTACCAGGTACAACGGAAGAAATGGGGGCGTGGTCGGGAATCCCGCGTGCCTCCGTGACCCCCGAGACTGCAACAGAACGGGGTCCTATCACAAGGATCAAACACAAGGAGTATCTCAAAACAGTGTATAGCTACTGTAGACGGGTAGAGGAATTAATTCCGAAAAGAACGCAACTCGAATCGCGGAAAACGGAACCCGAACAGGCCCTAAACGGGTCGAAAACGACGAAACTGTGTAAAATCGGACGTCTGGAACTTCTTCCAGACGTCTTAAAAAGTGGATCAGAGAATTACCTTATTCAGCGTGGTTTCCCAGATGTCCAGAAGTCTACGGGGACGTCTGGCCTAGCTCCCAGACGTCCGATGGTCACCCCAGACGTCTGTAGGTCGCTTCCGTCGTCTGGTACTACTGCCAGACGTCTGATTCGCGATGGATGGCGAATCACCGAGCCTGCGCACACCCATCTCCCTCCCTCAGTACGGTCAGTTGACAGGAAGGAAGAAGGAGACAGAAAAGTCACCTTTCAGACGTCTGGATGGTCTTCTAGACGTTGCCCTCACCGTCTGGCTATCAACCCAGACGTCTGATTCTGGAAATTTTTCCAGAATCAGGGCGCCACTCGGCCTCCGCTCGCGACGCCGCCCGCGTCGCACCTCGCGTGCCTGCTGCTCAGACCGCAGCAGTCCCCCCCTCCGCGTCGCTCCGCGCCCCCTGCGCCCTCCGTCGGCCGGCCCTAGTAGCCCCGGCGAGTTCGCCCTTACGGCAAAGCTCCGCTCTCGTACGCAGCACCTCCTCCACGCTCACTGCGGCTGCCGCTGCCGCCCTCGCGCTTGCGCTCACGCTCACTGGCTGAAGGAGAAGAGGGAGGAGACGGTGGTGACGGAAGTGAGGGGAGGCGTGGCCTTTTAAGGCTGTGCGAGGAGGAGAGAGGACGCGGCAGGGTGTCTGCAGCCGTAGGGAATAAACGAATATGCGGGTCTGCACGCTCAGGCGCGCAGACGACCCACGCGTGTGGAAGATAACGGATTTTCAGACGTCTGGAAACGATCCCAGACGTCTTGTCCGACGTCTGGGCCACCTCCCAAACGTCTTAAAAGACGTCTGGGGCACGCGTTCATTACAGTAGCTAATTCAGCTACCATTACTATTCAAATGCAGCAAATCAGTGCTACTGCAACTTCTGCTCAATCTGCAGCAAGAATCTCATCTGCTGCTTGATGAGGTGTGGCTCATCATAGCTAAAATGTCCAATTTAAGCTAAAAACTAGGTTAAATACTATTGAATTAACACATGAAATGGGTTAAGTGTGGGAAATAGGGAAAAAGACCTAAAACATCAAATCTATGTTAAAAACATGAAATTAGGTCATTAAATGAGGTATTCAATTCATTATTATAAAATGATGATTCAATTGCAAATTGAATAAACATTTGAGTCCAAAAGTTCAAATCAAAAGTAAATTAACTTTCTTAATGTTCAATTAAGCTTAAATAAAAATTGGTTGCATTTAAACATCATTAGGACCTTGCATTAATAGTTTTTCACTTTGGTCCTTAGGTCACATACATAACATTCATATAAAAACCTTCCAAGGACCATTTTGATAATAACAAGGTCCTCTTTGCAAATCCTAGGGATTGTTTGAAGTGCTTTCTCACCACTTATGAGCTTATGTGCAATTATTCTACCCCTTCACCTATAAGGGCCTTCACACAAAAACACCTTTAAAGCTGTTATGCCGCTTCCACTGTAGCCGCGAAGAACACGGTCAATCGCAGTTGTCCATCCTTTGCTGTCTTGATCCTGTGGCCCATATCCAATCAAACCTTCCTGCGCTTCGACGCGTGTGTTCACCACCTTGCCCAGATCCCATCCAACGACTGTGATTTGGATTGGAACTTCACGTGCACTCGCTAGCTCATCCCTACTGCCCATGCCCTAAGTGCCTAATCGCACCACTATGGTGCTGTAATCCAGTACCTTGCCTACTTTAGTCCCTCCCTGAGCCATGCGCAAACTTAATCGCTTCCTCCCCCTGATGGTTCCCTTCGTCCAACCCCTCAGCCCTCCACCTCCTTTCCTCAGATGTCGGTGATAGAGACCACTCCTCTCCCTCTTTCAATCGCCTCTAGCCGACGGCTGTTGACTCTTAGACACCACCTTCTTCAGCTGAGGATCTCTTCCATTTCATTGGCATCGACCTTTAGCCGGTGGACCTTGGACACCACCTTTGTCTGTTAGCTAGATTTATTGCTTTCCTAGTGTAGTTTTCTTATTTTCTAGACTAATTGTAGTAATAGTTAGAGTAATTTGGGAGTAGATTAGATGTTAGAAATCAATTTTGATGATTGTTTAGTTTAGTTAGGAGTAGATTAGTGTAGATCCACTCTGCCCTCTCTGATCAATTTAGATCAGAGAGGTGTTTTTCCACCTCCATTTTGACACACATCGCTTCCTCATCATCTCATTGTCACATTCATTTCTCTCCCTTATTTTACTCCATATTTCATCCTTCCCATCAGAGTTGAATTGGATCTAAAATACACAAATTTCTGGACCTAATTCACTCGCAAGTCCATCTAGGGGTCCTCTCATTCACTTTAGATGTTCACAAGGACCCCTGATCTAATTTTGAATTGAATTAGTTTGCTTGATTGACTCAAATATGGATTTCATGCACAATCTCAAGGTTTTGAATCATTTTTGGTTTCAATGGTTTTAATCAAGAAAATTAAAGTATCTTCATGCAATTGGATCATTTGCAATGAATCTGAGATGATTTGACGTAATTTTATTCCTCAGATGAGTTGTACCTGATTTGAGTATAATTCATTAATTTTTGGAATGATTGGTTTTTGAATGAGATGTTAGAGCCAATGAGAGTCATAGCTTTGATTTAAGGTTTTGGCACTATTTGAATCTTATTTGTCATTGAGTTGGATTTTTGAATCAATTTTCAAAATGTGAAGGATTTCTCTATATGTTTGGAAGAGGTAATCTGATATTGTGAAGTTGTATCTTCATCTTGAGTTTCCTAAGAGCCTATTTTTTCTTAGATTTTCAAAGCGAAACAGTGCTTATGATTTCAATGCAGGAATTATGTTAGATCTGAATTTTAAGATGGATAAATTAAAAGGACTTATTTGAATATGATAGTTTGATATTGTGTCAAATTGGATCATTAATTTGGTTTGATCATGCTGCTGTCCAGCTACTAAATGCATAGTTAAGGAGCTGGTAAAATGGTAGCAGTAGCTGCAATTGTGATTTAAGATGTCTGATTGTTGAAGATAACACCTGATCTAAGATGGCAGCAGTAGCTGCTAAATTGCAGCTATTGTTGTGTGCTGCAGTAGCCACTGTTTGGTTGTAGTGTTGGAGTCTGATCAGAGTGGTTTTGGCTGGGATTTTGAGATGTTTTTGAGATGACTTTGTATGCATTGTTATAACATATTGTAACAAGCATTCATGTGTTTTTAAGTGACTGAAATCCAATTAGAATTACTTGTCATTTAGTTTTGAAATATTTGTCAACCACTTTTAATGTGAGAATCTATCCAAAAGTGAATCATTAATGAAATCACAGCAAAAATCAAGTTTAATTGCTCATACTTGTTTCACATAGTGTGTTGGATGGTTTCAGATGCCTATACCCTACTTCCAGCCACTAGAACTCCATTCAAGGCCTTAGATTCCTTTTGAAAGCCCTTTGAAGGCCTAAAATATGTTAACTTTGTAAATAAATAAAAATATTTAAAAAATTCCAAAAAAAATAAAATAAACCTATCTTAGTCAAGATTAGGTATATTTTTAGGTGTGTGCCAAGTTTCAAGGCATTCTGAACTCCTAACTTGGTAGAACATACCAACCGACAATTCAGTTTACCTTAGAACTTAATAAAAGAACTCAACATCAAAAACACTAAAAACAACTCTTTCTCTCTCATCTCACTCTTTCTTTCACAACCCCTATCTCTAATATATGTATAAAGCCCATAAAAATCAGAGAAACCCCAAAAACTCCTAAAAGTACCATGTATACTATATATATACTTGTATATATAACTTAAATCTATGCTATATGTAAATATTACATAATATGTATATAATGTATGCAAATAACTTATATATGTATTCTATGTATTGAATTAAGTATTTAGAGTAATCTAATGTTTATATAACTATATTGTATTATGTTATATTAATTTATATAACTTAATTGTAAAATAACTAAGTAATTATACAAACCTATTTAAATGTACATATTTGTTGATCATACTGTACATACATATTTATATATGTATTATGAATAATATTATACTTGTAATTTAATTTAATTATATTTATACAATAAATAATTAAGTTAATAAGTCAACTTGGTAATTTATTAAGTTAAAATAAAATAAATTAGTAAATTAACTTAATACTGAGATAATTTATATTGTATACTTGTACTATATTATAATAAGTATTTTCAACCAATTTATATTGTATTTAGACTATATTATAGTATTTATAGTTTATTTATATGTATAACTAGCTAAAACATGCATTCAAACCATATAAATTAAAATAAAGCCTCTAAAATATAATAAAAATCAGTAATAAATAATTTATTATGTATAGTAACTCTGTATAAAGGCAATTTGATGATTACTTAACTAATTTATACTGTAATTAGCAAATTAAGTTCTAATTTAGTGTGTATAAATTGTAGACTTTAGTTAATTTACTTATATAATAAAATAACTTATTTTTATAAGGTAACTACATGATTATGTAGCCCTATATAAGGGCTTTACAACCCTATAATTTAGTTTTATTTTAAAATAAATTATGGTCCTCAAATCAAGGGCCAAAGTTAGAACATCAAACACAGTTTCGCTGAAGGGTGCTCTAGTTAGTCCCACATCGTGGGCGTTGGAGCGGGAGAAGCACCTTATTATGTTTTTGTGATATGGCCTTCTCGGTCATCAGGTGCCGGGAACCAAAACATAGCCTATCTCTCTCTCTCTCTCTCTCTCAAACATGATAGGCATATGCGATAGATTTGGGTGCAGTGCACTGGGTCGGGGGCCGTGCATTATGCGTGGGCCCAATAACGAGCATTAAATTGGAATTAATACACCTAATAAAAAGTAGGGTGGCCCTAGTAGAGGTCTGGTCCCACCCAGTAATGGGTACTGCGTATCCCTCGAAAAAGCCGCTCTCTAACTAAACCAATTTTTGGGTTAAAAACTTGAATGAGGCGGGTTTAAACTGGCTAAGAGAGAAGAGCGAGGTTGAAATTTTGCTAAGTGTTAGAGCACCTGTGCCTTGTGTGTGTGCGTGAGTTATATGTGTTGTGTGTGCCTTAGTGTACATAAGCGTGAGTTCTGTGCATGTGTTTATTGCGTGACTTGTGTATGTGTGTGTTCTATATAAATGTAAAGTATATAGTATATAATGTATATGTATATAAATAATGTAATGTAAATAAATAAATTATGTATACTGTAAATAGTATAGTATAGTATATATAAGAGTATAAATAGTATTACTCTTTGAGCTCTTATATGTATATATATAACACTAGAGCTTTAGTGATAAATACATTTGTCACTGTATATATATGTATGTTAGTATAAGCAGTTTTTGCCTTATGTTAGGAAGTGTAAATATGTTACTAAGGCTACACTAACATTTATCTATGTCACTGTACATAGGATTATATGTTACTATAGATAATAGTTTTTGCCTTATGTTAGGTATATAATTTTACTAAGATTTTAGCGACACTTATATAGGTTACTGTATATATAATATAAGTTACTATATGTATTAGTATGTTATAATGATTTAGCATAGTAAGTATTATTAACTATTTTTGTACCTATAGTTAGGTATTAACTATATTAGTTGTAAATAACTAACATAGAGTAGTTGTACATAGCTTTTGATGCTTGTTTGTGTACATTTGTTTTCAAGCATTATAATGTGTTGTAGTTCATTCTTTTGTATATGATTAATCAAATTTTTTTATTTATTGACTCTTGCATTCACTTTTGTAAATAAAATCAACATTTTTGGAATTAAAAAATATTTTTAAACTTAGAGAGTGATGTATATCAATAACTGCCTCCCAGTGAATGACCTGTAATAAACCAGTAAAAATTAAGTATATAAATAAAATTAACGTGACATCGGTTTGTATTTGTGACATATACTACAACAACGACTTTTTAAACCCCTTTTAGTGCAAACCAGTCATCAATGATCATTAATTTTGGCACCATTATCATGGACAAAAACCCATCAACAGCACTTTATTGTGATTGATTGATAAATGTCGCAGAAAGTCGATTACGCCTCAATCTTGAATCAGTAAATAGCCATCACTGCTACTACTGCAATAGTAAGCTCAATCCAACTTAAATATGCTATAAAACCTCTGAAAATCATCTTAAATTCTGAAGAATCAAATCTAAATATTATCAACCCTAGAAAATCCAAATTCTCATTAAGTAATCAAAACTAGGGAGTAAAAATCATTAGGAGAGTCCTAAAATGTTAATCACTTTAGTTTTTGATCATTACCTTGCATTATAGACATTGTAAGGGTAATAGATTAAAACTAAGCATCAAATGCATTTTTGATAAGAATCCAATCTCTCGTATCATTCCTTGAAAACTCCTT
This sequence comes from Thalassia testudinum, assembly GCA_037157565.1. NCBI lineage: Eukaryota > Viridiplantae > Streptophyta > Magnoliopsida > Alismatales > Hydrocharitaceae > Thalassia > Thalassia testudinum. The sequence goes on along the minus strand of JAZHRO010000030.1, from coordinate 165,947 downwards.
TACACTCTTAAAATCAGATTGAAATCATTATTGAATTTAAGAAACATATTACCCTATTATGGGCTTTAACTATAGCTTTACAAGTGATCTGATCACTAGATCTTCTTAAACAACATTGACTGATGTTCAAGAAGATCTAAGGATCCCATAAAAACCAAGGGGTCATTGTTTTGACCTCCAATCAGAAATTCTGATTTTCCATGGTCAAACTACCTAAATGCAACACTCAAATTAGGTAAATACTCATCTGAACATTGCAATAAACTCAAAACACCTCAGAATCCTTGTATTATACCTAACTTATATCAACAAAAACTCAAATCTCTCGATGATGTGTGTTGTGCATCGTATAGTGCATTTTTGATAAGAAAAAGTGTCATAGTATAGTGTGCAATACGATAAAAAAAAATATTTATAAAGATAACGAGACTTGGAGTCCCGGTCGTTCGTCTCTGGGAGGCATTTATGGAAATGCAGATTGGAAATCGATCTCTTTCGCTCTACTTGCTTAAAATCCCATGCCGGTTTATGGTGATTTACGTATTGATGTATGACATGCTAGTTGCCAAAATATAACAATTAAAACATGCAACTTCAATCACATCAAAAGATGATAACTAGGCACATGGTGATTTTCCACATATATATTTATATATATAAAAGATGATAATGATGATATTAGAGTTGCAGAGCACAGGTAGAGGAATGCTTGTATAGGAAAATAAAACTACTTGCTACCAGAAAATGACTGCATACATGAATCTATGGTGGGATTTTGCGTGCATCATTGGGAGAGAATAAAGAGCTACACTATTAAGCAGTTAATAAAGCATGTAAATCTAAGAAGAACTATAATCTAGTCTAGCAGAAATAAGGGCATTCGGAGGTGGGCTCCGATGGCCTTTGAGCTGGTTGAGAGGAGAAGGAGGGGAGGTCAATGGTGCTCAGGCTGGCCCTTGAAGAGAGGTTGGAGAGGTGATCCAACATCTTGGCATGGAGGTGGTGTTGGCCATGGTGAAGCTACTCGTGGACATGGAGGTGGAGTGGATGTGGAATGAAACTAAGCTAAATGGAACCAAGAGTGGATGGGTGTAAATGGCCACCCCTTAGGTCCTTTTATAGACCTAAGGGAGACTCTCTAGAGAAGTGTGGAACTCTCTAGAGAGAGCTCCAAGAGTGGCCGGCCAAGGTAGATTTTAGATCCACCAAAAGTGGATCTAAGAATTGAATGGCTCTTGGTTGCTAATTTTAGCAACCAAGAGTGGCGCCATCTTGAAGAAGGTTCTAGAGAACTATAGATGGGTGTGTGTGTGTGTGTGTGTGTGTGTGGCCGTTCCCTATGTGGCTAAGTGATCTAGGTTAGTGATGAGAGCCTCATCATGAGCCATAACTAGCTCATTTTGACCCAATAAAGAAGATAAAAGCTCCTACATAACCTAGAAGAAGGCCTAAATGAAGGAATAAGTGCTCTGAGAAGAAAACATGAATTAAAGGTTAAAACTATAATTTTACCATTGCAGTGCATAAACGGGATTTCTCAGAGGCAAAACATAGGTCAAATGGTCTAAATAAGATAAAAAGTGGGTTGAGTCAATCAGAAATGGGTTCATGTGCAATTTAGGAATTAAATGACATTTGGTAACCCTAAAACAGACCTGCTTAAATCAACAAGGTTCCGGTCAGGATAAAAATCAAGTAAATCCTCTAAAAATCATGGAAAAATATCCTCTAGGGTTTAGAATACTTAATTTGGCATTTGGAACCTAGTTTGACCTAGAATAGGGTCTTAGCTCATTAATTGACCTAATTTGGGTTTTTACGTAAAATGTCCAATCAAACGAGGTCAAACCTAAAATCCAACTTCACCATTGGATTCCTTAGGTCGAAATTAGGTTTTTACCAAAATTTGGACCTAAGGGGAGGTCATCTTGACCTACTTTGCAATTTAGTACACCTAAATCATAATTTGGTCCCTATCTTTTGAAAATTATTGCAGAGAGCCCCCTAATTTCCTTGCCACCTTTGCAATCAAGTCCTGCCGCCATTGTTGGGGCAGAATCGACCTCCGACAAGGTTTAGAGAGGGAATAATCTCTGATTCCTCAGAGATCCCCTCGCAGAAATGGAAGGGAGATTCTCTGAGGAATTCGCTTCCATTTAAGGCCAATCACGATCTCTGGTGTGAATCCAATCTCTCGTGCGAACGCACGAGGGATTTGGGTATCCACCCTCTTTCATTCTCTGGTGACCCGTTGGAGATATTTGCGTAGCCCTCTGCACACTAGAAAGTTCGGCCAGCACCTTTAAAAGGATCCCCAAACCCAGCCGCTGATCTTCAGACTTGTCTTGGCGAAGATTCCCCCAAATTTTCCTCTCTTCCATCTCTGGCCAAGGAACCTGCAAGCTCCGGCGACCTCCTCCCCTCCTCGTCACTCTGCTGCCATACCAGCAGCAGAGTCCACTTCGCCTCTTCCTCCCGCGTCGCGCCGTACCAAGCGCACGTTCCCCTGACCTCATCCTTGTCGTCGCTCCCTCCCTTAGGGTGCTTCTTCTCTGACGACGGTAGCTACGAGCCGTCCACTCCACTACCTCCCTCCCTTCCAGAACACTCCAGATACATTCTCCATCTTCCCCTCTCTTTTTTCCTCCTTACATTTCATTTAATTGCCCCTCGACACTTCCTGACCACCCTCATCTTCCACGTCACCGACCGATCTCCGGCGAGTCAACCCATCATTCCGCCCCTCCACACGCCTCGCCAACCATCTCATAAGCTCCGCCGCACCACAAGGAACAACCTCCGCCCATCCACCAGCCCTCTACGCCTCCACCATAGCCCCCCGAACACCCCCACACTTCCGGTCACAGGACGACCTAGGCACGCATGCCTAGGCCATCCCACGACCTACTTCACCGTGCACCACCTTCGCCATGCCACGGCGAAGGTCCCCCGTTGGTCTGATTAAGCTGAGAGGCTTGTTTTGTGTTTGACAGTATTCCAGCCCCTGCCGCCATTGACGGTTGAAGCAGCTTTGGAGAAGCTCCAGGCTTCAGGACCTCCAGCCTTCAGGTGCAGCAGACTCGGGCGAGCAGTGCGAAGAGATCGGGTCCAGCAAGGAGCGCAGTGACGTCTGCAGCCTTGCCAATTGAAGAAGAATCTTCTGCGGGCGCGCGCGAGAGCGGGGCAGGACTAATAGTCCCACATCGGCGAAATATGAAGCACAGGTATGATATAAAGTGAATTTGTGTTATCTTCTCGTTGCCTCCGAACGCATAGGGGTGAGGTCCCTCACCTAGCGCTCGCCCCGTCCGCGGTTTCACCTCGCGGATCTGGTGGGCTCCGACCCGACCCATTCTGAGCACACCTCACGCATCACCCACACGTCGGTGCACCTGGTCCCGGGTGCGAAATCTGACCCGATTACCCGTGGTTCTGGGAGAGCGTCCTGAGAGCGATTTGCAGAGAGAGTGAGACGTGCGGGTAGAGGGACAGGGTAGGTTTTGCTCCCTTGTGCAGGCAGGCTGAGAGTTGAAGAGAAGAGACTTAGCCGCAGGAAGGAGAAGAGAAGAAGCAGAAGAAGAGGCTGAGCGAAGAAGAGGAGAAGGAAGAAAGAAGGACTGCAGACAAAAAGAAGAAGAAGACAGAAGAGAAAAGAAGCAAAGGTAGGAAGAAAACCAAGGAAGAAGAAGCCTTCGCAGGAAAGAGAAAAGAAGAGAAAGAAGTCCAAGGAAGAAGAAGACCTGTAGATCAGAAGAAAAGAAGAAGAAGAGCCTACGAAGAAGAAGAAGAAGGCAGAAGAGAGAAGAGAAAGCAAAAATCAGAGAAGGCCAAGACAGAATCAAAACAGGAAGAAGAATAGTTGCATTTAAGACGTCTGATATAGAAATTAGACGTCCAATCCTGTTATCTTTTAGCAATTCTTTTTATAACTCTCTCTTTGAATCAATTATTTTTCATTTAAAAGTTGTATTCTTTAGTTTTTAAAAGTACTCTGATTGCTCCCTGTGTTCGACCTCGGATACTCCGATTTTCGAGTAATAAAATTCTCTATTTGTTTGAATGCTTTTTCGGCTATATTACAACGTGTTATCTTTTAAAACCCGATCGAGCGCGATAAACAGTTAGGTCCAAAGCGGGTTTGGGTTGGTGCAGGTCTTAAATTAGGGTTGCAAACCCTAATTGCTAAGGGGGAATTGCAATTAAACTTAACACAAGTTTAATTGAATGAGTGTGAACCTAATTGAGAGTGAAATAACTCAATTAGGTTGGGCTTGGGTCAATTGGACTCTCACTGAGTCCAATTGGACTTGTATGGGTTGAGATCTGAGCTCAATTGGACTCTATGAGTCCAATTGACTAGGCAATGGTAATTGACTATGATCCAAGTCAATTAGGTTTAGTGAGGACCTAATTAGGTCCTTAGGGAAGTCTAGAGGTGATGTACTAGGGTTAGAGCACCTTAATTTAGGTTCCTAGGGGGTTAGAATTAGGTTCAAGGGGCTAGAGATCCAAGATTAAGGCTTGAATTCCAAAACAGGAACTGGTGGACAGTATCAGACATCTAAAAATATTATCAGATGACTTATACTAAAAAATTAGAAGTCCAGACTTAAATTCTGGACGTCTAATCAGAGTCAGGAAGGATTCTAAGTTCTATCTTAGGTATTCTGCAGAAATTGGACGTCTGACCAAGTGTCTGGACATCCAATAACACTGTTGAAGTGGGTTTAAGGTGTGTGGGAGTTGGCTAAGGGTTCTGGACGTCCTATAACTCATTTGGACATCCAGATAGAGGTTGGAATTAGGGTTTTAAGGTTTCTTAGGGTGCGGTGACCTAATCTAAGGTTGGCTAAGCTTTGGGGAAGCTTTTAGGCTATCCTAGGGCTAGGATGGTCCTAAGTTCTTCATAATTTTCTGCTTTGTTTCTACTTAAATAGAATAGCATGCCTCAATCCCTTACATTATTATCTACTACATCTTATTCTTGGTCTTCTGCTCCAACTCTGCTGTACCTCTAGTTATTCTTTATTCTTCAGATCCAGCTTTAGATCCAGCTTTAGATCTACCTTCTGGTCAGCTTATTACCTGTAATTGACATAATGTACTTAATCAGCACATTATAGCATTATTTTATGCATAACTAAAAGAAAGCAGTAAATATGCAAATAATGCCCATACATGCATGAATTATCCTAACTTATGCTAAGTCCTAGCCTAATTTAGGTCAATTAAGACCTATGATTACTACGCAATCATACCCCCATGCCTAAATCTTGCTAGTCCCTAGCAAATGCGAGACTAAATTATTCACAGAAGGGTCGCTAAGGGATTAATTATTTTATCAAGCGTATGCCTAGGGATTTTTCTCCTTTTTGTTTTCATTCTATGCTCTAGAAATCCAGACAATCGTGAAAGTGTAGCTATGTAGCTTTTGCAATGGATTCGAGTGAAAAACTAATTCACCTCTAAAGCCTGTACCTGACCCCTAGTAAAAATTCTAGTGGGATAGGTGGACTTCTTCCCTCGGGGTATTCAGGATATTCTATGAATTCCACCCGGCTTTAAGCTTAGGTAGAGAATCTTGGAGGGAAAAGATTATATTTTTGGTGGCTCACTCTAACTTGGTGCTACATAAAAATTAGTATTTCAGAATCTAGATTCCCAAATTATTACGTAACTCAACTCAGAGAAAGGCGAGAAAAACTATGCTCTCTTTTTTGGTTCCTTTGTATTCATTCTCTCTTTTCACCAAATTCACACATATGACCTATATTTGGTGGTCTCACTTGGTATTAACACTTTAATTGAGTTCCCATAACTCTAACACTAAGTAAGAATTCCTCAGCCAGAATTTGGATGGTCAGAAACACAGGAAAGGTGGGTTAAGGTCATATTTGGTGGATCTCAAATTTATTTGGTGGTATTGCTCAATGCAACTGAAATAAATACTAAATATTCACTCTTTTCTTTGATTTTTCTTCTTTTTCTAATTTTTTCCAATTTTTCTTTCTTTTCATCATTTTTTTTCTTTTTTTCTTCTTCTTCTTCTTTTTTTTTCTCTTCTTTCTTTTTTTTTTTTCAACATAACACAACTAGCACACATCCATGAACTTTATTGAGGAGGCATTATTAGGGATTAGTGGTACTCAAGAGACATTGGGTGGCTTATTTGGTGGAAGTACCTACTCACGGCATCGGGAGAGGCGGATGGGATGGTGTATTTCTGACCTTGACAACAATACCCTTCTTCAGTCGAGGATTCCGTAAAGAATAGTTGTAACCATCCACCTTAGCCCTTGTTTTATGAAAACTCACTCTCCACGTATTTGCCTTATTTGGTGTCTCTCAAAATTCACACAAAATATATATGCAAGAACTGAGAGCGAAAACTATGCCTTATCTCTGAGTATCATTACCTAATTATCTAGGATTCCGGATTCCTTGCACTAATCTTAGAGCACCAGTACACTCTACTCTCATCTCACATTATTTGGTGGATTTTTGGAATAAAATCTGCCTGACTCCCAAAACACTGTCTAGGGGTTCAGGAGAAGAAGCACTGCTTCTTCTTGACAGGCTAAAGACGTTTATTAGCCTTCACCGTGAATCCCTTGCAAATTCTACGTGTGTGAAAAGTTGTACCAGATTCCAGATTACACGAATCAACTAGAGGATAAAATCCCTAATGAATTCTCTTAATAAGATAATCTTATTCATGGATGCACTCTATATATTTGCTATAAACAAGTAACCTCTTATATTCGTACTTCATGAAATTTCCCTTATCGGGTTACCTTCAGCTTGACCTTAAATTTAGAACAAGAGGTGAGCAAGTGAGTCGGATGTGGCTGTTGCTGACGATTTCTAGCTCCAATGCAAGCATTGGAGGTGGAGTTGGTTGTTCTTTTTTTTAGGATCCTAAAGTACGTTTGAAATGCAGCTCCAAGGTTTTCCTAAATGTTGGCATAAAAATTTTTAGTTTTTTTGTATCTACTCCCTATGCCTAAGTTCTTGCATGTCCTCATGCATGAATGTAAAAGAAAATAAATACAGCTGGGTGTAAATGGGTAGAAATCACCTGGAATTGCTCCTGAAATTTAACGTTCAGCACCGGCCAACCTGACAGTATACAAACTGCGAAAAGGAAATATGCTAAAAGAAAAAAAATGTTATGTATAAAGTGAGTATGTATGGGGTGATGGTAGAATGTGAGGTAGATGCTGAGTTTAACGCCTCCAGCTGGGCGAAAATTCAATCAGATGTATCAGTTCTAGCATAGGAGTGATTTCACAGTAATCATGGGTCCTAATCAACCTAAATAATGTTTGAACCTAGCTTAATATGTGGATATTGCACTCATATCTTGCATATCATGCATTACATCAGTCTATTTAGAATAAGATGAGATATCCTGCTATTTAATGGTTTTTATTACTATTTGTAGGCAATAAAGTGATCCATGAAGGAGATAGTGGAATAAAGTAATAAAGGAAGAAGACGATTGATCCAGATAAGTGGAGTGAGGAGGATAACCTTATCCCTACCCTTAGAAACCCTAGGACAGCCTTCCCAAACCCAAAACCACCTCCATTAGGACACCTTAGCCTCAAAACCCAAACATGGATAGCACTATCCATGTTCGTATCCACCCTATCCCTCTCCCAAACACTTAGGAACCAAAACCCACCTTAGAAAACCTAAAACCCACTTTTCAGCACCTTTTAGGACGTCTGATTTCTGCAGAATAATAATCCATGAAGCCAAAACTCATATTGACACAGAATTGGATGTCCAATTTATTGTCCAAACATCCAATTTTGTAGTATAAGACATCAGACCACTATCTTGGATGTCTGATGCTACTGTCTGGTTCCTGATTTTGGTGTTGGAAGCCCTAGCTTGCCTATTTTGACCTAGGAACCCCATCGGACACCCTAGGAAACCTAATTTGAGACCTCCTAAGCCTAGTCCACTATCCATAGCCCTACTTATCCTATCCCTAACCCAATTAAACCATCCCATACCTAATTGGGTGCATCTACAGTTGATTGGGTGCACTTGAGCCCAATTGGATCCACCCAGGATCTAATTGACTCATACCTATTAGGGTTACCCTAGCCTAATCACATGCACACATCCAATTAGACTTGACCTAGACCTAATTAGGTTCACTCCTATCCAATTAGACTTTCCTAAGCCTAATTAGGTCCACACCCACTTAATCTAGATTGACCCAACCTATTTAGCATCTAATCCTACCAAAACCCACAACCTAGTCCTACGAAAAATACACACCCACACACACACACCCCTTCCCATTGTATCCCTACCAAAACCAAGCACACTCTCTTGGAAACCCTAAAAACTTGTGTCAAACCTAGATCCTAAAAATGTGGCATTAGCTAATTTTGGAGCCATCAAAAGTGGCAACCAAATGTAGCCTTCCATAAGGGCAAAGAAAGCTCCACAAAATTGCACCATCTCCCATCCATACTCTCCACTCCAAACTTGCGACCACACCTCCTCCTCTCCCTCTCAAGGCCATCCTCCTCCTCCAAGGCTCCCTCCATGGATGGCTAGGAAGAAGCTCTCCTCCAAGCTTCTTCAAGCGTGGCAAGAAGAAGAGCATAAGGATGCAACACCATGTGGGCGTGCCTTCTTCCTCTACCATAGAGGGTCCACGCCCCATTTGTTTTCCTCTTAGATGGTCGTAGAGAAGACACCCCTCAAGGTCTTCTCAAGGATGGCCATTGGTAGAGAAAGGGTGCAACACCCTTCTCTCTCCACTTGGGTGCACACACCCATCCTCCTCTCTTTAGTGGATGACCAAGAAGGCTACTCCTTATCCTCTCTTAGTTGATCCCTTTCTTTAGTTTATCTTTATTTCCATGTATTCGTATTTTATAGTGACTTAATTTTTGATGCATGATACTCTTGTCTAATGGTTTTATATGCATGCTATTATCTTCATGGCTTACAACTTTGATGCATGCTTTCATTTCGTGTTTCAAAATAAAGATCAAAAACACAAAAAGACAAAAATATTAGGTTAGATTAGATTTAGGTTAGATTAAGCCAATCCAAATCTCGACTTATTTTCACGCCTCCTAGAGACGAACGACCAGGACTCAAGTTTTCAAAAGAATAAAATCAATCGAGTTTCGTTATTACAAATATTTTTGTCAAGGGGATTTCGCGACTATACTACAACGTTGTTTTCTGAAAATGCACGATTTCCACGCTTGTCAAGGAGCCGGTCAAGATTAAGAGAAAGATGTGCTCATATGCTCCTAGAATCAGTGGTCCGGAGATGCGAACCAGCTGATTATGCACCCCTACTCCAAAAAGTCTAGCTATTAGCAGGTGTGGAGTAGTGGTGGAGAATAGAGGATAATTAGAGGGAGGATCATGATGTTAATTCAGTTGATTTATCACGTTCCACAATTCAGTAGGAAGTTGCTGAGGGAGTAGATCAACATGTGTCTCAGAACTAGAATCTGAGTCATAGGGATCCTCATAACGATAACTGACATCAAAGATCATGCCCTCTCCAGGCTCCAGATCATATGGGGGTATCTGTGAAAGTAGAAGATCTGTGGGAAGGTCACTGAAATCCTCGTCAGAAATTACTTTGTCCTCATCAGTACTCATCTCTGATTCATCGGAGGCTAACTCTTCAGGCTCGGAGTTGAGCCATCCATTAGATTGACTAGGATGGTAGGTGCGTCCCTAGCTCATTGTACTCAAAGCTTCACCCTTGTATGCGTTGGGTTCCTCAGTAATTCCTACCCCAGGTAGCAAATTTATTTCTTCAGTCAAGTCATCCATAGCTACTTCTAGTCCTCGAATGTTAGGATCAGGGATAGAAAGCGTCATCTCATAATCTCTAATATCCGAATTAGGTATGTAGGTGAAAGAAGAAGAGTGTAGATCAGAAAATGTTGCCCCTAGCATAGGTTCACCTACAATGGGAAGTGGCCTAGATTAATCAGTAGTGTCACATGTAATGTTTGCCTGAAGATCCATATCCTCAAATGGATCTACTTCCCTTATCTCAATTGGGTTTTCTAACCCATGAGGTATCACCCAGGATTCAGGATAATCCGATTGTGGCTTAGTCCTGGAGATATCAGTCCTTTCCTCAGTTTCCTGAATGGAGTTCTCAGACGAACCCATTTTGAACATTTCCTGCTCCTGTCTCATATCCAAGCTGGATTCTTCTTCCCTTGAATTATCTTCCGGCATCTTCTCCTGTGTGTTTGTCCGGTGTAGTCGTTTCAGATTCTTCGAGGTCTTTAAGGCTATTTTCCACTTGATATCTCAAAAGCAGTAGTTCTTGAGTTTCCCGATTTTGTCCAATTAGCCTTGTTATCCCTATTGTTCCCTAAAGGAGCTCCATCACAGCTTGTTGATATGGAATCCAGCTTTGTCTTTGGTTCGGTTTAGTGATAGCTTGGATTTCGTGTAGATATAATGCAACCTTCTCCTTAGCACTAGCTACAGCTCTCTGTATTTTATAATGCGGTCGCATATGCACTGGTAGTTCTTCAGGGGTTCCAGGGGGTTAATCAGGTCTACCCATATTCCATGGGTGAGAAGCAGGAGTATGAAATCCATATCCTTGGTTATAAGATGTGGTCCTTTGAGGGATCGACTGGTATGGGTCATAATATCCAGGGTCAGGATATGGGTTAACCATTTCGGTAACCCAAGGAGAAGGATCAGGCAAAGCGAAAGGTCATCTTCGCCACCTTGGGTTCTGATCCCAAGGTTGAGCTGATTCAGTGACCCAGGCTCTCAGATAAGCTCGTGGGTCCAGCTCTTCTGGATCCTGATTAGGTCTAGATCCAAGATTAGCCATTACGACTAAGCAGATAGAAGAAGTGGGTGGGGGAGAAGATGGTCCGGGCGACGTGACTCACCTCCTTGGGAGCGGCTCCCAAGGCCCAACTAGTTGAGGTCTAAGTGACCTTCCTTTCATACACCACCCAACCCCTAGGTTGGTGTAGCCAAGCCAGAAAAGGCTAAGGCCCTGTCAATCAGATGGTCCTTATGATCAGGTGACTAGATTTTTCGATTTAAGTTCAAATTCCCGAAGAAAAATTCATCGTGCAACTACCTGAAAGTGATTTTCGCCTCTCAAGCTAACCTAGCCAATCTGGTTACGAGGGGACTAAGGGGAAGGTTCTTCCTTTGTCTTACGCCTCCAGTTCCGTTACCCCTTAACCACGGTTGTTTGACACTACCCCGCAGACTTAGTCACCAGGTTTAGCAAGAGAGATTGAAAACACCCAGTAGTATGACAACGAATTTGGGTTGATTTCATGTTTTAAAATTTGTTTTAGCTCGTTTTTCTTCAGTTGGGGTTTGTGGTGAGTGGCCCACAAGGTGACCAAGCTCACCGGCGAAGCACTAGACTTGACTAAGTCTATGCTAGCGGAAATGTAGTCTCTAGAGTGTAACCCTAAAGATGTAACCTAGGGTTCATGCAATTCTAGGTTTTTTTTTTAGTAGACCACGAAATAAAAATACTTTGGAAAAAATTGGAATCCAAATAAGTTGAAATTTTACAAGTAGATTCCTTTTTCAATTGCCTTTTCATAGAATACTTTTCTTGTAAGTTTTACTATTTCAACCGAATTTCTAGAGACTTTTGAATGTCAAGGGGTCAGATCTGGAATTTTGACCCCTAGTCGATTTTTCAAATTGAAACAATATCAAATGACTTTCAAAAATTCAGGAAAAATATGGAAATTAAAGCCAAAACCTCACCATTTTTAGTCAAAATAGTTTCACGGATTACTCTCAATTGCTTTTTGAATTTTGAAAATTTTCAAATCTGGGTCAGTCTGACCCCCTTGCACTTCACGAATTTTTAAAAATTTTGTACTTGGAATTTTTTTAAATGAATGATGTTGTTTGAAAGATGGTTTGAAAATGAAGATCTAGCCCGAATTTAAAAATTTTTCGTTGACTAATTTTTCGGCAATTGAATTTTTAAATCGAAATTTGAAGTATAGTCGAAAATCAGAGGGTGGTGGGAAAGCTTTTAAAAGGTGTTTGAGTTTAAAAATCAAACATTCCACCAATTTTTTTTTTTCAAAAAAAAAATTTTTGAATTTTTTTTCAAGAAGGATTTTTTTTTCAAAGAATTTTCTTTTTTTTTTGTTTTTTAAAACTAACCTAGGATTCAAAAAGAAACCTAATTTAACTACATAGATTATTTTCGTTTGATTTTTTTTCTTTTTCATGAAAATAAATAAGCTTTTTCTTTTCTTTTTTTGTTCAAATAAATCTAACCTAGGGTTCAGAAAGGTAAATCCTAATCTAAGATGAGATGTGCACCAGATTTTTGTTTTAATCTGCGCTCGTTGCATGTGCAGATTCCCATTTTTCCTGTTTTCCTGCACATCAAAAGACAAGCAGAGGAAGATTTCTCAGTGATAGCTCAAAAGATTGAAATAAAAAATGACGTTGCTTCCCCGACAACGGTGCCATTTTGTTGTGTATCGTAGAGCATGTTTTTGATAAGAAAAAGCGTCGTGGTATAGTGTGCAATACAATCAACAAAAATATTTATAAAGATAATGAGACTTGGAGTCCCGGTCGTTCGTCTCTGGGAGGCATTTCTGGAAATGTAGATTTGAAATCGATCTCTTTCGTACTACTTTCTTAAAATCCCATGCCGGTTTATGGTGATTTACATATTGATGTATGATAACATTGCATTTTAGAATGTTAATTCTGCCAAAAGGAGACAGTCTTAAGGGTAAAATGCACAGAGGACACATCATAAATAAGAATAGAAGCATTGCATGCATTACACATCAAGATTGCATATAGTGCATTATAACTGCCATTTATACAATTACATTTCAAAAGTAGGCTTCAGATGAGTGATTAGACTGCATGGATGGACTCAGAGCGATGAGCGGAGTCCAACGAACTTGAAATTAGCCAAATCCAACATCCGAAGCTCCCACAATTGGCCCAAGAAATTCTAACCATTGATTTGATGATCACCGGTGATAAGGCCACCACGTGTCAGCATCGCCGCACCCCTCAACCAATCGCACCGCGCAGCGTAACTTTAAGCCATCCGATCTTCGATCAGACGGCTGAGAAGCGCGCACCCCTCGCTCCCCACAATTGCAGCGTCCTCAGCTGCAGCAGCTCACAACCGTTGGATCTTCATCCAACGGTTGCTCGCACCACGCCAGCATCTTACCTCTGCGACAAAGTAGTGGGCGTATCGCAGTGGTACGTGCCTCACACCCGCACAGTGGGGCGCAGGTTTGAGGCGCCCACCGCAGTGCAAAATCAAGGCGAATTTGAGGCGACGATTATGGCCGTCGATGTGCGATCAAGCGACTCGTCAGCAAGTGATGCGGCACAATCCCGCGCATCCGATGCAAATGCCCGCGATGATGCGCGGGGCGCAATCGCAACAGGCGCGATCCAAAGGTGTGCCCACAGCGCACGCACATGGATTGCGCGTGAAGAAGAATAGCACGCGTATGAGACCGTTGGGCAAGGGGCTTCACCGACGCTTTTAGCATGGGTTTAGCGACGTCCCGGACATCGCTAAAGTGATTGTATTTGTAAAACTTGAATTGCTTGTTTAATATAGTGTTGATGTTATTCTCCATCTTGATCTAAGTGATTGCTATGATTTAAAAAACTCTAACCCTACTCTCTCTCTCTCACTCGCTTTTCTCCCACGTCTTCTCGCAAGCAAAACCCTGTCATTTCCGTGACACTAAGTGACAAGAAAAATCTGATTTTCATGCCTCCCTGAGATCGACACTCGGACTCACGTCCATTTCTTCATTAAAAATTGACGTTGGTAACACAAACTACAATATCCTTTTAAACAAACACGTCTTTATCACGTCAGTTTTTGGAGTCGTTGTCGGGGAGGCAACAGATTTATTTTGTCACTTTCATTTTACATCCATGCTCACATCATGTAACACATTTTCTCCTACTTGATGGTTGCAGGAACTCGGCACTTGGACGGCAAAGTAGTGCAACTCGTAGAGATGGAGTAAGCACAGCAAGGACTGATTGTGAGTAATTCTTCACCCGTGGTTATTTGCTTGCCTTAAAAAAAATCTAAAAAAAATTGTAAAATCGAAAAAAATTGGCGTGGTTTATGATTGCCTGATCCACATCCTCAATGCATCACCCAACAAAAAAAAAATACACTCTAACATTCTTAATGACCTAACCTTTTTAGAGTGTTCTTTCTTCTTGAGTGGTGTTTACGAAGCCACCGTGAATTGACATGGGCCGCACCACTCACCCCTAAAATCAACTCATCTGATAGAAGTTGCATGATCACTAGGATGAGCACTTTAGGGTTTTAGAGCCTCTTCACATCAAAGGAAATCAACTCTCACTAATTGTGTGTAAAACTTGGCGTGCCCACTTGAAACTTGTCTGAAAACATTATGACACGTCAACCCTAAAAGACACAAAAGTAAGGACAAACATTAAAAGATACCACTTCTTAAAAATCCTTGCTTGAAACCATGTTTTGATAGGAGCACACACACTGGAATTGGAAAACTAAGGGGCATCACCCCAATCAATGCCTCATCACATAACCCAAGCACAAGCACTGTCCTAGCCCCTTTTGAAACAGAGTAGATGTGCCCTAGGTAGGACTGGGTTAAGTCTTAAGAGGCGTGGTTTTGTTCACTGGGCACTTGGCCTTCATTCCCTTAGTAGAATCTGGTGACTAAGCTGCGGGGAAGTGTCAAACGACCGCGGTTGTGGGGTCTACGGAACTGGCGGCGAAAGCCAAAGGAAGAACCTTCCCTACAATCCCCTCGTAATCAACCTGGCCAGATTAGCTTTGGGAAGGGTAGTCCAGTGCTTACAAACTTGATTGCTCCTTTGGAGATTTCTAGGTCCCCTAAGGAATACACCCTAAGGACTAAGCTTGTTTGCTTGGTTGTGCACACACATTTCTCGCATCTGTCGCTCTCTACATTCCCTCTTGTTCTTCTCTAGTGTATTCACGGGAGACGATCATTTCATCTTGAGTTGTTCGCTTTGGGACAGGAATCCAGGAGACTTGATTTTGCTAGAAACATGGCTACACCTAGAGTAGATGAGGTTGAAGACCAACCCCCACCAGACACAATGGCCATCATCCAGGCCCAGATCAACGCAAACCACCGATTTCAGTAGCAACAGATCCACACTATCATGCAAGCCATGCATCGGTTGCAGAACCCACATGGGCAACCACCACCACATTTCCAGGACCCACAAGGACAACCACCACTTGATCCACCACCATTGCAGGACCAACCTAGGCCCCTCCGTGACTTCTACAATCCTTCTGTGATTCGAATTGAGCCACACCTTAGGATCTTCGAAGGGGGAGATGATTTTGAGCTGAAACCAAACATCCTGAGTTTGATTCAGAGCCACTTCCATGGAAGCTCAAATGAGGACCCTTTCCAACACCTAAAGGATCTTGACTTGATCGCCCGGACCGTAAAACCTAGGAATGTTAGCCTAGACATTATTTTGATTAAGATGTTTCCTTCTTGCTAAGAGACAAAGCATCTCACTGGCTTAGAACCTTAGGAAGACCCATCACCACTTAGGAGGAATTGAGGCATGCATTCTTAAAGAAATTCTTCCCCATAGGAAAAACCAATGCCCTCAGAAGAGCCATTACTACCTTTACACTCCAGCGTGGGGAACAGTTCCATGAGGCGTAGGAAAGGTTTAAGGAACTATTGAGAAAATGCGCACACCACGAAGTACCAAGGTGGAAATTGGCCCAGATCTTCTACCACGGTCTGGATAGCAACTTTCAAAATTTCGTCAATGTTTCATGCGGGGGAAACTTCCTGAACAGAGACGAGGAGAGTGCATTTGAGCTCTTTGAGTCTATGAGCAAAAATTTGCTCAACAATGCCTCCATGACCCAGTTTAGTCAATCCAGTCAACCCCATGGTGGGATCTTTTAGGTACAAGCAAATTCTGGAATGGTTGACATGGATATCATTGCTAAGAAATTGGATCGAGTGGAATTGGTGGATAAAAAGATAGATGAGCTACTGAACCAGACCAAGAACCCATTACAGACCTTCTCCCTAGCAAAGGGAGCTCACAATGTTGACCTAGTCCAACCCCTAAGCCAAATGAACCTGGAACAACCCCTGACCACATTCCAGGGAGGTACCTTTGCTCCCTCAACCCTTGATTACTCTCTTCCCTCCCCCTCGACATCTGCTATCCTTGAAGATGTGCAGGCTATCCAAGGTTATTCCAAACTTGACCCTTTCTCCAACACTTACAACACTGGCTGGCGAAATCACCCAAACTTTGCTTCGACAAACCAGAAATCGCCTCAATTTTAGAACCAGCCCAGGCCAAACCAACAGCCAAACCTACCCCCTATCAGCAAGGACCACCAGTTAGACCCCCATATAATCCGAATAGGGTGGCCCCTCCCCCACAAAGCCAAATGGACACCCTAATAAAAATGATGGCTGAAATGAACCAAAAACACCAAGAGGAAATGGCTTTAGTGAAGGAACAGTTACGCCAGTTGTTGGACTGTAAACAACAAGGATCCCTGGCTTCCCAACCACAACCGAACCTATGAAACATGATTAACAGAGGCCCTAATTTGCAAGGGTTTGAAGGCAATCCCGGGCAGGCTCACATGGTCTAGCCAACCCCACAAACACCCCCTGGGTTTGGTGCTTCTTCTTCCTTGTCTTCTCAAGGATCAACCCATGGTCCGAATGCCTATGCAAATGCGGTAACCTTGAGAAGCGGCACCAAAACCCAGGATCCTAAATGGCCGACTCTTCCCGTGACTTCACCCCTTGAAATGCCCGACTATGAGGAGGCACAGGAAAAACCCAAGGACCCAGAAGTAGACCATGTTCACATTTAGACACCATATCCCGAGGCCTTGGAGACAATCAAGAAAAAGAAAAGTGTCATGGAGACTGAGGAGCTTTTGGATATCTTTAAGTAGGTTCAAATTAATATTCCGCTCCTTGAAGCCGTCAAGCACATTCCGGCTTACACCAAGTTTCTAAAGGATGCCTGTACACCAAAACGTAAGCTAATACCTCAAGCACCTAGGAAGGTTGTGCTCTCAGAACAAGCTAGTTCCGTGATATCAAGCAACCTTCCACTCAAACGAACTGACCCAGGAGCACCCCTGATATCCTGCAATATTGGGGACATGACATTTGATAGAGCGCTCCTGGACTTAGGTGCTTCCATCAATCTGATTCCGACAACCCTGTACCACCAATTTGGATTCGGAGAGTTGATGCCCACACCTGTTACCATCCAGTTGGCTGATAGATCTGTGAAAACCCCAAAGGGGGTTGTCAAGGATGTAATTGTGCAGGTCAAGGACTTCTATTTTTCGGTCGACTTCTTGGTACTCGACATGGAAGTCCATGAACAACTACAGAACACACCCATCATCCTAGGCAGACCCTTCTTAACCACGGCTAAGGAAAACATTGATTGTGACATGGGATGCATGGAAATCACCTTCGGAGACAAGAATATGCAGTTGGATATCTTTCGGGCGACCAAGTCTTTTGACTGCGACTGTATCGAGCAACACGATCCCGTGGAACCTTTGGTCGAGGAATGCCTCACCCTTAGTTCTGTCTCGGACTACTACTCCTGTAACAACTGTTCTGACCCATCACCATCTATGCCCATGGACCTTTGTAGGGCTGATTACCATCAACCAACACCATTCGAGGAAATTGATGTTGATCACCTCCCACCTTTCCCCTTTCCATCAAACATTGTTCCACCCACACCTGAACTGAAGCCGCTACACAAGAATCTCAAGTATGTCATCCTGGGACCTAACTAGACCTTCCCCGTAATTATTAATGCCAACCTAACTAAGGATCAAGAACTTAGATTGACAGCAACTGATGTAAACACATTTACACTACGTGAAATGTCTATTTATGCATGTTCTCAAGCATAGGATTGCATTTCATGATATAAATATTGTATAACATGCATTATCTTGCATTTAGAGTAGTTTGAATAAATGGAGGTTAATTGTCTCCTTTTATGTGCTTGGACAGGGCAAACATTTTATCGGGGCCTCGGATCAAAGATCCAACCGTATGGATGTGATCAGGGCGACGATTGGAGTTCAACGACTCCAAGATCGCCCTAATCAGGCATCCGTAGCATCAGATAGTGATCGGGGAACCCTAGAAGATCAAGGGCTAGGATGGTGTAAATCTGCACTTCAGATGATAAATCTGACCACACGGATGAATTCGGATCGACGATCGCAGCTCAACGACGCAAAAATCGAGTCAATACGACATCCGTGGCACCATCTCCAACTTCCAGAAGATGGATGACCAAGATGGTGCCACGTGGCGCCATCTCGGCTGCCCAAACAGCCGCTTACATTCTATGAAGGCCACGCACCCGCCCCCTCTCCGTTTTTGGATCTCGATCCAACTGCTGTGGATGCGGCTCTTTAAAATCATCCACGCGACCTTTTGGGCGAGGCAGCGCAGCGGTCCAGCGCCTTATCGCGAGGCGCTGGCACGCATTCGAGCCTCGCCAAGGGTTTCTGAGGTGAGCGGGCGCATTTTTATCAACCGTCAGATCGCAATCCAACGGCCGCACGCGCTCGATAGCGTTCACGCGCTATTGCATGTGCGGCGTCATGCAGCATCGTACGCATCAGGTGGGAGCAGCAGTGGGCGAAGATGCATCTTAAGCCGTCCGATCTCGCGATCGGACGGCTGAGACTCAGCGGACGTGCGCAGGCGTTGCGCGCGCGAGTAGGCGAGCAGGCGCGCGTGAGTCGCCCACGATGCCCACGAAGGAGGCTTTAGCGATGGTTTTATCCGTCACTAAAGACCCCTCATTTATTATTTTGAAGTTGTAATGACCATTTTGCCCCCACTCCTTGCAACTATAAAAGGAGACCCCCTCCATACGAAATTCTCATCCCTTCCTTCTCTTCTCTGCCCCTCCAAAGCTCAAGAGAAGCTTGTCCCACACCCGGGATGCTTCTCGCGAGATAAAGTCCAAATTTTCGTCCCCCTTCGGAAGTGGATCCCGCGATGACGACGGCATGCTGCTCCGTTCCCGTTCTTCTGCTTCGTCCTCCTTCGTCCTGTTCCGTTCTCCTTCGTCCAGCCGTCATCCCGTCCGGCTCGTCCTCCAAGCCACCGTCGAGGAGGATTTCTCTCTCCCTATTCTTTTTACTGCTTTCTAATATAGATTTATTGCCTTCTGGTGTAGTTCTGCTCGTCCTCCAAGCGACCGTCGAGGAGGACATTTCTCCCTCCATTCTCTTAATGCTTTCTAGAGTAAATTTGTCACTTTCTAGTGCAATTATTTTTTGCTTTCTAATTGTAATGAACAAATCCCCCTAATGATAAATTCTCTGTTTATTCTACATCTCATTTTGATTTCTATGTGTAATATTCTCTCTCTCTTACCCTCTCTCTCTTCTATTTGTTGTAACTAATTAGATAGTTTTAAATTGAATTACTTCGTGACAAATAAAAAGAAACGCGTAGTTTTTAAATCAAACGTCCGCCTCCCTGTGTTCGACCCGGAATTTTCATTTCGGTATAAATTTTATTCGTTGAACACGAATTCTTCGCTTTCAAACTACAACGACAGGTTCTCCAAAACCGAACACGTTAGCATAGCGATTCGTACGTTCAACAGCAACCCTATCAGAACATAAGGCTGCCATTGGTTGGACTATTTCAGATTTGAGAGGAATTAGCCCCACCTATTGTACCCACAAGATCTACCTAGAAGATGGGGCATGACCCTCCCGTCAGATGTAGAGATGGTTAAACCCAAATATGTGGGAGGTCGTTAAGAAGGAAATTATCGAATGGCTTGACGCCGACATCATCTATCCCATCTCCGATAGCCCCTGGGTGAGTCCCACTCAAGTGGTTCCGAAGAAAGCCGGGCTCACCATTGTCACCAATGAGCATGGCGAATCCATCCCTACCTGCACCACCACCGCATGGTAGGTGTGTATTGATTATAGGAAACTCAATTAAGCAACCAAGAAAGATCATTTCCCCTGCCATTTATCGACCATATTCTTGAAATATTGGCAGGTCAAAAGTATTTTTACTTCCTAGATTGATATTCAGGATATAACCAAGTCGCAATTGCTCCTGAAGATCAAGAGAAGACCACATTCACTTGCCTGTACGGCACGTTTGCACTCCGTCATATGCCGTTCAGGTTGTGCAACACACTCGCTACCTTTCAGCGTTGCATGCTAGCCATTTTTTCAGAAATGGTGGGTGAATACCTGGAGGTCTTTATGGATGATTTCTCTGTATTTGGGAATTCATTTGACCACTGTTTGAGCAACTTGGAGAAGATCCTAAAATGATGTATTGAGGATAATTTGGTGTTAAGTTGGGAAAAGAGCCATTTCATGGTTTAAGAAGGAATCGTCCTCAGTCACATCGTATCACAAAGGGGCATTGAGGTGGACCGAGCTAAAGTTGATTTGATTTCCAAGCTTTCGCCACCTAGCTCGATCCGGAAAATCCGTTTGTTCCTTCTACACGTTGGCTTCTACCGAAGGTTCATCAAAGACTTCTCCAAACTTTCCAAACCCTTGTCCAACCTTCTAGCCAATGACGCCCTATTCCACATGACCTCTGGTTGCATCCAGGCTTACCACACCCTCAGGGACTTAGTCTCTACAACACCTGTGCTTCAACCCCCGGATTGGTCCCAGGACTTTGAGATCATGTGTGATGCATCAGATTTTTCCATAGGCACCGTCCTGGGACAAAGACAAGACAAGAAACCCATGGTGATCTACTATGTGAGCAAGACATTAAGCGAGGCCTAACGAAATTACACAGTCACAGAAAAAGAACTACTTGCTGTAGTTTTTGGACTTGAAAAGTTTCGATCTTACCTTCTGGAATCCCACGAGACCATCTATATGGACCATTAAGCCATCCGGCATCTATTGGCTAAAAAGGATGCCAAGCCTAGGCTCATCAGATGGATCCTGCTCTTGCAGGAATTTGACCTGGAAATCCGCGACAAAGCCAGATCAAAGAATGTGGTGGCTGACCACCTATCCAGACTCCACCTAGACCACATTGAACCCTCCTTCCCTTTATTCGACACCTTTCCTAATGAAGAAATTCTGGATGTGCAAGATAGGAAACTACCTTGGTATGCCGACTATGTTAACTACCTAGTTGTAGGACAGACCCTGCATAGCTGGTCCAGACAGCAACAGGATAAGATCTTGGTTGAAGCCAAGCACTATTTCTGGGATGATCCCATGCTGTTTCGCCTCTGTGCCAACCAGATCATCAGGAGGTGTATCCCAAAAGACGAAGATTCGGCTTACTGTGGTAACATTGGGCTCCTTTGTGACGACCCAATGTCTCATTTGTTTACACTATCAGGGTTCTTGGACCTCGATCCACACGGGATTGAAACCACTGCATTACACATATCTCCCGAAGGATCTGACTGTTTGGGGTATGCTTCTGACCACAGCACCCCTGAATCTAGCTATCTTGATCCATATATTACTGAATCGCCCCTGTTAATACAGGAAGACATGACTATAGCTAACAGGTTTCTCGTTAATGCAGTCACAACAGATTTATAGGGAGCGACTCAGCGAGAATTCATGTGTAGATGGATCAGCAGATTCCCACCCTCGATTCTGCTCCTCCCACTCTCAGTTCTGATTCTGACCCACCAGTAATTGAAATGAAGCCCTTACCTGACTCACTCAAGTACGTATTCTTGGGCGAAAGTGAGACATATCCAGTCATTATCAATGCCCACTTAACCCAAGAACAGGAGCATCAATTAATTTCCACACTTCAAGACCATAGGGCTGCTATCGGGTGGAGTGTTGCTGATCTCCGCGGTATTCACCCCTCGTATTGCACTCATCACATTTACACGTATGAGGGGGTGAAACCTTCGAGACAACCTCAAAGACGGCTAAACCCGAATATGCTAGAGGTTGTTAAGAAGGAGATCATCAAATGGTTGGATGCAGGCATTGTATATCCAATCTCAGATAGCCAGTGGGTGAGTCTGATTCAGATAGTGCCCAAGAAAGCAGGACTCACCATCATAAAAAATGATAAGGGCGAATCCATCCCGACCTGCACTGCGACATCTTGGTAGGTCTGCATTGACTACAGGAAACTGAACACGGCTACCCAGAAGGATCACTTTCCTTTGCCGTTCATCGATTAGATCATGGAATGGTTAGTCGGACGCAGTTTCTTCTGCTTTCTGGATGTATACTCCGGGTATAATCAGGTAGCAATTAGCCCAGAAGATCAGGACAAGACCACATTCACATGCCCCTTTGGAACATTAGCCTTCAAGCGGATGCCCTTTGGCCTCTGCAATGCACCAGCGACATTTCAGCGTTGTATGATGGCTATCTTCTCTGACATGATTGGGGATTATGTGGAGGTATTCATGGAAGATTTCGCTATTTTCGGAGATGATTTCACATCTTGTCTTGATAACCTCACCAAGATCCTGAAATGATGTATTGAGGTAAACCTAGTACTATCCTGGGAGAAAAGCCATTTCATGGTGAGGGATGGCATAGTACTAGGGCACAGGATCTCCAAAAATGGACTCGAGGTTGACCAAGCTAAATTAGAGATTATCTCCCACTTACCACCACCTAGCTCGGTCAAGCAGATCAGATCATTCTTAGGTCACGTCGGCTTCTATCGGAGATTTATACACAATTTTTCAAAAATTGCGTGGCCTTTGACGAATCTCCTGGTTACCGATGTCCCATTTGAATTTGATACCTCGTGTCTCAGCGCCTTCGAGACTTTACGAAGCGTTGTTTCCAACTCCCCGATTCTCCAACCACTCGACTGGTCGCTTGATTTCGAAATGATGTGCAACGCTTCTGATTTTGCCGTCGGTGCTATTTTAGGCCAGCGTCGGGAGAAACAACCCTTTGTCATAAACTATGCTAGCAAGATGCTGAATGAGGCTCAGCACAATTATACTATCACCGAAAAAGAACTGCTAGCAGTAGTATTCGGGCTGGAGAAATTTAGATCATATTTATTAGGATCCTAGGTCATCATTTTCACTGACCACTCCACCCTCTGGAACTTGTTCGCAAAGAAGGATGCCAAACCATGACTCATTAGATGGATCCTTCTATTGCAGGAATTTGATAACGAGATCCGTGACAAAGCCGAAAAAAAAATGTTGTGGCGGATCACCTATCCAGATTGGACCCAGACCACATTCCTTATTCCCTGCCTATCCATGAACAATTTTCAGATGAATCACTTTTTGAAATTCATTCTATTGAGTTCCCCTGGTATGCGGATTTTGCGAACTACCTTGCCGCAGGCAAAATTCCCACGAACCTATCCAAAAACCAGAAACTCAAATTCATTGCAGAAGCCAAATACTATCTATGGGATGACCCACTGCTCTTCCACATTGGAGCGGATCAGATTATTCGCAGATGCATCCCAGAATCTGAGATCCCCAGTGTGTTATCTTTCTGCTATAATAGTGCATGTGGTGGCCATTTCTCAGGATGGAAAACCGCCGCAAAAATTTTGCAGTAGGGATTTTTCTGGCCAACCATCTTCAGAGATACACACGATTACTCCCAACACTGCAAACGATGTCAGTCGATCAGTTCTATGACCAGGAGAGACATGATGCCACTCCAACCCATCATGGTCGTAGAAGTGTTCGACGTCTGGGGCATCGATTTTATGGGCCCTTTTCCGAACTCTCATGGCTTTGAGTACATATTGCTAGCCGTTGATTATGTCTAGAAGTGGGTCGAGGCCATCCCGACGAGACGTGCTAACCACAAGACAGTCATTTCTTTCATACGGCAAAATATTTTCTCAAGATTCGGAATACCCCGCGCTTTGATTAGTGACGGGGGAAGCCACTTCATCCATGCCCATTTCAGGTCGTTGTTAAAGAAATACGGGGTACATCACCGCATAGCCACCCCGTATCACCCGCAAACCAATGGGCAGGCTGAAGATTTTAATCGTCAAATCAAGCTGATTCTCCAGAAGACGGTTAGACCAGACAGGAAGGACTGGTCCGACAAATTAATCGATGCACTCTGGGCATACCGGACCGCATACAAGGCCCCACTTGGAATGTCACCATATTGCATGGTATATGGTAAGGCCTGTCACCTTCCTGTAGAGTTGGAACACCGCGCCTTTTGGGCGGTGCGAAAATGTAACCTCGACCTCGATGCAAGAGGTCGAGAATGGAAACTCTAGCTCAGCGAATTAGAAGAAATCCGGCAGGAGGCCTATGAGAATGCATTAATATACAAGGACAAGACCAAGGCCTTTCACGACTGCCACATCCGGAGGAGAATATTCACGCCCAACCAGCGAGTCTGGTTATTTGATTCACGGCTGAAACTGTTCGCGGGGAAGCTCAAGTCCAAGTGGACTGGCCCGTATGTTGTGATGCAGCCATACCCTAATGGGGCAGTCCAGATCAAGGACCTAAAATCTGGGCATATATTCACGGTAAATAGCCAGCGCCTCAAGCCATTTTTGGCCTAGGAACCTCCTCCACCTGATGAGACTATTCATATTAGTGAGGACGTGTGATTGAGTGGTCGCCCAGCTAGAGGCGTTAAACTCAACACGTATAGATACCATTCGCCCCACATTCCACCATCATTTATATATAACCATTTTTATACATAGCATATTTTTCCTTTAGCATATTTCCTTTGCATAGTGCATGCTGACAGGTTGGCCGGAGCTGAATATAATTTTAGGAGCAATTACATGTGATTTCTACCCATTCTCTCCCTGCAGTATTTATTTTCTTTTACATTCATGCATGAGGACATGCAAGAACTTAGGCATGGGGGGGTAGATACAGAAAAGCTGAAAAAAATTTTTTTGCCAACACTTAGGAAAACCTCAGAGCTGCATGTAAAACGTACTTTAGGACCTTAAATAAAAAGAACAACCGACCCCACCTCTAATTCTCGCATTGGAGCTGAGGTTGTTTGTAACAGCCACTTCTGACTCACCCGCTCACCTTTTGTTCTAAATTTAGGGTCAAGCTGATTGTAACCTGATACGGGAATTTCACGAAGTACAAATTATATGAGGTTACATATTGCATTCGTGAATAAGATTATTTTATTAAGAGAATGCATTAGGGATTTTATCCTTTAGTTGACTCTTGTAATCAGGAATCCAGTACAACTTTTCACACACACGTAGAATTTGCAATGGATTCACGGTGAAGGCTGATAAACGTCTTCAATATATCGAGAAGAAGCAGTGCTTCTTTTCCTGAACCCTTGGACAGTGTTTTGGGAGTCAGGCAAATTTTCCTCCAAAAATCCACCAAATAGTGTGAGATGAGAGTAGAGTGTATTGGTGCTCTAAGATTTGTGAGAGGAATCTGGAATCTTAGATAATTATGTGATGATGCTCTGAGATGAGACATAGTTTTCGCTCTCGGTTCCTGCGTATGCATTTTGTGCGAAATTGTGAGAGCCACCGAATAAGGCAAATATGCGGAGAGTGAGTTTTCATAAAACTAGGGCTAAGGTGGATGGTTACGACCATTCTTTACAGAATCCTCGGTTGAAGGAGGGTATTGATGTCAAGGTCAGAAATACACCGTCCTATCCATCTCTCCTGATGCCGTGAGTAGGCACTTCCACCAAATAAGCCACCCAATATCTCTTGAGTACCACCAATCCCTAATAATGCTTCCTCAATAAAGTTCATGGATGTATGCTACTTGTGTTATGCTGAAAAAAAAAAGAAAAGAAAAAAGAAAAAGGAATGATGAAGCGAAAGAAAAACTGAAAAAATTTAGAAAAAGAAGAAAAAGCAAAGAAAAGAATGAATATTTAGTGTTTATTTCATCAAGGCAATACCACTAAATAAAATTGAGCTCCACCAAATATGGCCTTAACCTATTTTTCTTGTGTTTCTGACTGGCCGAATACTGGCTGAGGAATCCCGACTTAGTGTTAGGGTTATGAGAACTCAATTAAAGTGTTAATGCCTAGTGAGACCACCAAATACAGAACATACGTGTGAATCTGGTGAGGTTGTGAGCTCTAAGAAAAAGAAAGAAAAAGAGTAAGAGAGAATGAATACAAAGGAATCAGAAGAGAGTATAGTTTTTCTCATCTTTCTCTGAGTTGAGTTACTTAGGAATCCGGGAATCTAGATTCTGTAGTACTAGTCTCTATGTAGCACCAAGTGAGAGTGAGCCACCAAATATATAATCTTTTCCCTCAGAGATTCTCTACCTAAGCCCAAAGCCAGGGTGAAATTCATAGAATATTTTGAATACCCCGAGGGAAGAAGTCCGCCTATCCTGCTAGAATTTTTACTAGGGGTTAAGTACAAGCTTTAGAGGTGTATTAGTTTTCACTCGAATCTGTTGCAAAAGCTACATAGCCGCACTTTCACGATTGTCTGGATTTCTAGAGCATAGGATGAAAACAACAAGGAGAAAAATCTCTACGCATACACTTGATAAAATAATCAGTCCCTTAGGGACCCTTGCTGTAAATAATTTAGTCTTGCATTTGCTAGGGACTAGCAAGATTTAGGCATGGGGTATGATTGCACAACAATCATAGGCCTTAATTGACCTAGATTAAGCTAGGACTTAGCATAAGTTAGGGTTATTCATGCATGCATATGCATTATCTGCATCTTTACTGCTTTCCTTTAGCTATGCATAAAATAATGTTATAATGTGCTGATTAAGTGCATTATGTCGATTGCAGAGAATAAGCAGATCTGGAACTAGATCTGGAGCAGGATCTGAAGCTGGATCTAGAATAACGGGAGTTGCAGCAGAGCTGGAGCAGAAGGCTTAGATTAGATGTAGGAATAATAATGTAAGGGAGTTAAAGGTTTTCTATTCCATTAAGTAGGAATAAAGCAGTAAAATGTGAAAAGCTTAGGTCCATCCTAGCCCTAGGATAGCCTAGAGACTTTCCCAAGCCTTAGCCACCCTTAGATTAGGTCACCACACCTTAGGAAGCCCTAAAACCCTAGTTCTAACCCTTCTCTGGATGTCCAGATAAGTTTTAGGACATCCAAGACCCTTAGCCAACTCCCGCACACTTCAAACCCACTTCTATAGTGTTATTGGATGTCCAAACACTTTGCCAGACGTCCAATTTCTGCAGAATACCCAAAACAGAACCCGAAATCCTTCCTGACTTTGATTAGACGTCTAGACAACAAGTCTGGACTTCTGATTTTTGAGTATAAGATGTCTGATTCTATTATTAGACGTCTGATACTACTCTCTAATTCTTGTTTTGAGATTTAAACCTTGATCTTGGAACTCTAGGTCCCTAAACCCAATTCCAACCCCATAGGAACCTAAATTAAGGTGCCTTAACCTAGGACGTCACCTCTAGACCTCCCTAAGGACCTAATTAGGTCCTCACTAAACCTAATTGACTTAGATCTTAGTCAATTCCATCAGTCTATTCAATTGGACTCATTGAGTTCAATTGAGCCATGATCTCAGCACACACTGTCCAATTGGACTCAGTGAGAGTCCAGTTGACGTAGACCTAAATTAATTGAGTTGTTTTACTCTCAATTAAGTTTCCACACACCCAATTAAACTTGTATTAATTTTAATTGCACTTTACCTTAGTGAATTAGGGTTTATAACCCTAATTTGAGACATACCTTGACCTAAACCCACTAGAACCTAACTTAATCAACCTAGCCACCTAAGTTTCGACCCACACACACCCACACACACCATCCACACAAAAATACTTTGCCTAGAGTTCTCTAGAACTCTCTACCATGTGTGGTTGCCTTGGTTTCCAAAAATAGCAACCAAGAGCCATTCAATTTTTAGATCCACATTTGGTGGATCTAAAAACCACCATCCACCCTCTCTCTCTCACTCTCCCACGAGCTCCCACCATAGGACTCTCTAGAGAATTCCATAATTCTCTAGAGAGCTTCCCTTAGGTCTATAAAATGACCCAATGGGTGGCCATTTGCACCCATTCACTTCCTTGGCATTCATTCCACTTAGGATAGCCACTTCCATCTCCACTCCACCTCCACGAGTTGAGCACCAACATGGAGGCCACCATCTCCACGCCAAGAAGCTGGATCAGCTCCCCAACCTCTCTCCAAGGGCTGGCCTAAGCTCCATTGGCTGCCCCTCCTTCTCTCAGCCACTCAAAGGCCATCGGAGACCACCTCCGAATTCCCTTCCTTTTGCTAGATTAGTAGCTTAGCTTTTCGTATATCTACTGCTTTTATTTACTGCTTAGTAGTATAGTCTTACTTCTCCCCCAATGATGCATGCGAAATCCCCCCATCGATTCTTGTATGCAACCATTTTCTGGCAGTTAGGTTTGATTTTCAAGCATTTATGTATAAGCTTTCATCTATAGTTCTATTGCAAACAACTCTCTCACTGAATGAATAAAAAAAAATGTTATATATATATCTGTCTCCATGTTATGAAATCACAATGAGCTTATTGATTGCTATCATATTTGCGTGATTCAAGTTGCCTGTCTTAATTGTCTATCCATTCTGCAACTAAGCATGTCGTATTTAAATACGTAATAATCACGAACCGATATGTGATTATAAATAAAGTGGAGCTGGATAAGATCGATTTCAAAAGTAAAAGCAACGTCTCCCAGAGACGAACGATCGGGACTCAAAGTCTCGTTATTTTTACAAAACAATATCTTTGTTGGATCGTATTTCACAACTATATTACGATGCTTTTATCAAAAACATGAGCTATGATTTTTCCCAACATAGACCGAGGTCTCAACAGGCAGATCAAGAATATTCTACAAAAGACTGTGAGACCTGACAGGAAGGACTGGTCCGCATGACTGGATGATGCCCTGTGGGCATACCGGATCGCTTTCAAGACCTCGATAAGCATGTCCCCTTATTGCCTGGTCTTTGGCAAAGCTTACCACCTTCCTGTCGAGTTGGAACATCGGGCTTACTGGGTTGTCAAGCAGTGTAACATGGATCCTCAATTAGCCGATGTGCAGAGGACGCTCCAACTCTCCGAGCTCAAGGAAATTTGTCGGGACACCTTTGAGAATAGTCGACTGTACAAGGAGAAAATGAAAGCCGTCCACGTCCGACTCATCCATAGAACGGCCTTCGAGCCTAACTAGCAAGTTTGGCTTTTTTATGCCTGACAAAAACTCTTTCCAGGGAAGCTCAAGTCCAAGTGGACAGGACCATTTAGGGTAGTCAAGCCCTACTCCAGTGGGGCAGTTGAAATCGCTGATACGAATACTGGGCGCACTTTCACAGTCAATGGCCAAAGATTGAAACACTTCCTCACCCAGGTTCCCCCAAAGGAGGTTGTCACCCTCATTGAAGGTTGACACGAAGCACCGCCCAGCTGGAGGCATTAAACTCAGCGCTTCCTGGGAGGTTGCCCAGAAGATTCAGACTGATCTGGCATTTTACTTCACTCAAGTAATATCTTTTTGACCCCTGTTGCATCCATGTATTTGTCAATGAGGACATTGTCCAACTTAAGCATGGGGGGGTGGTAAATTGCATGATTCTGAGTTCATTTAATCGGTCTGAATAGAATAAAATAAAAATAGAATAATAATAATAATAATAAATTGAATTTAGGAAGAAAAACTTAGGCGTTAGGAATTTGTCAACAGTAGGAAATAATATGAAAAGAACTTGAACACTTAGACTTTTCAGGCTTCAGGCTTAATCAGCCCTGGTGTCCGTTAAAATATGGATTTAGTTTCAAATCCTTACAACCTTAATTTATTCCAATCCACCAATAAAATAAGGTGATAAGTATACGACTTATCAACTCACCCTCTAACTTAGAGGGACTTTTAGTCTAAGCATCTGCACACATTTTTACACAAACTCGCTCCTTGGAGATTCTGACAGAAATTGGGTTGCTAATGAACCTTCTAGGGTGGTATGGCTGGTAAGTTGTCGTGGGTAACAGCCCATTGGTAGGTTGTCCAGAGCCCAGCCACATGACCACCTTCTTTTTATTGCCTCTAGGTAAATTTGAGATCAGGGAAGCCACCTACTATAAAAAAAAAAGAGAAGAAAAAAAGAACAAAATAAGCCACACTTCACCGCACGAGTATGGCTGGCAAGTGATCGCGGGTAACAGCCCATTGGTCGGTTGTTCAGAACCTAGCTCATTAAATGCACAAAATGACCCAAAACACTTCAAGAAAAAGCGGGGAAGTAGAGCAAGTCGGGGAGATATACATTGGAAAAAATCCTTGTGTTGACCCTAAGTAGAACAAACGTAGGGAGAAAGCTACAGATCGGATAAATACACCTTCAGGCAATACACTTCCTTCCTCGGTCACCTAGGGGTGCAGAAACTTGAAGTATGTCTAAATTACCTTTCAGTGAGTCTATCACAATCTTCACACCAAGATGCTTAGCACTTAGGGTTTTTCCCGAGTTTTGGGTGGGTTGGGTAGCCATAAAAAGTTACCAACACACTTTTAACTCCAAAAATCTAAAAATAAGAAAAGATGAAAAAAATATATATATATGTACATGCCTTAAAGCAAGGATTCAGGCGATTCATATTTTGGCAGACACCCGGGCACTGTTTAGTCTCTGTAGATCAAGATCTTAGTATATTTCCTCCTATTGACAAGTAATAAAATGTCTAAGTAATTACTTCTTGGATTCTGACTAAAAATAATGGCTAGAATAAACCTTGCTAGGGACTAGCAAGGTGTAAGCATGGGGGTATGATAACATTGCATTTTACAATGTTAATTCTGTCAAAAGGGGATGGTCTTAAAGGTAAAATGCACAGAGGACACATCATAAATAGGAATAGGAGCATTGTTTGCATTGGACATCAAGATTGCTTATAGTACATTATTAACGACCATTTGCACAAGTACATGTCAAAACATGCCTCAGATGAGCAATCGGACCACACGGATGGACTCAGAGCAACGAACGGAGTCCAATCGACTCGAAATCAGCCAAATCTGCCATTTGGAGCTCCCAATTGGCCCAGGAAGTTCTAACCGTTGATCTGATGATCAACGGTCATAAGGCTGCCACGTGTCAGGATCCCGTGCCCCTCAACCAACCACACCGTGCAGTGCAACTCTTAGTCGTCCAATCTTTGATCGGACGGCTGAGAAGCGTGCGCCCCTCGCTCCCCACAACCGTAGCATCCTCAGCTACAGCAGCTCACAACTGTTGGATCTTCATCCAATGGTCGCCCGCACCGCACCAGCATCTCACCTTAGCAACAAAGCAGTGAGCGTAGCGTAGCGGTACGCGCCTCACCCCCGCACAGTGGGGCGCGGGTTCGAGGCCCCCACCGTAACGTAAAATCAAGGCTGATTCGAGGCGCACGATTACCGCCGTCGATGCGCGATCAAGCTCCTCAGCAACAAGCGACGCAGCGCAATCCCGCGCATTTGATGCAGATGCCCGCGATGACGCGAGGGGCGCCATCGCAATAGGCGCGATCTAAAGGCGCACCCCACGCGCGATCTCGACTGTCCGATTTGTGATCAGATGACCCATAACACACTCACACGGATCGCGTGTGAAGAAGAACAGCGTGTGCGAGATCGTTGGGCATAGGGCTTCACCGACGCTTTTAGCATGAGTTTAGCGACGTCCCGGACGTTGCTAAAGCCCATACTTAAAATAGAAACCTCTTCTTCCTATATAAACCCCTCCCAACCACCCATGTAAGGCATTGAATTCACCTAGCAAGTGTTGTATTCCCTCCTAGCCTCCTTTAGCATCCCTTGTAGCCAATGGAGTCGACGAGCCGCCTACAGAGCCTCCTTCCACCGCCATGGCCACCTCGCTGTCTCCCCTCTCTCTCTCTCTTTCTCTCCCTTTACTCTAGCTTTACTTTCTTTTTGTTTAAGCATTTAGTTACCGTTGTATTTGTAAAACTTGAATTGCATGTTTAATATAGTGTTGATGATATTCTCCATCTTGATCTAAGTGATTGCTATGATTTAAAAGACTCTAACCCTACTCTCTCTCTCTCTTTCTCTCTCTCTCACTCACTTTTCTCCCACGTCTTCTCGCAAGTAGAAACCCATCATTTATGTGACACTAAGTGATAAGAAAAATCCGATTTTCACGCCTCCCTGAGATCAACACTCGGACTCACGTCCATTTCTTCATTAAAAATCAATGTTGCTAACACAAACTACAACGATCCTTTTAAACAAACATGTCTTTAGCACGTCAATGTATGACATACTAGTTGCGAAAAGATAGTAATTAAAACATGCAACTTCAATCACACCAAAAGATGATAACTCGGCACATGGTGATTTTCAACATATATATTTATATATATAAAAGATGATGATGATATCAGAGTTGCCGAGCACAGGTAGAGGAATGCTTGTATAGGGAAATAAACTACTTGCTACCAGAAAATGACTGCATGCATGAATCTATGGGGGGATTTTGCATGCATCATTGGTGGAGAATAAAGAGCTACACTACTAAGCAGTAAATAAAGCATGTAAATCTAAGAAGGACTATAATCTATTCTAGCAGAAATAAGGGCATTCGAAGGTGGGCTCCGATGGCCTTTGAGCTGGTTGAGAGGAGGAGGGGCAGTCAATGGTGCTTAGGCTGGCCCTTGAAGAGAGGTTAGAGAGGTGATCCAGCATCTTGGCATGGAGGTGGTGGTGGCTATGGTGAAGCTACTCGTGGACATGGAGGTGGAGTGGATGTGGAATGAAGCTAATCTAAATGGAACTAAGAGTGGATGAAGCCAAGAGTGGATGGGTGCAAATGGCCACCCCTTAGGTCCTTTTATAGACCTAAGGGAGACTCTCTAGAGAAGTGTGGAACTCTCTAGAGAGAGCTCCAAGAGTGGCCGGCCAAGGTAGCTTTTAGATCCACCAAAAGTGGATCTAAGAATTGAGTGTCTCTTGGTAGCTAATTTTAGCAACCAAGAGTGGCGCCATCTTGAAGAGGGTTCTAGAGAACTCTAGATGGGTGTGTGTGAGTGAATGGGTGTGTGTGTGGCCGTGCCCTATGTGTCTAAGTGATCTAGGTTAGGTCCTAAGGGGGTTTGGGTTGGTGCAAGTCTTACATTAGGGTTGCAAACCTAATTGCTAACGGGGAATTGCAATTAAACTTAACACAAGTTTAATTGAATGAGTGTGAACCTAATTGAGAGTGAAATAACTCAATTAGGTTGGGCTTAGGTCAATTGGACTCTCACTGAATCCAATTGGACTTGTATGGGTTGAGTTCTGAGCTCAATTGGATTCTATGAGTCCAATTGACTAAGCAATGGTAATTGACTATGATCTAAGTCAATTAGGTTTAGTGATGACCTAATTAGATTCGTAGGGAGGTCTAGAGGTGGTGTACTAGGGTTAGAGCACCTTAATTTAGGTTCCTAGGGGGTTAGAATTGGGTTTAGGGGGCTAGAGATCCAAGCTCAAGGCTTGAATTCCAAAATAGGAACTGAAGGATAGTATTAGACGTCCAATAATATTATCAGACGACTTACACTCAAAAATCAGAAGTCTAGAATTCAATTCTGGACGTCTAATTAGAGTCAGAAAGGATTCTAGGTTCTGTCTTGGGTATTCTGCAGAAATTGGACGTCTGACCAAGTGTCTGGACGTCCAATAACACTGCTGAAGTGGGTTTAAGGTGTGTGGGAGTTGGTTAAGGGTTCTAGACGTCCTATAACTCATTTGGACATCCAGATAGAGGTTGGAATTAGGGTTTCAAGGTTTCCTAGGGTACGGTGACCTAATCTAAGGGTGGCTAAGGCTTGGGGAAGCTTCTAGGCTATCCTAGGACTAGGATGGTCCTAAGTTCTTCATAATTTACTTCTTTGTTTCTACTTAAATAGAATAGCATACCTCAATCCCTTACATTATTGTCTCCTACATGTTATTCTTGGTCTTCTGCTACAACTCTGTTGCATCTCTAGTTATTCTTTATTCTTCAGATCCAGCTTTAGATCTAGCTTCAGATCTACCTTTTTGTCAGCTTATTACCTATAATTGACATAATGCACCCAATCAGCACATTATAGCATTATTTTATGCGTGGCTAAAAGAAAGCAGTAAAGACGCAAATAATGCTCATGCATGCATGAATTATCCTAACTTATGCTAAGTCCTAGCCTAATTTAGGTCAATTAAGACCTATGATTACTGCGCAATCAATGTGTATGCATCTGAATAGCCTAAAATGTCCATTTATGCATGTTCTTAGTGTCGTAGAAGCATCTTGCATTGTAAATATTGCATAACATGTATCATCATGCATTTAGGTCAAAGTGTATAAATTGTATAGTAATTTACTCTTCTTGGTGGTCAAGGACAGGCGACATTTAATTGGGGCCTCGGATTGAACATCCAACCGTACAGATCTGATTAGGGTGACGATTGGAGTTTAACGACTCTAAGATCGTCCTGATCGGACTTCCGTAGCATCTGATATAGTCCGAGGAAGGTCAGAGGTCAAGGGCTAGGATGGTGTAAATCAACACTTCAAATAACAAATCCGACTACACGGATGGGTTTGGATCGACGATCGCAGCCCAACGGCATGAAAATCGATCCAATCCGACAACCGTGGCACCGCCTACAAGCATATGAAGATGGACAACCAAGATGGGGCCACATGGTACCATCTTGGCCACCCAAACCGACCTAGCTAAAATATTGAGGACCCACCGAGCCTTCTCTCTCCTCGCATGCATGATCAGATCTTGGTTGTTGGATCTTGATCCAATGGCCTTGAGCATGCGCACCTCGGTTGGAAACGCGACAAAGTTTCGGCCTTGGCGCATTGGTTGAGCGCTCCACGCTTGAGATGAGGGCACGGGTTCGAAACTCACTGCGCGCCTCAATTTAGCGCAACGCAAGGAGTGGCTGATTCTGGCCATTGGATGCAGCGCGGATGGAGGATGGAGTAGTGACATGGTGCAACCAGAGCGCACGGATCCTTCACGAGCGATCCAACACGTCGTTGATGCTTAATCTCACGTGCAAGTGCTCACTGAAGGTGTAGACGAGATTGAGATTAAGTTGTTCAATCTCAAGATCGGACAGTTGATATTGTGCGGACGTGATTGTGCTTTGAAACAAAGGAAGAGGAGGGAGCAACACGTGAGCACGAGCTACATCCACATTTAGGGTCTTTAGTGACACTTAAATCTGTCACTAAAGACCCCTATATTAATGTTTTAAAGTTAAAATGACCTATTTGGCCCCAACCTCTACACCTATAAAAAGGCCTACTTCCCCCACATTTCATTCATCCCTTCTTCTCCTCTCACCCCCTCCAAAGCTCTAAGAGCTCTTCCCAAACCCAGGATGCTCATTTAGAGTTAAAAATATAATTTTCCACCTTCTCATCCCGTTCGTGGAGCATTCTGTGGTTGTCTTCTCATCACAATTAACAAAGCGGATCTCGTTGTGACATCGCCCTGCCCCATTCTCCATCATCCGTCATTGTTCTCCTTCGTCCTGCATCTCACCACCTTCGTCCGGGCACTCAGTCAATACAGCTCGTCCTCTAAGCAACCGTTAAGGAGGATAACTTCTCTCCACCTTATTTTTACTACTTTCTAGAGTTGATTTACCTCTTTCTAGTTGTAATATTTTTTGCTTTCTACTGTAGTGGTTAGTTGTAATAAACATCATTCTGTGATTATGAAATCCATGTTTATTCTATCTCTATTTTGTCTTTATTTGTAATATTCTCTCTCTCTCTCTTCTATTTATTATTCTTTAAGTAGATAGCTAGTTTAGATTCAATTCGACCAGTTAATATGCTTCTTGATGATAAAACAAATGTGATTTTAATCAAACGTCCTCCTCCCTATGTTCGACCCGGAATTCCTTTCGAGTTTCAGCAAAATTTATCTGTTGATTTTTCTCGCAAATCATGCTACAACGATGAGTTTTCAAAACTCAAACCTTTTATGCAGATTTTCTGCCACAACACTCGAATAAATCCGTTTAAAGCAAATTGACTCTAATTGCAAAATTGGGCATGAAAACCAATTCTAAAAGACTCAAGCGAATTGGCTCAATTAAAACCAGATTGGGGGGGTCTTTGTGAATTTCTGAAATGAATGAGAGGCCCCCTAAGTGGATTCTTGGTGCAAATTCAGATCTAGAAGCCAAGACTTCATATCTAAATTTGACCTTAATGGAGGAGTGAACAATGAATAAAATGCGTGGGAAAAATCAAAAGCAAATTGTTGAGTGTTGAGGGAGATTTATGAGTCGAAATGGAGGTGGAAAAACACCTCTCTGATATGAATTGATCAGAGAAGGCGAAAACAATCTAAACTAATATAATCTACTCTAAACCAATCCATCACAAATTCTGATTTTTAATCTACTCCTAGCTAATCTAATTACACTAATCACTACATTAAACTACTCTAGAAAGTTGGAAATCCTATCTGACAGGAGGAATGGGGTTGCTCGGATCCAAAGCCGATGGCTAAGGAGGAAGAAGGGAGGGAGGTCTCCAATGAGTGAAGAGCCCTCTTGTGGAGCTCCAGGATCGTTCTCAAGCGTACGTCATACCTAGTGGCGAGGAGGAATTGAAGGTGAAAAACCACGCCCCTTTCACAGGCATGGCGAGTGAAGGGGTTAGGAGGTACTAGAGAGGAAGGAAGGTGACCAACTCAAGACGTGTAGGAGGGAGCTGATGGCGCTCGCGAGGTGCTCTGGAAGTGATTAAGTAGGCTTTGGAGTGAGTATGATCACCGTGGATGTGAGATTAGGCCATTAGGGCTTCTACGGTGGATGTAAGCTATGCGGAGGTGCAGGAAAGTTAAACCAAATTCCCATCGTCAGATGGGATCTAGGAAGGATGGTGATCCTACATGCAAGAGTGTGTGAAGATTGAATTTGGATCGGCCGTTGGATAAGGAGCAAAGGAATGGATGGCTATGATGGTGCATGTTCTTCGACATTAATAGTGACCTTGCAGCTATAGTTGTGTTGGTAAAATTGCAATAAAGGCCAAATGGGAGAAGGGGTAGAACATTTAGGAAAAGACCCATAAGTGAGAAGAATGGATTGCAGCGCAGTCCTTGAGAATTGAAAAGAAGTCCTTGACGGCTTACAAATAGGTCCATGAATGTTTTTATGTGAAGAAAATGTTATGACTAGAGGACCTAGATGTAATGTCAATAATGCAAGGTCTTAATGATGTCCAAATGCCACCAAGGTTTTTTTGAATCCTAATTGAACATTTATGAAGTCAATTCTACCTTTGATTTGGACTTTTGAATCTAAATGTGTGTTTAATTTGTAATTGGATCATCATTTTGTATTAATGAATAAAATATCTCATTTTATGACCTAATTTTACATTTTTAACACAAATTTGCTATTTTAGGTCATTTCTATTATTTCTCACACTTAACCCATTTCATGTGTTCATTAGGTAGTGTTTAACCTAGTTTCTAGCTTAACTTGGGCATTTTAGCTATGATGAGCCACACTTCATCATACCCGCATACTTAGGTTTTGCTAGTCCCTTAGCAAATAACTCATTAAGGTGCAAAGCAATTAAGTACCAGCTAGGTAAGTGTGATGAGATTTTTTTTTTTTTTAATTGTTAAGTGTTTAGAGATGATCTTTGAAAGATTTTTCGATAAACCAACTGTGTTTTTGTTTGGCCATTGTGAGAACCTGTCACTTAGGAAGACTGGCCATAACTTAAGACTGATATATGATTGACCATCTCTCGACCAACAAGGACTCTTGATATTTAAACCTTAAGTGTGATTTTTAGGACTCAGAGGGTTTTACAAAGCTTAGAAGCTAAGTGGTTATGGTTTTGCTCAATGAGAGGTTAGGACTAACTAGGTGAACTTTAAAACTCAATCCCGGGGTTTCACTTCTTTTTAAGTCCAAGTTAGTCCTAGCTTTAACTCATGTCTTTGGATTGACTCTCAAAAATGAGGAAGACTCAAACCCAACTCTTATTGAGTTGTGACTCAAAGAATATTTGGTGGAAATAGGGCATTTGTAATGCACCCTAAAAATATTTTTGGTGAAAAACTATTTACAGGACTTGGAGAGCATACTTGACTTATTCTAAAGAATGTCTCTTTCTAAAAAATTTTTTTGACTTTTTCTGATTTTTTTCTTTCACAAATAAATGTTAATATGTCTCCGACAACTTTATTTAGTAAAGTGTTGACAGGGGCTTTTTAGGAGTTTAAATTATGTTTCGTTGTAGCAGAATCTCTTAAATAGGTCAATCAATAAATACAATTTATAAACTCAGAATCAAGAAATGAAGTCCGAGGTCAAATACAGGAAGCAAGTATTGCAACTCACGTGCTAATCTTAATCAAAATATAAATGAGCATAGGAAATCATGCCAATAATGATATTAAATGAATGAAAACTACTCAAATATGATATTCAATGTATAACATGAGTATATGAAGAGTTTATGAGGATAAAAAGATATCTAAGACAAAATAATGGTGATTTAGATCACCAATTATTAGTCTTAAGCACATATATACCAATTACTCAATATATCAAATAATTGCATAGAACCCTGAACCACTTAAGCTTTAATTTCACGTATCAAATGTATCTACAGTGATGTGCTCAGAGGCTCATCAGACTTCAGCTCCTTGGATTAGATGACTTAAATGCCATTGCTATAGTGCTCTTAGAGATTCTTCTTCTTCTTCCATTCTTCATGTTCTTCTCCTTCAGCCATTCCTTCTCATGCACAAGGGGAACAAACTCGCTGACAGCTAAGTGTTGAGCATCTACACAAAGGAGCAAAACCCTCCCTTCCTCCATTCTCTCTCTCTTTCCTTCCTCTCCTCTTCTCTTCTCTCAAACCCAGAGCATAGTCAGATCCAAGTATACGGGTCGAAAGCATGGACTAGGGTCACCGGCATGGGTGATGACCGAGGTGTGTTAGGCTTAGGCGGATCGGGCATGTTCAAGTGAAGGCGACGTCACCCCTTGTTGTTGAGGCGATAAGAGGGAAACACAAAATCAATTTATCTTGTACGGGCGGTTCTTCACTTTCCGATGTGGGACTAAGTGTCCCCTTATTCTTCTCACGAAGGTAGCGAGTGGTTGACTCTCTAATTGAAGCTGCTACTGGTGTTGGTCTTCCAACTGGTGCTTTAGCTAGGAACGTGAATGTGATCCGCGTCTCCTGGAAGTGAGACCAGGTCTTGAGCTCGTCGAAGGACTGCAAGCGAGAGCGAAGATGACGGCAGCGGTGGGCATCGACGGCGAGAACCCTGAAAACATGAATATGACCTTGTAGCCAAGTTAAACTTGCTGAGAAGCTTAGCAAGGATGTGGCGAAAGTGTTGGTGGCGGTGGCATGCAATGAGAGATAGTGTGTGGGTTGGACGGAGGCGAGCAGGTGGTGTGGATGTGGGTTTGTTCGGTGGAGAGTTTGGGTGGATGGAATGGAAAATAAGTAGAGGGGTTTTGTGCAGGGATGAGTGGTGGAGGTTGTGAGGGTGTTAGAGAGGTTTTTGGAGGTGTGAGGTGAGTGGAAGACCTCACTGGAGGTGTGGCCGGAGGTGGAGATGATGTTGGCGTGCTGTGGCATTGAGGGTTGATTTTTGGGTTTTAAATAGATGGAACTAACCTAAGGAGCTAAGGGAACCTAACTACCTTAATCTAATAGTTGAAAGGGACGTAGAGGCGCCGGCCTTGATTGCCTGGTGCTGGAGAAGGGGAAATCTCCGGTAGGCGAACGGCAAGGAGGAAGGAGATTTGGGAGGCACTCGTCGGTATTGCAATATGCAGATAAGTGAAATGAAGAGAAATCTACTGACTATTCTCGATGACGGTGGACGAGGAAGGTGGACAGGGAGGCTCACTGGAGCTTGCGAAGCTTTCGACTGAGGAGTAGGGAAGACGATGGGGAACCGACCAAAAATGAGCTAAGGAGGTCAACGATGCAATGGGTGTGCTTTTATAGGTGCTTGGGCGAGCTTTCAAGCTTGGAAACAAGCTTCAAAGCTTTACAGATCAGGGAATAGGTTTAGGATTTCCAAGAGTTTGCATGAACTCCTGGATGAATTAGGAAGGCCATGAAAGAGCTTAGATGGAAGGGTATCTTCTCAGGAGTCTCCCTTCCAATTTTGAAAGGGTTTCTCCGTGAAATCAGGGAGATCTTCCTAATTGAAGATCAACTCTTGATGGTTGATAGAAGTGGAAATCGCGAGTTTGAAAATATGATGTTGTAGCTCGTAGTATAGTTGCAAAATCTGCTCGTCAAAAATAATTTCTAAAATAATGAGACTGTAAGTCCCGGTTGTTCGTCTCTGGGAGGCATTATGGAATTGCAAAATGAATTCGATCTCTTTTCCTCTCTACCTGCTTAAGATCGCATGTCGATTTATAATAAGTACATATTCATGCACGTCATGCTGTTGCAATAGAAATATAAAATGAGCACAGGCAACTGATTATCGCGTGAAAGATATGGCAGTCAAGCACATAGTGATTTTCACACATAGATATATATATATAGAAAGATGATTTCATTGATTACATCAGAGTTACAGAGCCAAGCTAGTGGAAAGCTTGTAGAGAAATGCTTGAAATAACTACT
Organism: Thalassia testudinum; assembly: GCA_037157565.1. Taxonomy (NCBI): domain Eukaryota; kingdom Viridiplantae; phylum Streptophyta; class Magnoliopsida; order Alismatales; family Hydrocharitaceae; genus Thalassia; species Thalassia testudinum. The sequence continues at coordinate 125,244 of JAZHRO010000030.1, read as the reverse complement.
TGCTACAAGAAAATGACTACATGCATGAATCTATGGGGGTATTATGCATGCATCATTGGGGAAGAATGTGGAGATACACTACTAAGTAGTAATAAAGCAATAAATCTAGGAAGAATGTCTACTTAGCTAGCAGAAATAAGGGCATTCAGAGGTGGGCTTCGATGGCCTTTGAGTTGGTTGAGAGGAGGAGGGGTGGCCAATGGGGGTTAGGCTGGCCCTTGGAGAGTTGAGGAGGAGGTGATCCAAGCTTTTGGCGTGGAGCTACTACTGGTCATGGTGAGAGCTCGTCGAGGTGAAGGTGTGGAGATGGAGCTATGCTATGGGAGGTGGAATAATAGAGCCAAGCTTTAATGGGTGAAACTAGCCACCCCTTAGGTATTTTTATAGATCTAAGGGTGACTCTCTAGAGAAGTGTGGAACTCTCTAGAGAGAGCTCCAATTGTGGCTATCCAAGGTGGATTTTAGATCCACCATTTGTGGATCTAAAAATTGAATGGCTCTTGGTTGCTAATTTTAGCAACTAAGAGTGGCTCCACCTTGAAGAGAGTTCTAGAGAACTCTAGGTGGGTGTGTGTGCATGAATGGGTGTGTGTGTGTGTGTGTGTGTGTGTGTGGTTGTGCCCTAGGTGGCTAAGTGAGCTAGGTTAGGTCCTAATAGGTTTAGGTTAGGGTAGGTATCAAATTAGGGTTGCAAACCCTAATTTGCTAAGGAGAAAATGACCTTGGCATAAGTTTAATTGAGTGGTGTGAACTTAATTGAGAGTGTAATAACTCAATTAAGTTGGGCTTAGGTCAATTGGACTCTCACTGAGTTCAATTGGACTTGTGTGGGTTGATATCTGAGCTTAATTGGACTCTATGAGTCCAATTGACTAGGTAATGGTAATTAACTATAATCCAAGTTAATTGGGCTTAATGAGAACCTAGTTAAGTTCTTAGGAAGGTCTAGAGGTGGTGTACTAGGGTTAGGGTACCTTATTTAGGTTCCCAAGGGGTTGGGATTGGATCTAGGGACCTAGGAACTCAAGATCTAAGTTTGAATTCCAAAACAGAAACTGGAGAGCAGTTCCAGACGTCTGATAATAGTATTAGATGACTTATACTCAAAAATCAAAAGTCCAGACTTGTTGTCTAGATGTCCAATCAGAGTCATGAGGGATTCAGGGTTCTGTCTTGGGTATTCTGTAGAAATTGGATGCCTAAGCAAGTGTATAGACATCCAATAACACTGCATACTTGGGTTTGAGGTGTGTGGGTTGTGGCTAAGTGTCCTGGTCGTCCAATAACTTATCTGGACAACCAGATAAGGGCTGGAACTAGGGTTTTGAGGCTTCTTAGGCTATGGTGACATAATCTAAGGGTGGCTAAGGCTTGGGAAGGCTTTTAGTGCTATCTTAGGGCTAGGATTGAACCAAAGTTCATAATTTAACTACTTTACTTATACTTAATAGAATAGCATACCTCAATCCTTTACATTATTTCTCTACTACATTTTATTATAATCTTTCGCTCCAGCTTTGATGTAGCGCTAGCTTCAGGTCCAGCTCCAGATCCAGCCTCAGATCTAGCTTTTGAGCTTCTTATTTCCTGCAATTTATATAATGCACTTAATTAGTACATTATATCATTATTTCATGCCTAGCTAAAGAAAAGCAGTAAGGATGCAAATAATGCTTATGCATGCATGAATTACACTAAGTTTATGCTAAGTTTTAGCCTAATTTAGGTCAATTAAGACCTATGATTGCTGCGCAATTATACCCCCATGCCTAAATCTCGCTAGTCCCTAGCAAATGCAAGACTAAGTTATTTACAGAATGGTCCCTGGGGGACTGATTGTTTTTATCAAGTGTATGCCTAGGAATTCTTCTCCTTTTCATGTTCATCCTAAAATCTAGAAATCCAGACAATCATGAAAGTGCAGCTATGTAACTTTTGCAACGGATTCGAGCAAAAAACTTGATTTACCTTTAAAGCCTATACTTGACCCCTAGTAAAATTCTAGTGGGATAGGCAAACTTCTTCCCTCGGGGGATTCAAGATAGTCTATAAATTCCACCCCAGCTTTAAACTTAGGTAGAGAATGTCAGAGGAAAATGGTTGTTTATTTGGTGGCTCACTCTCATTTGGTGCTACCTAGATATTAATACTACAGAATTTAGATTCCCAATTTATTACGTAACTTAACTTAGAGAAAGACGAGAAAACTATGCTCTCTTTGGTTCCTTTGTATTCATTCTCTCTTTCTCTTTCCTTTTCTTGAGCTCACAATCTCACCAGATTTACATATATTCATATTTGGTGGTCTCACATAGCATTAACACTTTAATAGAGTTCCAATAACCCTAACACTAAGTCGGAATTCCTCAGCCAGTATTTGGGTAGTTAGAAACATAAAAAATGTGAGTTAAGGCCATATTTGGTGGATCTCAACTTTATTTGGTTGTTTTGCCTCAATGCAAATAAAATAAACACTAGATACTCATAACTCTTTTTCTGCTTTTTTCTTCTTCTCTTTTTTCTTTCTTTTTTCTTTTCTTTTCTTCCTTTTTTTTCTCTCTTGTTTTTCATATATAATTTTTTTTCTAACACAACACAATCTAGCAACACATTCATGAATTTTATTGAAGAGGCATTATTTGGGATTGGTGGTACTCAAGAGATTTTGGGTGGCTTATTTGGTAGAAGTGCCTACTCTCGACACCGGAAAGAGATGGATAGGACAGTGTATTTCTGACCTTGGCATCAATACCCTCCTTCAGCCGAGGATTCCATAAAGAATGGTCGTAACCATCCAACTTAGCCCTTGTTTTATGAGAACTCACTCTCCACGTATTTGCCTTGATTGGTGGCTCTCAATATTTTACACAAAATGTATACGCAGGATCCGAGAGTAGAAACTATGTCTAATCTCTGAGTATCATTACCTAATTATCCAGAATTCCATATTCCTTGCATTAATCTTAGAGCACTAGTACTCTCTACTCTCATCTCACACTATTTGGTGGAGTTTTAGAAGAAAATCTGCCTGACTCCCAAAACACTGTCTAGGGGCTCAGGAAAAGAAGCACTGCTTCTTCTCGACAGATTAAAGATGTTTATCAGTCTTCATCGTGAATCCATTGCAAATTCTATTTGTGGGTGTGAAAATTATACTGGATTCCATATTACAGGAATCAACTAGAGGATAGAATCCCTAATGCATTCTCTTAATAAAAATAATCTTATTCATGAATACATTATGTATATATGCTATAAACAAGTAACCACTTACATTTGTACTTCATAAATTCCCTTCTCAGGTTACATTCAGCTTGGTCCTAAATTTAGAACAAAAAGGTAAGCGGATGAGTTAGAAATGGCTGTTGCAGATGATTTCTAGCTCCAATGAGAGCATTGAAGGTGGAGTCAGTTGTTCTTATATTTAGGATCCTAAAGTACATTTAACATGTGCTTTAAGGTTTTCTAAATGTTGGAATAAAAAGTTTTTCAGTTTTACTGTACCCCCCCTTGCCAAGTTCTTACATGCCCTCATGCATGAATATAAAAGAAAATAAATACAATAGGAAGTAAGTGGGTAAAGATCACTTGGAATTGCTCCTGAATTTTAACGTTCAGCACCGGCCAACCTGACAATATGCAACATGCGAAAAGGAAATATGCTAAAATAAAAATATGCTATGTATAAAGAGAGTATGTATAAGGTGATGAAGAATGTGGGTAGATGCTGAGTTTAACACCTCTAGCTGGCCGAAAACTCAGTCACACGTCCTCGATGAGATGAATGACTTCGTCAACTAGAGGAGGTTCCTGGGCTATTAATGGCTTGAGGCACTAGCCATTTACTGTAGAAACATGCCCAGATTTTAGGTCCATGATTTGGACCACCCCATTATGATAGGGGTGAATCAAAACGAATGGGCCAGTCCACTTGGACTTGAGTTTCCCTGCAAAGAGTTTCGGTCGTGAATCAAACAACTGGACTTGCTGGTTGGGCATGAATTCTTTCCTCCGGATGTGGCGGTCTTGAAGGCCTTGGTCTTATCCTTGTATATCGTTGCGTTCTCATAAGCCTCCCATCGGATTTCTTCTAATTTGCTGAGCTGGAGCTTCCTTTGATGACCTCCCGCATGGAGGTCAAGGTTACATTTTCACACTACCCAAAAGAGGTGGTGTTCCAGCTCGGCAGGAAGGTGATATGCCTTACCATATACCATGCGATATGGCGACATTTCGAGTGGGGCCTTGTAGGCGGTTCGATATGCCTAAAGTGCATCAACTAATTTATCATACCGGTCTTTCCTGTCTGGTCTAACCATCTTATGGAGAATCAGCTTGATTTGATGGTTAAACACTTTAGCCTGCGCATTGCTCTGCGGATGATAAGGGGTGACTATATGGTAATGTACCCAGTATTTCTTTAGTAATAACCTAAAGTGGGCATGGATGAAGTGGCTTCCCCCATCGCTAATCAGAGAGTGGGGTGTTTTGAATCTTGCAAAGATGTATTCCTGTACGAAAGCAATGACGATCTTATGATTTTCCCATCTCACTAGGATGGCTTCAACCCACTTCGAGACATAGTCAACAGCTTGCAATACCTCGAAGCCATGCAAACTAGGAAAAGGGCCCATAAAATTGATGACCCAAACATCGAACACTTCTACAACCAAGATGGGTTGGAGAGGCATCATGTCTCTCCTGGTCATAGAACCGACCGACTGGCATCGTGTACAACACTGGGCGTACTCATGTGTATCTCTAAAGATAGTTGGTCAGAAAAATCCCGACTACAAAATTTTTGCAACGGTTTTCCGTCTCGAGAAATGACCACCATAAGCGTCGCTGTGGCAAATAGATAACACACTAGGGATCTCAAAATCTGGGACGCATCTTCTAATAATCTGATCAACTCCAATGTGGAAGAGCAATGGATCATCCCAGAGGTAGAATTTGGCCTTCGCTATGAATTTGAGTCTCCGGTCCTTTAATAAATTCGTCGGAATCTTGCCTGTGATAAGATAGTTCGCGATATCCACGTACAAGGGAAACTCAATAGAGTGAATTGCCAAAAGGAATTCATCCGAGAATTGATCTGAAATAGGGAGTATGGGATGTGGGCTGGGTCCAGCCTGGATAAGTGATTTGCCACAACATTTTGTTTTCCGGCTTTGTCGCATATTTCAATATCAAACTCCTGCAATAGAAGGATCCATTTGATAAGACGAGGTTTGGCATCCTTCTTTGCCAACAAATGCCAGAGGGCAGAGTGGTCAATGAAGATTATTACTTTAGACCCTAACAGATATGATCGGAACTTCTCCAACTCGAGCACTATTGCTAGCAGTTCCTTTTCAGTGACAGTATATTTATGCTGAGCCTCATTTAGCGTCTTACTAGCATAGTATATGACAAAGGGTTGTTTTTCCCAACGCTGGCCTAAAATAAGCTCCGACGGTGAAATCAGAGTCGACGCACATCATCTCAAAATCAAGAGACCAGTCGGGTGGTTGGAGAATCAAGGAATCAGAGACAACACTTTGTAAAGTATCGAAGGCATTGAGACACAAGGTGTTAAATTTGAATGGGGTATCGGCTACCAGGAGATTCGTTAATGGTTATGCGATTTTTTGAGAAATCACGTATAAATCTCCGGTGAAATCCAACGTGACCCAAGAGTGATCTGATCTGCTTGACTGAGATAGGTAGGGGTAATCATGATATGACTTCATATTTAGCTCGGTCGACCTCGAGTCCATTGGCAGAGATCCTGTGCCCTAGTACAATCCCATCCCTCACCATGAAATGGCTCTTCTCCCATGAGAGTACTAGGTTTACCTTAATACATCGCTTCAGGATCTTGGTGAGGTTATCAAGACATGCCGCGAACTCATCTCCAAAGACAGAGAAGTTGTCCATGAATACTTCCACATAGTCAAAAATCATGTTAGAGAAGATGGCCATCATACAATGCTGAAATGTCGCTAGTATGTTGCAAAGGCCGAAGGGCATCCGCTTGAAGGCGAATGTTCCGAAGGGACATGTGAAAGTGGTCTTGTCTTGATCTTCCAGGTAAATCGCTACTTGACTGTATCCGAAGTATCCATCCAAGAAGCAAAAGAAACTACATCTGGCTAATCATTCGAAGATTTGATCAATGAACGGTAAAGGAAAGTGATCCTTCTGGGTAGCCATGTTCAGTTTTCTATAATCTATGCAAACCCGCCATGATGTCGCGGTGTGGGTTGGGATGGATTCGCCCTTATCATTTTTTACTACGGTGAGTCCTACTTTCTTGGGCACTATCTGAATTAGACTCACACATTGGCTATTAGAGATCGGGTATATAATGCCCACATCCAGCCATTTAATGATCTCCTTCTTAACAACCTATAGCATGTTTGGGTTCAGCCATCTTTGAGGTTGTCTCGAAGGTTTCACCCCCTCATCTGTGTAAATGTGATGAGTGCAATACGAAGGGCGAATACTGCGGAGATCAACAATAATCCACCTTATGGTAGCCCCATGATCTTGTAGCACAGAAATCAGCTAGTGTTCCTGTTCTTGGGTCAAGTGAGCATTGATAATGACTGGGTATGCCTCACTTTCGCATAAGAACACATATTTAAGTAAGTCAGGTAAGGGCTTCAATTCAATCAGGGGTGGATCAGACTCAAAAGTAAGGGTGGGAGTTGGAATGGGAGGATAAAAATTAGAGGTGGAAGTCTAATGATCCGGATACATGTGAATTCCTGCTGATTCGCCACCTGTAAAGTGGTCGGTTGTGACTGTGTTAATGGAAAATCCATCTGCTGTAGTCACGTCTTCTGCGTCAACAGGGGCGATTCAGTATTGTATGGATTAAGACAGCCAAAGTCGAGGGTGTAGTGGTTAGATATACACCCCAGACAATCGAATCCTTGGGAAGATATGTGCAGTGCAGTAATCTCAGTCTCGTGTGGATCGAGGTCCAGGAACCCTAATAGTGTAGATGAATGAGACATTGGGTCGTCACAAAGAAGCCCAATGTTACCACAATGTTCTGATTATTCATCTTCACCATCCTCCTTGATACTATCACAGTCAAAGTTCCTTGATTTCCTGAATATGTCAAGTCTAAGTCTATCAATTCCTAGAGTTATCTCCATACACCCGGATGCACAATCAATGTTTGCTCGAGTTGTCGCCAGAAATGGGAGACCCAAAATAATTGGTTCATCACGGAGATTAGGAAGAACCTTCATATCGAGAATGAAAAAGTCTGTGGAAAAGTAGAATCCACGGACTTTCACGATCACATTCTCAACCATATCTATCAGCTAGCTAAATCATGATCGAGGCAGGTTTTAACTCCCCGAATCGAAATCGATCATATATGGCAGTAGGAGTTAGGTTGATGGACGAACCCAGATCTTGAAGGGCCCGATCAAATGGAGAATCCTACAAGAAGCAGGAAATGAGTGAGCTACCAGGGTCTTTCTTTTTCGATGGTAAGTCGACTAGAATCATGGTGCTAGCCTCCTTCGACAGTACCTCCTGTTGTCTTATTCTCGGCTGTCGCTTTGGGGTACAGTAGTCCTTGAAGAACCTTGCGACAGCAGGAATGTGATCAATGGCCTCGAGGAGAGGGACCTGAATATGTACTTCCTTGAACATTGATTCCAGGTCCTCAAAATTCTGCATATCATTTTTCCACACTACATTTCGTGTCAGAGCCTCAGGAAAAGGAACGGGAATCTCAGGGTCAAGTGGCATCTTGCCCTTATCTACCATAGGTGGCTCTTAAGATGAAGGAGTCAAATCATCCTGTGGTGAAGGGTGCAAAAAATCAGGACCCATCTACCTAAATGGTGGGTCATGTGTCTTCTTCCCATTCCTTAATGAAACAGCGTTTGCATCAGCTTGCTATCCATGAGGTGGTGGAGTGGAAGGGGTAGGGTATGAGATGTTCTGTATCAGAGGCAGCTAGCCTTGATCATAACCAGGTGGTATAGGAGGCACCTATAATATGGCCTGTGCCTGTCCCCGTGGTACCTAAAATTTGGGCGGGGCACCCTGGTTCTACACATATCGTGGGTTCGGAACAGGTTGGGAGGGCAAGGCTCCCTTAGTCCTATGCTCCTGTAGCAACTGGTTTTGCATGTTTGTATGTTTTGTATATGGTTGGCCATTGCCTTCATGATCTACAAGCTATCATGTGTATACTTTCGCATCAATTCTTGTAGCTCCTCTTTCTGTGCCTCCAAATAGGCTCGCTTTGGAGGGTGACTGGAAGCTTGATGTAGCGGCTCATAAACAGAGCGTGATTACTGCTGCTGAGATGGGAATGGCTGTTGCCTGGGGTACGTGTTCTGCGCATTCCCATACTGTTTGGTCTGGTAGCGTCGATCTTGATGTTGTCTCTATGAGTTACCAGACCAAGAGAAGTTTAGATGCTGGTGCTAACCAGGGTTATACGTCTCTGAGTACGAGTTATTACACCCATGTCCCTGAATAGCATTGACATCTTCGTAGGCCGACAATGTCGGAGGCGTATATTCAACAAGGGAATACACATTATAATTATCGTGTAGTGTGTAACCCTGATCATGTGGTGCCAGATCGAGATTGTTCGCGGGATCCCGTAAATATGGAGGAGGTGCATCCCGAGGAAGCAAATTAACTCGAGTAGGAGAGGCTTGGGGTGCATAAGAGGGTCTTGGGGCAGTAGAATTTCCAACTAGATCCTGTTGACATCGAGCTATGTCATCGAGCTTCTTTCCCAGCAAATCCACCTTTCCCAGTTGCTTGGCGATGATTTCCATATCAGCTCGAACAGACTCTACTTAAGCCTCATGGACACTAACTTGCTGCTATCCAAGCCGCTGCAACTGGTTCATTGATGTGGCATTCATTGAATTCTCTACTAGAGACTCAAACAACTCAAATGCGCTATTCTCATCTTTCGCAAGGAAATTCCCGCCACTGGATGCATCGACCAGGTACCGATGTGTATCGTCCTGCCCATGGTAAAAGATCTGAGCTAAGTACCATCTGGGCACACCATGGGTCATGTGTCATGCAACTTCTTAGGAGATCATGAAATCGGTCCCATGTGTCATGCAACTTCTCCTCAGGTCCCTGGGAGAATGTTGTAATCGCTCGCCTCATTGCATTCGTATGCCTGATCAGGAAGAACTTCTGCAGGAATTCACGTCGTAATTCCGGCCATGTTACAATCAACTTCCCGATGGTCTTGAACCAGTATGAAGCTTTATCCTTGAGAGAGAACAGAAAAAGCTTCATCAGAACAATCCCAAGATCTACATCCCTGGGTTGAGCCATTTTCGTGATTCGACTCAGGTCGTCTAGATGCTGGAATGGATCTCCGTTTGAGTTTCCATAAAAGTAATTCTGGATTAGCCCAACTAGATTGGGCTTGAGCTCGAACGCGTCTCTGCCTATGGGAATCCGGACTAGAGGTATGTCAATCGACGCTGCCAGATTGTAGAAATCCCAAAGTTGTTCTCCTCGTGGTGGATGTTGCATTCTATCTAAAGTATTCAGGATATGGTCTATATTCTGTTTCTGTTGTCCCTCAGCGACCTGGGCTTCCAGATGAGCCATTGGGTCCAGATTTACTGGATCTTGACCAAGTCGAGGTCCAGGGTTCGCCATCTCGGCTAAGAGGGTAGAAGAAGAGAGTAGCGGAGAAGATGGCCCAGGCGAGGTGACTCTCCTCCTTGGGAGTGGCTCCCAAGGTCCAACCAGTTGTGGTCTCAATGCCCTTCCTTGCATACACCAACCAACCCCTGGGTTGGTGCAATCAGCCAGATAAGGCTAAGGTCCTGTCAATCAGGTGGTCCTTATAGATCAATTGACCAGATTTTTCATTAAAATTCTAATTCTTGAAGAAAAATTTATCGTTCAACTGACTGAAGGTAATTTCCCCCTCCCAAGCTAACCCAGCCAGTTTGGTTATGAGGGGACCAAGAGGAAGGTTCTTTCTTTGACTTTCGCCTCCAATTCCTTTACCCCTTAGCCGTGGTGATTTGAGACTTCCCCACAGGTTTGGTCACCAGGTTTGGCAAGAGAGGTTGAAATCATCCAGTAGTATGACAACGAATTCGTGTTGATTTCGTGTTTTAAAATTTATTTTAACCCTTTTTTCTTCAACTAGGGTTTGTGGTGAGTGGCACACAAGGTGACTAAGCTCACTGGCTAAACACTAGACTTGACTAATTCTAGGTTAGCCCAAAGGTGTGGTCTCTAGAGTGTAACCCTAAAGGTGTAACCTAGGGCTCATGCAATTCTAGGTTTTTTTTTTCTTTCTTTCCAGCAGACCACAAGAATAAAAATAATTCTCCGAGCAAAATTGAAATCCAAATAAATTAAAATTTGGAAAGTAGATTCCTTTTTCAATTATCCTTTTAGAGAATACTTTTTTTTAATTTTTACTATTTCAACCAAATTTATAGGGATTTTTAAATGTCAGGGGGTCAGAACTGTAATTTTGACCCCAGATTGAATTTTTACTTTGACATAGTATCAAATGATTTTTAAAAATTTTGGAAAAATATGAAAATTAAAGATAATGAGATCAGATTTCAAACCCCACCATTTTTAGCTAAAACAAATTTGCGAGTTGTACAAAATTGATTTTTGAATTTTAAAAATTTTAAAATTTGGGTTAATTTGACTCCTTGTACTTCGTGAATTTTTAAACATTTTGTACTTGAAATTTCTTCAAATAAATGGTTCTGTTTGAAAGGTGGTTTGAAAATGATGTACTTGCACAAATTTTAAAATTTTTCACTCACTAATTATTTGAAAAATGAATATTTAAATTAGAAATTGAAGTCTGACAGAATTTCAGCAGGTGGTGAAAGAGCTTTTAAAAGTGATTTGAAATTCAAATCACTTTCCACCAAAAATGATTTTATTTTTCAAAAATTTTTGAATATTTTCTTTTTTTTTCAAAACTAACCTAACTAACCTATGATTCAAAAGGAAACCTAGTCTAACTACCTAAAAAAAATTTTTCCCTTTTTTTTTTGAAAATATGCAGATTTTTTTCTCAGAAAGAAATTTCTAATGAAAAGGAAATATAACCTAATGTTTAAACAAAAATCCTAAGCTAAGAAAGAGATGTACACCAGGCAATTTTTTTCTCCGCGGTCAATGTGTGCGCAGATATTCTTTTTCCTTATTTCCTGCACATCCAAAAACAACCAGAAGAAATTTGTCACTAAAAGCTTTAGATCAAAAATCAATTGTGTTGCCTCCCCGGCAACGGCGCCATTTGACAGAAGTGGAAATCGTGGGTTTGAAAATACAATGTCATAGCTTGTAGTATAGTCACAGAATTCACTCGTAAAAAATAATTTCCAAAATAACGAGACTATGAGACCCAATCATTCGTCTCTGGGAGGCGTTATGGAATTGCAAGATGAATTCGATCTCTTTTCCTCTCTACTTGCTTAAGATCACATGTCAATTTATAATAAGTACGTATTCATGCACGACATGCTGTTGTAATAGAAATATAAAATGAGCGCAGGCAGCTGATTATCATGCGAAAGATATGGCAGTCAAGCACATAGTGATTTTCACACACACACACACATATATATAATCTATATATATATATATATAGAAAGATGATTTCATTGATTATATTAGAGTTATAGAGCATAGCTAGAGGAAACCTTATAGAGGAATGCTTGAAATAACTATTGGCTACAAGAAAATGACTGCATAGATGAATCTATGGGGGGATTATGCATGCATCATTGGGGGAAAATATGGAGCTACACTACTAAGTAGTAATAAAGAAGTAAATCTACAAAGAACTATCTACTTAGCTAGTAGAAATAAGGGCATTCGGAGGTGGGCTCCGATGGCGCCTCCGATGGCCTTTGAGTTGGTTGAGAGGAGAAGGTGGGGTAGCCAATAGGGGTTAGGTCGACCCTTGGAGAGGTGAGGAGGAGGTGATCCAAGCTTTTGGCGTGGAGCTACTGCTGGTCATGGTGAGAGCTCGTGGAGGTGAAGGTGTGGAGATGGAGCTATGCTATGGAAGGCGGAATAATAGAGCCAAGCTTGAATGGGTGAAAATGGCCACCCCTTAGGTCTTTTTATAGATCTAATTAAGACTCTCTAGAGAACTGTGGAACTCTTTAGAGAGACCTCCAAGTGTGGCCATCCAAGGTGGTTTTTAGATCCACCATTTGTGGATTTAAAAATTGAATGGCTCTTGGTTGCTAACTTTAGCAACCAAGAGTGGCGCCACCTTGAAGAGAGTTCTAGAGAACTCTAGGTGTGTGTGTGTGTGTGTGTGTGTGGTCGTGCCCTAGGTGGCTAAGTGAGCTAGGTTAGGTCCTAATAGGTTTAGGTTAGGGTAGGTCTCAAATTAGGGTTGCAAACCCTAATTTGCTAAGGAGAAAATGCAATTAACCTTGGCATAAGTTTAATTGAGTGGTGTTAACTTAATTGAGAGTGTAATAACTAAATTAAGTTGGGCTTAGGTCAATTGGACTCTCACTGAGTTCAATTGGACTTGCATGGGTTGAGATTTGAGCTCAATTGGACTCTATGAGTCCAATTGGCTAGGCAATGGTAATTGACTATGATCCAAGTCAATTGGGCTTAATAAGAACCTAGTTAGGTTCTTAGGAAGGTCTGGAGGTGGTGTACTAGGGTTAGGGTACCTTATTTTGGTTCCCAAGGAGTTGGAATTGGGTTTAGGGACTTAGGAACTCAAGATCTAAGTTTGAATTCCAAAATAGGAACTGGAGAGCAATTCCAGACATTTGATAATAGTATTAGATGACTTATACTCAAAAATCAAAAGTCCATACTTGTCTAGATGTCTACTCAGAGTTAGGAGGGATTCGGGGTTCTGTCTTGGGTATTCTGCAAAAATTGGACGTCTGATCGAGTGTCTGGACGTCCAATAACACTGCAGACTTGGGTTTGAGGTGTGCGAGTTGTGGCTAAGGGTCTTGGACGTCCAATAACTTATCTAGGTGACCAGATAAGGGTTGGAACTAGGGTTTTGAGGCTTCCTAGGCTATGGTGACATAATCTAAGGGTGGCTAAGGCTTGGGAAGGCTTTTAAGAATATCCTAGGGATAGGATTGAACCTAAGTTATTCATAATTTGACTACTTTACTTCTAATTAATAGAATAGCATACCTCAACCCTTTACATTATTTCTCTACTATATTTTATTCTAATCTTCGCTCCAACTCTGATGTAGCATTAGCTTTACGTCCAGCTCCAGATCCAGCCCCAGATCCAGCTTCTGAGCTTCTTATTTCCTGAAATTTATATAATGCACTTAATTAGTACATTATATCATTATTGCATGCCTAACTAAAGGAAAGCAGTAAGGATGAAAATAATGCTTATGTATGCATGAATTATATTAGCTTATGCTAAGTTCTAGCTTAATTTAGGTTAATTAAGACCAATGATTACTGTGCAATCAATGGGTTCACACGGCCATGGCAGCAGGGACCTACGTACAAAGAAGACAGTAAAGTTAGGGGGTTCTTTTCAAGGATTTTGAAAGCTGAGGGTTTATTTGAGAAAAAAAGAATCAGACTGGACCACAATGTAAACTAGGTGAAGATGATCTTTGATTGGGCCCAAATTTTGGTACAAACCTAATTTGGACCCAAGGAATCTGATGGTGAAGTTGAATTTTGTTTTGACCAAGCTTGAATGGGTAATTTGCACAAAAACCCAAATTAGGGTAATTTCCCGTCTGAGACTATTTTAGGTCAAAATGGGTTCCAAGGGTCAAATCAAAGGTACCAAATCTTATAGAATATTTTTCTTTGATTTTTAGAAGGTTTAGGTGAATTTTAGGGTTTTAGATGTCTATTAATTCTTGAAATGCGTGAAAACTCATTTCGTTCTGCATGAACCCACTTATTAGACATTAATGACCATTTGACCTTTAATAAACCCCTTGAAAAACCTGTGGTTATTTTGAATTTATGATATGATGGTAAAATTATAGTTTTAACCCTGATTTTATGTTAATCTCTCAAAAAAGATATGTAGTGAATTACGGTCTTCTGGTGGTTATGTAGGAGCATTTGTCTGTTGATTATGACTAATTAAAGCTATAAATGGATGATGATGACGTTATCATCATAGAGCACACTTATTTGGTAGGTGAGTTCTTTAGTGGAAAGAGCTTCTCCTAAACACAAGACTAAATACTAGGACAACGAGTCTACCTACACACATAGGTAAGGACTCCACCTTCCCTGATGAACACTAGGATTGAATTTCAAGTTCACAAGATCTTTCCTGACACTGTGTAGTGTAAACCAAGGTTACTTAGACTCCTAAGCCAAAGCAAGCCAGTGAATCCTATACTGGTGACTCAGGTACAAGTATATGTCCTAAGTTAGGAGAGGTTGTGGTCTATCTTGTCAAAGTTTAAAGTGTATTAAGCCAAAGCCTTAGCGAATTAAGCTATAGTGGCTCGAAAAGTCTAACTAGAAAATGTTGAATGTCCATAAACACTTATTCTATTTTTTTTTAGTTAGAAGATCATAATTAAATACTTATATTTTTTTCAAACTTCTTTCTCTCCCTAATTTCAGTGTTGTAGTTCTTCCTTAACAATAAGTACAGTAGGTCCCTTAATGTATTTTTGGATTTTTTGTTTTTGTCATTTTTTTGTATTTTTGAATTTGTAATCATTTTTCAAATTTTTCAAAAATTTTCAATTTTTTTGCAATTTTTGATAATACTGCACTATATACACTACAGGTGTGTCTATGATTGCATTTCAGAAAATGATTTCACCATTTACACCGCCCCATGCTTAAATGATGCAATGTCATTGTATGAATAGGGTGGATGCAAATGCATACTCTGCTTTTCACTAATTGATTAGGTGTAGCTCTTCATAGCTAAAATGAAATGACCCTCTCTAAGGGCCATTTAGGCTTTTTCGTAAATTATAAGGGTCCCATCATAAATTTTACACCCCTACTTCTCACCTGGTTGACCTCGTATAAAAAACCTAAGAACCTAGGGCTGGTTTCACAATTTTCCCTCACTTTTCCCCCACTCGACAGGCCCTAAAACCCTACCCACAACCCTTTTAAAATCCCCCTCCCTCCTCGTTTTCCGTACCCCCATCATCTCATTCATCTCTTGCGACACCACCTTCCCCCATCATTTTCATGAGTAGTGAGTGTAGGAGAAGGTGAGGGAGAGCAAGAGTGAGAGGGAGGAGGAGAGACTGAGAAGGAGAGGAGGGCGTTGTTGCAACTGCTGCAGCACAAGGCTCGAGGTGGAGTGAACTGCGAGGAGGTGCTACACGTGCGGTTTGGGTGCATCTCCTGCGGCCATCAAACATCCGCAAGGGCCGGCAGATGGCTGGGAGGCTTCGCAGACGTCCACGATGAGCTTTGGACATCTGAGCGCACACAGGACCCTAGGTGGGGTCTACCCAACGCGTCTACGCCGTGTGTGGGCTCGGGACACGCGCTCGCATGGGAAGGCGAGCTACGTAGGGGATAAGGGTGTTGGGAAGGCACGCACACTCGACAACCGAGGTGCTTTCGGACGTCAGGAGGTGGTATCAGATGTCCGGTTGCAACCCCAGACAGTCGGGAGAGGTGCCAGACATCCGGCTTCACCCTCAAATAGCCGTTGAAGGTAGCAGATGACGGGAAGAGGAGCAGAAGCTTTAGGCAGGTTTCTTCACACAAATTAGACGTCTGGGACTCACCCCAGACGAATGATAGTGATCTGTGCGTGTGTCTACTGCAAGTAGGCGGTCGGTTCAGCCAGACCAGCCCACCTGGTTCGGTTCAAGTGAACCAGAAGGAGTTTTGGGCCGGTTCAAGATCCAAAATGGAGTCAGAATCATACAATCTAGGTATTGTTGGAAACCTTTCTGAATTTCCTACATTTTAGAGTTGTTTCCACACTATTTTGAGCCTATTTAATGTGTTGAAATGTTAATCAACGAAATTAATGCCTAGTTTGACCAACAATTGGTGTAGGGCTCCAGTCCGTGGTGTGCACGGGACCTGCAGAGGCAGCGGGATACACTGCTTGTGCCCCCATATCACCCATACCCCTTGGTAGAGTGGTCATTCTCTACTACTTTGATTGATTTTGTTAAGTGAATGTTAAACTAGAGATCTCTGCTTGAAACCTAAGTCATGAATTAAGTCCTAGGATTGAGAATGTTGTATGTTTATGTTTAGTACATGAACCTTGATTGACATAACTTAAATTTGCATGATGATCATTTCCACATTATGGGAAAATGGGAACTTGAATGATGTAGTTAACTGTTTTTATGGTTGTATTATGAATTGCCTATTTCCATGATTGAAACCTGAATGTGAATAAAGATACATGCAACTTGTTAGTGTGAGATGAGTACTATGAATGAACCCTATGGGGAACTACAAAAGTAACTAAATTGGTGTGACATGGAAACTCTGATGTATGATGGAACAATCTCGCCTATACAAGCATGACTATTGGTTGGACTTGGGTAGAAAAAGTGAGCTAGCCCTCATGTACGTGGTACCGAAGAGAGCTACTGTCACTTTTGTGTAGGGAGAGTGCTAGCCTTTCCTTGGGTTGGGACCCGAGATAGGAATGGTCTCCCAAGACCGACTCTTGTTGGGCTCACTGGGAAAACCGGGATAGTCGGGCGAGGGTGCACAAACTGGTGAGGGGTGTGGCTCCTATTTTGTTTTGTGTTGTACGTTAGAGCGTACCTGCCAGTGGAAAGGACTGATCGCGTGCCAGTGCAGGAAAGCTACTTATGTGTCTATTGCGCGTGCCGTAGTCACCGTGATGTAAATATATTTATATTACATAAAATGTCTATTTATGCATGTTCTTAAGCATAGAATTGCATTACATACTATAAATATTGCATAGCATGCATCATCTTGCATTTAGATTAGTTTGAATAAAATGGAGGTTAATTGTCTCCTTTTATGGTCAGGGACAGGGCAACTATTTATCGGGGCCTCAGATCGAAGATCCAACCATATGGATCTGATCAGGGCGACGATTGGAGTTCAACGACTCCAAGATTGCCCTAATCGAATATCCATAGCATCAGATAGAGACCGAGGAACCCTAGAAGATCAAGGGCCAAGATGGTGATAATCTGCACCTCAGACAATAAATCCAACCACACGGATGGATTCGGATCGACAATCGCAGCCTAACGATGTGAAAATTGACTCAATCTGATACCCGTGGCACCATCTACATCACCTAGAAGATGGATGGCTAAGATGGCTCCACGTGGTGCCATCTCGGCCACCCAACCGGCCACACGCAACCACTGAAACCTTTAGGGCCAACGCTTCTCTGCCGTTGGATCAAGATCCAATGGCTGTGGAACGCCGACGCTTAAGTTAAGTGCTCGACGCAAATACACCCACAATACGTTGGTCGAGTGCTTTAACTCTTCGTTGAGGAGCGGGTTCGAGCCACAGGGTGCCTCTCTTGAAGCGGGTGCGCAATCGACCGCACGATGGAGATTGGGCGGCTATGCGTGCCCAATCGGATCCACATGCCATCTGACACGGCGAGGCGACGCGGCATCGCACGCGATGAGGCACGCAGAGGAGGCGGGCGATGGAGCACTCTCAGCCGTTTGATCTCACGATCGAACGGCCGAGATTGGAAGATTGTGGATGCACGTTGAGGCATGGGGAGGTGAGCGAGCGCACACGAGCCGCCCACTACGACCATCCATCACTAAAGGTCCTGAATTAGTGATTTTCAACATGTAATGACTAAATTGCCTTCACTCCTTGCAACTATAAAAGGAGACCCCCTCCATTCGAAATTCTCGTCCCTTCTTCTCTTCTCACACCCCTTCCAATACTTTAAGAGCTTGTCCCAAACCCAGAATGATCCTCTATAGTAAAAATCTTAATTTTTCCGCCATCGTCCCCTTCGTGGAGCATCCTACGGTTGTCCTCTCTCTCATTCGAGAAGCAGATTACGCGATGACGACGATGTGCTACTTAGTTCCCGTTCTTTTTGCTTCTTCCTCCTTCTTCCTGCTCCGTTCCCTATCTTCCAGGCGTCGTCCCATCCGGCTCGTCCTCCAAATGATCGTCAAGGAGGATATCTCTCTCTCCATTGTTTTTATTGCTTTCTAGAGTAGATTTACTGCTTTCTAGTGTAATCATTTCCCTCTTTCTATTCGTAATTAGTAGTGTAATGAATAATTTTTTATAATGAAACCTATATTTATTCTACATCCATTTTGCTTTTATTTGTAATATTCTCTCTCTTCTATTTATTATTTGTTAAATAGATAGCTAGTTTCGTGACAAATAAAACAAATGCATATTTTTAATCAAACGTCTGCCTCCCTAAGTTCAACCTAGGGTTTCTATTCAGGTATAAATTTTATTTATTGAACATGAGTTCTTCGCTATTCAAACTACAACGACAGGTTTTCAAAGCCAAAACGATAGCGTAGTACTCCGTCACTTCAACATTTTGGCATCGTTGCTGGGGAGGCGTCGCACTTTGATTTTTTTTCGCATTTTCCAACTTATGAATCATTTACCTCACTTTTCTCCTTTCTTATTGTGATTGCAGGTACTTGTTTGAGACAAGTAAAAGTGGTAGATTGGAGCAAAGTGCTGTTGAAGGTTTTGTAAGATTTCCCGAATCTCCCACCCATTAGTTCACATTCCACCACGTAATAACACAAACATAAATCAACATAGGTGTTCTTATAAACTCTAAGGTTAGTTTTGTTTGTTTGTTTGACACCTACACCTGCCTCGACCTCCACATTTGAAAAGAAAAATAAATAAATAAAAATCTCACCAGAGGTACACAACCTCATCTGATTTCCAAACTCAATCGGTAAACCGATCTTTGGAACTGGTACACACAACCAAACACATAATTGAGTAGAAATCAAATTAGTTAATCACTTGTGTACCTAATTAAGTGGTGCAACAGGCCAATTGTTTAAGTTGATTGGGCTGCACCACTTCAATTAAAATCAAGTAGCTACCGCATGGGTTCAACTCTTAGGGATTTACCAGGCACTCCACATTCTTTTAAGCTTCAAAGGAAAACATCTCCACCTATGCTTTCAAAACCTGGTGTGCTAACAAAACTTGTTTGAAAATACCTAAAGTTGAATCCTAAAAGCTACTAAGCAAGATTTGAACCCTAAAATTCACCACATCAAAAAAATAATCTTGCTTGAAAACCATTGGTTGTGCATGCACACACACATCAATCAATCATTAAGGGCACAACCCAGATAAAGGGCCCATCACATTCCAAAGCACATTCAAACCTAGCCCTAAATAAAATAGAGTAGATGTTGGCCTTAAGGATTCAACTCGCTCTTCGGAGCCTAGAATGAGATTATTTTCGATTAGTCTGTTTCTACTGTTCAATCTGATGTCTAGCTAGGGGAGCAGAATCAAACGATTGCGGCTGGGGGGTACACTAGGAACCGGAGGCGCAAGCCGAAGGAAGAACCTTCTCCCCAGTCCCTCCTTCTAACTGGTTGGATTGAACAGACAGAAGTAGATCAAATCGTTTCTTTATCTCAAGATGGGTTCTAGGAGTCTGTAAGTCTTTAGGCTAGCCAACTTAAGGACATGTTTGATTGCTTGTATT
This sequence comes from Thalassia testudinum, assembly GCA_037157565.1. Taxonomy (NCBI): domain Eukaryota; kingdom Viridiplantae; phylum Streptophyta; class Magnoliopsida; order Alismatales; family Hydrocharitaceae; genus Thalassia; species Thalassia testudinum. The sequence continues at coordinate 105,591 of JAZHRO010000030.1, read as the reverse complement.
GCATAGCACCTTTATTCCTCTCGTCTATCATGAATCCTTCCACATTTTATACGCATTCTCGCTTTTTCCCTCCTATTATGAGTTATCCTCAACATGATGATTATCTCGACTCGTACTGTAATCAACCATCGATTAGTTGGGATAACTCGGATTGGGGATACAGTTCTGGACCTCCATGTTTAGGGTCTAACCTTTAAAACTATAATTGTGATTTCTATCCTTCTCAGAGTCACATCAATTATAGATCGCCACCCTTTCATAGACAACTTAATACGATTTACAATCAAGGAGGATACACTGATCCTTACCCATCCTCTGAATACATTGCCTTTAGGTCATCACCACCTTTTGAACAATCCGAAATGACCTATTATCAGGAAGGGTATAACGAATCCCAATTCATTAACTCCTCTACTCTGAACCCAAACCCACCCAACCCTAAACCAAGCCATTTGATTCAGGTTAACCAGGTTCAAGATAAGGTTTGGCTAACTTGAGGAATACCATACAATCTTTAGAAGTTCAGCCAATACCTTTCATTGAAAAATTGGAGCCCCCGATTAAAATGATTGATGATTTAAACAAGTATTTATTGGATTGGCTCCAGGATGTTAAGGATAAGAACCCGGGTGAGTTTCTACTTGGGAAGTTAGCGAAATTGAGAATGAGATTTGTGGTTGCTTTAGTTCAATCGTGGGATGATTCGTAGGATGAACTCCCTTTAGGAGAGCCAATGTTAGAACCTACTCAGGCACCTGTTGGGGGAGACACGTGTTATAAGGCTGACCAGATTGATTTAAAGCAACCAATTAAGGATAATTTGATTTCTTCACCTGAGATCCCCAAGCCAGGGTACGAGGAAACGTATGTCTCCATGGATTAGAAAGTGACAGATGATCTTAGGACATACATTAATACGGATTTTGATTTCTTTCATTATGATGGTGAAGATTCATTTTGCGAAGTCTCACGTGATTTATAGAACACGATTTCTGTGAGACGATTGGGCCTGAGGAATCTGATAGATCATTTGATAGCCCAATAATTGAGGAAACTGATTTTATTGGGGCTCACATGACGGATCCAGAATCGCATTTTCTGGAAGATTCAATCCAATGCCCTGATTGTCAATTACACCCCATTGATCTTACTGATGATTCTATTTTTTAGATAACTAGACCCAAGTCATTTCTGATTCAGCCACATCTTTTAGACTTGGAAATTGCAGACAGGGTGATTAACATGCAGGAGGTCTCGGAAATTGACATTCTGAATGAGGAAAATAGAAGTTGGGAAATTCTGATTTGGGAAGCAAACTCTGGAGGAAGTAGAAGATTGCGTCTAAGGGTTCCAATTCATCTAAAATCATCAAACCAGAACCCTTACAACATTTGTTCTGAGGATGTCCAACTCAAGCACACATTCATTGATTATCCTTTTGATATCGAATTCTTTGTAACCTGACTTTTTGGGCTTGGGTTTCATCCTCATAAATCACAGGTCCGACCCCGCTTGCACACTGATTTTAGGTTTTGGGTAATTTTTATCCAGAACCTTAGATATTCTCAATCATGGGGTATGGGTCTGCACCATAATCTGGTCCACATTTGTGGATATCTACTGGCAGGTCAGAGGTTTCGTCTTTTTATTCTAATTCTGACCTATACTAGTGAATTCTTCATTTCTCTTCTTTGTATAGTATGCCTAACTGAAGGCACTAAATTCAGCACGTATACAGCTTTTGTTTATCTCGAAGTGGACCTGTCACTCACGCAATTCAGGTGCTTTCTACTTTATTCCACTCTGTTTTATGTCTTTTTAATACAATGAGGACATTGCATTAGATAGGCATGGGGGGTGGATATTCATCGCTAAATTATTTCGTCAGCTCCGTAGATTCATTTTATTTGCTTTTATTTAGTTTAAAAAAAAGTTAGGAAGGAATACTTGGACATTAAGACTTTTCAATCTTAGGAAATATTACATTAGGATTTGAACACAAAGACCCTTCAGATCTTTGGGCTTAATCAGCTCGGGTATCCACTAAAATGTGAATTTATTTTTCGAGTCCTCGCCAACCTGAATTCTATTTTAATTTGAGTAAATAAGTTTAGGTGATAAGTACACGACTTATCAACCCACCCACTGATTTGAGGGAACTTTAAGTCTAATGCATCTACACACTATCTTGTCACTGACTCGTTGTTAGGCGATTTTAACAGAAATTGGGTAGCTAATGAACTTTCTAGGGTGATATGGCTAGCAAGTTATCGTGGGTAACAGCCCATAGGTAGGTTGTCCAGAGCCCAGTCACAGGACCATTCTCTTCTTAATGCCTTTAGGTAAATCTTAGACCAGGGAGCCACCTACTTAAAAAAAGAAAGTCAAAAAGAAAAGAAAAAGAAAAGGAGAAAAGAAAACAAAAGGAATAAACCACACTTCACCATACGAGTATGGCTGGCAAGTTGTCGATGGCAACAGCTCATCGACCGGTTGTCCAGAACCCAACTTAAGAAATGCGCTGAAAATTCCCAAAACACTTAGGAAGAAGTGGAGAAGTAGAATAAATTGGGGAGATATACACTGGATTCACCCTTGTGTTGACCCCATAAAAATAAAAGTAGGGAGAAAGCTACTGGTCGTAAAGATACACCTTTAGGCAGAACTCTCTTTTTAAGGTCACCTAGAGGCGTAGAAACCCGAAGTCCGTTCTAATTACCGATCAATGAGTCTATCACATTTACAATAAGATGATTAGAACTTAGGGTTCTCATCAAATCTTGGGTGAGTTGAATAGCCGAAGAATGCCACTCTTTAACCCTTAACTCAAAAATTCAAAAAAAAAAAATTAGAAAAGAGGAAAAAGAGAAAAAGAAATTTTTTCTTGAATAAGGTGAGGGCTTGAGGCGGTCTGCATTCTGGCAGATACCTAGGAGCTGTTGTGTCTTTGAAAGTTCAAACCCTAAGTAAAAATTTTCTTAATGTTGAAAATAACCTATGCCCAAATAATCCAACCTAATTCTTTTATAAATAGCATGTAGTTTTTGCTAGGGACTAGCAAAAGATAGTCATGGGGGTGTGATGTAAACATATTTACATTACATAAAATGTCTATTTATGCATGTTCTTAAGTATAGAATTGCATTACATACTATAAATATTGCATAGCATGCATCATCTTGCATTTAGATTAGTCTAAATAAAATGGAGGTTAATTGTCTCCTTTTATGGTCAGAGACAGGGCGACTGTTTATCGGGGCCTCGGATCGAAGATCCAACTATACGGATCTGATCAGGGCGACGATTGGAGTTCAACGACTCTAAGATCGCCCTAATCGGATATCCGTAGCATCAGATAGAGACCGAGGAACCCTAGAAGACCAAGGGTGAAGATGGTGATAATCCACACCTCAGACGACAAATCCAATCGCACAGACGGATTTGGATCGACGATCGCAACCTAACGACGCGAAAATCGACTCAATCTGAAACACGTGGCACCATTTACATCACCCAGAAGATGGACGGCCAAGATGGCGCCACATGGTGCCATCTTGGCCACCCAACAGACCGCACGCAACCGCTGAAGCCTTTAGTGCCAACGCCTCTCCACCGTTGGATCAAGATCCAACGGTTGTGGAACGACCACGCTTAAGTTAAGCACTCGACGCAAACGCACCCACATCGCGTTGGTCGAGCGCCTTAATTCTTCGATGAGGCACGTGTTCGAGTCGTGGGGAGCCTCTCTTGAAGCGGGTGCATGGGTGCACAATCGACCACACGTTGGTGATCAGGCAGCTGTGCGTGCCCAATCGGATCCACGCGACATCTAATGCAGTGAGGCGATGCAGCATCGCACGCGATGAGGCACGTGGAGGAGGCGAGTGATGGAGCACTCTCAGCCGTTTGATCTCACGATCGAACGACCGAGATTGGAAGATTATGGACGCATGTTGAGGCACGGGGAGGTGAGCGGGCGCGCGCGAGCCGCCCACTACGGCCATCCGTCACTAAAGGTCATGAATTAATGATTTTCAACATGTAATGACCAAATTGCCCTCACTCCTTGCAACTATAAAAGGAAACCCCCTCCATACGAAATTCTCATCCCTTCTTCTCTTCTCTCACCCCCTTCCGAAGCTCTAAGAGCTTGTCCCAAACCCGGGATGCTCCTCTAGAGTAAAAATATTACTTTTTCCACCTTCATCCCCCTTCGTGGAGCATCCTACGATTGTCCTCTCTCTACATTCGAGAAGTGGATCCCGCGACGACGATGGCGTGCTATTTTTTTCCCGTTCTTCCCACTTCGTCCTCCGTCTTCCTGCTCTGTTCCCCGTCTTCCAAGCATCGTCCCGTCCGGCTCGTCCTCCAAGCAATTGTCGAGGAGGATATCTCTCTCTCCATTGTTTTTACTGCTTTCTAGAGTAGATTTACTGCTTTCTAGTGCAATCATTTCCCTCTTTCTAGTCATAATGAGTAGTATAATGAACAATTTCTGATAATGAAATCTATATTTATTCTACATCCCTTTTGCTTTTATTTGTAATATTCTCTCTCTCTCTTCTATTTATTATTTGTTAAATAGATAGCTAGTTTCATGACAAACAAAATAAACGCGCATTTTTAATCAAACGTCTGCCTCCCTGAGTTCGACCCGAGATTTCTATTTTGGTATAAATTTTATTTGTTGAACACGATTTCTTCGCTATTTAAACTACAATGACAGGTTTTCAAAACCAAATTCACTAGTGTAGTACTCTACCGCTTCAACACACTGCTACGTCATGACAGTGACCCCGGGGTGGTAGACCGGGTGTAGGACTACCACGGGCTACTTTCCCAGCCAAGAGAGTGCCACGTGTTTGTCCTGCATCGTAGGAAAACAGAAACAAGATCATCCCCATAAGAAACATGTAAATCAAGTGATGACATGAACCTTTATTGGGATGCGTAAATACTAAACAACTAGTGATTATGAATAGAACCAGACATTAACTACATGAATAACTGAAACTGCATAAATAGTTTACTGCTTCTAACAGTTAAATACATTAAATGTTCTTAAGTTTGCCACTCTACTCAGCATTTAGCTAACACCTGCTACTTATGCTCAATTCAGGGAGGTGAGCAGCCAGTACCATCGGCTACGGAGGGTGCTGGGCCTAGTCGAACTCAACCTTAGTCGTTTTTCAGCTTACTGTCTTTGTGGCACTTTTCTTTCTTCATGTTGGAACTTGTAGTTCTGTTTTCTGCCTTTGAATTTTAGTTGTGATGGCTATGTTGTGAACTCTGTTTTCTCCTGTGCCATGTCTATTTCAAATTGTTATTTTACTTTTTATCTTTTATTTAATGATTAGCTATATTGCATGTGTGGAATGTTGTATTTTTGCATTTGGCTTATTTCTAGATGGACGACTGGGTCTTAGGATTAGACAAGGTGAGCCGTTCCTGGGTTCCATGAGGAGCCGGGTTTGGGTCATAACATAAAATGCTCAAGCTAGGCTAGAAACTAGGTTAAATGCTACATAATTAACACAAGAAATGGGTTAAGTGTGGGAAATAATAGAAATGACCTAAAACATCCAATTTGTGCTACAAATGCAAAATTAAGTCATGAGATATTCTATTCATTAATATAAATTGATGATCCAATTGCAAATTGAACACACAATTGAGTTCAAAACTTCAAATTAAAAGTGAAATCAACTTCTTGAATGTTCAATTGAGCTTTAATAAAAACTTGGTTGCATTTGGATGTCACTAGGACCTTGAGTTTAGAGCTTTACATTTTAGGTCCTTAGTTCACAAACATTTATTCACATTAAAACCTCCAGGGACCGATTTAGCTGCCAGGGACCTTCTTGCAATTCCTAAGGACTACGCCGCATTCATTTCACCCACTTATGGGTTTCTTCACAATGTTTCTACCGTTTCACCTTTAGAGGGCCTCAGCACAATTTGCCCTTTACACCTGAGCGTCGCGTGTCCACTGTAGCGACTCAAGAACATGGCCAATCTCAACCGTTCATTTCATGATCTCTTGATCTAGGGGGCCAACTCCAATCGAAGCTATGCGCACCTCGATGAGTATGATCACCTTCCCCTCTAGATCTCATCCAACAATGGCATTTTGATTTGAACGCTCATGCACTCCTCGATTCCATCTCCACCGCCCAAGACCTAGGCACTTGATTCCACCACTACGGTGCCCAGATCCAGTAATCAACCTTCTTAAGCACTTGCCCTGAGCCACGTGCACACTTAATCACTCCCTCCTCCTCGACTGGTTTCTTTCGTCTATTCCCTTAGCTTCCCTACCCTCTTTCATCACTCATAGTGATAAAGTGGGTTTCTCTTCCTCCGTCAATTGCCTCCTGCCACCAGTCATTGCCTCTTGGACATCTTCATCAGCTGAAGGGTCTTCTCCCCTTTCGTCATCATCAGCCACCGGCTGGTGACCTTAGAAAACTTCTTCCCTTAGATAGATTTCTCTGCTTTCTAGAGTAGCTTAGATTAGTAATTAGTGTAAATTAGATAAGTTTATTAGTAGATTAGATAATGGAATTCATTACTTTTGTGTAGCCTAGGAGTAGATTAACTTAGATCCACTCCACCTCTCTGATCAATTCTGATTAGAGAGGTGTTTTTCCACGACCATTTCCATCCATTTTTCTCTCGAATCATTGCATCCCTCACATTTTATGATTTCCTCGATAATTTAATTTGCAATCCACCCTTCCACTAAGGTCAAATTCAGATCTAAAGTCTTGGTTGCTAGATCTTAATTCGCACCTAAAATCCACTTGGGGGTCTCCCATTCACTCCATAAATTCACAAAGACCCCCTAATCTGATTTGATTGATTTGATTTGCTTGATTCTCTTAGATTTGGTTCATGCCCGATCTCACGATTTAGAGTCAAATTGGTTTTAAACGATTTTAATCGAGTGATTTGAGTTCAGATTTGCTTAATTGGGTGTAATGAAATGAATTGAAGGTTTTGGATTTGGTTTTGAATGTGTGGATGAGCATAAAGCCAATTTTATTGCATTTTGGGTAGTTTTGGCCAAGGAGAATCAGTGGTACTAATTCAAGGTAAAACAATGACCCAAGGGATTTTTATAGGATCATTAGATTACCCTGCACACCAACTACTGGTGTACAAGGTGTTTAGGTGATCAGATCATCTGAGAATCCAAAGTAACAGCCCAATCAAGGCAACATTTAATTTTCACTTCAAAATAATTTCTCTGTTCAAGAATGGCTTAAATATGATTTGTAGAAGTTGATTGATATTTGGAATGGTTTAATGAAGGTCTAGAAATGATTTGATGTGATTTTAATGGCTATTATGGTCAATTACTTACACACTGTCTAAAGTGGGAAGTAAAGCCCATAGTAGGGTTTTAAGGGTTATCAAACCCTTGATTTGGTTTTGAGAGGATTTCAGACCTTCTTGACTTGCTTTTTTTATGATTTTAACATGAAGATCTTTTGGATTTCATGCTTGTGTTTTGGGCAGTAACATAGCAGTAGCTTCTAGTTGCTAGTTCCAGGTTCTGTGTAGCTTCTGGAATAACTGCAGTAGCTACACTTTTGAGTGTTTGAGCCAACTGAGCAGCTGCCCCAACTTCTGCTGCATTTGAGTAAAAACAACAGTAGCTGCAGTTGCTGAATTTCAGCAGCACTGATTTGTTCCAACTGCACCTACTGTAGCTACTGATATGACTATTTTTGGCAGGTATTTGACTTGTTTGAAGTTGACCTGTGGTGTGTATTGTTAGAATATAGTGTGCAAGCATTCATGTACATGTATTTGAATTAAATTGAATTTAGATGACTTGTAATTCATATTTTAAATCATTGTCAGCTAGTCATTCATGAATTAACTGACCATTATTGAATTTTAGTGAAATTTGAGATGAAAATCAGGTTTAATTGCTCTAACACCTTTCATATTAAGTGCTGGACATCATTGTGTATTTGAACTATTTTACTATCACTTAAAACTAATTTGAGGCCTTAGGTTTTTGCTTCTAACACCCTTCAAGGCCTAAAATTGGTTAACTTGTAATCTAAATAAAAATCATTAAAAAATTACAAAAAAAGAAAATAAATTTTTCTTCAGTAAAATAAAGTATTTTTTTTAAGTGTATGCAAAGTTTTAAGGCAATCTAAAGCCTCAACTTGGTAGAATATACTAGCCGACGGTTCAGTATATCTTGGAACCTAATAAAAAACCAAAAACCAAAAACACCAAAAATAACTCTCTCTCTCTCTCATCTCACTCTTTCTCTCTCATCCCCTATCACTCCTATATACTTAAAACGCAGAAAAATCCCAAAAATACCCAAAAATACCATGTATACCATGTATATACTTGTAAATAAAAGCTAAACATAAGTTATATGTATATAGTATACAATATGTACAAAATATCTATAAATAACTTATATATGTATTCTATATAGTAAATTAAATATTTAGAATGATTTATTAGATATATAACTTTATTGTGTTATTATATATTAAATTATATAACTTAAATGTATACTAAACTAAATAATTCTATGAACTTATTTAAATGTACATATTTATACCTAATATTGTTCATACATACTTATATATGTATTATGTACCATATAATACTTGTAATTTAATTTAATTATCGGTTTACAGTAAATAATTAAGTTATTAAATTAATTAGGTAATTTATTAATTTAAAATAAAATAAATTAGTAATTTAAGTTGATGCTGAGATAATTTACAGTGCATACTTGTAATATATTATACTAAGTATTTTCAACTTATTTAAACTGTATTTATACTGTATTATAGTATTTATAGTGTATTTATATGAAAAACCATCTTAAACCAATATTTAATTGTATATAAGTAAAAATACAGCTTCTAAAATATAATAAAAATATGTAATAAATAATTTTTTATGTATATTAATACTGTATAAAGTCAATTGTATAATTAATTAATTAATTTATACTTTAATTAATGAATTAAACTCTAATTGAATGTGCATAAATAGCAAACTTTACCTAATTTTATTATATAATTAAATAACTTATTTTTGTAAAGTAATTACATAATTAAGTAGACCTATGTAAGGGCTTCATAACCCTATAATTTAATTTTAATTTAGACTAAATTATGGCCCTCAAATCGAGGACCAAAATCCCTAATTTAGAACGAAGCCAGACACAATGCAGTGCCTAAAGGGTGCTTAACTTAGTGCTACATCGTTAGTGGAAGGCCTGCCGCATCGAGTTAAATGGAATTTGTGTTCTTTGCCGTGAAGTTGTCATTGCACCGGGTGCACACACATACACATACCCATACACTCTCCTCTGAACATGATATGGCATATAAATGAGCATGAGTATGTGCACAGTGATGGGCCGGGGGCCATGCACCGTGCAAGGGCCTGAGTGGGCTCATTAATGAACTTGAATCGGATTTAATGAACCTAAGTATGAACTAGGGTGGCCCTAGTAGAAGTTCGGTCCCACTCTGAGAAGGGTGCTGTGTATCCCATGAAAAGGCTGCCTGCCCACTAAAAAAACCTAATTTTTATCTAAGTAAACAGCGTCCGCGTGAAACTAAGTGTTGAATTTGGCTAAGTGTTAAGAGAGAAAGAGAAGAAATGAAGAAAGGAAGAAAAACATGCCCAAGTGTTGAGACTCCCATGTGTGTCTGTGTGCGTGTATATATGTATATGTATGTATATATTAGTATACAGTATATAATATATATGTATATAAATAATGTAATTAAATGTAAATAAATAAGTATACGTATGTATAGTGTATATATGTAAAGTATATTGTTTGAGCTCTTATATATGTATATAAATAGATAAAGCTTTAGTAACAAATATATCTGTCATTGTATATGTATATATATGTTAGTATAGATAATAGTTTTTGCCTTAAGTTATGTATATAGTTTACTAAGGCTACAATGACGTATATATCTGTCACTATATGTATAATATATGTTACTAAAGATGTTAGTATATTAATCTAACTTAGTATAGTAAGTATTATTAACTATTTTTGTATGTATACTTAGGTATTATCTATATTAGTTGTAAATAATTAACATAGAGTGGTTATACATAGTTTTTAATGCTTGTTTGTGCATATATATTTTCAAGTATTGTAATGTGTTTTTATGGATTCTTTTATAAATAATTAACCAAATTCTTTCATTTATTAATTCATTCATTTATTATTGTAAATAAAATCAACATGTTTGGAATAAAAGAATGTTTTTGGACTTAGAGAGTGATGTATATCAATAACTGCCTCCCAATGAATGACTTGGAATAAACCAATAAAAATTAAGTACATAAATAAAATTGAGGCAACATCGGTTTGCATTTCTGACATATGCTACAACAATGACATTTAAAATACCATTTTTAGTGCGAATTAATAGTTGACGACCATACTTTTGGCGCTACTGTCAGGGACAAAAACACGTCAACAGTGCTTTCTTATAGTTGTTGACGTCTTGTCCACCACTAACGTAGACTAGGTGACAAAAGGAAGTTGGAATGAGGAGATAAAAATCTTTGTACGGATGATTTCAAATCTGATACAAGATCAGAGTGGGAGGTCAGGCTAAGTAGTGAAATGCATGACGTATGTGACAATGAATGTTTGCTAAAAATGCAAGGATAGACACCTAATGAAGAAATGGAAAACAAGAAAGTGAAAATAGCTATGTACAAAAGATAGGTTACTAAGTTTAATGCCTTCAACTAGGCGCAAACCCAGTAAAAGATATGTCAGTAGAAATAGGTTCAAGATGTTGGAGCAAAATGAAAGAGTTGACAAGTCTAAGATCATGTGGCTCAATGAAGGGTCTTAATCTTTTTCAATTGACAGTGAAAGGTTTAGATTTGTCAATCTCAGCGATCTCAATGGCTTCGTTGTGAAAGATTCTCAAGATCTTGAAAGGTCCAGTCCACTTGGATCTAAGTTTCCCTATGAAGAGTTTAAGTCTGGAGTTAAACAAAAAGACTTTCTGACCAGGGTGAAATGATTTCCTATAGATGTGATGGTCATGGAAGGCCTTTAATTTGTCCTTATAAATCCTCGAGCTTTCATAAGATTCATTTCTTAATTCATTAAGCTCAAACATTTGAAGTCTTTTGATTGCCAGCTGATGAGAACCTCATCATGAGCCATAACTAGCTCATTTTGACCCAATACAAAGGATAAAAGCTCCTACATAACTCAAGGAAAGGCTTAACTCAGAGAATTCTGAGTTTAAGGAGAAAACAAGTCATAAGGGGTAAAAATGCAATTTTACCAGTATAATCTGCATACAGGGTAATTCAGGGTCCAAACACAAGTCAAGCAAACCGAATAAGAAGGAAAGTGGGATGATCTGATAAGGGCTACAGCAATTCCAAGGAACTAAATGATAATCTGTAACCTTAAAACAAACCCACTTCGATTCACGAGGTTCGAGGCAAATTAAAAATAGAATAAACCCTCTAAAATTCATAGAAAAATAATCTCTAGGGTTTAGAACCTTCAATTTGGCCTTCAGATCCCATTTTGACCTACATTGAGAACCATGCCCAATTAATAACTTAATTTGGGTTTTTGCATAAATTGACCGGTCAAACAAGGTTTAATCTAGAAATAAAATTCACCATCAAATTCCTTAGGTCCTAATTAGTCATGTATAAAAACTTGAGCCTAAGAAGAAACCTTCTTGACCAACTTTGCACTTTGGTCCTCATATATTTACTTTTTGGCCCTCAACTTTTGAACCCTCACATTTCTGCCCCTAACTCTCCTTCGTTCTTTGCATTCAGGTCCCTCCTGCCAAAACCTGCCAGCACCATGCTCCGGCAACCTTGCGCGGAGCATGGCGCCGCGCAGGGTGAGGGGGAGGGGCTGGCAAGTCAACCGGGGGTGCCCTGCGTCGTCAGCCGTCGCAGGAACACCCCCCTGGTCGCTGCAACCCACCATACCGGCCGTGCGAACGCACGGACGGTATGGGCTTCCATCTCCGGCGTCCTCCGGCGAGGGAGACACGTCGTCTCCCTCCGCCCTCCTCTCTGATTCCGCCTCTATAAATACCCCCGTCGCTCCGCCGTTCTGAGCAGCTCGGTCCTGACGGAGAAAGACCCCCACTTCCTCTCTTCCCACTCCGACAGGAAGCCCTCCAGCTCCGGCGGCCTCCCCTCTTCCACCTCGTCGCTCTGCCGCACTACCAGCTGCAGGGTTGCTCTCCCTCGCTCTTCCCGCGCCACGCCGCACCCAGCTGGCGCCTCTCCGGCCCTCTGCTCGCCGCCGCCCCTTCCCCCGGGCATCTTCTTCTCCGGCGACAGTCGATACGACTGTCGCCCGCTCCGGCCCCTCCTCCTCCTGCTAAGTAGGTAGAACTCCTCCTCTTCCTCCCCTCTTCCTTTTCCTCATTTTACATCTTTACTGTTACCTCGATTCCGACCAATCACCCTCACCTTCTCCGCCTCCGGCCATCCTCCGGCGAGCCGCTCCCATCACTCCAGTAACCCACACGGCTCGCCGACCACCGCAGAACCTCCGCCTCCTCACCCTGATCAACCTCCGCCCTTCCACTTCCCCCACATCACCCTCTGCAACTCCACCGAACAAACCCATCTTCCGACCCACAGTCCGACCTAGGGCAGCTCTTGGGCTCCGCCTCGCCGCCTGCACACCCCCCGACCACCTTCGCCGTGCCACGGCGAAGGTCCTCCGCGTTTCTGATTGGGCCGAGAGGCCGTTTTTCTGTGGGCAGGTACCTGCGCTCGTCGCCGCCATTGTTGAAGCGAAGCAGCTTCTTCATCTGCTGCCCCAGGTGCGAAGCGCCCAGGTCACCCTCCCAGGCTGTGCGAGGGCAATTCGACAAAGCGTTAGGCTGCAGTTGAGGCGAAGCTCTCGCGCGAAGCCCCCGCGTTTCGCCTCGACTGCCGCTGCTTCCTCCGCGCAGGCACCCAAATTGGGGTGGGACATTTAGTCCCACCTCGTAACCTTTCAGAGGAGAGCGCCCGCATAAAGGCAAAAAGCGCCTTATGCTCGTTGCCTCCTGAGCACGGGGTGAGGTCCCTCTCACTCACTCGCTCGCTCGACCCGGTCTCGTCCGCGCTCACGCCTCGCGGACCTGGCCCGACCCGACTTAGACTGACCTGCACTCCTCGCCCACCACTCACGCCGGTGGGCCTGGACCCGGGCGCGACCCGTACCCGGCAACCCGGCAGCTCTGGGAGAGCTTTCCTAAGAGCGACTTCTGTGAGAGAGAGACGTGGGGGATGGTAGAGATAGGTTTTGCCCCTCTGATCAAGCGGTGCAAGTTTGCAGGCACAGGTGAAGAAGAAGAACCGGAGAAGAAGACTGACGGAAGAAGAGCAGCCAGGACTGCTCGAAGCAAAGAGGAAAAGGCGAAGAAGAAGAAGACGAGCGAGGCAGAGAAGAAGGACGACGAAAGCTGAAGGAAGGAGCACCGAGCGGCACTGTAGCAGCGGCTCTGAAGGCAGAAAAGAGGAAGAAGAACAGGACAAGGACCGCTCTGCAGAAAAAGAAAGAGACAAAGCAGAAACAAGAGCTGAAAGACGAAGAAGAACATCACCCACTGCTGTAGATAAAGAAGACAGAAAGAAGAAGAAGACCACAAGGAGATAAAGGAACCAAAAGCCAAAGAGAAGAGAAAAGATAGAAGAAGACAGACGAGAAAGAAGAAGCCAACAAATTTTCATCTCTCTCTCTATCTATCTATATTTTTGTAAAAGAAACTTTGTACCCCTAGAATACAACTTGCTCCCTGAGTTCGACCTCGGGAACTCTTTTATTTTCCGAGTAAAAAATTATATATTTGAAATGATGGCAATAACTGGCTATACTACAACGACATAACAATAAAACCCGGTTATCTCTTCAAACCCATCGCCATCAATTTGGCGCCGTTGCCGGGGAGCAACGGCTATTCTAGAGGTAAACATTCCTGTTTCTTTTTAATTTCTGATAATCTCCTCTCTTTTGTGCAGCTACAGGAAATTAAGAAGACAAGCAACCGCACGACAACCACTCCGAGGACAGGTAAATTTTTCCTCTCGCTATTAACCCCTAAACTCTAAAGAGGAAGAAAAGAAAAGAACAAGCAATATAGGGCTAACTTGTCTTCCATATTTAGTAACCATAAAGAGTTGCATGTTTTCAACTCATTAGTCCTGCACACTATTAAGGGTATTTAAGGGCTAACACATTCTTGCTTGAGCCCTAATTACCCAACAAAGAACTAACTGGACCAAGTAGAGCCAACATAAGATTCAACATTAGGGTTTTAGAGACACACTACTTAAATCAAGAATGGAGAAAATCCAAAAGAAGTGTGCCTAAACCATTGATTGAAAATACCTATTCAAAGAAAACCTAAAAAATTGGCTCTCTAAACACTTGAACCCTAAAAGACAAGACCTAAAAACTCTCAAAGAAAACACGAGGTAAAGTTGACCCCTTGGGTCAACCAACCTTAAATTAGGTCACTCTTTGCACTTAAAAGACTAAAGTTCAAGTGAAACCTTAAGCACCCTGATCTTAAAATTGGTAGACTTAAGAGGTCAAGATCCCCATTCTGGTCTACCTGGAACCGCAGTGACAAGAGAGGTCGGGTGGGGGAAACCCTGTAACCCGTGGGGACGCTCTACCGTGTAGGGGTCTTCGCGGGACTCTCCCTCTCTGGCTGCCCAGGTAATTCTCAGGTGGACGATCTTTCTGATCAAGGGGTCCATCTGCCCCGCACCTCTATAGTCACCCAACACATTTTTGGGTGTCTTGATTGGGTCCAGCACCTTCTAAACTTACCTCTTCCAACAGTGCATGTACGGAAGGAGGTCCTTAAGACCACCCTTAAGACCTCCTTTAGAAATTCGCTCTCGTCAAGGACAAGCCTCGACGCCCGTGTTTGTGCAGCAACACCCTCACATTATTCTCTCTTCTGATTCAGAACCAAGTTCTTCTTCTTCCCCCATCATGGCTCAGCCAGTTGAGGAAGAAAATAATCTGGAACACCAGCTCCAGCGACTCAATGACCTCTTCCAAAACTTCGTGCACCCACCACAGCGTCCTATGATGCGGGACCACTACAATCCTGCTGCGGTGGCCATTGAGCCTCGAGTCAGAATCCCGACTGGAGGACCTGATTCCGAATTAAAGCCCAACATGATTCATGCTATACCTAAATTCCATGGGCTTAATTCTGAAGATCCCTTCCAGCACATCAAACAACTAAAGCATCTGGCCCACACTTTTGGATCAGATGCGCAAAATCGGGATATTCTTCTCATGAAGATGTTCTCCTTTTCTCTTATGGACAAGGCCGCCCATTGGTATCAAACTCAGACCCGGCCGATCAACACTTGGGAAGAACTTCAATTCGAGTTTTTGAAAAAGTTTTTTCCCGTTGGTCGGACCAATGCCTTGCGCCATCAGATTACACACTTCACTCAACAATCAGGAGAACCTCTCCATGAGGCATGGGATCGTTTTCAGGATCTCATGAGAAAGTGCCCCCATCACGGAGTTCCTAAATGGGAACAAGTCCAATCTTTTTACCAGGGACTCCGTGAGGACATCCGCCTTTTCGTCAATGCAACTTGCGGAGGAAACATCATGGGTCAACATGAAGACACCGTATGGGAGATTCTCGAAAACATGTGCGAGAACTCCATCAACAATGACTCCATGGGATTATTCGACAGGACGAATACCCGCGCAGCGACGAATCTTAAGGGAGCACATGAGACGCAAGGCCTGTCCGCATCAGTCGGCCTGGAATTAATGGCCAGTCGATTGGACAAGGTCTCAATCATTGAAAAGAAGGTGGATGAGCTGACTCAGCACTTGCAGCGAGCCACCTCCGCGCGTAACTCCTTTGCACAACCTCCTTCCACACAGGAGACTGTGCAAAACATCCTCCACCGATCTTCCCCTAGGATGGATCCATATCCATCCCCATCTGATTCTTGGATCGGAGGATCATCCGATCCTTTCTACACCAGCCCGGGGAACTCCATTCCCCCTTTCCCTGATCCTCAGGAGGTTCCTCAGACCTGCGAGGACCTCAACGCCATCCAGAACGACCCATTCTCCAACACTTACAACCCTGGATGGCGAAACCATCCCAATTTTCAGTGGGCGGGAAATTCCCAAACCCAAAGACCACCTTTTCAGTCCCGCCCACAGCCCTCTCGTCATTACCAGCCGCCTCAGCCTCGGCCCAACCCTACTTATCCATCAGGGCCAAATCAGGATCAAATGTCCCTAATCCTTCAGACTCTAGCTGACATTCAAAGAACTAATGCGGCTATTCAAAAACAGCACAAGGACAAACTTACAGAGGTTAAAACTCAACTGGCCCAGTTGGCAAATTCTCGCCAGCCAGGCACACTCCCTTCCCAACCTCTTCCTAACCCAAATAACGTGCCAACCCAGAAGCGCGTTATGAATCCAAATTTAGGCCACGCTCAATGGATTTATCAGGCCCCTACTGCTCCATCTCCAGACGAGATGGAAGCCTCAACTTCTTATGCGGGATTTCAGCAGCAGCCACCCCTCTTACCAAACCCAAACCAAAATCAGGCCGGATTAAATTCTGTAACAACACGTAGTGGTAAAACAACTCAAGACCCGCATTATCCAAACCACTCCAAGCCTGATAACCATGACCCTAGGATAGTTATCCAAGATACCGCTGTTCCGGATCCACAACCTGGACCTATCCTAGAAGAACCAACCAAGATCCCGTTTCCCGAGGCCTTGACCAAGGGAAAGAAGACCACCAAACCCGTGGCCCCTGAGGAGGACCTGGTCAAGCTCTTTGAGCAGGTCCACATAAACATCCCCTTGATGGATGCAATCCGCCACGTACCAGCTTACGCACGATTTCTAAAGAATATATGTACACCCCAGCGTAAGCCGCGAACCAAGGGAGGGAGCCCAATTGTTCTGTCAGAGCAAGCCAGCTCTGTAATCCTCAGTAGACTCCCACCCAAGGCAAAAGATCCTGGTACTCCCCTGATTTCCTGCAAGATAGGTGGTACCCAATTTGATAGAGCATCGTTAGACATGGGTGCATCCATAAACCTGATACCCACATCCTTACTTGACCATCTAGAAGAATCTGAGCTAAAACCAACCGAGGTGACATTACAATTAGCAGATCGATCTATAAAGTCACCAAAAGGGATTCTCGAGGATGTTATCGTAAGAGTGCGGGATTTCTATTTTCCAGTGGACTTTATAGTCTTAGATATGGACGCACCTGAGAACCCTAGAGATACACCAATCATTCTAGGGAGACCTTTCTTGGCTACTGCTAGAGCCAACATCAGTTGTGAGGAGGGCCAAATAGAGCTTAAGTTTGGAGATCAAACACTGAAAATTGATATATTTAAGGCCCAACAAGGAATTAATTGCGGTGTCATCGAACAAATTTGTGACATCAGGACTTTGGTTGATGAATCACACTTCCAGAATGACTCGATTATGCCTCATCAACCACAGAAGGATCTTGACCCGCAAACAGAGGAGTCGAATCCAGATATGAACAACCCAGTAACTCCCACCCTTGAACCTCACATCTATACTGAACCACCCGCTGCTGCTGATAACCCCATCCTCGAACTGAAACCCCTTCCTGCTCACTTGAAATACATCTTTTTGGGTTCTAATCAGACCCTTCCTATGATTATCAATTCCAACCTCAGTCCTGAACAGGAATCCCGTCTGATTGTTGTCCTCCAGCAACATCGCAGAGCCATCGGATGGACTCTCGATGATTTGACTGGAATAAGTCCCTCTTATTGTACTCATCATATCTATTCAGAAGAGGGCACACGACCTTCTCGTGAAATGCAGAGACGCTTAAACCCCAATCTGCAGGAGGTCGTGAAAAAGGAGATCATCAAGTGGTTAGATGTCGGAATCATCTACCCGATCTCCGATAGTCGTTGGGTGAGCCCAATTCAGGTTGTGCCCAAGAAGGCAGGACTCTCCACTATAACGACTGAGACCGGAGAAATCATTCCTACCCGATTAGCCAACTCGTGGAGAGTCTGTATAGATTACCACCGACTCAATTCCTCCACGAAGAAGGATCATTTCCCACTACCCTTCATTGATCAAATTCTCGAAAAACTTGCGGGAAATAGGTTCTTCTGCTTTTTTAACGGGTACTCCGGTTATAACCAGGTGGCAATCCATCCTGAGGACCAAGAAAAGACCACGTTCACCTGCCCCTTCGAAACATACGCTTTCCGAAGGATGCCTTTCGATCTTTGCAATGCACCCGCTACTTTTCAGCGATGCATGCTTGCCATATTCTCAGATATGGTAGGTGATTATCTGGAAGTCTTCATGGATGACTTTTCAGTTTTCGGAGCATCATTCGACGATTGCCTCCAACACTTGGTCCAGATACTCAGGCGGTGCATCGATGTGAATTTGGTTCTTTCCTGGGAAAAGAGCCATTTCATGGTTCCTGAGGGAATTGTCCTGGGACACTCAATTTCGGAAAAAGGTATCCAAGTGGATCGAGCTAAGGTTAATTTGATTTCTCACCTTCCTATGCCTAGCTCGATCAGGGACATCCGTTCCTTTTTAGGGCATGTCGGTTTTTATCGATGATTTATCCCTGATTTTTCAAAAATCGCGCGCCCCTTGACCACTCTTCTCTCCAAGGATGTTCCTTTCAAAATTTCCAAGGAATGCACTCAAGCATTTGAAATTCTGCGTGACCGAGTCACCTAAGCCCCGATCCTACAGTCCCCTGATTGGTCTCAACCCTTTGAGATCATGTGCGATGCATCCGACTTCGCTGTAGGAGCGGTTTTGGGGCAGAAAATTGACGGGAAACCTGCGGTCATTTACTACGCCAGCAAAACACTCGATGAGGCTCAGCGTAACTATACGGTTACTGAGAAAGAGCTGCTAGCTGTAGTATTTGCCCTAGAAAAATTCAGATCGTACCTTCTGGGTTCCCGTGTCATCATATACTCGGATCACACAGCTGTGAGGCATCTCCTTGCAAAGAAGGACACGAAACCTCGATTAATCCGATGGATCTTGCTGTTGCAAGAATTTGACCTTGAGATTCGCGACAAAGCGGGAAAGCAAAATGTGGTAGCTGATCACTTGTCCCGTCTTCCTTCTGAAATAATTGACCCTTCCGGACCCATCACTGAGCATTTTCCCGATGAGCACCTGCTGACTATTGGTACTAGCCTTCCATGGTTTGCTAATGTAGTAAATTACTTGGCATCTCATCAGATCCCGTCCGATTGGCCGAAGGCCAAGAAGGACAAATTACGCTCCGATGCCAAGTATTACATTTGGGAAGACCCGTACCTCTTCCGCATAGGTGCCGATCAGATCATCTGAAGATGTGTCTCGGAAGAGGAATTCAACAATATCCTCTCTTTCTGCCATGACCAGGCATGCGGTGGCCATTTCGCCGGGTATAAAACCGCATCAAAAGTCCTCCAGTGCGGCTTTTACTGGCCCACACTGTTCAAAGACGCGTACAGTCACTGCAAGGCATGCAATCGTTGCCAGACTTTGGGCAACATGAGCCATCGCAGCATGATGCCTATGCAACCGATTCTAGTATGCGAAATCTTTGATGTTTGGGGGATTGATTTTATGGGCCCCTTTCCTGTTTCGGATGGTTTCGAATACATTCTGTTGGCTGTGGACTACGTGTCCAAATGGATCGAAGCCATACCGACCCGAACCTGTGATCACAAAATCATTCTCAAATTCATTCATCAAAACATTTTCTCAAGGTTCGGGATTCCTCGTGCAATAATATCTGATGGGGGGACCCATTTCACAAATGCTCAGTTTAGGTCACTGATGACCAAATACGGGGTGTCTCACCGAATCTCTACTCCTTACCACCCCCAAACTAATGGTCTAGCTGAGCTGTCTAATCGGGAGATCAAGAAAATCCTGCAAGTCACTGTTCGACCTGACAAGAAGGACTGGTCGTCCCGACTTCCGGAAGCATTGTGGGCCTATAGGACCGCCCACAAGACCCAATTGGGCATGTCTCCCTTTAGACTGGTGTACGGAAAGGCATGTCACATTCCCGTCGAACTAGAGCATAAAGCCTATTGGGCAGTACGGAACTGTTATCTAGATCTTTCCAAGGCTGGGACCCACAGAAAACTCCAAATCAGCGAGATCGATGAATTACGCCTAGACGCGTACGAGAACTCGCAAATCTACAAGGAGCGGGTTAAAGCCTTCCACGACAAACACATCTCGAGAAAGATCTTTCATCCTGGTCAAAAGGTCCTACTCTTTGATGCCCGACTAAAACTCTTCCCAGGAAAACTGAGATCCAAGTGGGTCGGACCATATTTGGTCCGACAGGTTTTTGGAAATGGAGCAATCGAAATCAGTCCACTCAGCCACGATTCTGAACCTTTCATCGTGAATGGTCAGAGACTCAAGCCGTTCATTGATGTAACTTCTACTGATTTGGCTGAAGCATCTTATATCCTCCATTCCCCTTGAGCTTATTGCGCCCAACCGATGGCGTAAAACTCAGCGCTTAACGGGAGGCAACCCGTCATTTTCCTAAAAATCCAAAACTTTTTCTGACACCTTTTTTCACTTAAGGTTCACCCTTGTAGACAGCCGACCCCACCTCAGATGCTTGCATCTGAGATTAGAAATCGTCCGCAACAGTCACCCCGACCCATTCACTCATCAAAACAGCTGTCCTAATGTATGAACTTAGTTGAATGAAAACCCCTAGGTTACAATGAGGACATTGCAAATCTTAGGCATGGGGGGGGTATGAAAGTGCAAAACTTGTAAGAAAAGGTTTCAAACAAAAAATTCACATATGCCAAAAACACCATAAAAATTAAAAATTTTTCGAAAAAGAATAAGAGGAAAAGAGGAGAAGGAAATTTTATGAAGGAGAAAGAGAAAAGAAACAAAAAGGAGCACAAAATTATGAGAAAAGGTGATAGTCATTAGTAAGGAACTAAGGAATTAACCTAAGTTCTAGACCTCATTCAAGAAAATAACTGAAAAGTGCATAATGAGATTAGTAAGAACGCAAACCTTAGGCATTCTTGAATAGACTCTTAGTACCCATTAAGATCTAGACAATCCTCAAGAGGTTGAGGAAAATGAAAAGCTTAAGTACTAGGTCCAAGGCTTAGGGAGTATTTGGCCTCGTTAACTAATTTTTGGTTTACGGGACTCAGTAACCTAAGCACCCTAACCTCACACACAGCCTGGTTCAGTAAGCGTAAAAATCAAAATCACGCAGAAGCGTCACAAAATTTTGAAAAGAACACCTAGAATAGGAGCGGCCGATCAACACAAGTTGATTTGGACGAGTTCCCAGCGCGGAGAGGCGGGAAATCCCCTCGAAGGTGCGTAACAAAATATCATCTCCTCGGTGCTTGTCTCTTAGGATATTTACATATCCTACTGGGGGCATGTAAGCACTCTGCTGGTTCAGATTCCATGGATGGCATTATCTCGAAGTGTCAATTGCCAGGGTCTGGATTCGGCCACGGAACACCATGGATGGGATTATCTCGAAATCTCAATAGCCAGGGTTCCGGGGGTTGCCATGGGCGGTGCTATCTCGAAGCATCAATCGCCAGGAACCCTTGAGGATTGATGATGGGAGCAAGGAATCTAATACAGACCGTGTTGAAAAGCCAATCCTAGGCTAGAACTAAAAAGAAAAAGAGAGAGAAAACTCTCCAAACAGAAAAACTTTCTATCTCTCTCTTATAAAACGCACTGCGAACTGAGTCAGGGCTAAAATCATTTCAAGCACGGGTGCTTTAACCACAAAGTCCAATAAACCTTAGGTTAGTTCTTATGGACCTTAAAAACCTTTGCTAAAGACTGAGGCTAAGGCTAGACAGATTTGGATCTTGATTGGTACTAGAGTACCTTTTAGGCCTATGGTCAGCATTCTAACCTAATCTAAGCTCAAATAAAAAAAAAAGCACTTATCTAAAGCTATTAAGAACTTCATGGTCTAGAACAAGGGTTGAAACCTTAAGTTTTTGCCAAGGGACTAGCAAAAGCTAGGCATGGGGGGTATGATGAGAACCTCATCATGAGCCATAACTAGCTCATTTTGACCCAATACAAAGGATAAAAGCTCCTACATAACTCAAGGAAAGGCTTAACTCAGAGAATTCTGAGTTTAAGGAGGAAACAAGTCATAAGGGGTAAAAATGTAATTTTACCAGTATAATCTGCATACAGGGTAATTCAGGGTCCAAACACAGGTCAAGCAAACCGAATAAGAAGGAAAGTGGGATGATCTGACAAGGGCTACAGCAATTCCAAGGAACTAAATGATAATATGTAACCTTAAAACAAACCCACTTCAATTCACGAGGTTCGAGGCAAAGTAAAAATAGAATAAACCCTCTAAAATTCATAGAAAAATAATCTCTAGGGTTTAGAACCTTCAATTTGGCCTTCAGATCCCATTTTGACCTACATTGAGAACCATGCCCAATTAATAACTTAATTTGGGTTTTTGCATAAATTGACCGGTCAAACAAGGTTTAATCTAGAAATAAAATTCACCATCAAATTCCTTAGGTCCTAATTAGTCATGTATAAAAACTTGAGCCTAAGAAGAAACCTTCTTGACCAACTTTGCACTTTGGTCCTCATATATTTACTTTTTGGCCCTCAACTTTTGAACCCTCACATTTCTGCCCCTAACTCTCCTTCGTTCTTTGCATTCAGGTCCCTCCTGCCAAAACCTGCCAGCACCATGCTCCGGCAACCTTGCGCGGAGCATGGCGCCGCGCAGGGTGAGGGGGAGGGGCTGGCAAGTCAACCGGGGGTGCCCTGCGTCGTCAGCCGTCGCAGGAACACCCCCCTGGTCGCTGCAACCCACCATACCGGCCGTGCGAACGCACGGATGGTATGGGTTTCATCTCCGGCGTCCTCCGGCGAGGGAGACACGTCGTCTCCCTCCGCCCTCCTCTCTGATTCCGCCTCTATAAATACCCCCGTCGCTCCGCCGTTCTGAGCAGCTCGGTCCTGACGGAGAAAGACCCCCACTTCCTCTCTTCCCACTCCGACAGGAAGCCCTCCAGCTCCGGCGGCCTCCCCTCTTCCTCCTCGTCGCTCTGCCTCACTACCAGCTGCAGGGTTGCTCTCCCTCGCTCTTCCCGCGCCACGCCGCACCCAGCTGGCGCCTCTCCGGCCCTCTGCTCGCCGCCGCCCCTTCCCCCGGGCATCTTCTTCTCCGGCGACAGTCGATACGACTGTCGCCCGCTCCGGCCCCTCCTCCTCCTGCTAAGTAGGTAGAACTCCTCCTCTTCCTCCCCTCTTCCTTTTCCTCATTTTACATCTTTACTGTTACCTCGATTCCGACCAATCACCCTCACCTTCTCCGCCTCCGGCCATCCTCCGGCGAGCCGCTCCCATCACTCCAGTAACCCACACGGCTCGCCGACCACCGCAGAACCTCCGCCTCCTCACCCTGATCAACCTCCGCCCTTCCACTTGCCCCACATCACCCTCTGCAACTCCACCGAACAAACCCATCTTCCGACCCACAGTCCGACCTAGGGCAGCTCTTGGGCTCCGCCCCGCCGCCTGCACACCCCCCGACCACCTTCGCCGTGCCACGGCGAAGGTCCTCCGCGTTTCTGATTGGGCCGAGAGGCCGTTTTTCTGTGGGCAGGTACCTGCGCTCGTCGCCGCCATTGTTGAAGCGAAGCAGCTTCTTCACCTGCTGCCCCAGGTGCGAAGCGCCCAGGTCACCCTCCCAGGCTGTGCGGGGGCAATTCGATAAAGCGTTAGGCTGCAGTTGAGGCGAAGCTCTCGCGCGAAGCCCCCGCGTTTCGCCTCGACTGCCGCTGCTTCCTCCGCGCAGGCACCCAAATTGGGGTGGGACATTTAGTCCCACCTCGTAACCTTTCAGAGGAGAGCGCCCGCATAAAGGCAAAAAGCGCCTTATGCTCGTTGCCTCCTAAGCACGGGGTGAGGTCCCTCTCACTCACTCGCTCGCTCGACCCGGTCTCGTCCGCGCTCACGCCTCGCGGACCTGGCCCGACCCGACTTAGACTGACCTGCACTCCTCGCCCACCACTCACGCCGGTGGGCCTGGACCCGGGCGCGACCCGTACCCGGCAACCCGGCAGCTCTGGGAGAGCTTTCCTAAGAGCGGCTTCTGTGAGAGAGAGACGCGGGGGATGGTAGAGATAGGTTTTGCCCCTCTGATCAAGCGGTGCAAGTTTGCAGGCACAGGTGAAGAAGAAGAACCGGAGAAGAAGACTGACGGAAGAAGAGCAGCCAGGACTGCTCGAAGCAAAGAGGAAAAGGCGAAGAAGAAGAAGACGAGCGAGGCAGAGAAGAAGGACGATGAAAGCTGAAGGAAGGAGCACCGAGCGGCACTGTAGCAGCGGCTCTGAAGGCAGAAAAGAGGAAGAAGAACAGGACAAGGACCGCTCTGCAGAAAAAGAAAGAGACAAAGCAGAAACAAGAGCTGAAAGACGAAGAAGAACATCACCCACTGCTGCAGATAAAGAAGACAGAAAGAAGAAGAAGACCACAAGGAGATAAAGGAACCAAAAGCCAAAGAGAAGAGAAAAGATAGAAGAAGACAGACGAGAAAGAAGAAGCCAACAAATTTTCATCTCTCTCTCTATCTATCTATATTTTTGTAAAAGAAACTTTGTACCCCTAGAATACAACTTGCTCCCTGAGTTCGACCTCGGGAACTCTTTTATTTTTCGAGTAAAAAATTATATATTTGAAATGATGGCAATAACTGGCTATACTACAACGACATAACAATAAAACCCGGTTATCTCTTCAAACCCATCGCCATCACCAGCCTTCTCTAAGTCCAAGTTGCACTTTCTAATGGCCCAGTAGGCTTTGTGCTCAAGTTCTATGGGAAGATGATAGGGTTTCCCGTACACAAGTCTAAAAGGGGACATGCCTAATTGGGTTTTATGGGTTGTCTTATATGCCCACAATGCATCAGAAAGGCGGGAAGATCGATCATTTCTATCAGGTCGAATGATAGTCTGTAAAATCTTCTTGATCTCCTGGTTGGACAATTCTGCCAGTCCATTAGTTTGAGGGTGGTAAGGTGTAGCAATCCTATGTGTCACCCCATACATCTAAAGTAGGGGCTGGAAATGTGTGTTCCTAAAATGTGACCCTCCATCACTAATGATGGCTTTTGGTACCCCAAATCTAGAGAAGATAAGGTCTTGGACAAATTGTGTCACAACTCTATGATCGTTAGTCCTTAAGGGTATGGCGTCAATCCATTTAGAAACATAATCAACTGCCAACAAGATGTACTTGATGCCATGAGAATTCAGAAAAGGTCTCATGAAGTCAATGCCCCATATGTCAAAGACTTCGTACACTATGATCGGATTCAAGGGTATCATGTCTCGATAGCCAATACTGCCGAAAGATTGATAGCGTGGACATGCCCTACTATATTCGCATGCATCTTTGAAAAGTGTGGGCCAATAGAAACCTCTCTGCAAAATCTTAGCAGCGGTCTTTTTGCCAGAGGAATGACCGCTACAAGCTTGGTCATGGTAGAATGACTAGATACTCTCTATCTCCTTATTGGGGACACACTTCCTAAGAGTTTGGTCTTTACAGTACTTGAACAACCATGGTTCTTCCCAATAACAGTGCTTGGCCTCAGGTCTAAGTCCGTCTTTTTGATGTCGAACCCAATCAGAAAGAATGATTCCAGAAGCCAAGTAGTTGACAATGTCAGCATACCAGGGAAGATCAAAATGAATGACCAACAATTGCTTGTCAAGAAAGTTGTCAGTGATGGGAAGTGAAGGAGCTATCGCTTCAGAAGGAAGGTGGGATAAGTGTTCAGCTACCACATTCTACTTTCCAGTATTATCACGAATCTTTAAATCAAACTCATGCAACAGCATGATCCATCTGATCAGGGGAGATTTCGTGTCCTTCTTGGCGAGAAGATGTCAAACTGTGGTGTGGTGAGTGTAGACTATAATATGGGAACTAAAAAGATAAGGTCTGAATTTTCCAGTAATACTACTGCTAGCAATTCCGTTTCAGTGATTGTGTAATTCCTTTGAGCTTTATCTAAGGTCTTGCTAGTGTAGTAGATAACTGTAGGTTTCCCATCCAATTTTTGACTAAGGACAACTCCTACTGCATAATCAGAGGCATCACACATGATCTCAAAAGGGTGAGACCAATCCGGGGGTTGCAGTATTGGTGCCTTGGTAATCAGATCACGAAGTGTCATATAAGCATGAACACAATCGTCAGAGATCTGGAAGTCTACATCCTTAGAGAGGAGATTGGTGAGGTCAGGCTATATTTGAGAAATCCACTATAAAGCGGCGATAGAAACCAACATGCATGAGAAAAGATCTAATTTGATTAGCCGACAAAGGCAATGGCAGGTCAAAAATCAATTTTAGCTTCGCACGGTCAACCTTAATTCCTCTCTCAGAAATAAGGTGACCAAGGACAAATCCTTCTGGTACCATAAAATGTGATTTCTCCTAGGAAAGTACCAGATTCACATTCATGCATCTTTGCAGGACCTCAGTTAAGTGGTGTAAGCATGCATCAAATGTGCTCCCAAAAATCGAGAAGTCATCCATGAAGACTTCTAAACATTCACCTACTAAATCGAAGAAGATTGCAAACATACACCACTGAAATGTAGCACGTGCGTTGCATAATCCAAATGGCATCCTACGGAATGAAAAGGTTCCATAGGGGCAGGTGAAAGTTATTTTCTCCTGGTCATTGGGGTGAATTGGCACCTGATTGTAACCTGAGTAGCCATCCAAAAAGCAGAAAAATCGATTCCCTGCCAATCTTTCCAGTATCTGATCATTGAAGGGCAATGGGAAATGATCTTTCTTCATGTCTTGGTTGAGTTTGTGGTAGTCAATACATACTTGACACGAACTAGCAATCCCTATTGGGATGACTTCTCCAGATTCAGTGGTTATGACGGTAAGTTTAGCCTTCTTAGGCACAACTTGAACATGACTCACCCAATGACTATCAGCTATAGGGAAGATAATTCCATTGTCTAACCACTTGATCATTTCATTCTTAACCACCTCCTGAAGTGTTGGGTTCAATCTATGTTATGGCTGTCTAATAGGTCTAGATCTTTCTTCAGTGAAAATTCTATGTGTGAAATAGGAAGGACTACTGCCAATCAGGTCAGAGTGGCTCCATCCTATAGCCTATCTATGTGCTCTCAGGACAGATAAGAGTTGTGATTCTTGATCAAACGATGAATGGGAGTTGACAATCATAGGATAAGTTTGATCTGGTCCTAAGAAAACATATTTTAAAGAGTCAAGAAGTTGTTTAAGCTCAATAGGTACATGATCAGGTGTTGAGATCTCAGAAGATCCTAGAGACACTAAGGGCAATAAGACCTTAGTGTAATGACCTTTAAAGGCCTGGCCTCTCCCATTTTTTGCATAAGACCTCATAATTTGGAAGAATTTGTTGGTGTTGACAGGATATATGAGGCATTTGGAGAAGACCCAATCGGAAACCTAGGTAATAAGCTGGCTATGTAAGAAAATATGAGGAATAGTCTCCTCAGATGGATTGGAAGGGCAACAGGGGCATTTTGAGGGTAAGGAAAAGCCAAGTTTGGTGATGTTTTCATCGATAGGGAGCTTAAGGAGCAAAATTCTCCAAGTGTGGATCGAAATTCTAAGAGGTAGGTTGAGCCTCCATAAGTCCGTGATCATAGGGATCTGAGAAGTGTTTTGAAAGTGGCCATGGTATGCAGAAGCAACAGAGAAATCCCCAGCCAGGTTTGGGGACCAAATAAGCTGATCCTTACTGTTTTCAAGGGTGATTTGAGAGATTTGCTGATGAATTTCTCGAGGGATATAAGCTAGAGATGGGTGGTGAGATGAGTTTTCTATGAGATTCTTGACAGAAATAGGAGTTAGAATAGCATAATCTGGGAGGAATTTTTTAGCATAGAGTTTCCAATCCATAAATCCATCCAAAAATTGACCGCTCCTTCATGTATCTCCCAACGAATCAGAGGTTTCATCCTGGTATAAGTCTCCAAAAGGATCCTAATCCTAGTAGGTAAATGACTAGATTGGGAGGGTAGGCCCTAAAGTTGGTGCATAAGGATGGCATAGGGAGACTCAGAGAAGAGCATGTGCCCAACCTATTTCGTTCTAAGGGCAGAGATAGAGAGTTAGGTCATGAATGCCAAGTCCACAAAAATTATAAGGTTTAGAGATTTGTTTCCAAGAGATCCAGTGGTGTTTCAGCCCAATGTCAGAGGTACCCCAAAAAAAGTTGGCAAATATAAACTCCAACATTTTAATTATGGTTTTAGAGACTTCAAGAACTGATAGTATGTGAATGGGGATATGAAATGACCCTTCCCAAGGGTCCTTACAAATTCTTCAACTTTCGAGGTGTTCTCTGAGATTCTAGAGCCCTTAGGTTTTGTTCTGGGGTTTCCATGTAGAAGAACCATTTCCCCCCCTCTTTTGCGGGACTAAACCCGCAAATCTCCCAACCCCACATGGCCTTAAAATCCTAAACCCTACTAATATGAAGCGATCGCAGTTCGTATAAAAAAAATCATTGTTGTTGTAATATATGTCACAAATACAAATTATCATCACGTCAATTTTATTTAATTACATAACTTTTATTGGTTTATTCCAGGTTGTTTATTAGGAGACAGTTATTGATATACATCACTCTCTAAGTCAAATATTATTCTTTAATTCCAAAAAGATTGGTTTTATGTACAATTATGAATGAATGAATTAATGAATGATCAATGAATGACATAATAACTCAATTATGTACAATAAAATGAACTAAAATGCTTGCAAACAGATATATACATACAAGCATCAAACACTATAATTAGGTATTATATACTATCTATTTATACTTATAATAGCAATACTTACATATATATACAATAATAAGTAATAATATATACTATACTTACTTTAATATACTAACATATATAGTAACATATTTAGTATGTACAACGACATATATAAACATCGTTAAACCTTAGGAAAAAGTACGTACATAGCTAAGGTAAAAACTATGGTCTATAGTGACACTTATTCTATCTACAGTGACAGATTCATTTGTTACTAAAGCTATACTGTTATTTATGTACATATATAGCTCAAACACTACTTATACTATGTATACTTCATATACATATTATTTATTTACAGTATACTATATACACATATATACTTATATATACACATATATTTCTACGGTCATTCTTCTACTTCTTTCTCTTCTGTTCTCTTTAGCTTAAGGCTCTCTCATTCTCTCTTCTTCTCTCACACTTAATCTTCACGGTGCCCCTTTTTTCTTTCTTAATTGACCCCTTATTAACCCTCACTTAAAACAAAATTAGGTTTTTAATTAGGGGGCGGCCTTTTCGAGGGATACACAGCACCCTCTCGGGTGGGACCAAACCTCTACTAAGGTCACCCTGATTACTTAATTAACATGTTAAACCTCATTTTATTCTCAATAATGGGCCCACATAGGCCCTCGCACAGTGCTAGGCCCTCGGCCCACACCACACGCACAAATCTCATGATAAACCAATGCCATATCATGCCAAATGCTTAGAGGGATAAGGGGTAAAGAGTTTCGGGCGCCTAGCACCTGTGACGACTGATAGGCAAGAGAAGAAAAACAATATAAGTGACGCCAAGCACTCTTTTCTCCACTATGTGGCACTTTCCAGCGCCCCTTTAGATGCTGCTGCTTCCAGAGCAGCCGTTCTAATTTGGGATTTTTGGCCCTCAATTTGAGGGCCCAAATTATTATAATTAAAAATTAGATTATATGATATTAAAGTCTTTACATAGGACTACACAAATATATAATTTATTCACAAAATTAATTATATTTACTATATAAATAAATTAGTTAAAATTTACAATTTTTACATGTTGTTTTAAGGGTTTATTTCTTAATTAATGTATAAATTAGTTGATTAATGGTCTAATTGACCTTGTACAGTATTAATATACATATTAAAGTATTTATTACAAATTTTTATTTTATTTTACAGCTTTTATTTTCATTTATTTTCATTTAAATAGGTGAATTCAGACTGTATAAGCATAATTTAAGTTATAAATAACATAATATATTATAAATATAGTTAAATTAGCTTAATTTACTTAAAATACAATTATAAAAATGTACAATATACGTTAGTTCAGTTATAACTTAAATTACTAATTTATTTTGATTTAATTTAATAACTTAGTTAGTAACTTAATAAATTCATTATTTATTATATATACATAATTAAATTATGCTATAGGGTTCATAATTTACATAATACATATGTAGATATGTATATGCAGTATAATTAGTAATTACATTTATATACATGGTTTTATATATTTACTTAATTTATAATGCCTATTAGTTAATATAAATAGTAGATAATATATAATTAGAATAAGTATAGTTTAAATAATATTAAATATTTAATTTACAATATATAATATATAGATAAGTTATTTACACCTATTATACATTTATTTTACAATATATACATGTATAACTTACTATATAGCTTATATTTACAAGTATATACTTAGTATCCATGACATTTTTGGGTATTTTTGGAGTTTTTCTTCTTTTTATGAGTTTTATGTGTTTTATGGAGGTAGGGGATGAGAAAGAAAGAAAGAGATGAGAGAGAGAATGTTTTTGGGATTTTTAAGAGTTAAATTCTTTTATTAAGTTTTAAGGTAGACAAAATCTTCGGCTATTATGTTCTACCAGGCCGAGGGTTCAGAATGCCTTGAACCTTGATATGTAATTAAAAACATATCTAATCTTCACCAAGGTTTATTTTATTTTTTTGAATTTTTTAAATCATTTTTATTTATTTACAAAGTTCATACAACCTAGGCCTTAAAAGAGATTTTCAAGGTGAACTTAAGGCACTAAAGTTGTGTTTGAGGGTTGAATAGGCAGCAGAAGTACTAAAATGTGTTATAAACATGTTATAGGAGGTGTTCAGTCAGATAAGTATGAATTTCAACCCAAAATTCCATTAATTTTGAATTTGGACAGTTATGCAACATATTTAGCTAACAAAGAGGGTTAAAAAAAATTACAAGCAATCCAAATGAGATTTAAAAACACTAACAGATGTGAATGCTTGTACATGAAGTTCCAATACTAGTAAACATGTCAGCTTCTCAAAATAATACCAAACCCAGTTACTATCCAACATTTCTGACCCTCCAGCAGCTTCAATAGATGCAGCAGCAGCACCAAATGATAGCAGTAGTTGAATTCAGTAGCTATTGGAACACAGTAGCTCAAAGAGCTGCTCCAAATGTCCTTCAATCAAACCAGATGTCTTAAAATCACTCCAAATGGCTGCCATAGTTCCAAATAAGATTATCCAAGGGTGATTTTAATCGTCCTTCAGTGATTTCAGAGGTCTGCAACAACTCTGAAATTAATTTTTAGAGCTACAGCAGACCAAGTTAAGCTCAACCATCCCTTACAAAATCAAATTTAGTCTCAGATCACCTAAATGAAGATTTAGAATCCCTAAATGATTTTCACCTTCCATTATAGATAGTGTGAAGGTAAGCACCAAAATAAGGTTTCATTTCCATTAAACTTCTTTCTAAAACATCATAAATTTTTTTAAAATTGGTTCATCTCTTGAAAATCAATGGGGACTGAGATTCGAAAAGTGTAAAACTCTGATAGAATCATTCTACCCTACTATAGACAGTAGAATAAAATAACCTCCAATCAGATCATGAACTCCATGTGGAAATCATGTGAAAACACTTCAGTGCTTGAAGTAGGGGTGAATCCCCACAAATGTTGCTGCTATAGCAGCTGTTCAATGTAATGAAATGGGGGATTAGACTCTGATATCTTAGATTCAAGCAATGAAAAACTCTCTCAAAACAAGTTCACATGATACAGCCACCATTTGTGCAACGAAAACTTATGAATATAGTTTGAAAAATCCCCATCTGATCGAGAAAACCTTTAACTTCAAATCACAATTCCCAAAAAACATCTTGAAGCCCTCATGTGCACCTCACCTTACACTATAGACAATATAAGGTGAGGTACATATTAGGATTTCAAGGTGATAAAACCACATTAAAAGCATCTCAAATGATCTCTGAAAATTTTGGGATTCATTCCCTCTCGAGGAAAGCTTGAAAAACACATATAAGTTAGATTTGCCATCTCTCTTGTACCATAGACAGCACGAAGAGAAAAGAGAAATCCCACAGTGAAAACAACTGAAATCAAACCCAAATTTTCAAATCTACATTCAAAATAGTGGAGGGACTTTGTGGAAAATTGGAATGAATGGAGAGTCCATCAAATGGGTTGTGAGCGTTCAAATTAGATCTGAATGCTCTAGAGCATCAGATTTGATTTGATGTTCTGATGGGTGGGTGATCGATGAAAAATGAGTGGAAGTCAGCGAAAATGAATTTGGGGTATGAAGGAGAAGAAAAATGAGTGTGAATGTGCGAAAACACCTCTCCAATCAAGACTGATCAGAGAGGGTGAAATCGTTTCTACACTAAGCTAATCTACCACGCAATTTGATCATCTAATCAACTACACTAAACTAATTACTAATCTAACTATTCTAGAAAGCATGTAAAGTCCCAATCTAAAGGAAGAATGGGATGCCTGGGCTACAGCTGGTCACTGCAGCGACAAAGGGAAATGAGGAGGACTCCAGCAAGGAATGGGATCCCTGGCCTGCAGTGACGAAATTGAGGAGGAGAGCTGCACCCTAATCACTGATGCAGTGATGAATGGGGGAGAAAACTAGAGTGGATGAAAGTGATCACTCAAGGAGGAGGGAGCGATCCCTTGAGCGTAAGGCAGCGGAGGTGCTTAAGTAGCGAGAGGGAGTGATTCTCCTCACCGCAATGGTGAGATTAGGTGCTAGGGGTTTGGGCGATGAGGATGTAGCTACGAGAGCACAGGAAGATTCAAATCAAGGGAGCGTCGTTGGGTCAGATCTAGGGGAAAGGGTGATGCTACGTGCCGATTCGCGTGAAGCTTCCAATCAAGGAGAGCCATAAATCAAGAGGTGTAGAGAATCAACGACCACAATGGCCCGTGTTCTTCGCACGCTATAGTACATGCCGAGTTGCAAGTGGTGGCTGGGTTTCTTTTGGTGATTTTGCAAGGAACACCCCTCGGTGAAGGGGTAGAGAAATAGTAGGGATGCCCATAGGTGATAAAGAATAGTGACAGAGCAATCCCTAGGATATTGCAAGTAGGTCCCTGCGGGTATTAAATAGGTCCTTGCTAGTTTTCTAAGGATGAAATGTTATGTACTAAGGACCTAAATGTAAATCCTTAATTGCAAGGTCTTAATGATGTCCAAATGCACCCAAGTTTTTATAGAAGCTTAATTGAACATTTAGGAAGTTAATTACACTTTTGATTTCGAATTTTGAGCTCATTTGTGTGTTCAATTTGCACTTAGATCACCATTTAACCTTATTTAAAATAATATCTCATTTAATGACCTAATTATGCATTTTTAGAACAAAATTGATGTTTTAGGTCTTTTTCTTTATTTCCCACACTTGACCCTTTTTATGTGTTAATTTGATAGTGTTTAACCTCGTTTCTAGCTTAACTTAGCTGATCTATCTATGATGAGTCGCAACTCATCAACTACCCTCCCCCCATTGGGATCAGCACCCCCATTTGTTCCCCTCCCACCAAACTCCTTGTCTTCCCCTACCCTCCCCATCACCTTCTTGCGCCACCCCTCTTTGTTCCCAGTGAGATGGAGAGATCGAGAGAGGGCGAGGAGAGAGCGAGAGAGGGGTAGCCGACGAGGGCTTTGGAGCACCCCACACTCCCCTCTTTGTCCGCACAGCTGTGGCAAGCGAGAGTGGAGGAGCAGCTATAGGCGTCAGGGGTCTAAGCTGTAGTAGGGGCCTATGAGGAGTGAGGGGGAGGAGCCGCATGTGTTTCTCAAGCAGTATTGTGTGATGAGAAAGGTTAAAGGAAGGACCTGAAGCATCTCGCGCACTCTCTCCCGTATGTGGGTGTGCAGAGCTGAGCGAGCTGTAGGCTTCGAGGTCACACTGGGTAGGCGAGTGCGTGGGGATGCATGGCCGGTGCTGTACGAGGTCAGGCGAGCGTGTGGGGGGGCACGGCCAGCGTTGCGTGAGGTTAGGTAAGCACGCGGAGAGGCGTAGCTATTGCTGCTACGCAAGGGCAGCGGCTGCTACGTGAGGGTCACTACTACTGTGTCGTGCTGTGTTGCATACGTCGTGAGAACAACAAGGCAAATTGGGGGTTCGCGTGAATGTGTTTGTGTGTGCGGGTTCTATTTTGGGCAAGTTCAAGGCTCAAACGGGGTCAGAAATCACTCAACTAAGGTATCATTGGAAAGCCCTTCAATTCCCTACGTTTTGGTACCATTTATAGACCTGTTAGCCCACGTATCCAATACTGAAAAATTGGTTTAAGGCCTCTAGCTAATGTTTGGTTCGACGTTGATATCTGCATTGGTTCATCGTCCGAGGGTGTTTCAAACTCGGCAAGAACTTGTGTGGTGCTGGGGAGACCGCTAGTAGGCTTGCACGCCCCCCATATCTCCTGGAAAAGCTAGGTAGATGACGAGCGTGGAAATCACGTATTTTGAAATCGTTGGAACTCGTAGTATAGTCGCAAAAACCACTCGTCAAAGATATTTGTGATAACGAAACTCTCATAGATCTTTATTCTTTTTAGAACTTGAGTCCCGGTCGTTCGTCTCTGGGAGGCATGAAAATGAATCGAGATTTGGATCGGCCTTTATAACCTAAATCTAACCTAAGCTACTATTTTTGTCTTTTTGTGTTTTTGATTTTTTATTTCGAAAAGTGAATTGAAACCTAGATCTAGATAAACTAGCAAAAACCTAAGTGACTATGTGCATCTAAATGAGGTCATGGTGGCCGTGCATGGTGTGAACAAACCAAAGTGTCATATAGGCAAGCAAATATGAGGACAATCAATCACAGAAACATCATGAAATTATTTATGCATAAAAAATTATCACACATCATCTACACTAGAAAGCATATAAATAGAAGAAAATCCCTCACGCCGGAAAGTTGCCACGAGGGCCATCGGCCTTGTGTGAGGGTGTAGGCTAGACCTTGGGTATGCAAACCCCGTCTACACGCCTACCAAAAGAGATGGCCGGCCACAAGAGGCTATGGGTGAGCCTTCATGGCCGTCCAAGAAGAAGAAGAAGATGGGGGCTAGTGCACCCAAGTGGAGAGAGGAGGGTGTTGCTCCCTTTCTCTACCAATGGCCGTCCTTGAAGCTTTGGAGAGAAGCTTCTCTAGCTAGCCGTCCATGGAGCCTTGGAGGAGAATGAGGAGGACGGCCTTAAGGTTTTGGAGGGTGGAAGCAAGTTTAGAGTGGAGAGTATGGATGGGAGAGTGTATGGAGAGATGGTCCAATTTCGTAGCTCTCTCTTTGCCCTTATGGAAGGCTCCATTTGGTTGCCACTTTTGGTGGCTCCAAAAATAGCAAATGCCATAATTTTTGGATCTAGGTTTGACACAAGTTGTTAGGGTTTCCAAGAGAGTGTGCATGGGTTTGGTGGGAGTAAAATGGGAAGGTGTGCGTGTGTGTGTGGGTGTGTGTTTTTCGTAGGGCTAGGTTGTGGGCTTTGGTAGGATTAGGTGCTAAATAGGTTGGGTCAATCTAGATTAAGTGGGTGTAGACCTAATTAGGCTTAGGAAAGTCTAATTGGGTAGGAGTGAACCTAATTAGGTCTAGGTCAAGTCTAATTAGATGTGTGCATGTGATTAGGCTAGGGTAACTCTAATAGGTATGAGTTAATTAGATCCTAGGTGGATCTAATTGGGCTCGGGTGCACCCAATCAACTGTAGATGCACCCAATTAGGTATGGGATGGTTCAATTGTGTTAGGGATAGGACAAGTAGGGCTATGGATAGTGGACTAGGCTTAGGAGGTCCCTACTTAGGTTTCCTAGGGTGTCCGGTGGGGTTCCTAGGTCAAAATAGGCAAGCTAGGGCTTCCAACACTAAAATCAGGAACCAGACAGCAGTATCAGACGTCCAGGATAGTGGTCAGACATCTTATACTACAAAATTGGATGTATGGACACTAAATTAGACGTCCAATTCTATGTCAGTATGAGTTTTGGCTTCCTAGATTGTTATTATGCAGAAATCAGATGTCCAGCCAGATGTCTGGACGTCCTAAAAGGTGCTGGAGAGTGGGTTTTATGTTTTCTAAGGTTGGTTTTGGTTCCTAAGTGTTTGGGAGAGGGATAGGAACATGGATAGTGCTATGCATGTTTGGGTTTTGAGGCTAAGGTGCCCTAATGGAGGTTGTTTTGGGTTTGGGAAGTCTGTCCTAGGGTTTCTAAGGGTAGGGATAAGGCTATCCTCCTCACTCCTCTTATCTGGATCAGTCTTCTTTTTCCTTTATTACTTTATTCCACTATCTCCATCCTGGATCACTTTATTATCTGTAAATAGCAATAAAAATCATTAACCAGTAGGATATCTTATCTTATTCTAAATAGACTGATGCAATGCATGATATGCAAGATATGAGTTTAATATCCACAATTTAAGATAGGTTCAGACATTATTTAGGTTGATTAGGACCCATGATTGCTATGCAATCAGTAGAGTGAGTTCTTTCCCTCTACTAGCTTAGTTATGCAATATTAAAACAGTTGATCCATTTTAGTTACCATTGTATAGCTACATGTTAAACTATAAAATGTTGACTTGGGGAACTTCATGTTTCCTTTTTAACCATAATTTGCATGTTTCCATGTAGTTTGGTAAGTTAGTATGGTTATGTTTCCCTACTAATTTAGTAATTTGGCATTGCTTGCATGATGAGCTATTGTGGAATTGCGCATTTCTGGATTGCTTGTATATTGCTTCAACTACATAGTTTCATCCTTGATTTTAACTTATTAAGTATACATTGAATTTGGTAAGGTGAATCGGATGCTAAAACTAAGGATTTGAGATTCTGCTGTTAACCAGGAAGTACTCTTTTGGTAGTAGATTCCTATCTTCCCACGTAGTGGTACTTGGGGGTGTATGTGGTAGTTGCCTCAATGATCAAATTGTTGATTTGGAGATTGACAGAGTGTATGTAGAGTGGTGCTCTCTACTCTCTTATCTCTTAATTCTAAATATTCCCACCTTAGCTCATAACTACATGCCAAAATAAACTTGTACGTGCATGCTTGTGGGAAGGTTTTTGTCCCGTAGATGTCTTCCTTGGAAATTTTCTATCTTAAATAATAAATGTCAACAGTATTACGTAGAGTGGTTTTCCCTTGCCTTGTGTTCCTATGGGAATGAGTAAATGTTATAATTAAACAAAATAATTAGCTATCCAATCATGAGATGTTAGTTCAGGGTTGGAATGTTGTTTTTATCTGATGAATGGATACATGCATGCCTTGAAATTTCTAATAATGTACCTTACAAGTGTTATACATGTGAGTAATGTATGGAGCATGTGCTGTAAACATAAACACTAAATATGCAAACCGATGCTCGTTACTTAATGCATGTATATTTTTGCTTCATAGAATTATACTTTTACGTGCATTGTGCATATATGAAGTTATGGTTTCTTTTTGAATACTAATAAAGATCTAGCTAATGGAAACTTGTGAATTACCAAAGTTAAAGACAATGAGAATGTTAGAAATAAATTAGGGGGTCCCTCACGAAGCTTAATGCAAAGTAAAGGCAACCCTAATTGTGGAATGAAAATGGAATGGTGGAGTCGAGACGAGCCACGTTAAGTACAGTTGCTGGAGTGAGCTGGCCCTCATGTACGCATGTATCGAGGAGAGCTAATCATCCCTTTATGTAGAGGGTGGGCTAGCCCTTAGGTACGCGCGTACTGAGGAGTGCAAATCACCCCTTGTGTAGGAAGAAAGGTAGCCTTCCCTCGGGTGGGGACCCAAGGTAGGAATTGCCTTCTTACACCAACTCCTGTTAGGCCTATAGGGCCAACCGGGATAGTCGGATGAGGGTATGCAGATTGGTGAGGGGCACGGCCGCTGTTTTGCTCTGTATTGTATGACTTAGAGCATTCCTGTTAGCAGAAAGGACTGACCGCATGTCAATGCGGGGTAGCCCCCCGTGCATTTATTGCACGTGCCATAGTCATTGCTTTGTCGTGACTATGACCCTGGGGTTGTAAACTAGGTGTAGGACAAACGCGGGGTGTTTCCCCCAACCATGGAAGCACCACGTGCACGTTCTGCATCGTGGGGAAAACTGCAGCAAGATCGTTCTGGTAGGAAACATGTGAACCAAGAGATAATGGAACCCTTTCTCTAGAATAACCGAAGTCACAAACAACTAGTACCTAGAAATGGAAATAAAACAAGTTAATGTTTGAAATGTTTACTGTTGCCTGAAATGTTTACTGCCTTTCTCCTTAGTTAAATTATGTTTGTTGAATATACACTTGCCACTCTACTCAACTTTTACTGATGTCTTTCATATGTATCCAAGATAGGGAGGTGAGCAGCCAATACCACCGGCTACGGAGGGAGCTGGGCCTACTCGAGCCCAACCTTAGTTGCTCTAGTTCTTTTTATTGTAGGTTGACTCCACTTCTGCTGTGGTAAGTATCTTTTTGGAACCATTAGTTTAGTTTCTGTTTCTAGTATGTTGTGATGGCTATGTCGTACTCGTGCTATCCTCTTGTGGAACTATTTTTTAGTTATAGAACTTTACAAATTTCAGTCTTTTATTCATTCTTCTTGCTATACTGCATGTGTGGAAATTGTTACCGGTTGGTATATTTCTCATTGGACGACTGGGTCTTGGGTGAGTCAAGGCGATTCGACCTAGGTTCCATGTGGAGCTAATTTGGGTCGTAACAGGATAGAAGAGAGAAAATATTTTATAAGTACTAGTCTAGACGCAAATGAGAGAAATCTAGCTTTCCATCCAGCAAGTTTGGATTGAATTTTCTCAATTATAGGATAGAAAAAATTATCTTAGCTTTGCCAAGATAAATTGGACAACCAAGGTAAGTAAAAGGAAAGAGCCCAGTTGATACCAAGGATTTGGAGAATATGGGGGAGTCTACCAGAAGGGAAGTTTTTTCCTATATAACAGAAGCTCTTAG
The DNA here is from genome assembly GCA_037157565.1 of Thalassia testudinum. Classification (NCBI taxonomy): domain Eukaryota; kingdom Viridiplantae; phylum Streptophyta; class Magnoliopsida; order Alismatales; family Hydrocharitaceae; genus Thalassia; species Thalassia testudinum. Next base: position 66,310 of record JAZHRO010000030.1, on the reverse strand, counting down.
ATAGACTAATGCATTGACTAAAAGTTTCGTGAAAAAAATTCAAGAAATTTGAAAGATTGGAGATAGTTTGAATATTCCCATTAAGAAAAAGGATGATATTGTCTGCAAAACAATGCCAATGGGTGGGGTCATTCCCCATTGATAGAATACGGAATGATTTTGTTTTGGAAAACAAGTTCTTTAAGACCATTGTTGATAGGCTTTTCGTCAATGTTAGGGAAATGCGTTGTAGTATAACTGATAAATATCTCTTTACAAATAAAATTTATAACTCGAATATCTAAATGAAGTCCGAGGTCTAACACAGGAAGCAAGTATTGCATTCACACGCTAATCAAAATGAATATGTAAATGAGCAAAAAAAAATTAAGCACAATAATGATATTCAATGAATACTAATTTGTCACATTAAATACTCAATGAAGCTCAGTGTATCTCGAGATAAAAAGAATAGAAAAGCCAAAAGTGGGGATTTAAATCACCAATTAGGCCTTCTAAGCATGCATCACAAATATCACTATTAAACCAAATAATTAAACAAAAATCAGACGTCTGCCTTAATAATCAGACGACTTAACTGTCGCCTGCTACAATGTTTTTCCTCTTATCTTCAGACTTTCTTTTCTTCTCTCTTTTTCTTCCTTCTACTTACGCACAACCCTTCTTTTTTCTCTTCTTTCCTTATTCAGAAGCCTTCTTCTTTTCTTCTTCCTTCTCTCTTCACAACCTTCTCTTCTTTCTTCAGAGAGCACAAGGATCCTCTCTCATGTCTAAGTGTTGGAAATCTCTTCTGAAGAGCAAAACCCACCACTCCCCCTCTCTCTTTCCTTCCTTCTCTTCTCTCAAAAATCTAATTTAATCGGGTATTCGGGTATGTGTAACTAGGTCCAGGGCTGCGGGCATGGGATCGTAGCTAAGGAGTGGTAGGCTTAGGTAGGTCAGGCATGTGTGAGTGAGCGGGGACCTCACCCCCAAGTGTCTGAGGCAGTAAGGCGCTATCACAAAATCAACTTATGCGCTAAGGTTGCGTTGGAATCCCACGATGTGGGACTAATCCCACGGCCTCTTTTTCACGTATGCCTACAACTACTGGTATTGTTCGATTGGTGGCGAAGGAGAGGTCAACGCTCCTAATTGAGCACCTGAGTAGATTCCTGGAAGTCCTTCGCGTCACCTGGAGGTGGCACCTGGAGCAAACGTCGCCAGAACACGCTTCGAGCTTGCTTAATGCAGCTCCAGTCATGGCGGCAATGGTTGGCGAACCTGAAACACAAGGTATGGCCTTTCAGCCTTATTAGAGAAGCTCAGTAAGATCGTAAAGATGCGGCAAAGGTAGTGGTGGTGATGGCGTGCTGTGAACGTAGTCGAAGGTGGTTGTATTTGGTTGAGGGCTCGGGAGAGTAAATGTTGACGCGATCTCGATCGTGTTTTAATAGTTAGTTACGTCGTAGTATAGGTGATCAAGCATTGTCAACAAATAAAAGTTTATTACTCGAAAACCTAAGTATCCGAGGTCGAACACAGGGAGCAATTGGAATTTACTACTAATCTCAAGAATGTAATAGAACACTTAATTACTCAAAACTTAATTCAAAATATATAAATGCATGAGTTTGAAAATTAATTGTGACAAAAAGAAAGAATTTGGATGTCTGATCATGGGATCAGACGTCTTAAAAGATGTTTTCTCCTCTCTTATTCTTCTTCTGATTTTCTTCCTTTCTTCTTCTTTCTTCTCTGCAGCCCTGCTTCTTTCTCCTTCTTTTCTCTGTATTTTCTCTCTCTACGGGTCTTCTTCTTCCTTGGTTCGGTTTCCCTTACCTTCAGTTTTTCTTCTTCTTCTTCTTCTTCTTCTGCTTGTCTTTACCTTTCTTTATTTCTTCTTTCTTCTTCAGTTCCTCCTCTCTTTTTCCTTCGCCTCTTCCTTTCCTTCTCTTTTTCCTCTGCGAAGGCTTCCTTCCTTCTGCTTCTTCTCCTTAGCGTCTAAGTGTTAGCTTCACTTCTTCCTTTTGCCTTCCCTGCACAAACCAAAGAAAAGAAAAACCTATCCCTCTACCCACACCTGTGCGTCTCTCTCTCAGTGTAAACCACTCTTCAGCACGCTCTCCCAGAGCCGGGTAAACGGGTCGGGTCGTGCGCCTGGGTCCAGGCACACCGACGCGAGGAGTGATCAGGATAGTGTCGGGTCGGGTCGCCAGATCCGTGTGGTGAACTCATGGACGAGGCGGTGAGAATAGGTGAGGGACCTCACCCCAAGTGTAACTGGAGGTAACTGGCTCATATCACAAAAATAATATAAAGGATACACGTGCTTTGTGACTTACTGATGTGGGACTAATGCCCACCGCTTTCTCGCGCGCACCCGCAGCAGACCGTGCCTTCAATTCCCACTCTGTGGGACCTACCCAAGTTTGCAGCACTTGGAATCCTGTAGTCCTGCGACCTGGAGCAAGTAAGAAGCTTCCTCAAGTTGCCGCCAATGGCGGCATGAGCTTGAAATCTGTCTGACACGAAAAGAGCATTGCAGCTTAATCAGATCACCGGGGGACCTTCGCGGTGTCATGGCGAAGGTGAGGAGCTAGCCGGAAGGTCGCGGGGCGGCCTAGGTGTGTGTGCCTAGGTCGCTCTGTGGCCGGATGGATGGGTGTGATCGGGGGGCTATTGTGGTAGTGTATAGGGACTATGGATGAGTGGAGGGTACTCAGTGAGGTGAGGCGGAGGTTATGCGATGGTCAGCGAGGCGTGTGGAGCTGCGGAGTGATGGGAGTATCTCGCCGGAGGGTGGCCAGAGATGAAGAAGATGGTGGTCAACAGCGGCGGTCGAGGGGCGTCTGGTGAAATAAAATGAGGGAAATGAAAGAGGGGCTAGAGAAGAATAGTTTTAACCTAACTAAAGGGACGAAGGGGACGAGAAGGCGGCCGGCAGTACCTGCTATCGTCGGAGAAGTAAGTGTCCAGTGGAGGAAGACAGCGGCGACGACGGGGCTAGGGCAGCTCGTGCGGGTGTTGTGCGACGTGGAGGAGGATGAGGAGGACGACTCTGCCAATGGTTTTGTGGCAGAGCGATGAGGAAGAGGAGGGCGGCTCACTGGAGCTCACTGGACCCCTTGGCCGGAGAAGAAGAGGAATTTGAGGTGGAATCCTGGCTAAGTCAAGCCGAGGAGGTGCGGCCAGAGTTGAGGGTTAATTTATAGGTGCTGGCCGAGCTTTTGCTGCGTGGAGGGCAAGCCTTCTTCCACCGATGCTTCACCGGAGATGGAAGGTAGTTAGATACCCAAATCTCTCGTGCGTTCGCACGAGAGATTGGGTGCAAATCAGGGATTAGGATTGATTTTAGATGGAAGGGAATTCCTCAGAGAATCTCCCTTCCAATTATGGGAGGAGATCTCTGAGGGATCAAAGAGTATTCCCCCCTACCTTCCTCGTCGGAGAAGGATTCTTCCCCATTAATAGCAGAGGGACCTGATTGTAAGATTGGTGAGAAAGCTAGGGGAGTTTATGTGATGGTTTTCAAAAGATAGGGACCAAAATGTGATTGGGTGTACTAAATTGCAAAGTAGGTCAAGATGACCTCCCTTTAGGTCTAAATTTTGGTACAAACCTGATTTGGACCTAAGGAATTTAATGGTGAAGTTGGATTTTAGGTTTGACTACATTTGACTGGACATTTTGTGTAAAAACCCAAATTAGGTCAATTGATGAGCTAGGACCCTAATCTAGGTCAAACTAGGTTCCAAAGGCCAAATTGAATATTCTACACCCTAGGAGATATTTTTCCATGAATTTTATAGGATTTACTTGATTTTATCTTGACCGAAACCTTGTTTAATTAAGCGGATCTGTTTTAGGGTTACCATATGTCATTTAATTCCTGGATTGCATATGAACCCATTTCTGATTGAATCAACCCACTTTTCATCTCATTTTGACCATTTGACCTATGTTTTATCTCTGAGAAATCCCGTTTATGTACTACAATGGTAAAGTTACAGTTTTAACCTTTATTTCATGTTTTCTTCTCAGAACACTTATTCCTCTAATTAAGCCCTTTTCTAAGTCATATAGGAGTTTTTATTCTCTTTATTAGGTCAAAATGAGCTAGTTATGGCTCATGATTAGGCTCTCATCAGTAATCCCGTCAATTTCTTGAGGGATTTTGCTCACATGGACACAACAGAGGTGTGGGAGCTGATGGCGAGTTGTTTGGTGGGTTGTGGAGGTGGGGCAAACTTGTCGAAGGGGTGGCCGGAGGTGAGGACGAAGGTGGCGTGCAGATGCGTCGAGGGGTGTCTTTTGGGTTTTGAATAGGGGAAAATAACCTAATAACCTAAGGGAACTAAACTAACCTACTCTAATTGGATGAAAGGGAAGGATGGCACTGGTTGTGGTATGACTGGCGTTGTGGAAGGTGAAGTCTCCAATGGGAGAAGAGGCAACGACAAGAGGGCTTAGGCGACGCTTGCTGGTATTGCGATGCACGGAGGAACGGGAGGAAGAAGGAACTGCTGCCTATTGTATGTGGCAGACGACGAAGAAGAAAGTTGGAGATGGTTGCTGGAGTCGATGGAGATGAAGGTCGGGGAGAAGGGAAGGATAAGGAACCGGCCTCCAACCAAGCTAAGGAGGACAGTTTGTCCTCAAGGGTCCTTGTATAGGCCCCAAGGGAGCTTTCCAAGCTTGGAGACCAAGCTTGGAAGCTTCTAAGCTTCGCAAAATAGGAGACCCAATCCTTCAAATGATTCACATGAGCCATTGAGTAGAAATTAGAGCCCAAGATGTTGCTTAAATTGTAGGGAAATCTCTCAGGAGTCTCCCTTTCAATTTTAGAAGAGATTGGGAGAGAAATCAGGGAGAACTCCTTGATTAAAGGTCGTCGGTGATGGGTTTAGGAGTCTGAAGGCAATGGGGACCTATTTTTGAAGAAGATGATGAAGTTAGGGGGGTATTTGCAGCATATTTTGAAAGCTAGGGTTTAAGTGAGAGAAGAAGAATCAGATTGGACCAAAATGTAAACTAGGTCAAGATGATCTTTGATTGGATCCAAATTTTGGTACAAACCTAATTTTCACCCAAGGAATCTAATGGTGAAGTCATATTTTTTTTTGACTAAGTTTGACTGGGAAATTTACGTAGAAACCCAAATTTGTGCAACTGTCTATCTGAGACTCTATTCTTGGTCAAATTGGGTTCCAATGGTTAAATCAAAGGTGTCAAACCTTCGAAAATATTTTTCTATGATTTTTAGAAGGTTTAGGTGAATTATAGCCTGACTGAAACTCAGTTAATTAAGCAGGCCTATTTTTAGGGTTTTATATGTCCATTAATTCTCAAAACGTGTGAAAACCCATTTCTATCTGCATGGACCCTCTTATTAGACATTTATGACCATTTGACCTTTAATTAACCCCTGAGAAACCCCATGATTTTTCTACAATTAGGATATTCTGTTAGAACAGTAGTTTTACCCCTATTTTAATGTGTTTCTCTCAGAATTAATATACAATGAATTACGGTTTTCTAGCGGTTATGTAAGAGCATTTATCAATGGATTATGACTAATTAAAGATAGATATGGCTGATGATGATGTTATCATCAATCGCATATGAAGGGTTCCATGAATATGTTTAATAGAAAAGGAGACAAAGGGTCTCCTTGACGAAGGCCCCTGGAAATTTTGAAGAAATGGGATGAGGTGCCATCCACAAGGACTGAGGATCCTTCATGATGCATAAAGGCCTTAAAAAGGGAAATGGCAGATGGGGAGAATCCAAATTTTTGGAGGATTCGATACAACACGTCCCATTCAATTCTATCATAAGCTTTTTGTAGGTCAAGTTGGATTATGACATTGGATCCAAAAACTTTACGGTCGATTCTTTGGGTAAGATCAAAGGTAGTTGCAATATCATCAAGCATGGACCTACCCTTAACAAAGCCTACCTACTCAGGCGATATTGGCCTCGGAAGAATCAAAGAAAGTCCATTGGTCAGAACTCCCGATGTGATTTTATAAATTACATTACAAAGGCTTGTGGGGCGGTAATCAGAAAGCTCACCAACATAAGCTTTTTAGGAATGAGAAAGATGAAGGTGGTGTTAATCAATTTGGGACTCTGATATGATGTGTAAAAATGGGATATAACCTGTACGAGGTCATCTTTAAGGAGGTCCTAGAAGATGAGGAAGAATTCTGCTTTAAAACCATCAAGACCAGGAGTATGATTATTAGGCAGTTGTGAAAGAACATTGAAAATCTCAGTTTGATTTGGGACAAGAAGGAGCTAGTGAATCTAGATCAGTCCGATATAGAATAGGGAGTATGGATTCCAAATGAGGGTTATCCGTAGGGGATTGTTCTAAAGTAAGAAGGGATTTGAAATAATCAGTTGCTTTGGTAGAAGCCATATCCTAGGAGCCCTTGCCAATGGTATTGGTGAGATTAGATTTGTATCGCTTGGAAAATCTTTTCTTAATGATAGAGTAGAAGAACTTATTATTAGCTTCCCCAATTTTTATCCATTCTACCTTAGCTTTCTGAAGAAGGAAGTTGCTAAGTTTAACTTGAGCATCATCAAGTTGTATTTGAACTTCATTGAGCTCAGCAACAAGGTTGTCATCCCATTGGGATGCTAATTTAGTATCCAACTCATCATATCGAGCCTCGATGTTTTTAACAATGGAGTGAATGTTCTTGAATGTGTTTTTCTTCTAAGATTTAAGAGCCTTCTTGAGGGCATACAACTTAGTGTAGACTTTAGAGATTGGGTCCTGATTATGATCAATAGAGGTGGTATTCTAGATATTTTCCACAAATTGGCGAAAGGAGGGGCCTTAAACCACATATTTTGAAATCGAAAGGGGTACGAGCAATAGTTAGCATTTGTAATAGATTTTAAAATCATAGGAGCATGATTGGAGTTTCTTCTAGAGGCAAAGGATGTAGTGGAGAACATATTCAAGGCCTTTGTGTTGAGGAGAATGTGATCAAGCTTTTGGAAAATACAAGAACTACCTCATCGATTGTTACACCAGGAAAATTAAGAATTGACAAGAGGCATTTCTAAAAGAGCAAGACCATGGATACATGACCTAAAATGGTTAGATTGAGAATCAGTAAAAGGTAGCCCTCCACTCTTTTCAGAAGCACAAAGGATGAAATTGAAATCACCACCAAGCACCCAAGGGGATGGGTCCATAATCGAGGTGTGTGATAAATGATCCCAAAGCAGCAGATGTTGCTCCAAGTCACAAGAAGCATAAATATCAGAGTTTGAAACAATGATTACCCACCAAACAATGGACCGTCATTGCCTGAGACATGGTGGAGAGGGGGGAAATAGAGATAGTATCCTTCCATAGGCACCAGATCTTGGGGGACTGAGGAAGAATGATACATGAGTGGAAGGCAATGGAGTCAATTGCAGAAGGGTGAGCAAAAGGTTCTAGAAGGAATATGACATTAAGACTATGCTGGTAAATGAGATCTTCAAGGTGATTCACTGTAGTGTCAATAAGGATGCCCCTACAATTCCAAATGAGGCAATTCATAAAGATAAAGTTTTGTGTAAGGATTTGGCCCTACTTCTGGTCATTCTACCCATTCCCTTAAAGAATTGACCTCTATGGGCTCCTCTTTCCATTACTGGAGAGTGTTCCTCATGTGCCATCTTCTAGAGGAGTAGGGGTTCCGTGTCATAAAAATCCAACAAACGTTGAGACTCAACAATGGATTGTGTATCAATTAGGTTTGCATCATTGCTCAGCATTAGTTCCTCACCCTCATCTGGGACCTCAACAATCAGAGGTGGATCAGGGTTAGGGGGAGAGAGAGAAGAAGGCATAGGGAGAAAAATTCCCCAGTCTAAACCACAGGGTCCTTGAGAACCCCCTTCCTAGGCCAAACTATCTGAGGAATCAAGGACACCATTTTTACCATCATTTAAGCCATAAGAATCCTTAAAAAAACCTTCATGAAAATTGTGGTTTTGCATTGCACAAGCTGTTGAGGATAATAGAACATATGCATGAAAATCAGCATGGTAAGCCTTAGAGCATGTTGGGTTATCCAATTTACAAACCACCATAGTACCAGAATCACCAGTATCAGGAAAATTGAAACTTTGACGATATGGAACCAAAAAATGATCGGACTTCATTTGGAAAAATCATAGTTTTGCAAGGCAGAACACTAGTATCTATACCAGCATCTAGTACAAGAAAAGGATTGGAACATGACGTCGAGATTCTCATTTATGATACCAATAGAATGATATGTCATGTTTTACGTGGTGGAGAATCTCTTAATCAAAAATAAATATCAAATTTTACCATAATAAAAGTGTCGCATCCACAGGGAGGAATAGAACCAATAAATTCACGAGTAGAGGAATATACTATTTGCAGACACTTTCGCGACTTTAATACGAGGAATATGCTATTTTAAATGGAGCTTGCAATTTCCTTAAAAGTTCAGGGTTATTTATGTTATTTTCATGTCAGGAATTAAGCTCCCAAAAATATGTATATGATGCATGTGTAATGGCATATCATGTAAATTTAACTTGCATGCAAATCTGATTTTAATTTCAAAGTTGAATGATGCACATAACTCAAGTGAAGTAAATTCAAGAAACTATAAGTGCATCCATGCAATGTGGCCTGAATAAAATAATAATATCTAAATGGAAATGGCATTCAATGTAAATATTAATTGAGGAGAAAATAGAGGATTTCTCCTCTCTCTTCCTCTCTTGGTCAGGCATGCACAGTTTTCGAGGAATCTAGAAGATTAGAGTAGAGTGTGAGAAGAAGAGTAGAGTGTACTAGTGCTCCAAGATCAGTGCGAGGAATCTGGAATCCTAGATAATTAGGTGATAATACTTTGAGTTTAGACATAGTTTTCGCTCTCGGTTCCCACATATACATTTTTGTGCGAAATTGCGAGACACACCAAATATGGCAAATACGCAGAGAGTGAGTTTTCATAAAAATAGGGCTAAGGTGGATGGTTGCAACCATTCTCTACGGAATCCTCAGCCGAAGGAGGGTATTGATGTCAAGGTCAGAAATACACCATCCTATCCATCTCTCTCGATGTCGTGAGTAGGCACTTCCACCAAATAAAGTTCACCAATCCCTAATAATGCCTCCTCAATAAAGTTCATGGATGTATGTCAGTTGTGTTATGCTGAAAAAAAAAGAAAGAAATAAAAAAGAAAAAAAGAAAAATAATGAAAAGAAAGAAAAGCTGGAAAAAAATTAGAAAAAGAAGAAAAAGCAAAGAAAAGAATGAATATTTAGTGTTTATTTCATTGAGGCAATACCACCAAATAAATTTGAGATCCAGCAAATATGGCCTTAACCCACCATTCTTGTGTTTCTGACTACCCGAATACTGGCTGAAGAATTCCAACTTAGTGTTAGGGTTATGGAAACTCAATTAAAGTGTTAATGCCTAGTGAGACCACCAAATACAGATCGTATGTGTGAATCTGGTGAGATTGTGAGCTCTGTGAAAAAGAAAAAGAGTAAGAGAGAATAGATACAAAGGAATCAAAAGGGAGCATAGTTTTTCTCGTCTTTCTCTGAGTTGAGTTACTTAGTAATCCAAGAATCTAGATTCTATAGCACTAGTCTCTATGTAGCACCAAGTGAGAGTGAGCCACCAAATATATAATCTTTTCCCTCAGAGATTCTCTACCTAAGCCTAAAGTTGGGGTGGAATTCATAGAATATCTTGAATACCCCAAGGGAAGAAATCCGTCTATCCCGCTTGAATTTTTACTAGGGGTCAAGTGCAGGCTTTAGAGGTGAATCAGTTTTTCACTCGAATCCGTAGCAAAAGCTACATAGCTGCACTTTCACGATTGTCTGGATTTCTAGAGCATAGGATGAAAACAAAAAGGAGAAAAATCTCTACGTATACACTTGATAAAATAATCAGTAACTTAAGGACCTTTGCTGTAAATAATTTAGTCTTGCATTTGCTAAGGACTAGCAAGATTTAGGCATGGGGGTATGATTGCACAACAATCATAGGTCTTAATTGACCTAGATCAAAATAGGACTTAGCATAAGTTAGGGTTATTCATGCATGCATACGCATTATCTGCATCTTTACTGCTTTCCTTTAGCTATGCATAAAATAATCTTATAATGTGCTGATTAAGTGCATTACGTCGATTGCAAGAAATAAGCTGATCAGGAGCTGGATCTGAAGCTGGATCAAGAATAATGGGAGTTGCAGCAGAGCTGGAGCAGAAGGCTTAGATTAGATGTAGGAATAATAATGTAAGGGAGTTAAAGGTTTGCTATGCTATTAAGTAGGAATAAAGCAGTAAAATGTGAAGAGCTTAGGTCCATCCTAGCCTTAGGATAGCCTAGAGACTTCCCCAAGCCTTAGCCACCCTTAGATTAGGTCACAACACCCTAGGAAGCCTTAAAACCCTAGTTCCAACCCTTATCTGTACGTCCAGATAAGTTATAGGACGTCCAGGACCCTTAGCCATCTCCCGCACACCTCAAACCCACTTCTGCAATGTTATTAGATGTCCAGACACTTTGTCAGACGTCTAATTTCTACAGTATACCTAAAACAGAACCCAAATCCCTCCTGACTCTGATTAGACGTCCAGAAAACAAGTCTGGACTTCTGATTTTTAAGTATAAGACGTCTGACACTATTATTAGACGTCTGATATTGCTCTCCAGTTCCTGTTTTGAGATTTAAGCCTTGATCTTGGATCTCTAGGTCCCTAAACCTAATTCCAACCCCATAGGAACCTAAATTAAGGTGCCCTAACCCTAGTACATCACCTCTAGACCTCCCTAAGGACCTAATTAGGTCCTCACTAAACCTAATTAACTTAGATCTCAGTCAATTCCATCAGCCTATTCAATTAGACTCATTGAGTCCAATTGGGCCCTGATCTCAGCACACATTGTCCAATTGGATTCAGTGAGAGTCCAATTGACCTAGACCTAAATTAATTGAGTTGTTTTACTCTCAATTAAGTTTCAACACACCCAATTAAACTTGTATTAAGTTTAATTGCACTTTACCTCAGTGAATTAGGGTTTATAACCCTAATTTGAGACATACCTTGACCTAAACCCACTAGAACCTAACCTAATCAACCTAGCCACCTAAGTTTCGACCCACACACACCATCCACACGAAAATAGCCTAGATTTCTCTAGAACTTTCTACCATGTGTGGTTGCCTTGGTTGCCAAAATTAGTAACCAAGAGCCATTCAATTTTTAGATCCACATTTGGTGGATCTAAAAACCACCATCCATCCTCTCTCTCTCTCACTCTCCCACGAGCTCCCACCATAGGCCTCTCTAGAGAATTCCATAATTCTCTAGAGAGCTTCCCTTAGGTCTTTTCTAAGGGGTGGCCATTTGCACCCATTCACTTGGCAAATTCACTCCATTGGTGCCATTCACGCCTACTTCCACTTAGCTAGTCACTCCACCTCCATGAGCTCACTACCACCACCATGGAGGACATCATGCTATGATGCTGGATCAATCCTCCCTCTCTCCAAGGGTCGGCCTAAGCTACATTGGCCGCCCCTCATTCTCCTCTCGACCACTCCAAGGCCATCAGGGACCACCCCTGAATGCCCTCTATTCTGCTAGATTTAGTTTATGCTTTTTGTAGTTTACTGCTTTTTATTACTGCTTAGTAGCGTAGTCTTAACTTCTCCCCCAATGATGCATGCAAAATCCCTCCATCGATTCTTGTATGCAGTCATTTTCTGGTAGCTAGATTTCCGTTTCAAGCATTTATGTCTAAGCTTTCCTCTAAATTTCTTGTGCAAACAACTCTCCAATGGAATGAATGAAAATGCATTTTTATATATATGTATCTCTCTATATGTTTGAAATCACCATGAGCTTAATAATTGTCATTCCTTTTGTAATATAATTGTTTCTTCTTCCTCTTCTTTCGATGTTTTTTTTTCTTTTTTTATTTTTTTTTTGATAAATCAACATAACACGATACAAACTTTTATTTATGAGGCATTATTAGGGATGATGATGGTCAAGAGGATATTATGTGGTTTATTTGGTGGAAGTGCCTATTCTCAGCACCGGGAAGGAATGGATGGGACAGACGTATTTTTGACCTTTGACACTATTACCCTCCTTCAGCCGATGACTCTATGAAGGACGGTCGTAACCATCCACCATAGTCATAGCTTTATTAAGATTCAATCTCTGTGTATCTGCCTTATTTGGTGACTCTCAGGAATTCACACAAAGTACGCACACAGGAACAGAGAGCGAAAGCTACGCCTAACTCTAAAGTATCATCATCTAATTATCCAAAACTTAAGAATCCTTGCACTAGACTTAGTGCACCAGTAATCTCTCTACTTTCTTCTCATAAATATGAGGTGGATCTATTAGAAAATAGTGTGCCTGACTCCCTATTAACTGTCCAAGGGTTTAATTGACCACAAATGCTTATTCATTTTCTTCAAAGATCCATTACCCATTCTACATGCACGTGAAATAAATGTATTGGATTCTAAACTTAAGAAATAATTCAAGAAGAAAAACCTCCAATGACAAAATTATTTTGCTAGGGACTAACCCATTTAACTCAAGAAAATAAGAGTTTTTTTTTTATATATGTATGTAAATATTTATAAATGCTATAAACATTCTCAGGTTATACCCCCCCATGCCTAAGACTGACAATGTCCTCATTGGAAAAATGCAGACATAGAAGAATATCATCTAAGGAGGAGAGTGGGAGGAGCTAAGGCTCCTCAAGTCGAAATGCATCCAAAACCTAGCCACTTGAAAGAGTAATATAAGGTTTAAGTCACTGGCCATTTACCTTAAAGCTCGCACCTGAAGTAGGGTTCCGAATTTCTACAGCTCCATGAGGGAAAGTATTGATAACAACGTATGGCCCATCCCAGCGAGACTTGAGCTTTCCAGGAAATAATTTAAGTCTAGAATTGAAAAGACAGACCCATTGGTTGGGTTCAAAAGTCTTTCTAATGATGTGCTTATCGTGGAAGACTTTTGTACGTTGCTTGTAAGCTTGAGAAGTTTCACAGGCTTCATTATGAAGCTTCTTAAGCTCACTTAATTTTAACAAACGTGCCATTCCCGCTTTATCCAAATTCAAGTTAACATTTTTAATAGCCTAATAGGCTTTATGTTGGATTTCAACGGGAAGGTGGCACACTTTTCTGTAGACAAGACGGAAAGGAGACGTGCCCAAGGGAGTCTTATACGCGGTTTTGTAGGCCCAAAGAGCATCATTTAGTTTTTTAGACCAATCCTTCCAATCGAGCCTGACAATTTTTTCTAAAATTTGCTTAATCTCCCTATTAGACACTTCAACTTGTCCACTCATTTGGGGATGGTAAGGTGTGGCTATCATGAGGTTGACTTCCAAATTTTGGAGTAGTCTTGTGAAGTGTACGTTCTTGAAGTGAGGTCCTCCATCACTTATGATCGTCCTTGGGCACCCGTACTGAGAAATGATATTAGCCTTAACAAAGCCTAAGACCACGGAATGGTCATTGGTTTGTGTGGGTATGGCTTCTATCCATTTCGATACATAGTCTACAGCCATAAGGAAGTATTCATATCCGAAGGACACAGGAAAGGGACCCATAAAGTCAATGCCCCAAATATCAAAGATCTCAACAGGGAGGATAGGTTGTTGGGGCATCTCACCCCTTTTTCCAATGGTTCCCGTCTGCTGGCAACATAGACATGCGCCCACATACGTATGTGCATCTCGGAATAATGTGGGCCACCAATAGCCAGACTGAAGAACCTTATGGGCAGTCTTCTTTGCACTAAAATGTCCCCCACAATGGAGGTCATGGCAGAAACTCAGAACACTTCTTTGTTCTTCATCAGGGATGCAACGGCGAAAAAGTTGGTTAGGGTCTACTCTAAAAAGCTCAGGTTCCTCCCAGTGATAAAATTTAGCGTTAGCAAGAAACCTGTCTCGCTTCTGCTTGTCCTAAGTACTGGGGGTAATGCCCGTGACCAGATAGTTCACTATGTCAGCGAACCAAGGAGTTTTAGCTTCCACGGCCATCAGAGACTCATCAGGGAAAGTCTCTTGAATACTGCCAGCAGGGTTTGATACCTCAATAGGGATCCTAGACAGATGATCTGCTACCACATTCTCAACTCCTTTCTTGTCTTTAATTTCCAGGTCAAATTCCTGAAGTAGCAAAATCCAACGAATTAGGCGAGGTTTGGTGTCCTTTTTAGCAAGAAAATGCTTTAGGGCAGAATGATCAGTGAGCACCACAACCTTGGATCCCAAAAGATAAGACCGAAACTTTTCCAAAGCAAATACTACAACAAGAAGCTCCTTTTCAGTGACTGTGTAGTTTTGTTGAGGATCCGTAAGGGTCTTGCTGGCATAATGCAGCACATGAGGTTTGCCATCAACACTTTGACCTAAGACCACTCCCACTACAAAATCAGAAGCATCGCACATTAGCTCAAACGGGAGGGTCCAATCTAGTGCTTGGAGAATCGGCACAGTAATAAGGGCTTTCTTCGAGACTTGGAAAGCCTCGCTACATCTATCATCAAAATCGAAGGTGACATCCTTCGCTAACAGGTAGCAAAGTGGCTTAGAGATTTACTGAAATCTCTAACGAAGCGCTTATAAAATCCAGCATGGCCAAGGAAAGATCTAACTTGACGAACATTGACAGGCAATGGAAGCTTAGAGATGGAATCGATTTTTACGATGTCCACCTCTAATCCTCTCTCAGAAACTATATGCCCTAACACAATGCCCTGCTGGACCAAAAAGTTGCTTTTCTGCCAGCTAAGCACCAGCTTTTCCTTTTCGCAACGAGTTAAGACTTTATCAAGGTGCGAAAGGCATAGGTCAAATGACGAGCCATAAATGGAGAAGTCATCCATGAAAATTTCAACGAACTCGTCGATCATATCAGAAAAGATAGCCATCATACAACGTTGGAAAGTGGCAGGAGCATTACATAACCTGAATGGCATTCGACGAAACGCAAATGTGTCATACGGACTCGTGAAAGTGGTACACTCCTAATCATCAAGAAAAATGTCTATCCGATTATACCCAGAGTACTCGTCAAGAAAACAGAAGTACTTGTTCCCTACCAATCGTTCCAAAATTTGATCGATAAACGGTAAGGGGAAATGGTCTTTCTGGGTAGCCGTGTTCAAACGGCGGTAATCAATGCAAACCCTCCAACTAGTTGTGGGTCTAGTGGTCACCAGCTCTCCTTAGTCATTCTCCTCCATAGTGATTCCAGCCTTTTTAGGAACTACATGAATAGGACTGACCCATTTACTATCTGATATGGGATAGATAATCCCTGCATCTAGCACTTCTGAATCTCCTTTTTAACAACATCCTGCATATTTGGATTGAGCCTTCTCTGCATGTCTTGGAAAGGTTTCACGAACTCGTCCGTGTATATATGATGCATGCAAAGAGAGGGATCAACACCCTTAATATCAGCAATTGACCAGGCAATTACTTCCTTGTGCCTTTGTAAACACTCAAGCAGAGCTCAGGAGCGTGTTATTAGGGCCTCGTTGGAGTTGAAACCCCTCCTGCAATTCAAATAATGCAAACGAGATAATAATGGGGAGCGTGTTATTAGGGCCAAGGAAAGCATATTTCAATGTGCTTGGGAGGGGTTTCAACTCCAACTCAGGAGCTTTTTGGATTGAGGGTTTTAGTTGAGATGTCCCTGCCTCAGGTAACATATCTACCTTCATGGTCCAGGGTAGGAATAGAGACTCAGTGTGTATTGCCAGCAACTCTTCTAATTCGAGCATTTCCCTTTCAGTTTCTTTAATAATCGAGGGATGGTCCTTAGATATGACCTTCTGAAGGGGATCTCTACATAAGAGTGCTGGAGTAGTCTCTTCAATTATTTCATCAACAACCTCAATCTGAGAACAATCTTCAAATCCGGATTGCTTGTAAGTATCAAAAATACTCAACCGGATCTTCTTGTTCTCAAAGCCCATTTTAAGTGCCCAAGATCTACAATTTATAGAGGCATTGGCTGTGGCCAAGAAGGGGCATCCCAGAATAATGGATGGCTTTGTGGGCTTATTTGATGGGTCAGTATCAGGCACTAGAAAGTCAACAGGGAAGAAGAAATACTCCACTCTCACAAGGACATCTTCCAACATTCCCCGTGGTGTCTTAAGTGATTTGTCTGCAACCTAGAAGATTATTGGACTAGGCTTTAGCTTGCCTCCTCCCAAAAGGTCGTAAACAGAGCTCAGCAAATCGAGTAGAGCCTCGTCAATGTGTTGGTTACCTATAACCACTGAAATATACGGGGCCCCTGGGTCTTTCATTTTGGGGGGTGTTTTATGTTGGAGAACCGAGCTAACATGGTCAGGCAGGATGACCTTGGTTTGGACCTGTTTCCTAGATCGATGCTTCTGGGTGCACAGGTCCTTCAGAAACTTGGCATAGGATGGGATCTGTTTAATAGCTTCCAATAGAGGCAAGTTAATCTGGACTTGCCTAAAAGTATCCATAATCTCTTCTGTTCTATCCTTGGCACTAGACGAGCCAATAGCAGATTCCCCAGCAGTAGATAGGCACTCTGGATAGGTGTTGTCAACGTTTCTGTGCGGATTTAAAGGCGTATTACGTTGCAGTAGAACCGACAAAACGTTTAAACAAATATAAATAATTTTATTACTCGAACAACTAGAGTATCCGAGGTCGAACACAGGGAGCAAACTCAGTACTTTGTAAAACCCAAGAATACAACTGTTAAATGCAAATATAATTGATTCAAAGAGTTTTTAAGAAAGATCTAAAAAAAAATAGAATTAGACGTCTGATGTATGTATCAGACGTCTTAAATGTGATCTTTCTTTCTCTTTTCCTTCTTCTGCTTTGCCTTTCGGATCTCTTTGCAATCTTCCCTTGTCCTTCTTCTTCTTCTCTGCGAAGACTTCTAACCTTTCTGCTTTCCTTCTTCTCCTGCGAAGACTTCTTTCTTTCTTCTTCTTCTGTCTTGCTTCTCCTTTCTTCGTTGCCTTCTTCTTCTTCTTTGTCTTGCTTCTCCTTCTTCTGCAGCGGCCAAGTCCTTCTCCTGCAATCAGCCTGCCTGCACAGGAGCAAAACCTAACCCTTCTCCCTCTACCCGCGTGTGTCTCTCTCTCAAGCAATTCACTCTAACCGCTCTACCAGAGCCACAGTCTCAATCGGGTCGGATCGTACCCGGGACCAGGCACACCTGCAGGTGTGTGATGCGCGAGGAGTGCGTAGGTCTAGGTCGGGTCGGATCCGCCAGGTCCGCGTGGTCAGGCCGCGGACGAGGCGGGTGGGGTCAGTGAGGGACCTCACCCCTGTGCTTACTGAGGCGATAAGAGTAAAGCGTAAAAACAACTTATATGGTACCTGACGGTTGCAATCCCACGATGTGGGACTATCTGGTCTCGCCTTCACGCGCGCCTGCAGAAACCTCGTCGTGCGATTGCCCCGCAGCTGCTGGCTCTGCTAGCGCTCCTCGGCTGGATTCGTTCACCTCGCGACACTTGCGTTAGTATGCAGCACCTGTAGTCTGGAAGACCGGGTGCCTGGAGCTTCGCGGGAGCTTCATCAGAGGTCGTCCATGGCGGCAGCGGCTCGAATCCTGTCGTACACAAAACGCGCCTCTCGGCCAAATCAGAATAGATAGAGACCTTCGCCGTGGCACGGCGAAGGCGGTGGGCAGTGCTGCAGGCCGCAGGTCGGACTAGGCGTGCGTGCCTAGGTCAACCTGTGGCCGGAGATGGTGGGTTGGTCGGGGGGTGGTTGTGGAGGGCTGGAGTGGCAGTGGTAGGGTGGAGTGTGTTCCTGGAGGTGAGGCGGAGCTTTCGAGGTGGTTGGCGAGCCGTGTGGAGGGCTGGAGTGGTGTGGGCGGCTCGCCGGAGTGCGGTCGGAGGCGAAGACGATGGAGGTGGTTAGCGTCTGTCGAGGGTCGATCAAGGGAGATAACAGGGGGAAAAGAGAGAGGAGAGGATGGAGAACGTATCTGGGGTTGTCCGGAGTGAAGGGAGGCGGCGGAGAGGACGGCTCGTGACTGCCGTCGTCGGGGAAGAAAGACCCTGGGGGAGGAAGCGGCGACGAAGATGAGGTCAGGAGCTTGCGCGCAGGGTACAGCGCGCCGCGGGAGGAAGAGGCGGAGAGGACTCTGCTGCTGGTATGGCAGCAGAGTGACGAGAAGGAGGGAAGGCGGTCGCCGGAGCTTGTGGGTCGTTTGGCCGGAGATGGGAGAGAAGAAATTTGGAGGGGATCTCCGTCAAAATCAAGCTTAAGATGAGTGGCCGGGTCCGAGGGGTGTTTTATAGGTGCTGGCCGCTCCTATCAGTGCGTGAAAGACGCGCAATTAGGTCAGCCGGTTCGCCGGAGTTGGAAGGAAGAAAGATACCCACATCTCTCGTGCGTTCGCACGAGAGATTGGGTTCACGCCAGCGAATTTGATTGGCTTTAGAAGGAAGGGAATTCCTCAGAGAATCTCCCTTCCATTTCTGGGAGAGAATCTCTGAGGAATTAGAGAGCCATCTCTCTCGAAACTTCGTCGGAGCTCGGTTCTGCCCTAGCAATGGCGGCAGGACCGGTTTGCAAAGAAGGCGAGGAACCTAGGGGGCTCTTTGCAAGGATATTCAAAAGATAGGGACCTCTTTGTGATTTGGGTGTACTAACTTGCAAAGTAGGTCAAGATGACCTCCCCTTAGGTCAAAATTTTGGTACAAACCTAATTTGGCCCTAAAGAATCCAATGGTGAAGTTGGATTTTAGGTTTGACCTCGTTTGACTGGACATTTTGCGTAAAAACCCAAATTAGGTTAATTGAAGAGCTAAGACCCTAATCTAGGTCAAACTAGGTTCCAAAGGCAAAATTAAGTGTTCTAAACCCCAGAGGATGTTTTTCTATGATTTTTAGAGGGTTTGCTTGATTTTTATTCTGACCGGAACCTTGTTAATTTAAGCGGGTCTGTTTTAGGGTTACCAAGTGTCATTTAATTCTTAGATTGCACATAAACCCATTTCTGATTAATTCAACCCACTTTGGACCATTTGACCTATGTTTTGCTTCTGAGAAATCCCGTTTATGTACTGCAATGGTAAAATTGCAGTTTTAACCTTTATTTCATATTTTCTTCTCAGAGCACTTGTTCCTTCAATTAAGCCTTCTTCTAGGTTATGTAGGAGCTTTTATCTTCTTTATTAGATCAAAATGAGCTAGTTATGGCTCATGATGAGGCTCTCATCAATAGGGCACGCTCGACTTCTGGGTAGAGGGGTCGTCATGGCAGGAAAGGGGTGGTGAAAGGAAGACATCCTCATTGTGGGTGATTTTGTGCGAGGGAGAGCAATGTGGCTCTTCCTCGGTGGAGATGAAAGTCGGGTCAGGTGTAGAACGGGAATTCTGAGACGTAACCGTAGGAGTGTTATCAGGCTTGTCAATCTTCTTTCCACTCCTCAGCATAGTCACTGCTTGGACGTGCTCCATGAATACAACCCCCTTGCCCTTAGGGTTCTCCTCAGAAGAGCTAGGCAGCTTCCTTGGATCACATTGCCTAACTGCCTCAATAAGATGACCAATTTGGGATTGCATATCAGTAATCATCTTATTCTGAGATTGGATGACCATATTCTGATGCTCTTGCATCGCTTTCATTATGGCTTTAAGTTCATCCATATCAGAGGGCTTATTTTGAGGAGGGTTTTCATAAGATGGTTGGTATATGAGTTGGGGAGGTAAGGGTCTTGTATTCCCTGAGTTAGAATCATCACCTTGCTTCCAAGAGAAGTTTGGATGGTTCCGCCACCCCAGATTATAGGTATTGGAATAAGGGTTATTGAGAGGAGGGTGGAAACATTGGGCCGCGTTCAAGTCAGCCTGAATCAACTCAGGGAATTGATTTTCCTGATGGCACTCCGTAGTGGTGTGTGTTGTGCTTCGACAAATGGAGCATTCTCTTAAAGCCTGAAAGATAGAGGCTGCTTGTCGGTTCATGCCGGGGTTTGCTAAAAGCCTATCAATGTTTTTATTCAATAGTTGAATCTGATAAGCCAAATCCTGAGAAGCCTTGGCTTCATGGGCCTCTATCTTCCTCTGCAAGATTGATGGTTTTCTTTCTTGATAAGCAGAGAGCAGATGTATGGAGTTGTTGCTTAATGTTTCAAATAATACCCAGGCTTCATTCTCAGTTCTGGTCATGAAGGTTCCTGCACAGGCTGCATCAATGGTTTGCCTATGCCTTTCAGATAATCTGTTATAGAACCTTTCGACCAACTGCCATCTTGGCACCTGATGGTGGGGGCATAACCTAAGAAGGTCATTAAGCACTCCCAAGTCTCATGAAATTTCTCCCTTTCCTATTGAGTAAAACCTATAATCTCTCTTCTGTAATGGTTGGTCTTACTCATAGGAAATACTTTTTCAAAAATTCTCCCTTAACGGTGGCCCAATCATTTACCCTTTCATCGAGGGTATAATACCAGTGCTTGGCCTTATCCTTTAGGGAGAAAGGAAATAGAGTCCTCATCAGGGCTTCATCAGTAAAGCCCTGGAGCTTCACCATGGAACAGACCTCGGTGAATTCCTCCAAATGCTGGTAGGGGTCCTCCCTAGTAGTACCATAAAAGGAGGGCAACAAAGATATGGTACTGCTCTTGATCTCATATGGATTGTCCCCTGCTGGTCGTCTTAGTGCTTGTGCAGGTTGGTTAGTTGGAATAAAATAGTCCCTTAGAGTCCTTTGTTGATTTGCTCCTTGATCAGCCATTCCTTCTCTTTTCTCTCCTAGGTGAGCTCTCCTAAGAATTCTCTCTGGCTCAGGATCAAACACTAGACTACCCTCAAGAGAGTGTCTACCAAGCATACAATATCAATCACAATTCATGTTCTTATTGAGTAAGTGAAACCTCCACTCCAAAGGTAAGTCAAAAGGTCAAGGCTTATCCCTTCGTTCCCACGTAAGTGGTATAAGAGGGGTGATGACTTGAAATCTTAACCTTCTTTGTTCCGGAGGTCGAATTGGTTGATATAAATGGCCAAACAAGTTTTTCACTACAATTATGTGCCTTAATTCAACCTTCGAGTGCCCTAGGACCTATACTTTGCTTGGATGATACTCCCAGGTGATCAAGTGAGAAGTTACTCCAAGGACCAACAAAGGGATGCAAGTAGGGCGAACCCTTCCTTTGAGGCGATGCGTATGCGATGGCCCTTAACTACCCTTTTGTTCCTTTAAGGGGTGTCTCCCTCCATGAAGTATCAAAACACTTGGTCAAAATATAGTACCACCACCACCACAAAGCACAATAAGAGGGTTCACACCGATAAATAGATCAGTGCCTATAGCCTTAAGGGACCGAGCCTTAGTGCGGTGCCTAATGTGCGTGCTCAGTGTCAGAAATGTGCATCACACCGCAAATCTTTTTAATTTTTTGAAAACGCAAATAAGACTCTTAGAATCAGATCAAATGTGAATTGATTTTAGTGTTGAATCTGATTATCAGTCCCACTTTTAGTTATATGACCATTGAATTAGTAAATTCAAACAACTTGGTGGTCTTGAATTTTAATTTGAATGCAAATGCGTGAACAGGAGCTGGATGCAAAAGTTAGAAAGGTGTACCTGTCTCCAGTAATCTTCGTGCTAATATACTTGCAATGCAATAATAAGATCTAATGTGCTGCTCAATCACCCCTAAATGCGTGCACCTAAGGGCATGCAACTTCTAAACAGGCAACTAGATATTTTCTTTTGTTGGTGTTAAAGGAAAGCAAGTAGAAAATGAAATCACGCATGTGAAAAAATGTAAACCCTAGTAGCTAAGGAATGCGGGGACAGACCCAAAAATTTAGCCCCAATTACTACAAGGGCAAGATAGAAATAAATTTTGTGACAATGGAGAATCCCTTATGAAAGCGGGATCCAGGTCTCCTACGTCTTTTCCTCGTGTGCCTTAGCTTGTGGCTGATGTCGCCGCTCTATTGCGCCTCGTTGCCCCGTCAGATTCCTCGCACAATAAAAAAAAAAGATCAAATAATTGCGCAACTCTGAATATTCAAAAATAATAATGTGAATCTATTGCGTCTGTTGCCTCCCCGGCAACGACGCCATTTGATATCGAGATTCTCGCTTATTTATGATAGCAATAGAATGATATGTCATTGTGTTTTATGTGGTGGAGAATCTCTCAATCAAAAATAAATATCAAATTTTACCACAATAAAAGTGTTGCATACATAGGGAGGAATAGATCCAATAAATTCACGAGTAGAGGAATATACTGTTTGCAGACACTTTCGCAACTTTAATGCGAGGAATATGCTATTTTAAATGGAGCTTGCAATTTCCTTAAAAGTTCAGGATTATTTATGCAATTTTCACATCAGGAATTAAGCTCCCAAAATTATGTATATGATGCATGTGTAATGGCATATAATGTAAATTTAACTTGCATGCAAATTTGATTTGAATTTCAAAGTTGAATGATGCACATAACTCAAGTGAAGTAAATTCAAGAAACTATAAGTGCATCCATGCAATGTGGCCTGAATAAAATAATAATATCTAAATGGAAATGGCATTCAATGTAGATATTAATTGAGGAGAAAACAGAGGATGTCTCCTCTCTCTTCCTCTCTTGGACAGGCATGCATGATTGGCGGCAAGAGTCGATGGGGTGGTGCGCCTCGACGCGTGCTTCGTGATTGTGGTGACGCGGTGGCCAAAGGTAGCCGGCAGCGGCCGGACGGTGGAGAACAGCCGCCGGCCTATTGACTCTGTTGAAGGAGGAGCACCGCGTGTGGAGAGGAGGAAGAGTGACTGTTGCAGCCCACGCGGATGTGCGCTAGGGTCGCACGTTCAAGGGCATGCTAGGGCACGCGCGGGAGTGGCTACTGGCATAGGCATCTGCAGGATTGGCTAGCTGCCTATGGGTGCTGGCAAGGGCACGCTTGTAGGGCTGGCTGCTGGCGTGGGTGCAAGGCACGCAAGGGCGGTGGGTCTTGGTGCAGCGCTTGCAGGGCGAGCAAGGGTAGTGGGTCTTGGTGCTGCGCCTGCAGGGCGCGCAAGGGCGGTGAGGGCGCGGGTGCAGGCTGGCATGCTTGCGGTGGGAGCGCTGGAGCAATTAGCGCGGTGGGGGCTGGTGTAGCGCCTGCAAGGGCGCACTTGCAAGGGCTGGCGGGTGGGTAGGCAGTGGAGGGCGCGGCTGTGGCAGTGCGGTGAGGGACTTCCTTGTGCTTGCAAGGGCGCAGCTGTGGCTCTTGCATGTGGTGGGTGGCTGAAGAGGGCTTGGTGAAGGCGTTGGTGCAGCGGTGCGCGGTGGATAGAAGGTGGAAGGTGTGCGCACAGTGCACACTCTCCCCACAATGCACGCAGTACTTCAAGATCGTCTCCCCTCTCAAGCCCCTCTGCCTCTCTCTGTTTATCTCCTCTCCCCTCGTGAGTCAAGGGATTTTCAAAATCCCTTACTAAATATGGCCAGCACTGTTTGGTTCTGTTGAAGGAGGACAGCCGTAGGTTGAGATATTAGTGGGGGGAAAATATCTAGTCACCCCCCTATTCTTTTCTACAATTGATCCTCCTCCCTCTTCTTCCCAATTATTAGCCTGTAAAGAGTGCGCTATTGCGAGACCTACATGAAATATAAAATAATACATAATACGCAATAGAATAAATGTAAACTTAAATAATGACATATGCAATCATTTAATGACCTAATGTGATTATTAAAAAACATACAATGTTAGAATTGAATTACTTAGGCATAACAATAGTCCATTAAAATGGACTCATCACAACATTTCACCTTTGGGGGAGAGGAGGATTGAGGATCATGTCCAACGATCTCCTTCCCCAAAGCTGCTGAAGACCTAGAAGTGTGTTTGAGGCGACGTTGCAGATGCACACATCTTTTCTTCATCCCCATTAGAGGACTAGAAGAAAGAGCAGAAGCAAGAACCCCCCAGAAAAAGAGGATGGACAAATTATACTTGCCAATTTACAGAGGTTAGGATCCCCAGCCCGATCTTGTGGAGGAGGAAGGTCATCAGGTAGCTTGTTGGATTCTAGCGAGTGGTCAACTCATCTTTCAGGATCAGCAGCACCATCTTTCTCCGAGAGCATAGAGGGTTTAGTTTGCATTGAAAACTTCGGACAAGAGGAAAGGACATGACCAAACTTTAAACATTCAGAATAGAAAATAGGAATCTTTTCAAAGACAATCCGCTGAGAAAATTCCTCATCACCACGAAATATAAAAGCAAAGTCCAATTGAGGAGCCAACAAATCGATCTCCACACAAACTCTAGGATACCCTAGTCTAAACCCTTGGATAGTGTGATGATCCACATAGATGGGGTTACCTAGTTGATAGGCAATTGAAAGCAAGGAGTTTGGGTGCAGGAGGTGTAGGTTGAACCCTAGGAAACTCACCCAAATCGAGGCAGTAGAAAATGGAGCCTCAATATGAAAAGATGGCGTCCCTCTAATAAACTGCAGGCGAACCTGATCAAGAACAAAAGACCCAGAGGAGTAGATCGTAGAAAAATCAAGATAGGCATCACATCTAATAAGCCAATGTCTGAAATCTGGAGGAGTTAAAGTGAAACCCGATCGAAGATTAAAACAATTAGCAAAAAGTTCCTTCAATCTTGTAGCCGAGGGCTTAGGGCCCAAAGCATGGACAACAAGAGAAGAAGAGAAACCACAACTAAGCTCCTTAACCTCAACAACAAAGAAAGAAATACTAAAGACGACATCCTCACACTCCGAATGATGGACCTGTAGCGCTAGCTCTAATGTGGTGTAGCTCATCATAGCTAAAATGCCAAAATTAAGCTAACAATTACGTTAAACACTATATAATTAACATCATAAAAAGTTGGGTGTGAGAATTAATAGAAATGACCTAAAACACTCAAATTGTGTTAAAAATGCATAATTAGGTCACAATTGAGATATTCTATTCATAAAATACAATTTGAAGATCCAAATGTCAATTGAACACATAATTAAGCTTCAAAGTACAAATCAAGAGTTGAATTATGTTCTAATATGTTCAATTAAGCTTCCATAAAAATCTCATTATATTTGGACATCACTAGGACCTTGCATTTAGAGCATTACAATTAGGTCCTTTGATTAATACATTTCCCCATCTTTAAAAGCCACAAGGGCTTCTTTGTGAGACTTTAGGGACAGTTTTGTTATGATTCTTGTCAGTTATGGGCTGCCCTTATAGCATTCACACCGTTTCAATATAAGGTCCTTGGTGAAATTTCACCAAAAAGACCTGAGCCTTAACGTTCTTCAACTTGCGATCACTGCTCACTATGAAGAACATGTGGAGAAGCTGCCGTCCATCTTTTGATCCAATGATCCAATGGTGGATCTTCCACCGCTCATCTCATGCCATTGTACATATAATCAATGACTTGCAACATTCGTCAATCAATCATAGTAAAGCCCTATTGTCAGGTTTTTGTCCCTGGCAACGACGCCAAAAATATGACGAAGCGATGATTGTGTTGTAATAAAAATGGTATTTTGTGTCGTTGTTGTAGTATATTTGTCACAAATGCAAACCGATGTCGCGTCATTTTTATTTAATTACAATTTTTACTGGTTATTTTCCAGGACGTTCACTGGGAGGTAGTTATTGATATACATCACTCTATAAGTCCAAAAATATCCTTTTATTCCAAAAATGTTACTTTTATTTACAAAATAAATGAATGAATCAATTAATAAAAGAATTGGTCAATTATTTACAAAAAGACTCAAATAAGATGCATTACAATGCCTAAAACATATGTACAACAAACCGGCATCAGAAATCAATTAATATAACACTATGTTGATTATATACTACTACTGTAAGTAATACGTAGGTATATGTACAAAAATAGCTATTAATATCTACTGTACTAAATTATATTTACTAACATCTTTAGTAATATATATTGTATATACAGTAACATATATATACGTTGGTATAGCCCTAGTAACATTATACATAACCTAAGGCATAAATAGTTATCTATACTGACATATAAATAGATATACAGTGACAGATATGTTAGTCGCTAAAGCTCTAGTTTATTTATATACACATGAGAGCTCAAACATAGTTCTACTACTCATACTTATACGTATACATATATACTACTTATATACTTATACCATATACATATCCTATTTGCATACATATATATATATATATTACTTACTATTAAACTTATACAGTATATATATATACATATATTACATATACACACACACATATATACACTGACACATAGCTGCACACAGTTAGCCACACAGTGGCTCACTCTCCTCTCTTTCCCTCTTCTTTCTATACCTAGTCGATTTCAGGGGCCTCTCTCTTTCACAACATACACATAGTTACTGTTCAGGAGACCAAAATTTTGATTTTAAGTAGGCGGGCCAATCCACGTTCAAAGGATACACAACATTCATATAGGTGGGACTAGACTCCTATACATTTATGTCTGATTTTAAGCCCAATATCAGGCCCAACACAGGCCACACATGCTCACGTACACCCGCAGGTGCACGCGGCATGCAATCTAAGGAACCATATGCTCATGAGAGGGGGAATGAGTATTTGGCACCCAGCGCCTGACGACCAAAGATGCTTCTACACGAATTCAATTTAACCCGCATCGAGTTGTTCAACACTTATGATGTGGGACTATCCCACAGGTTGAAAAGAGTGCGATGTTGCAGTGTGCTGCATGCGAGATTTGAGATTTTCGCCCTCGATTTGAGGGCCATTAATAGTATAAAATAAAAATAAATTATATAATTATACAGTCCTTATATAGGTCTATATAATGGTACAATTAATTTAGATAAATAAGTAAATAAGTTATATAATAAAATTAGTCAAAGTTGATGGTTTATGCATGTTAATTTATAGGTTAATGGCTTAATTAAAGTATAATCAGTTAATTAATTGTGCAATTGACTTAATGCAAAATAAATTGATATAGTAAATTATTTATTACATATTTTTACTATATGTTAGAAACTTTATTTTAATTTACTTACATTTAAATGCATGTTTTAGATAGTTATACACATACTTTATAAATATTATAATACACTATAAATAAAGTATTAATAGGTTGAAAATACTTAATATAATATTATACAAATGTACATTATAAATTACTTCCTTATTAACTTAAACTATTAATTATTTCATTTTAAGTTAACAAATTACTTAGTTAACTTAATAACTAAATTATTTACTATAAATACATAATTGGATTAAATTACAGGTACTATACAATTCATATTGCATATTTAAATACGTATGTACAGTATTAGATAAAATTATGCACATATAGATAGGTTTGTATAATTAGATTAATATACTTATAGTTTATATAAATTAATATATAATAATACAATAAAGTTATCTATATAATAAATCATTCTAAATATTTTCTTTAATATATAGAATACACATATAAGTTAATTATGGATATTATTTACATATTATACATTATATACATATAGCTTAGGTTTAAATTATATTATACAAGCATATACATAGTACTATAAAAGGTATTTTTGGGTATTTTTAGGGTTTTTTTATTTTCATAGTTTTTGTAGGTATAATAGAGATAGGGGATGAGAGAGAAAGAATAAGATGAGAGATATGAAGTTCTTTTCGATGTTTTTGATATTAGGTCTTTTACCAAATTCCAAGATATACTGAATTGTCAACTCGTATGTTCTATCAAGCCGAGGGTTCAGATTATCTTGAAACTTGGTGAACACTTAGAAAAATTGTTAATCCTACTCGAGAAATTTTTATTTTATTTTTTTATGATTTTTTAGCAATTTTATTTATTTACAAATCAAGCACATAAGAGGCCTA
This sequence comes from Thalassia testudinum, assembly GCA_037157565.1. Taxonomy (NCBI): domain Eukaryota; kingdom Viridiplantae; phylum Streptophyta; class Magnoliopsida; order Alismatales; family Hydrocharitaceae; genus Thalassia; species Thalassia testudinum. The sequence continues at coordinate 38,365 of JAZHRO010000030.1, read as the reverse complement.
AAATGAGATATGAAAATGGAACCTAAGGCCTAAAATTGGTTCTAAGTGCTAGAAAAATAATTCAAGCACTCAATGATGTCTAGCACTTCACACAAAAGATGTTCAAACATTTAAACAGGGCTTTTAATTCAATTCTCATGCAATTACATATTTGGACAATTAATCCATGTTCTGACAAAGGATTTAAACCTAAATTGCAAGCAATTCTAATTGAATTTCAATCAATTTAAGGAACATAAATGCTTGTTCACATGAGTTCTATCATAATACACAGGTCAGCTTCATAAAAATCCCAAAATCCACTTCAAATTCTCCTCCACAGTCATTGCTGCTACAATGAAAATAGTAGCAGCTGCTACTCAGTTTCAGCAGCAAGTTCAACTGCTGTTGCTCCATTGCTTCTCCTTCAACAGTTGATTCAGATGTCTTAAAGTACACAGCAATTGCAAACACCCAGCACCTGTTGCTATTGTACTAGCTGTTGCTCAAGCAAAACTCAGTAGCCGGAAGCTGCTGCTACAATCTGACTAGATCACATAGATCTGATCTAATGCTCAAATTCACCTCAATGTTTGACAGATACACTCAGATCAGTCCTTTTCATTTTTTGCTCTATACGTTTAGATCAGATTAAATCCCTTTCTCATAAATCATTTAAAACTCTGAAAATCTGGGAATTGATTTTTTAATGCTAAATTATTCTAGATGAAAATTAACCCATCAAAAGTTCATTTCAATTATTGCATTATCAGCACAAAGAAACTCATTCAAAAATCAAATCAGACCTTTGATCAAATCTGAAATTCCATGTCATTCAAAATTAAAACCACGTTACCCTGTTGTAGAGTTTTTGGTCTTGAGTTGCTATGGTGATGTGATTACTAAAGGTCCTATTCACCATTGACTAGTGAACAGGGACAGTAGGTGATTCATTTAAACCCATTGAATCATTTCTCATGCCTCAAATCAGACACACTAATTTTCCTTGGCTTGAACTACCCAAAACAAAGCTCCAATTGGGTGTAAGCTCATCTATAAATTGAAAACCAAATCCAACACTTTAGATTCATTGTATTACACCCAATTTAGCAATTAAAACCTTGAATCACTCAACTAAACTCAAATAAATCCGAATTGACTTCAAAATGCGAGATTGGGTGTGAAACACAAATATGAAAGAATCAACCAAATCAAGTCAATTAAAATAAGATCGACGGTCCTTGTGAACAGATGGAGTGAATGAGAGGACCCCTAGGAGATTGTGAGCACTATCTAGATCATGAAATCCTAGAATTTAAGATCAGGATATGTTCGGATAGATGGGGTGAAATGCGAATCAAATTGCAAGGGAAATCAATAGAACGTGGATAATGGGGCGATGAGAAAGATCAATGAATTGATATGAGCGTGTGAAAACACCTCTCCGATCTGAATTGGTCGGAGAGGGCAAAATCGAATATAATCTACTCTACGATCATAATCTAAACTAATTCAGATCAGATCAACCAGTGATTGCTATTCTAGCTAATCTAAACTAAACTAGAAAGCAATAAATCTAGCTATCAAAGTAGGAAAAATCTAATCTATGGAAGTAGGAAAACTAGCTCAGGGAAGAAGGTGATGTCCAAGGTCACTAGCCGACAGTCGATGACTAAGAAAGGGGAGAAGACCCTTCAGTTGAGGAGAGAGGTGTCCAAGAGCCAACAGCTGGTGGCTAGAGGCAATCGATGGAGGGAGAGCAACCTGCTCTGTCACCGCAGCGAGGAAAGGTGGAAAGCTACAGGAGTAGACGAATGGAACCACTTAGTGGGGAGGGAGCTGGTTAAGCATGCGCGAGGATCCAAGGAGGTGCTTAAGTAGGCTTGTGAGCTTGATCAGATCACCACTATGGTGGATTTAGACATGTTCAGGGTAAATGGTGGTGATTGACTAAGAAGAGGGTAGGAAGGTCCATCTCAATTATAGCCATTAGATTAGATCTGGCATGGGTGGTGATTCTACGTGTAGGTTTGCATGAAGGTTTGATGAAGGATCGGCCGTAGATCAAGAGCATAGGAGAACAATGGCTATGATGCAATGAGTTCTTGCGGGTGAACGGTGGACTGTCGGCTGTAATTGTGTTGGGAATTTTTGTGCTTAGGCCCTTAAGGATGAAGGGGTAGATAAATTTCAAGGAGACCCATATGTGGCGAGGAATGATAACTAGCTGGTCCTTGAGGTCTACAAAGAGGCCCTTGGCAACTTGCAAAGGAGTCCTTGGACATTTTTAGCTTAAGAAATGTTAATGTACTAAGGACTTGAATGTAAAACTCTAGATGTAAGGTCCTAATGTTGTCCAAATGTAACCAAGCTTTATTGAAGCACAATTGAGTTGATTTTACTTTCAATTTGAACTTTTGAACCCAAATCAGCATTTAATTTGCAATTGGATCATCAAATTACATTTTTTAATAGAATATCTCAATTTATGACCTAATTGTGCATTTTTAACACTAATTTGTTATTTTAAGTGATTTCTGTTAATTCTCACACTTAACCCATTTTTTGTAGTGTTAAGTGTATAGTGTTTAACCAAGTTTCTAGCTTAACTCAACTCATTAGCGTAGCATTGCATTACCTTCCAGATCTCATCCAACGGTGGCTTTTATCTAAAAACCTTTCCTGCTCTCTCTTCACCCTCTCATCCATCGTCCATCCCTAATTTGTTTAACCTCATAGTGCGATGCTCAGATCTCCCCTAACACCTATTTAAGTTGTTCCTCAGCGAGCCTTGGGTCCTTTATCAACTCCCACCCCCCAAGTTGATCCATTCGTCTTCCCCTCTAGTTCCAATTCCTTCCTCAGTGATTGGTGACAGCGGCCGCCGTTCTCCCTCAATTCTTCCCCTTCAGTCACCGATCGTTGGTCCTAGAGAGTCCTCTTCTTCTGCTGAAGGTTCCTTTCCTTTCATTCTCTTTAGCCTCCCGTTGTAGATCCCAGAGAGTCACCTTCATCCCTTAGATAGATTTATATGCTTTCGTAGCTCTTGACTTACTACTTTCTAGAGTAGATAGGAGTAGTGTTAGATAGTACATGCACTGATTGGTTGTTAGATCTAGGAGTAGATTAGATTAGCGTTAGCATTCCCTTGATTCACCCTTTCTAATCAATTTCGATCAGTAAGGTAAATTCACACCCATCCATTGGAATTGGATCATACAGCACCCTCTCCACCTCATAATCATGTTCACTGTCTTCCCTCAAGGTTTTAATTCACCAATCACTCATTCACTAAGGCATCAATCAGATTTGATGCTCTAAAGCATCCAGATCTGATTTAAGGGCCAAATTTCATGAAAGGGTCTCCCATTCACATCATGAGACCACAAAGGCCCTTTTCATGCTTTGAATTGAACCAATTTGAGCATTTAAAATAGATTTGTTTAGATACGCTGATCTGAGAATTTTTGGATGAATTCGATTTAGATCTGATTTGAATTATCAAATTGAGTTTGTATTTTTTTGATTCGATTAATTGCCATAAGCATGAGCTATTTTAATGGGATTTTCATTTAGAATAGTGTTTATGCCCAAGTTAAATTGGTTTTGGTCATCGCTGGGTAGTGAGGAACCAAGGAGAATCCTAGATACAGATTTGAGGTTCTCACGATGACCTAATGTTTCCTAAATTATCGTTTAAGATACTTAAACACTAATCAATAGTATACAAGTGTTTTAGATGATCAAATCATCTCAGCGATCGTAGATTAAAAGCACACTTGGGAGACATTGTTTCTTGATTCCAAATGACTTTAATCTGTTGATAAAAGTGTGAGTGATGTTTGAAAGATTTAAAAAAATGTCTGGGATCAAACTAGGGTTTTAATGTGTTTTGGTCATTGATGTGGTTTTCAACAAGTTCTAGATCTTTCAAGGAAAATGCACGACAGATTTCAATGTAAATTTAATTGAGTTTATTCAAGTTTGAATGGAGTTGAGCAGCTAATCAGCTACCCTTGTTTTAGCTTATCTAAACAGGTTTTGCATTAGGTTTAAAATTCCAATTTCATGTGATTTAAAGAGGATTTAAGTTTTTATGATTGAGTAGCCCTTGGACCTAGTTTTTCATATCAAAAGTTGATGTTTGGGCAGCTAATCAAACCAGAATAGGGTTTGATCCTTCTATCAGCGGAAGCAGCGTCTGATCTCAATTCCAAGTGGTTTAATGGGTCAGAGTTGTGTTGAGTGGTCAAATGAGTTGGTATGTTGTATATTGTTAGAACAACATAAAACAAACATTCATGTACAAGTTTGGGCTTTAAATCTGATGGAAATGAGTTGAATTCCATGTTTTAAACTTGCTATTAGCAACATGAAAGTGCATAACTGTCCAAATAGTGTCTTTTAATGGAAATCAAGGTTGAAAATCATGTTTATTTGATCACTCATGTTTCATAATGTTGTTTGAATGTTTTTGAATGGTTATATACCGGTTCCAGCTAGAAGAACTCATTTTAGTGCCATAGGTTCTTAGTTGAATATCTCATTTAGGTCTAGTTTATGTGAACTTGTAAATACATAAAAAATTGCAAAAAATTTTGTTAAAAATAAAATAAAGGTGTCTTGAGTAGGATTCGATATTTTTCTAGGTAGGTCCAAAGTATGAGAGTATTATGAACCCTATAGTTGGTAGAACATACCGGTAGACGGTTCAATCTACTCTGATATTGAATAAATGAACTTAATATAAGAAACACAAAAGGAAATCTCTTCTCTTCTCATCTCACTTTCTCTCTGTAAAGATCCATTCTATTCTGAGCCTTTTAAGACGTCTGTACTGTTAGTCAAACGTCTGGTCAGACGTCTAGACTACTTCCCAGACGTCTGGAAATTGAAAAATCTGTATGCAAGGTCGGGTCTGCGCGCTGGCTACACACAGATAGCTTTCTTCTCTCTCTCTTCTTCTTCTCTCCCCCCTCACCGAACCCTAGCCACTCTCTATATAACAGCCCTCACCCTCCTTCCTCTCTTCTCCACTCCCCACCACCACCTTCCTTCCTCTCCACTACCGTGAGAGGGACGAGCGAGAGAGAGGGAGCAAGAGCGAGGAGCGAGGAGGAGTGGCGTGAAGAGAGGAGGAGGAGGTTGAGCTCACGAGTTCGCAGGAGCTCGCCGGAGGGTGCACAGTTGGAGCAATGCGTGCGGGAGGAGGAGTGCGTCGGCGGAGTCGTCCCAGACTTCATGCTGTAGTCGGAGCTGCGGATGAGAGGGAGGAGCCGCGGCTGCGTGCGGCAAAAGGAGCGGGAGCTCGCTCTGGTTCTAGGATTTTCCCAAAATCAGATGTTTGGAGTGCCATCTAGACAACGGGTTTGACGTCTGGTGACGACATCGGATGTCTGAAAGCAAGGTTTCGCGAAGGCACGTTCTTCTTGCAGTTACAACCATGCAGGATGCACCGCAGAGCCAATATGTTTGGCTAAAGTGGGGAGATTTTGTCTGTCGCGCACAGGGGCAACTTTCGTAAGGCACGTAGCATGCCCTCCCACATGTTTCAGACGTCTGGACAGCTTACCAGACGACTGGAGGAGAGGTCGGACGTCTAGAGCTGAGATTAGATGGTCAAGTAAGGGTCCTAGACGTCTGAGGTCGACGCAGGAACTTGAGGTGAGACCCTAGTGACTTTTAAGATGTTTGGACCTTGTGCTAGATGTCTAATTTGGTTCTACGGTTCTATTTTTGATCCGTTTAGGGTCTGTTTGGGGTCCGTTTTACGCAAATGAGATATCTATGGTTTCCTTGTGAGTTCCTCTGCATGTTAGAAATCCTTATATACTATTTTGAACGTTCAATTGTGTCATGCTCCTTCGTATAAGACCTTGCTCTGTTGCGTGTTCGAGGCATGCAGAGGCACGTGAGTCTGCCGTTCAAGCCGCTAATACTCCCGGATTGTCTAGTAGAGTGATTTCCCCCTATTTTAAATATAAAATATGAATGCATATGTGAATTAGATAACTAGAAACTTAGGATGTGGCATAAATCTTAGGACGAGAAATAGTTGCATGCGCGTTTAAAATTGCAGTCGTAAATGAATGAGTAGAATTGTAAACAATTATCTGTTAATAAATACGAGCTGCCTGTTGGAATATTAAATGCCTGTGTTAGTTAAATAGTTACCTGTGATATCACTTGTTGCATATGTTAATTGTGAACATACGAGCTGCATGTGTAAATACGAGAATAGAAATGTGAATGATGAAACCTGGTATGGAACAATGTGGTGAATATGAGCATGAACCCTACGGGGAATTAGGAGTAGAGCTCCTGTGAATGACTAGAAAGGATCTAGAAATGTGGGTAGGAAGTGTGCTAGCCCTTGAGTACATGGTACCAAGGAGAACGACTATCCCCTGTTTAGTGTAGAGCAAAGCTAACCGCCCTTGGGTTGGGACCTGGGGTTAGGATTGGCCACTCTACACCGACTTTGTTGGCCCTCGCGTACACTGTACCAGGGAGAGATACTAGTGTAGGGAGGGAGCTAGCTACCCTACACCAACTTGTTAGGCCCGCTGGACAAACCGGGGTAGTCAGACGAGGGTGCGCGGATTGTGGAGGGGCGAGACCCCTGTTACTGAGAGAGCTAGGCCCTATATTATTCCGTGCTGTACTTGGGCATACTCGCTAGCGAAAATGACTGACCGCGTGCTAGTGTAGGGTAGCTACCCGTGCGCTTATCGCGCCTGCCGTAGTTACTGCTACGTCAGACAGTGACCTCAGGGTGGTTGACTGGGTGTAGGATTACCACGAGGGACTCTCATAGCCAAGAGAGCACCACTTGTGCCTTCTACTCTTGGAAAAGACTACAATCAAGATCGTTCCCACGAGGAACATTCGAGATCAAGAAAGAGATCTGAAAGTAAACCAATGGGTGAAAAGGAATGACTTGTAAAAGAAAATAAATTGGAAAAGATAAATATACCTGTTAGCTTTTACTGCTTTAGATAGTTGGTTACCACTCTACTCAACATTCGCTGACTCCATTTTTACATAATCCTTTACAGGTCCAAGAGTTTAGCAGCCCGAGTCATCGACTGCAGAGGGTGCTGGGTCCAGTCAAGCCCAGTAGTAGTCTCTTGTTGTTGTAGTACTTCTTTTTGTTAGTGAGTTCAGACTTTGACACTATTCCTGTTTTGTACTTTTGTTCTACTTTACTGCTGTGGTGATGATATATACTATTAGCAACTTTTACTTCCTTATTGCTTGTATGCTTTTACTGTTAGTTACCTTGCATAGTGAATGTGGTTTATTTTCCTGCTTTTCGATTATTTCTTGTTAGACGACTTGGTCTTGGGATTAGTTGAGTCAAGCCAGTCTCGGGTCCTGTAGGGATTTGGGAACTGGGTCGTAACAAGATGGTATCAAGGCAAGGTCGTCCCAAGAAACGAACCAACTAGCTTGAGAATAACCAATTCACATGCATGTAACTAAAGTAACCACCACAACGTATCGCTTGACATCTGTTATGAGTTTCCTTCGCTGAAGTCCATTAGAGTTGACTTCTTTTCGTTCTGTCTTCCACGTCTCCTTACAGGAGATGCCTCGCCGTGGAGTTCTTGAGGAGGGCCGTGGACGCGGCCGTGGACGATGTCGGAGGGGTGGACGTGCTGGGCCTGAGGTGCTAGTTGACCTGCCACTTCTCCCAAACGTTCAGGCCCAGGACCTTGCTCAGCTAATTTTAGACATAGTACGAAAGGAGCTCCACTTGCCTCCACAGGTGCCTCTCCCTGGGGACGTGGAGGGGGAGTCTTCTGTGGGACCGAGAGACCAACGCAGTGCTGGACGAGCAGGAAGGGGTGGGGGTGGTCCTCCACTGCCCCCACCGCACTCTAACACGTCTGAGGAAGAGCCCTCCCTACCTAGAGGCGTGCCTGTTCCCCCACTACAACTGCACTACAAGGTTTTCAGATAGTTCCGAAAGCTGAAGCCCCCCTCCTTCAAGGGGAATGAGGACCCGTCTGAGGCAGAGGACCGGCTAGAGCAGATTGAGAAGGTGTTTGACACCCTTCGCCCCCATGCGGAGTGCCGTGTGGCCTTTGCCACATACCAACTAGAGAGTGCGGCACACAGGTGGTGGAGGGCAGTCAGAGGTAGGAGAGGGGAGAGTCGACGTGGGATCAGTTCGTGACCCTCTTCTGCGAGCAGTACTTCCCATAGACTTGGTAGGACCAGAGGAGGCGGGAGTTGCACACTCTTCGCCAGGGGACGATGACTGTTAGCGCGTACCGCACACACTTCCTGAAGCTATCACGTTTTGCTGCGACAGCTATAGCTACGGAGGAGGAGCGCCTATGGAGGTTCACTGAGGAGCTCTGGCCTGCCATTCGGGGGTATGCCAAGCCCCTGAAGCTGCCCACCTTCTCGAGAGTGGTGGAGGCAGCTATGACGTACAAGGAGACCAACCCGGCCGCACGAGACACCGACAGCGGATGAAAGAGGCCCTACCAACCAAAGTACTCATAGGGTCGACGAGAGAGGAGGCACGCGGCACCCGCAGGAGAGTCGTCTCATTTTGCGGGGCCGTCGGTGGCCTTTGGGGGCCCCTGATAGGGGCCAGCTGTCAGCATTGGACCCCCGCCTGGCCGTCAGCAGGGACCTACCGAGGGAGGGAGTCGAGTCCCCCTCTACTACCAGTGTGGCTAGCCAGGCCACATCAGGAGGGACTGCCCATCTAGGGCTGAAGCACAGCAAATGCTCCCCGCACCGAGCGCTAGAGGCTAAGCAGGTGCTCGTGGTTCCTAGGCTTGTGGGGGAGGACAACAGTCACGAGGAGGATACCGACCAGCAGCTACTCACCCGACGCAGACTGTGGCTGCTTCTTCTGCACCAAGAGCTGAGGGGCATATCAATGCCCTAACACACAGAGATGCCAGGGCATCCGGTTCAGTGGTGGCAGGTATGGTTACAGTTTCTGGCAGATTAGTTTACATACTTTTTGATTCCGGCGCCACACACTCTTTTGTCGTTGCAAGTTTTGCTATTAGTTTGGGACAGGACTACGTGTTGTTGGAGGATCCGTTTGTGATCAGACGTCCAGGTGGTCAACTATTTGTAGCTAAGGAGGTCTACACAGACTGTGAGGTCAGTATTGGAGGACACAGCCTCCCCGCTAACCTGATTGTGATACCGGTGGAGGACTTTGGTGTGATTCTGGGGATGGATTGGCTATCTACTTATCATGCCTTGGTGGACTGTTTCGAGATGAAGATCATCTCATCCATACTGGAGATGCCTTCCTTTCAGTTTCTCAGACAACTGGTGGACGGAGGTTTCAGGTGCATATCTGCGCTTCGGACAGCGAGACTTTTGGGCCAGGGATGTGAGGGCTTTCTAGCCTGTGTGGTGGTAGAGCCCAACCCCGTGGCAGACTTTCAGAGCATTCCGATGGTTAGTGAGTACCCTGACGTGTTTCCAGAGGAGCTGCCAGGACTACCGCCCGAGTATGAGATCGAGTTTGAGATCTCACTAGTACTGGGGACCAGCCCCATTTCTATTGCACCATACTAGATGGCCCCACTTGAGCTGCGAGAGCTCAAGTCACAGGTACAGGACCTGTTGGAGAAGGGCTTTGTGAGGCCCAGTGCGTCCCCATGGGGAGCCCCTGTGTTATTCATGAGGAAGAAGGAAGGTACCCTGCACCTTTGTGTTGACTACAGAAAGCTGAATAGGGTCACCATCAAGAACAAGTATCCGCTGCCGAGGATTGATGATCTGTTCGACCAGTTGCGAGGTGCCATGGTATTCTCTAAGATAGATCTAAGATCAGGATACCACCAGTTGAGGATCAAGGAGACCGACGTCTCCAAGACAGCTTTCCGCACCCTGTACGGACACTACGAGTTTTTGGTCATGTCGTTTGGGCTGACCAAAGCCCCCGCTGCATTCATGAATTTGATGAGCCAGGTCTTCAGACTGTATTTGGACCAGTTTGTGGTGGTATTTATTGATGACGTGCTCATTTACTGGCGGGATCAGGCACAGCACGGATAACACTTGCAGATGGTTCTGGACACTTTGAGACAACGCAAGCTGTATGCTAAATACAGCAAGTGTGAGTTTTGGTTGAGGCAGGTGACTTTCTTGGGCCATGTGATTTCAGGGGATGGTTTGGCTATGGATCCAACCAAGGTTGAGGCCGTACTCAGGTGGGAGAGGCCACGTACAGTGACAGAGATACGCAGCTTCTTGGGACTGGCAGGTTACTACTGACGATTTACTAGGGATTTGTCGCAGACTGCGTGTCCTATGACTCAGTTGACCCGAAAGGACATGCCCTTTGCTTGGACAGAAGCTTGTAAGGTGTGTTTTCAGGAGTTGAAGGAGAGACTGACTTCAGCTCCTATGCTTACCATCCTAGATAGCAGTAGCGATTTTGTGGTCTACAGGGACGCTTCGTTGCAGGGGTTAAGGGGTGTACTCATGCAGCAGGGTCACGTTGTCACTTACGCTTCGCGACAACTGAAGCCCCATGAGCATAACTACCTTACCCATGACTTAGAGCTGGCAGCTGTTGTCTTCGCGTTGAAGACATGGAGACACTACCTTTACGGCGAGACCTTTGAGATTTTCACGGATCATAAGAGCCTCAGGTACTTGTTTGATCAGAAGGAGCTTAACATGAGACAAAGATGTTAGTTAGAGCTCCTGAAGGACTTTGACTGTAGCATCTCCTACCATCTGGGGAAGGCCAACGTGGTGGCTGACACCTTGAGCCGAAAGGCACCCACGCACTTGGCCAGTTTGTAGGCACAGAGTTGGAGGCTTATAGAGGAGTTGGGCAGTTGGTGACCCTGAGAGTCACAGGGTTATTGTGGTGCAGTGACGGTGACACGACAGATGAGACCAGAGCTGATAAACCACATCATCACAGGATAGATGACAAATCCATACCTGCAGTCGTTACAAGATAGAGTACTGTTAAGGGACCCAGGAGACTTCTCTTTTACAGACGAGGTGCTGCGCATGAGGGGACGTTTGTGCGTTCCCAGGGACGAGGAGTTGTTGAGAGAGCTTCTGACTGAGGCGCACGGGTGCAGGTTCACCATACAACCCGAGAACACGAAGATGTATCATGATCTGAGACATGACTTTTGGTGGAGAGGGATGAAGTGGGATGTAGGTTAGTTCGTGCAATAGTGTTTGGTGTGCCAGCAGGTGAAGGCCGAGCATCAGAGGCCTACAGGGCCATTGTAGCCACTTCCTGTGCCAGAGTGAAAGTGGGAGAGCATCACCATGGACTTGGTAGTGGGCTTACCCGTTACCTAACGAGGACATGACACAGTCTGGGTGATAGTGGACAGATTGATGAAGGTGACATGTTTTCTACCGATTTGATTCACTTTGGGACCAGCACAGTTGGCAGAGAGGTGCATTCGTGATGTGGTACGTCTGCATGGAGTTCCGCATGAGATTGTATTTGACCGGGATACCCGTTTTACTTCCCAATTTTGGGTTGAATTTCAGCAGGCTTTTGGGACACGGTTGAGGTTCAGTATGGCGTACCACCCCCAGACAGATGGGCAGTCAGAATGCACTATATAGACACTTGAGGACCTTTTGCGTGCCTGTGTACTAAACTGGAGGGGCTCTTAGGAAGAGCACTTACCCCTAGCAGAGTTTGCATATAATAACAGCTATCACTCGAACATCGGCATGGCACCTTACTAGGCTATGTACGGACGGAGGTGTACTGCGCCCTTGAGTTGGGTTGAGGTGGGGACCAAGTGGGAGGTTGGCCCCAGGCTGATTCGGCAGAGTCAGGAGGTGATAGAGCAGATTCACAGATGACTTCGCACTGTCAGGAGTAGACAGAAGAGTTATGCTGACCGGAAATGCAAAGAGGTGTAGTTTGAGGTTGGGGATCACGTCTTTCTTCACGTTTCGCCCATGAAGAGCCTACAACATTTTAGGGTGAAAGGGAAGCTTGTGCTGAGGTTTTTGGAGCCCTTTGAGGTCCTGGAGCCCTTTGAGGTCCTGGAGCGGGTAGGACCCATTGCTTACCAGCTTGCCCTTCCTCCCCTGCTTTCTGGTGTGCATGACGTGTTCCACATGTCCAACCTCAAGAGCTACGTCATCGATCCCAGTCACGTTATGAGCCACGAGGGTGTCAAGGTGGGTGACGACCTGACCTACCTTGAGAGATCAGTGCAGATCCTAGACAGAGCCATCCGGAGTTTGAGACGGAAGTAGGTACCCCTGGGAAGGTCTTGTGGAGGAGCCAGCAGTACGAGAAGAATACCTGGGAGCCTGAGGTGGCAATGCGAGAGCGGTACCCAAAGCTTTTTGAGGGTACGTCTTTTCGAACCAGCTTCGGTCCTCTTTAAGTTTGTTATGCATTTATATTTCCTTTTCTGCACCTTAGCTAGCTCAAGTTTCAGGGAAGAAACTTCCTTTAAGTTTGTTATGATGTAAAGACCCGTTCTATTCTGAGCCTTTTAAGACGTCTGGACTGTCAGTCAGATGTCTGGTCTGACGTTTGGACTACTTCCCAGACGTCTGGAAATTGAAAAATATGTACGCAAGGTCAGGTCTGCGCACTGGCTACACGCAGATAGCTTTCTTCTCTCTCTCTTCTTCTTATCTCCCCCCTCACTGAACCCTAGTCGCTCTCTACATAAGAGCCATCACCCCCTTCCTCTCTTCTCCATTCCACCACCACCTTCCTTCCTCTCCACCGCTGAGAAAGGGACGAGCGAGAGAGAGGGAGGGAGAGCGAGGAGCGTGGAGGAGGAGTGGCATGAAGAGAGGAGGAGGTTGAGCTCGCAGGAGGGCGCACGGCCGAAGCGGCGCGTATGGGAGGAGGAGTACGTCGGGGGAGCTGTTCCCGACTTCTTGCTACAGCTAGAGCTGCAGACGAGAGGGAGGAGCAGCGGCTGCATGCAGCAAGAGGAGCGGGATCTCGCTCTGGTTCTGGGATTTTCCCAGAATCAGATGTCTGGAGTGCCATCCAGATGACGGGTTAGACGTCTGGTGATGACACCAGACGTCTAAAAGCAAGGTTTTGCGAAGGTACATTCTTGCGGTTACAACCATGCAGGTCGCATTGCAGAGCCAATCTGTTTAGCTAAAGTGGGGAGATTTTGCCTGTCGTGTGTAGGGGCAGCTTTGGAAATGCACGCGGCATGCCCTCCCACACGTTTCCAACGTCTGGACAGCTTACCAAATGATCGGAAGCGCTCCCAGACGACTGTAGGAGAAGTCGAATGTCTGGAGCTGAGTCCAGACAATCAAGTAAGGGTCCTGGATGTCTGAGGTCACTGTAGGAACTTGAGGTGAGACCCTGGTGACTTTTAAGATGCTTGAACCTTGTGCCAGACGTCTGATTTTGTTCTACGGTTCTGTTTTTATCCGTTGAGGGTCCGTTTGGGGTCTGTTTTACTCAAACGAGATATCTATGGTTTCCTTGTGAGTTACTCTACATGTTAGAAATCCTTATATACTGTTCTGAACATTCCATTATGCTATGTTCCTTGGTATAGGACCTCGCTCTGTTGCGTGTTCGGGACTTGTAGAGGCACATGAGTCTGTTGTTCGAGCCTCCAGTACTCCTGGATTGTCTGGTAGAGTGGTTTCCTCCTGTTTTAAATATAAAATATGAATGCATATGTGAATTAGATAACTAGAAACTTAGGATGTGGCATGAATCTTAGGACGAGAAATAGTTGCATGCGTGTTTAAAATTGCAGTCGTAAATGAATGAGTAGAATTGTAAACAATTATCTGTTAAAAAATACAAGCTGCCTGTTGGAATGTGAAATGCCTATGTTAGTTAAACAATTACCTGTGATATCACTTGTTGCATATGTTAATTGTGAACATACAAGCTACATGTGTAAATACGAAATGGAAACGTGAATGATGAAACCTGGTTTGGAACAACGTGGTGAATATGAGCATGAACCCTATCGGGAATTAAGAGTAGAGCTCCTGTGAATGACTGGAAAGGATCTGGAAATGTGAGTAGGAAGTGTGCTGGCCCTTGAGTACGTGATACCAAGGAGAGTGACTATCTTCTATTTAGTGTAGAGCGGAGCTAGCCACCCTTGGGTTGGGACCTGGGGTTAGGATTGGCCACTCTACACCAACTTTGTTAGCCCTCGCATACACTGTACCAGAGAGAGCTACTAGTGTAGGAAGGGAGCTAGCCACCCCACGGGGCCTGGGGTTCAGCTAGCCACCCTACACCGACTTGTTAGGCCCACTGAGCAAACTTGGGTAGTCAGACGAGGGTGTGTGAATTGTGGAGGGGCGAGACCCCTGTTTGGTTCTTAGGGGAAAGACCCTTATTACTGAGAGGGCTAGGTCCTATACTGTTCTGTGTTGTACTTGGGCATACCTGCTAGTGGAAACGACTGACCGCATGCCAGTGCGAGGTAGCTACCCGTGCGCTTATCATGCGTGCCGAAGACTTCGCTACATTTGATAGTGACCTCGGGGTGGTTGACTGGGTGTAGGATTACCACGAGAGACTCTCCCAGCTAGGAGAGCACCACGTGTACCTTCTACTCTTGGAAAAGACTGCAATCAAGATCGTTCCCACAAGGAACATTCGAGATCAAGAAAGAGATCTGAAAGTAAACCAATGGGTGAAAAGGAATGACTTATAAAAGAAAATAAATTGGAAAAGATAAATGTACCTATTAGCTTTTACTGCTTTAGATAATTGGTTACCACTCTACTCAACGTTCGCTGACTTCATTTTTATATAACCCTTTACAGGTCCAGGAGTTGAGTAGCCCGAGTCACCGGCTGCAAAGGGTGCTGGGCCCAATCGAGCCCAGTAGTAGTCTCTTACTGTTGTAGTACTTCATTTTATTAGTGAGTTCAGACTTCGACACTGCTCCTATTCTGTACTTTTGTTCTACTTTACTGTTGTGGTGGTGATATGTACTGTTAGCAACTTTTACTTCCTTACTTGTACGCTTTTATTGTTAGTTACCTTGCATAGTGAATGTGGTTTATTTTCCTACTTTTTTGTTATTTCTTGTTGGACGACTGGGTCTTGGGGTTAATCGAGTCGAGCCAGTCTCGGATCCTGTAGGGATTCGGGAACCAGGTCATAACAAGATGGTATCAGAGTAAGGTCTTCCCAAGACATGAACCAACTAGGTTGAGAAAAACTAATTCACGTGCATGTAACTAGAGTAACCACCACAACGTACCGCTTGACATCTGTTCTGAGTTTCTTTCACTAAAGTCTGTTAAAGGTGACTTCTTTTTGTTCTATCTTCCGCGTCTCCTTGCAGGAGATGCCTCGCCATGGAGTTCTTGAGGCAGGTCACAGATGTGACCGTGGACGAGGTCGGAGGGGCGAACGTGCCGAGCCCGAGGTGCCAATTGACCCAACACTTCTCCCGGGCATTCAGGCTTAGGACCTCGCTCAGCTGATCCGAGACATAGTACGAGAGGAGCTCCACCCACCTCCACGGGCACCTCTCCCTGGGGACGTGGAGGGGGGTCCTCTATGGGACCGGGAGTCTCTTAAAACTATGTATATAAATAAATATAAATTAAAATAAATTAAAAATGTGCAATAAATACTTTATTATGTATATTAACCAATTATACCTCAATTGAGTGATTACATTATTAATTTGTACATTAATTAGATAATTAAGCATTAACTAAACGTGTATAATAGCTAACTTTAGCCAACTTTTAAATATAATCAAATAAGTAATTATGTTCTAGTCTGGGCACAAAATATAAGCATACAGGTACATCCATTAGGCACATTCGTGTGCGCTTGCGAGTGTGTGCAAGTGTGAGTGCGAGCACACGTTGGTGTGTGATCGCGTGGAGGGCCCATTGGGCCGAAAAATGTACAAAAATACACCTAATAATGAATTAAGTCCTGATCTAGTAGTAGTCCGATCTAACCACTAGTGTTGTTGATCCTGCAAAAGACTTAGGCCCGCCAACCAATAATTTTGTTCTAACCTATAGTTAAACCCGGGTTAATTTAAAATAAACCTACGTGTTAGTAGAGTGTTAGGTGTTGTTAGTAGTGTGTGTGTGTGTTGTTAGTGTTTGCGTCTAAGTGTGTGTTATATATGTATATGTATAATATAAGTATATGTACAGTATAATTAATACTTATGTACATACTCAATATATCTATATATATAAAGTATAGTATATACTTTTGCCTTAAGTTTTGCGTACATATTTTTCTAAAGCTTTAGTAATAGTTATATCCATCACTATAAGTATACTATCTGTCAGTATAAATACATATATATGCTAGTAAACCATAGTTAGTATATTTATTTATTATGTTTGTGCCTCATAATTAGGCATTACTTAATATAGTATACATAACTAAAGTAGAGTAATTAGATTAGTTTTCAATGCCTTTATTTCTATATATGTGTTTGAGACATTATAATTAACACTAATTGATTCATTTTGTACATAATTGACTTAGATTAATTATTTCTTGGATTCATTCATCCTTTTGTAAATAAACATAACATTTTTGAAATAAAACAGCATTTTTGGAACATAAAGAGTGATGTATATCAATAACTGCTGCCTCCCAATGAAAGACCTGAATAAATTTGTAAAAATTATGTAAATAAATAAATGATCTAATATCCGTCTGAATTGCATCTATACTATAACAACGATTAATTAACATGCGATCCAAATGAGTGATCAAGCTCCAAAAAGGTGGGGGGCTCAGAAGGGCCCAACCTAGCCAACACCAAAGTGAAGGAGCGCTTAAAGGAGGTCAAATCCATAGGGAAGGAAGGAGTGGAGGGGCATGGATCTAGGTGGGAAGGCATTGCAGCAGAGCCCAAAGAGGGGAAACGAAGAAACAAAAAGAAAGAAAGCAGAAATAGTAGCAAACAGAAGAAGCACAAGAAAGGAAGACCAAGGGCAACACACCAAGAAGAAAAAAGCAAAGAGCAGAAGGATCAACTAGCCAAGGACCCAAAAGGGTAGGGCTCTCCAAAGAGGAAGCTGCAAGCTAACAGGATCCAAACCGCATCACAAGAGAAGAAAACAACCACAAAGACAACAACAAAAGCACAGCAACAGAAGCAAGAAATAACGAGAAACCATAGTGAAAAACAAAAAATGAAAATATTACAAAACTCAGCGACAACAGGACTGGGAATTGCATTCCGTGATGCACCGCAGCGGAGGCATCACAAAGGCGAGGGGCTACGTAGCCCCCCTCTAAGGGAGGGAGGAGGTAGAGGCCTCACTAGAGAGGAGTGGGAGCACTAGTAGAAAAGAAAAGGAAAAGGTGAAGAGAGGAGAAAAAGAGGGGAAGGGAAGGAGGGAAAAAGGGGAGAGCGGAGTCGCAGCAAGAGGAGATGGAACTTCCAAATTGAACTTGAATGGTTAATTGGTAATGTATCTGCTTTGGGATAATTATAGGCCATATGAAGTGCGTTGCATCTCAATGTCAAGGAAATCGGAACGGTGTTCAATGTCATGTTGTAACACCCCAACAATAGTCCTACATAATGAATTTGGTCAAGGATTTTTAGAAGGTTTAAATTACATTTATTTTCATTAGAGCTCTTTTAATTGAACTGAAGCTAAAATTAGGATTTTTAATTAAGAATTAACATTCAATTTGAATGGAAATCCTAAAGTACTCAATATCAACTTAGTTCTGGAAAATTTAAGCTTATTTAACCTTTAATTAATCATAGGTTTACCATTTAGTTATTCTGCACTTGAATTTGTTTATTAAAATAGCAGAATTAACCCAATTTAGCACATGTTCTCTTGATTTAGCCTTGATTGAATTATACTATTTTGTATATTAATTAGGTGAATTTAACCTTAGAACTTAGCCAAATTGAGCTAGATATAGAGGATGATGGTGATGCCATCATTGTCAAAGCTAATTTTTCTCATTTAACTCGGATTTAGTTTTGAGTCATTACACATGTATTGGGAATGTTGTAGCTAGATTGTTCTAGATATCTTGAACAATGGTGGAGTTAGTGTCAATAAGTTATATATCATCAATAAAGATTAAAAAGTAGACTAGATAGTCTTTGCTTTTTTTAATAAAAAGAAAGGTGTCTGTTTTGGAGGCATACAAGCCATTAGACAATAGGATGGTGGACAAGCTCTTGAACTAGGCTCATGGAGCCTATTTTAAACCATAGATGGATTTATGTAATTTTCATACATGGTTGGGAAAATCTTAATAGGAAACACCTTAGGGTTGCTCCATATATAATTCCTCATCAATGGAAACATGAAGAAAGGCATTTTGTATGTCTAATTGGTTCATGTGCCAATTATTTGTTGCAACCAAGTCAAGGATTATTCGGATAATAGTGGCCTTTATAACAAGACTATAGGTTTCTATGTAGTCTATGCCCTCCATTTAATGAAAACCCTTGGAGAAAAGATGCACTTTGTATTGATCAATAGAGCTATCATATTTTCTTTTGACCTTATAAACCCATTTGGTACCAATAATGTTGGGCTTTGGTGGAACAAATGACTAAGTCTTATTTTGCAGCAATGCTCAAAACTCTTCAGACTTGGCATGTGCCCAATGAGGTGTCTTAATGACTTGGGAGAAGCTTGATGGTTCAACTTTCTCTAGAGGTGATTGCAGTTCTTGAGGCAATGCATGCTTTGTGGCTAGGTGGGCTTGCCTTTTATAAATGCCATGCATTGAGTGGGTGGTCATTATATATTTACAAATGGAAGGAAGATGATGAAGCTTTCAAAGTTCGCTATGCAGTACTAACAATTAATTGTCAAACTTCTTATAAGAAGTTGAAATAATGAAGGTGTGATGGTAATTAAGCATGAAAGTCACCGTCTCGTTTAGTTCAATATATAGTGGATGGTCGAATTAAAATAGGATATACGTAGGATTTATAGAAATACATGCTGCATATTCACATCAGACCTAACGATAATGACGAGTTTGATTGAACACTTCATCGAAATATCTTATAATTGTATCTCTCCCTGATCTCCCATGCATTTTTAAGACGTGATTAACTAATTAATGGCACATGTAAGCATATAATAATCCCAACGATTCCTCCTTCAAAATGGTATTGAAGAAGGGCATGCAATATGGTGCTGGAGGATTTCATTTAATTTACAGGTCAAATTAAAATTGTGAATGCACCACGTGTTTATCTACATTCCTTTTTCAACTTAGAATCTTCTTGGATCGCAATAATTTCTCGCCTTCCGTGCCGACTGGCTACGTACCAACAAATATATATATACACCGTTCTTGACATATGTCCATCCCTCTTTTCTGCACACATATGTACCCAAGCTAATATAGATCATCGGCAGAAGTACTACATGAACCCACAAACTCGTTTGTACATATATTACCAGTCGCATCATGGTCGGATCATTAATTTGTTGGGCCACGATATTGCATGTGTACATTGTGCGCCCATTGGTCGATCAGGCAAGTTCGATGGAACTCAAGGGTTATCTTTTGATCACCTCTGGGTGGGGAGAGCACCGAAACCCTAGTTGTTGCCCTTCGTATCTATCCCTCTGTTCAGAATCTATCCATGCCCGAAAGTACGTGGCAAAAGATCGTTCATAATTATCTTCCAAAACAAATGTTTAGCTTAATATATAAGTTAATTATTAATTGCTTCCTGTAAAGATTAAACCAATGCACCCCACAAACCACGTTCTGCAGGGAATCTGCTTCTCTCAATGCATATATGTAGGTAGGGAAAGCCTATGTATAAAGTGCACATTTAGATCTGTAGCAGTTTGACGAGTTAAGCCCACTAAAGAAAGGTTGAGGTGTAACTTCTTTGTGCTCATACCATATAATTAATGGAAGTCAAAGTTCGCACGTAATTAATCAACAACGTATCTACAAAAGAGGCACACTTGTCATAAAGGTGCATCTTTCTTCATCAGATTTCAGCCGCGTATTTTCCCCTTCTTGTTGTTTTGAATTGCACCTTTGACGAAGTCATTGTCACAGAATTACCCTCCACGAATCAATTCCTCCAGCAGTACTTAATTGTTTAATTTATTCTGTCTATATGAAAATTGTCCAAACTTAATTTTAGAAAGAATAGTTTTGTTGTATCTGAGAAATAACATATAACTACTAGTTCCAAGTCATGTTTATATACGATGGCTTGTTGAATGCAACTAATTACAATTAATCCAAACTAGCTAAACAAAATTAGTCTTTGATCTTGCCACTAAAGGGTTGGCTTAGTGATGGAAACTCCAACTATCATCTAAAAGGCTGTACGAGATCAAATCCCTTGCCCATCACATATATTTATCTTCTCAAGGAAAAAACTATTTTTGATCTTGCAAAGAAAATGAATGTAACATTGATGGTAGAAGCAATGAATCTCCAACCAACCAACATGTTGATAAAGGAAAGAGATTGTCTCTATCTTGTTTTAGTTCTTTCAACATACTTGATTTCATTCTTAAATTAACCTCTTACTTTCAAACAATCTTCCAAACGTATATTTAACTATAGTAACTTTATAATTATCAACTCAATTTCCATCAAACAATTGCCAATGAATGATGAGACTATGCGATTGATGAGGGCTAAAAATTGTCTAAGTTTTTATATTATGATTTGATGGTTTAACAATGACAACTTACAAGTCTTTTGCGTAAAGAATGTGAATTGCAAAAAGTAAAGAAATAATGACTCAATCAGAGGAAGCATACTAGATAACTTGACAACTCTAGATCCAAGTAAAACTAAGGATTTCATAACACAATCTCGAATGATCTCAAAGATCCATATTAAATAAAGTTCGAGTGCTTTGATGCATGTGATAGAAAGGATATAACACCACTGAGTGCAAAATGTAAGTATTAAATCATCCTAAGGTCAAAGGCAAGGGTAACGTTCGAGTACTCATAAGTGAAGAAAGAATTGACTCAAGTCTGGGAAAAGATCAGGAATACTACAATCTCAATAGTCAAACTACAACTCCACCTGACTATCTAATATATCTAACTAGACAGACAAGGCCAAACTAGTTTTTGAAGGCGAAATGGCCAACTCATAAAAGTCTGAGTAGCCATTGAGGCTAAAGAACTGACTTGTCAACTTAACTGTGAAGTGATTTTTATGTCTATGGTATTGAAATCTTTCAAAATTACTTATCTACCATTGAATTCACTATATTGTCGATTTTGCTATTGAAAAAGTCACGTCATTTTCATATTTGTCATTATATTAGTCGTAGCCGTTAAATTTAATGATTTTGGATAAAAATATAATAAACATTTATTATTTAGTCCCTAAATTTTTTTATTCAACCCCTCCCCTCCCCTTCGTCCTCCTCCCCACTCGACCTCTAGTCCTCCTCCTCACCTCCGACCACCTCCTCCACCCCTTCTCTCCAACCACCTCCTCTCACAGCCCCCACACCACACATCCTTCGTCATTCATCATGCCCATGTAGAGCTCTTCTTCCCCACATCAACCCATCACATCAGCCTCTACCTCCCCACATCAACCCACCACATGCCCACCACCATCCAGCAAACCAATGCCGACAGCATTTATAAGAGAAAGAGAGCGAAGGCAGTAGAGGAGGCCGTAAAGGAGAAGAAAGAGGAGTCGATGGTGGATGTTTGTTGTGTGGAGAGAAGAAAAAAAAAGGAAAAACAGGGGAAGAACAGGGGAAAGAAAGGGAAGAAGAAAAGAAGTCGAGGTCAAAATTAGTGACATACGTGCAGCAATCGTAAGAGCCATTTTGACAAAATTGTCGGCGTGGAAGTGGGAAATAGTTTTGTGGTCGTCACAGAGAAGGTGAGTATGGAGGTCGTGCATATTTGACGACAAGGCTGATGGTGGTTGTTGGGTTCACAGTGAAAGTGGAGATGGGAGAGGAAGAAGAGAGGTGAGTGAAAGAAAGAAGATCAAGGAAGAGGTAGGGTATGAGAGCAGGTCATGAGGGAAAAAGAAGAGGAAAGGGAGGTCATGTGGGAGAGGAAGAGGTCGTGAGGCGAGGTGGTCGAAGGAGTAGGGAGTAGGTGAAGGACGAGGCTGTGAGGAGTGGGGAGGAAGAGGCTATGAGGCGGAGGAGGAGGAGGTGGTCGAAGGAGGAGGAGGAGGCCATAAGGAGGTGGTCGGAGGAGTAGGGAGGAGGAGGCCATGAGGAGGTGGTCGAAGGAGGCTATGAAGAGTAGGAAGGACGAGGTTGTGAGGAGGAGGAAGAGGAAGTAGTTAGAGGAGGTTGTGAGGAGGAGTGAGGAGGAGGAAGAGGAGCTGGTTGGAGGAGGTTGTAAGAGGAGGAGGAGATGGTCGAAGGTAAGGAGGAAAGGAGGTCGAGGGGGGTAAGAATAATAAAAGATAAAATTTGAGAATCAAACAATAAATTTTTATTACATTAGAATCCAAAATCGTTAAGTTTAGGAGTTATGGCTAATAGAATGGTAAATACGAAAATGTTGTGACTTTTTCAGTGGAAAAACTAATAGTGAAGTTAATGGCACATAAGTAGCTTTGAAAGATTTCAATGGCATGTACGTAAAAATCCCATTATTGAATAGACCACCTTAAAAAGACTACTTAGCATATAAAAATTAGAATGAAAAGGATAAACAAACCAAGGCTAAAAGCCCACAAAATAAAGCTAATGAACCCACTAAAAATGACCCTTGAGGGTAAAAAATATTCTTTATAGGTACAATGGACAAAAGTACAACGAATTTGGATATTATCATGATTAGGTTCATTATAACAAATCGTCATGTCAGCAACCCTACACGTTATTGTTGACCAAGTCAAGGTGTCAACAACTAGCAAATGGCTAAAGCTTATTGGATGAAAGCAGTAGAAATTTTTGGAAGGAGAAACTTCCAAGAGAGAATTTCACACCACAAAAATCTACAAATAGGGGTCTGGGTGCCAAATTTGAAGACTTTTCCTAACTTCACCATTTGTGAACCTTCAACTCTATTGCTCTAGAGCTCTAACGATCATGTAACCCTCGGAGGTTGTGATGTTCACCCGCATTAACTTAATTCTTGTAGATCAACTTACTTCCCCTTGAATCTTCTAAAGGTGATTCATATAGATTTAAATAAATTCCTGAACGTCCGACTACCGGTTCGTATAAAAAGGGGTCGTTATTGTAGTATATATCACAAATACAAATCGTTGTCACGTCAATTTTATTTAATTACTTAATTTTTACTGATTTATTCCAGGTCGTTCACTGGGAGGCAATTATTGATATACATCACTCACTAAGTCCAATATTATTCTTTAATTCCAAAAAGGTTGATTTTATGTACAGGAATGAATGAATCAATCAATCAAAGAATAAAATAATTATATACAAAAGAATGAATTACAATGCTTGCAAACATTTATCTACAAACAAGCATCCAAAAACTATAATTAAATACTCTATATTATTTATTTACAAATTATAATAATAATACTTAGATATATGTGCAATAATAAGTAATAATATATACTATACTAACTTAACCTAATATACTAACATATACAATTACATATAATGTATGTACAGTGACATATATAAGCATCGCTAAAACCTTAGAAAAATTATATACATATGCTAAGGTAAAAATAGGGTCTATACTGACGTTTATTCTATCTACAATGACGGATATATGTCACTAAAGCTATTTTTTATTTATATACATATATAGCTCAAACATATGTTATACTACGTATACTTATTACATACATATTTATTTACTTACATATATATACACATATATCAGTATACATATATACTATACATACATACATACATACATACATATATATATATATATGTATGTATGTATGTATACACATGCACACATAGCTCACACGGAGGCACAACTCACACAAAGTGGGACCAGACCTCTACTAAGAGCCACCCTAATTCTTTAATTAGGCCTCTTAATCTTGTTTTATGCTCGTTGATGGGCCCAATTAGGCTCACGCACAGTGCCAAGCCCTCGACCTACATCACACACCAATGTCTCATGCCAATCTCATTCATCATATGCTCAAAGGGGATAAGGCGAATGGATTTTCGAGCGCCCGGTGCCCGTGACGACTAAAGTGAGAGGGGGAACAAATTCAACTTATACTGGTGCGAGCGCGCTTCAGCCATCGATGTGGCACCTTAGCACCACATAGGCACTGCAGTCAGCGGGCAGATGTTTGGATTACTTGATTTTTGGCCCTCGATTTGAGGGCCCAAATTAGTTCCTATTTTAAATTAAATTATATGGTTGTAAAGCCCTTATATAGTGCTACATAATTATTTAATTTATTTACAAAAATAATTATATTTACTATATAAATAAATTAGTTAAAGATTGTGATTTATACACACTGATTTTTGAGTTTATTTCTTAATTACAGTATAAATTAGTTAATTAACGGTCTAATTCACCCTGTAAAGAGTTAATATATATACTAAATTATTTATTACATATTTTTGTTGTATTTTACACATTTTATTTTAATTGATTTAAATTTAAATAAGTGATTTAAGGGTGTTTTTCATTTAAATTAAGTATAAATAGTGTAATACATTATAAATATAGTTAAATTTATTTAAATTACTCAAAATACTATAGTAAAAATATACAATATAAATTAATTCAATTACAACTTAATTTACTAATTTATTCTAATTTAACTTAGTAGCTTACTTGATAACTTAATAAATTAATTATTTTTTTGTATATATATAATTAAATTAGGTTACAGGTATCTTATTGTTCATTATACATATATAAATACATATATACAGTATCATTAATAAATAATGTTATTTATAGTAGTTTAATAATTTAAATATCTTATAGTGCATATAAGTTAATATAATTAATAGTTAAATATATAAATAAGTTATATACAATTTAAGTTATCTTAAATACTTAATTTATGTTATAGCATACATACATAAGTTATATATACATATTATATACATATTATACATTATGTACATAGATAGCTTAGTATATAGCTTATATATACATATATAAACATAGTATACATTGTGTTTTTAGGTATTTTTGTGGTTTTTCTTATTTTTATGGGTTTTGTGAGTTTTATAAAGGTAGGAGGTGAGAGAGAAAGAAAGAGATGAGAGAAATAGATATGTTTTTCATGTTTTTGATTTTGAGTTCTTTTATTAAGTTCTAAGGTATACTGAACCGTCGGTTGGTATGTTCTACCAAGCTAGGGGTTCAGATGACCTTGAAACTTAGCATATACCTAGAAATATAGCTAATCCTACTCGCTACACATTTATTTTATTTTTTTAAAATTTTTATGTTATTTTTATTTATTTACAAGTCTAGCACTTTCTAGGCCTTAGTGGGTGTGTCAAAGGGTAACCTAAGGCCTTAGAATTGTTATTAGGCGTTGTAAAGTTAGTGAGAGCATTTAGTGGTGTTTAACAGATGAAATGTGTTGGTGCTAGAGCACCACGATCATTTGTTTTGATGATAACAAAACACGTGTTATTTAACATTTGCAATTTGAGTCCTAGATTTCAGGTCAATTGCAAATGTGGACGTGTTTAGACGGAGTTCAAGCTCGCATCCAGGACGGATTGGAGGAGCTTGACGGAAAACACAGGAGGTTCGCGTGGAGCGAAAGATTGGAGATGGAAGACAAGAAGAATAGGATAGATTCTTTTTTATCCTTTCATGTATCTCTTGTATTTATTTTCTTGCTCTTTTTGATTCCTTAGAACATTATGTTAAAGAGCCTCAAAGTACCCTAAAAGTAGTCCTAGGAACACCTGCACAACCCTAGGATACTTAGGTTTTCTGTAGAATACTTAGAAAACCAATATAGGGCTCAAACAGCATTTCCAGACGTCTAATACAAAAATCAGACGTCTGATAAAGTATTTTAAGACGTCTGACTGTTGTTTCAGACGTCTGATAACTGTTAGGCTGCACATAGTTAGTTCTGTCTGATGAAATCAGACGTCCAGACCTTAGACCAGACGTCTTAGGAGACGTCTGATGACTTTGCTAGACGTCCAATTAGTGGACCGTTGGCTGGCTTAGAAAACACTCAAGATTATGACCGTTAGAGCCTTATCAGACGTCTGATAAATGACCGTTTTGCCTCGGCTGACCCAAAATCTCTTCTCAGAGATTTTCTAGCCGTTGCAACGTTTGGAAATCAATTCCCACAGTAAAAGTAGGTTTCCAGACGTCCAGACATAGTACCAGACGTCCTGTATGTCGTCTGATGGACTTGCACAAAAACCCTGTTTAGATCTGATTCAAGTCAGGGAGAAACCCGCATAGAATCAGACGTCTGACCTTGTAATCAGACGTCTTAAAGTGGCCTTCCAGACGTCTGATGCCAGAGTTAGACGTCTGATAACCCTGTCAAATGCAATCATTGTCCTGATTTCGGCCTGATTCTCTTGGGCTTTGCACCCAACGGCTATGGAAGCTTTTCCAAGCCTTCCAAAGCCTTCCTAAGGCCTCTATAAATAGAGGGGAACCTTTGTAACACAAATACACAAGAAACACACTTAGAGACAAGATACACACCTAGAGAGACATATACACACTAAGACACACACCTTGCAATACACTTTCAAACCTTTTGTGTCCAAAGAAAAGACTCTCTTGCTCTCCAAGCTCAAGCTCCATTTTCTTGAGAGCATTCAACCGTTGCGCACCCGCTCTCCCGGCGTTGTTAACGAGAGCGACGTAGCGCCATCGCGTGGCGCACGCACCGCGTCATCGTCGACGCACTCCTTGCAAAGGGGAGTTTCCTATTTCCTATAGAAGCTAGGTTTAATTTTGTTGGCTCTATAGGACTGTTGTTTTATTTTATCTTTGTATTTTGGTTGGGTATTCGCTTTGCGAATTCCCGTCTCCTTCGTGGGACAAAATCCTTCTCGTGGAGAGAAGGGGTTGAGGAACGCTACCCTCGTACTTGTAGCGTGGTTGTACTGAGGTTGAATCACCCTCGTTTTAAAGTGATTCGTTTAGTGGATTTGATCAACTAGGTTGATCGGAAAATCCTAACTCGAGAGGGTTAGGTGGTGGTTTTCACCCGGTTTGGGTTTCCACCTAAAAATTACTTGTGTACATTGTGCGATTGATTTTTGTGAGATTGCTTTATATTTTATTTCCGCATATTATTACGTCACCCCTCCTAGTAGGGAACCTTCAATTGGTATCAGAGCAGGTCTTGCTGTTTCGGCGTAACAACCCGGCAAGAGATCAAATGGAGGGAAGCACATCAGCGATCAAAATTTCCGAGGGGCAGTCCACAACCCGTCCGCCCTACTTTGACGGGAACAACTACAGCTACTGGAAGCTGAGGATGAAGACGTGGCTCCAAGCCACTGAATTCGAGGTATGGGGATGTTGCGAAACCCCATACGAGATCCCGAGGCGACCCCAAGGAGGCTACTCGCAGGTGCAGATTCTAGAGCTCTCACTCAACGCAAAGGCAATGAATGCCTTGTACTGCGCGTTGAGTCCGAAAGAATTCGAACGAATCCAAGAGTGCACCACCGCTCACGAGATATGGAGGAGGTTAGAAGGCACTCATGAGGAGACGAGTTCGGAAGAAGATCTCGGAGAGAAGGAAACCACGTGCCTTGGTTTCATGGCAATCGGAGAAAGCGACATCGACAGCGAAAGTGACTCCGACAATGAGGTAAACCTGGATTTACAAGAAGCTTTTAATGAACTTTTTGAGATTAGTAAATCACTTAGGATAGAAAATAAAAGCATTAAGAACAACCTTAGTTTTCTTAAAAATGAAAATAATAGGTTAGAAAAATAACTTAAGGATCTAGAAGCTAGTCCTAAAAATGATAACCTATTATTAGAAAATCAAAACCTCATCAATGAAAATAATAAATTGATTGAGGAAAATAATAGTCTAAAGTTAGAAATTTTTGATTTAAAGACTAAGATGCAAATTATAGAAAGAGAAATTGCATGTCTTAGGGAAAATTCTAACAAATTAATCAACAAAGTAGATAAGTTTTATAGCCCTAAGGTTGAGAAAGGATCTCCATCAAGGAGACCTTCTAACAAATCCGGATCCAAGCTCACTTGGATACCGAAGAAAGAATTAGAATCTTGTTTTGTAGGATTCAGGGATAACTACAATACACAGGACTGGACCTACAAACTCAAGGCTGGTCAACTCGAATTGGGAGAACCAAGGAGTAGACCAAGGAGGAGAACAAGAAGACCGACAAGACGGCGAACAAACGACGGACCCGCCGCACGTCGACCACCAGATTGGAGACCGGCGCCGATGCCCGGGCCTCCAAGCTACGGATGGGAGCCCCATCCGATGTGGCATCCACCACCACCATTCGGGCCATTTTATTGGCCATGGTAGGTGAGGTAAAAATTCTTAACCCTATCTTATTATCATAAGCATTTAGATAGGGGGAGTTAAAAAATGATGAGCTAATTGTCAATTTTTAAGGGGGAGATGTAAGGTAGCTAAATTTCCTTTAGAAAGGGGGAGAAAAATAATAGCTATCGCATTGTTACAAAAAGGGGGAGGATATTACCTTTGTTAAAAGAAACTCATAGAAGAGCATGTTTTAAGGGGGAGTTATAGGAAATGTAAAATCAATTAAACCTTTTTGATAATGTCAAAAAGGGGGAGGATTTTTTATGCATTATTATTTACGGTTTTGTCATCATCAAAAAGGGGGAGATTGTTGGTGCTAGAGCACCACGATCATTTGTTTTGATGATAACAAAACACGTGTTATTTAACATTTGCAATTTGAGTCCTAGATTTCAGGTCAATTGCAAATGTGGACGTGTTTAGACGGAGTTCAAGCTCGCATCCAGGACGGATTGGAGGAGCTTGACGGAAAACACAGGAGGTTCGCGTGGAGCGAAAGATTGGAGATGGAAGACAAGAAGAATAGGATAGATTCTTTTTTATCCTTTCATGTATCTCTTGTATTTATTTTCTTGCTCTTTTTGATTCCTTAGAACATTATGTTAAAGAGCCTCAAAGTACCCTAAAAGTAGTCCTAGGAACACCTGCACAACCCTAGGATACTTAGGTTTTCTGTAGAATACTTAGAAAACCAATATAGGGCTCAAACAGCATTTCCAGACGTCTAATACAAAAATCAGACGTCTGATAAAGTATTTTAAGACGTCTGACTGTTGTTTCAGACGTCTGATAACTGTTAGGCTGCACATAGTTAGTTCTGTCTGATGAAATCAGACGTCCAGACCTTAGACCAGACGTCTTAGGAGACGTCTGATGACTTTGCTAGACGTCCAATTAGTGGACCGTTGGCTGGCTTAGAAAACACTCAAGATTATGACCGTTAGAGCCTTATCAGACGTCTGATAAATGACCGTTTTGCCTCGGCTGACCCAAAATCTCTTCTCAGAGATTTTCTAGCCGTTGCAACGTTTGGAAATCAATTCCCACAGTAAAAGTAGGTTTCCAGACGTCCAGACATAGTACCAGACGTCCTGTATGTCGTCTGATGGACTTGCACAAAAACCCTGTTTAGATCTGATTCAAGTCAGGGAGAAACCCGCATAGAATCAGACGGCTGACCTTGTAATCAGACGTCTTAAAGTGGCCTTCCAGACGTCTGATGCCAGAGTTAGACGTCTGATAACCCTGTCAAATGCAATCATTGTCCTGATTTCGGCCTGATTCTCTTGGGCTTTGCACCCAACGGCTATGGAAGCTTTTCCAAGCCTTCCAAAGCCTTCCTAAGGCCTCTATAAATAGAGGGGAACCTTTGTAACACAAATACACAAGAAACACACTTAGAGACAAGATACACACCTAGAGAGACATATACACACTAAGACACACACCTTGCAATACACTTTCAAACCTTTTGTGTCCAAAGAAAAGACTCTCTTGCTCTCCAAGCTCAAGCTCCATTTTCTTGAGAGCATTCAACCGTTGCGCACCCGCTCTCCCGGCATTGTTAACGAGAGTGACGTAGCGCCATCGCGTGGCACACGCACCGCGTCATCGTCGACGCACTCCTTGCAAAGGGGAGTTTCCTATTTCCTATAGAAGCTAGGTTTAATTTTGTTGGCTCTATAGGACTGTTGTTTTATTTTATCTTTGTATTTTGGTTGGGTATTCGCTTTACGAATTCCCGTCTCCTTCGTGGGACAAAATCCTTCTCGTGGAGAGAAGGGGTTGAGGAACGCTACCCTCGTACTTGTAGCGTGGTTGTACTGAGGTTGAATCACCCTCGTTTTAAAGTGATTCGTTTAGTGGATTTGATCAACTAGGTTGATCGGAAAATCCTAACTCGAGAGGGTTAGGTGGTGGTTTTCACCCGGTTTGGGTTTCCACCTAAAAATTACTTGTGTACATTGTGCGATTGATTTTTGTGAGATTGCTTTATATTTTATTTCCGCATATTATTACGTCACCCCTCCTAGTAGGGAACCTTCAAAATGAAGGGTGCTCAGGCAGATAAATATGAAATTCAACATGGTTTCATCAAATTTCCTAAGTTGGCCAATTCATGCACATTTATAGCTGACAAAAGAATGTTTAACAACAAATTACAAGCAATTCTACTCAAGTTAAGGTCATTTACAGTACATGAAAGCTTCTACAACATTTTTATAACATATAAAACATATCAGCTAATTAAAGACTCTAAAACCAAATCACTACCCACTTAAATTCATCCCAACAACAACTTCCAGCAATAGCTATAACTGTTGAAATCAAGCAACTACAGCAGCAACTGCAAACAGCAGCAGTAGCAACTCTCAGTAGCTCTCAATGAGCTGCTCCAGACATCTTAAAATTATTCAAAAGGCTGCTACAGTGTATCCATTTCCAGCAGCACTAATATGGAGATTTCAATATAAAAACACCCAAGATTAGACTTGGTGAAGTCTGATCTGGGATGTCTAAAGTCCAAATCAAGTCCATTCTCATCTTAAAACTCATCTTAAAATCAGGGAATAGACAACATCAGAAGAATCCAAAAAATCTGAATCACTTTAGTTTTGATCATCACCTTACATTATAGATAATGTAAAGGTAATAGATTAAAACTAAACATCAAATGCATTGCAAACCTCATTCAGAATAATTAAACTAAAAAAAAAAATGAGATTTGGGATCCAAAATGTAAGCACTCTGATCTAATCATCCTACTACTACTATAGATAGCAGAGTAGAAGAGATCAAATCAGATCATGAATTCCAATAAAAAAAATCATATTAAAACTTTCCAATGCTTGAAATAAGAGTTAATCCCATAAAATGTCACTGCTGTAGCAGCTGTTTCATGTACTGAAATGGGGATTTGAGATCAAAAATCATACGTTCAAGCAATGAAAACTCCTTCAAAAGCACATTCACATGACGCAACCATCATCAACACTTCAAAAATTCATGATACTAATCTAACAACTCTTCTAATTAGCGAGAAAACCATGAGAAATTCATATCAGTCTTCCCCAAAACTTTCTTGAAATCCTAATGTGCACCTCATCTGACATTATAGACAATGTAAAATAAGGATGCAAATTAAGAATTCAATGCATTAAAACAACATCAAGAGTATCTCAAATGTATTCTGAAAATTTTGGGATTCATTTCCTCTCGAGGAAAGCTTGAAAACCACATAAACATCTGATTTATCCTTTCTCTTGTAACATAGACAGCACGAAGAAAGAATCTAAATCCCACGATCAAAACTAGTGAAAACAAACCCAAATCATCAGATTTTGCATTCAAAATCAGTACAGGGAATTTGTGAAAAGGATGGCATGGATGGAGAGTCCCGCAAGTGGATTGTAAGTGCTCAAATCAGTTCTAAATGCCCAAGGACATCAAATCTGATTTGATGCATTGATGAGTGGGTGATTTGCAAAATAAAATCCAGGGAAATTCATAACATGAAATTGTGATGTGAGGGGGGAGATGAATGATCAAATGAACAAAATGGATTCATCTTATCTGATCTGAATTGATCAGAGGAGGAGGGTGTGTGAATTCTATTCTAATCTGCTCCTAAGCTAATGATCAAACCAGTGGATTCACTAACTGATCTACTCCTAACTAAGCTACTGTATACTACTTGCTAATTTAAACTACTCTAACAAAGTAGAAAATCCTAATCTAATCAGATGAATGGGACCTTTAGATCCAAAGCCGGCGGCTAAGGAGGAAGAATGGGGGAGATCTCCAGCGAAGGAGAAACCCACTGATAAGTGGCTACTAATCATAGTAAAATAGCTAAAGTTAAGCTAGAAACTAGGTTAAACAATATTAAATTAAAACATAAAAAGGATTAAGTGTTGGAATCAAAGAAAAAGACCAAAAACATTAATTCTGTGTTAAAATTGCATAAATAGGTCATTAAATGAGATATTCTTGTTGAAAAAGGGAAAATAGTGATCTAAGTGTAAATTGAACACACAAACAAGTTTAAAAAGTCAAATCAAAAGTATAATTAACTTCTTAAAAGTTTAATTAAGTTTATATAAAAACTTGAAGGCGTTTGGACATCATTAAGGCCTTGAAATCAAAGATTTACATTTAGGTCCTTTATGCATTACATTTTATTCATTAGAAAACTTCCTAGGACCTATTTGCAACACGCAGGGACCTCTTTGTAAGCTCTAAAGGACCACTCCATAACCATTCTCTATCACTTATGGGCTCCTTTGCAATTTTTATACCCCTTCGTAGAAGGGCTTACCGTGCAAATGTCCCAACACATTTTCAACGCACCTGCAACTCCCGCCCAGCACTGTTCACACAATGAACACGGGCCATCTAGACTGTTGATCTCACCTTGCCTCTTGATCTGCAGCTCATTTTTATTCAAACCTTCATGCGAATTGGTGCGTGTGGTCACCTCGCAACCTAGATCTCATCCTACGGTCAATTTTTGTTTTGGCAGCCCACACACTCCTCTCATCCTCGCCACCGATGCCCTCATTACCTAACCTCACTCGCACGGTGCCTTGATTCACTGTGTGAGCTACTTAAGCACCTTAGTGGTCGCGCGCACAAAGGATCGCCTCCTCTCCTACTTCCTTGATTGTGGTCCATTCGTCCACTCCAGCCACCTCTGCCCACCAATTCCTAAGTTTTCAGAGCCACTGGCTGTGAATACTCCAAATTCTCTCCGACTTTCCTCGTCGCTAAGGATGACGCACGCCTGAGGACGACCCTGAAGCTTCACTAGAAAGCTTTTCCCTCCACTGGAGCCCTCTTCTTCCTCTATTCTTCCTCCTTAGCTGCTAGCTAAGGATCCACAGGTTCCATTCTTCCTGTTAGAGTAGATTTACTATTTTGTAGTTTAGCTGTAGCACTAGTTAGATAGATTAGTAGTATAATTAGAATTAGAAGTAATCCTGATTTGCTGTGTGTGTTAGTTTAGTCTAGGAGTAGATTAGTGTAGAAATCACATCCACCTCCTCTAATCAATTCAGATCAGGGGAGATGAATTCATCCCACTCACTGATCACTGTTATCTTCCCCCTCACATCATTATTTCGCATTCTGATTTACGTCGATTTTTAATTTACACTTCACCCCTTTCACCCGAGTATATCTAGATCGAGGATTTATAAGAATTCAAGATCTAGGTAGCGCTCACAATCATCTAGGGGTCTCTTCATTCATGTCAGATTTTTCCAAAGGACCCCTGATCTGGTCTTTATCAAGCTAGATGGAAGATTTAATTCAGTTGGTTTTGATTTAACATAAATCAAAGTTTCAGATTGAGATGTATCTATATTGATTTAATCTATCTTCTTCATGTTGTCTATAACATTAGAGGAGTTTTGAATCAATATTAGTGTGGATTTCACGAACTCTGATTTCTATTGGATTCACTATTTCTATGTGATTTGAAGGACTTTAGGAGATTTGACAGGGTAATCATGATGTGATATGAAATTGTATCTTACACTATCCATAGTGTAAGGTATAATTTCAAATCATGATTTTTAAAGATGTGGGAGATGAATTTGATTTTCAGGAATGATTAGATGAGCTTTCATGGGATTTGAGAGTGTTTAATGAAGAGTTGATGCTTGATTTTGATTTTGAATGAAAATTTCATACTAATAATGTTTTAAATGATTGCTAAAACATGTGATTTTTGTGTTAAATTCTCCCACCTCAGTACATAAAAAGGCTACACAGTAGCAACATTGTAAGGGATTAAATCTTATTTCAAGCACTAGAACATTTTAATTTGGTTTTCAATGGAACTCATGATCTGACTTAATTTTCTTTACACTATTGTCTATAGTAGTAGTAGGAAGATTAAGTCAAAATTTTCATTAAAATCTCATTCCATCATTAAAGTGTTTCATTAGCAGCTACATTTCAAGGGTTCCCAACCCTACACTCCATGCGAGTTGCTCCCTAATTTGTACATTTTAGATCTCTAATCAGACTTTTGTCAGTCTAGTCTGGGACTTTTATGTACAGAATTAAGGACTGATCTGTTAGATTGGAAATTGACGGAGTGCCATTTTCGCGCATTTGAAAGTCGTCGAAAATCGTAGTATAGTCGTGCAAAAACGTTCATCAAAAATATTGTTTTGTAAAATAACGAGACTTGAGTCCCGATCGTTCGTCTCTGGGAGGCGTGTTTCTATTTTTGAAATCGATCGTAAAGCCGCTCTACTTAGTATTCTGGTGCGCAATATATAGGCAGTTAAAGAACAAGCACTTAAATCACGTAAATAAAATAATCATTAAGCTCATGGTGATTTCAAACACATAAAGAGATATATATATATAAATGCATTTTCATTCATTCATTGGGGGAGAGTTGTTTGTACAGGAAATCTAGAGGAAAGCTTATACAGGAATGCTTGAAATTAAACCTAGCTACCAGAAAACGATTGCATACAAGAATCGATGGGGGGATTTCGCATGCATCGTTGGGGGAGAAGAGAAACTACTCTACTAAGCAGTAAATGAAAGCAATAAAAATTATGGAGAGCATGATCTAGAGCTAGAAGAAAAGAGGGCATTCAGGGGTGGTCCTCAATGGCCTTGGAGTGGTCGAGAGAAGAAGGAGGGGTGGCCAATGTAGCTTAGGCCGACCCTTGGAGAGAGGTAGGGTTGATCCAGCATCCTGGCATGGTGTCCTCCATGGTGGTGGTAGTGAGCTCGTGGAGGTGGAGTGAGTGGCTAAGTGGAGGTGGCATGAATGGCTCCAATGGAGAGCAATTGCCAAGGGAGTGAATGGGTGCCACTGGCCACCCATGGGGTCTTTTTATAGACCCAATGGAAGCTCTCTAGAGAATTATGGAATTCTCTAGAGAGGCCTATGGTGGGAGCTCGTGGGAGAATGAGAGAGAGAGGGTGGATGGTGGTTTTTAGATCCACCAAATGTGGATCTAAAAATTGAATGGCTCTTGGTTGCTATTTTTGGCAACCAAGGTAACCACACATGGTAGAGAGTTCTAGAGAACTCTAGGCTAGATATTTTCGTGTGGATGGTGTGTGTGGGTGTGTGTGGGTCGAAACTTAGGTGGCTAGGTTGATTAGGTTGGGTTCTAGTGGGTTTAGGTCAAGGTAGGTCTCAAATTAGGGTTATAAACCCTAATTCACTAAGGTAAAGTGCAATTAAACTTAATAAAAGTTTAATTGGGTGTGTGGAAACTTAATTGAGAGTAAAACAACTCAATTAATTAAGGTCTAGGTCAATTGGACTCCCACTGAGTCCAATTGGACAGTATGTGCTGAGATCATGGCTCAATTAGACTCAATGAGTCCAATTGAATAGGCTGATGGAATTGACTAAGATCCAAGTCAATTAGGTTTAGTGAGGACCTAATTAGGTCCTTAGGGAGGTCTAGAGGTGACGTAATAGGGTTAGGGCACCTTAATTTAGGTTCCTATGGGGTTGGAATTGGGTTTAGGGACCTAGAGATCCAAGATCAAGGCTTAAATCTCAAAACAGGATTTGGAGAGCAGTATCAGACATCTAATTATAGAATCAAACGTCTTATACTCAAAAATCAAAAGTCCAGACTTGTTGTCTGGACGTCCAATCAGAGTCAGGAAGGGTTTCGATTTCTATTTTGGGTATTCTGCGGAAATTGGACGTCTGACAAATTGTCTGGACGTCCAATAACATTGCAGAAGTGGGTTTGAAGTGTGCGGGAGTTGGCTAAGGGTCCTGGACGTCTTAAAACTTCTCTGGACATCCAGAGAAGGGTTGGAACTAGGGTTTTAGGGCTTCCTAGGGTGTTGTGACCTAATCTAAGGGTGGCTAAGGCTTGGGGAAGTCTCTAGGCTATCCTAGGGCTAGGATGGACCTAAGCTCTTCACATTTTACTGTTTTATTTCTACTTAATAGAATAGAAAACCTTTAACCCCCTTACATTATTATTCCTATATCTAAGCTAGGCCTTCTGCTCCAGCTCTGCTACAACTCCCGTTATTCCTGATCCAGCTTCAGATTCAGCTCTTGATCAGCTTATTCCCTGCAATCGACATAATGCACTTAATCAGCACATTGTAACATTATTTTATGCATAGCTAAAGGAAAGCAGTAAAGATGCAAATAATGCGTATGCATGCATGAATAACCCTAACTTATGCTAAGTCCTAGCCTAATTTAGGTCAATTAAGACCTATGATTGCTGCGCAATCATACCCCCATGCCTAAATCTTGTTAGTCCCTAGCAAATGTAAGACTAAATTATTTACAGCAAGGGTCCCTAAGGGACTGGTTATTTTATCAAGTGTTTGCATAAAGATTTTTCTCCCTTTTGTTTTCATCCTATGCTCTAGAAATCCAGACAATCGTGAAGGTGCAGCTATGTAGCTTTTGCAATGGATTCGAGTGAAGACTAATACACCTCTAAAGCCTGTACTTGACCCCTAATAAAAATTCTAGCGGAATAGGTGGATTTCTTCCCTCAGGGTATTCAAGATATTTTATGAATTCCACCCTGGCTTTAGGCTTAGGTAGAGAATCTTTGAGGGAAAGGATTGTATATTTGGTGGCTCATTCTCACTTGGTGCTACATAGAGACTAGTACTACAGAATCCAGATTCCTAAATTACTAAGTAACTCAACTCATAGAAAGACGAGAAAAACTATGCTCCCTTTTGATTCCCTTGTATTCATTCTCTCTTGCTCTTTTTCTTTCTTTTTCTTAGAGCTCACAACCTCACTAGATTCACACATAGGATCTATATTTGGTGGTCTCACTAGGCATTAACACTTTAATTGAGTTCTCATAACCCTAACTCTAAGTTAGAATTCCTCAACCAGTATTCGGGCGGTCAGAAACGCGGAAAAATAGGTTAAGGCCTTATTTGGTGGGTCTCAAATTTGTTTGGTGGTATTGCCTCAATGCAAATGAAATATTCACAAACTCTTTTTCTTTTTCTTCAAAAAAAATTTTTTTTTCTTTCTTTTTCTTTTTTCTCAATTTTTCTTCCTTTTCATCATTTTTTTTTTCAGCATAACACAATTGGCATAAATCCATGAACTTTATTAAGGAGGCATTATTAGGGATTGGTGGTACTCAAGAGACATTGGGTGGCTTATTTGGTGGAAGTACCTACTCACGGCACCAGAAGAGATGGATAAGACGGTGTATTTCTGACCTTGACATTAATACCCTCCTTCAGCCGAGGATTCCGTAAAAAATGGTCGTAACCATCCACCTTAGCCCTAGTTTTATGAAAACTCGCTCTCCACGTATTTGCCTTATTTGGTGGCTCTCAAAATTTCGCATAAAAATGTATACGCTGGAATCGAGAGCGAAAACTATGTCTAATCTCAGAGTATCATTACCTAATTATCTAGGATTCCAGATTCCTTGCACTAATCTTAGAGCACCAATACACTCTACTCTCTCACACTATTTGGTGGATTTTTGGAAGAAAATCAGCCTGACTCCCAAAACACTGTCCAAGGGTTCAGGAAAAGAAGCACTGCTTCTTCTCAACAGACTGAAGACGTTTATCAGCCTTCACCGTGAATCCATTGCAAATTCTACGTGTGTGAGAAAAGTTGTACTGGATTCCAGATTACAGGAATCAACTAAAGGATAAAATCCCTAATGCATTCTCTTAATAGAATAATCTTATTCATGGATGCAATATCTATATATGCTATAAACATGCAACCTCATATAATTTGTACTTCGTGAATTTCCCGTATCGGGTTACAATCAGCTTGACCCTAAATTTAGAACAAAAGGTGAGTGGGTGAGTCGGAATTGGTTATTGCGAACGATTTCTAGCTCCAATGCGAGCATTGGAGGTGGAGTCGGTTGTTCTTTTATTTAAGGTCCTAAAGTACATTTTACATGTAGCTCCTAGCTTTTCCTATGTGTTGGCACAAAAAAAAAAAAT